>CM061046.1:51334672-51988975 GCA_030762985.1 Adelphocoris suturalis | reverse complement strand
AATACCATTGTTAGCACTCTACAAGTAAATCGTACAGCCAAAACTTTCAAGACAGAAACGATGATATTCCGAAGAAATTAAGGGGCAAAGTATCGGGCTCAAGGAAATGAACGAAGAGACAGACTGCCGAGCTCACGAGAAAAAACGTTGAGAGCCCAGTAGAAAGAAGCCTATGTAGAACCGTAGAAGTGTCTACAGTGGAATAATTTTTATCCCGTTACACATTTAGCCTCGGATTGGTTGTGAGTATGTGAGTAAAAACCTTTACGGTCTGTGCTACTTGTGTTGCTGTTGACGTTTGTGAAATGGAACATTTTCAAAATTCAAATGGCTGTCGTTGATTTCTAGATAATGTTTCCTTGTTCCAAAAATCATATAGAATAGATGGTCGTCTGAAGTTATCAGTTACTAGGCATAAAATACGTTTTTAATAATATAATTGTACGAACTATGTAAACAATATATTTCACTAGTGCTTCGTTCCAATAGGCATGGATAATTTTCCCTCTGTTTGGAACACAAGCGGAAATAGGGCTAAAAGTTAATTCACATGGGCTTTTATTCCAAACTGCTGGTCCAAAGTTTATGAAACTTTGGTAAAAACTCACTTACATACAAGGTGTCCCAAAAATACTCCTTCTCCTCCCTTTTTTTCCAACAATTTTTGAGATATCGAAGTGAAATCGGTTATGGAGTGTTGCCTTGTCCTTAGTAGGTTGGGTTGGTTGAGGGTAGAGAATTTACAGGCTTCTCTGTTAATGTCATTTAATGAGGTTTGCTGAGCGTTTTCGCCAAATATATGGCCTCTTCAGAGCGTATTATTTGATAGGTGAGCTGTTAAATGATTAGTATAGGTTGGGAGGCCTCCTTGAACATCTTGGTCATGACCAGTTGTTGTGGTTGGTGATGTTACTAGAGTCAATTTTGTGCTTAAATTGAGAAAAATGCAATTTTTTGTGTGGAAAGACACACATAGTCTACACACAAGTTTATCATTTCAGACTATGTGTGTCTTTCCACATAAAAAATTGCATTTTTCTCTATTTAAGCACAAAATTGACCGTAGTAACATCACCAACCACAACTGGTCATGACCAAGATGTTCAAGGAGGCCTCCCAACTTATAGGTACTTAATCATTTAACAGCTCACCTATAAAATAGTACGCTCTGAAGAGGCCATATATATTTGTCGGAAGAGCTCTGCAAACCTCATTAAATAACATAATCAGAGAAGCCTGTAAATTCTCTACCCTCAACCAACCCAACCTACGAAATGAAATCTGGAGAGCGTTTTTGGGTGCCTAATAAGTTAAAAAAAAATCATTGCGTTTCCAAGTTTGGCGCTGATGAACCATGAAGAAGCGCGGAGAATGCGGTTATTTTGTCTAAATGTCTTTTGTATTATTAAATCACCTCACCCCCTCCCCTCCTTACATCTTAGATTTGGCAACTCTAGTCAGTGTTCAACGAAACAACTTGAGGGAACTTCGAGTGGTAATGTCTTCTGCATGAGGCCAGCGCAGTGATAAGACCCCCGCGTCCAGCCCGCCGCCCGGGGGCGGATGCTGGTGTGGCCGTAACGACTCACGAACTCCCTCCTGGAACGGACCCGGTTCCCGAGACACGAACGTCCGCTGATACAACTTCTCGTCATTACGTGGAAAACCCTCGAGGGGCGTCGTGTGCGCAGGCGCGGTCCCTCTGCCCCGGCCAAGGCCCTGCCCCCGGGCCACTCGAACTTCGGTTGTGTTCCTCTGTCCCGTCCCCGGGCCACTTGAGTCATAGTTGTGTTCCTCTGCCCTGCCCCGAGGGAGGTAGTTAGTTATCGCTCCAACTGCATTGGCACGCGAAGCGATTTCGAAGCCTTGTTTTTATCGTATTTCACCCAGGGAAAAGAAACAATAGACCAATTTACCTACTCACTCTGGGAAGTCTCGTTTCTTCCTTGACTCACAAAATATTCTCATGCACCAGCCACATAATGTTCTACATAGCTTTGTATACAGGGTGTCCGGTTTAAGGCGAACGAAACTTGAGTGATTGATTTTAGAGCTCATTTCTGATCGAAAGTTCTTCCTAAAGACGCTTTGTTTTCGAGTTAGGTATTCAATTTCTAAGATTTTTTTCGTGTTTTGTCCCTTATGACATTAAAACGGCCATAACTTCCCCACTTTCCAGTGTTCCCAAATTTGAGGATACCGTTGGAAACTACGTTGAATTTCCTATAACCCTGACATAAAATAAATTTTTTTTCAAGTTACCTAGTTTTAATTGGTCAAAAAAAAAAAAAAAAAAAAAAAAAAAGCCAAAGTAAAAAAATTAGAATTATTTTTAATGGAGGTTTTTTTCGTTTTTCTGTTTCGAGTATAGGGGTTTTCGGTATGAGCTTTTCAAATTGTCAGCTTTCAAACGGTCTAGTCAATTTTACTTTTATTTTGCTAATTGAGGAAGAAAAGTATGTAGGTATGTTGAAAAACATGGTTTTTCTATGAAATCGAGTGTTTCTGAGAAAAAATTATCCCCTTAGAAAAGACGAGTTTGGGCAGATTTCTACTTCTTTTTTCCGCGCTGAATCGAATGGTAACACTCCCCAACTCTGTTAAATAACCGAGTTTTACACTTTAACTCACGAGTTTTTAGTTCATTTGTTAGGCTGAATTGTACGTGTTTTTAAGGGTAAAACTAGTTAGTTGAAGTGTAAAACTCGGTTATGATGGAGATGGAGAGTGTTATCTTTCGATTCTGCGAGAAAAAAATACGTAGAAACCAGCAGCCCCAAACTCGAATTTTCTTAGGAGGTAATTTTTCAAGAAAACCCTCGATTTCATAGAAAAAAAACCCGTTTTTCAACATACAAACATACTATTCTCACTCAATTATCAAAGTAAAAGTGCGATTGACTAGGCCGTTCGAAAGCTGATGATTTGAGGAAGTTTTCCCCTGAGAGCGGACGCCAAAAAACCCCATACCCGAATCAGTAAAACGGGAGGAACAAACGTCCATTCAATTTTGTTCTCGAATTTTTTATTTTGGCCTTTTTTTTCGACCAATTAAAACTACAATTCTCGCACCAACCCCACTTTTTACACCCACAGCGCTGCGACCAGCTAACTAAGGTCTGAATATAGCGTGATTTCAATTTACTCGGGATCGATCCTTTCAAATTGGGACTTCAACAATTTCGTCGCGATGTCCTCACTCCGGTTGTTCACAGTGTCTTCATTATCCATTTCCATTTTTTTTTTGGTTTATTATTTTCAATAATAAACCTTTGTAATCGACCAAGAAAAAAAATAAAAAATAAATAAAATAAAATAAAAAAATAAATAAAAAATAAAAATAAAAAATAACGCCCTCCTGAAAATTTTTTGGTTTACGTTTCAAGATGTGTAGAATCCAAAAATCGAATAAAAAAATCTGTCCGTCCACCGTCCGTCGTCCGCGGCTTTTCCCCGAAATTAAGACCTAATTTCATGAAACTCGCGTTAAAAATCGCATTTGGGGTCTGATGGTCCTAGAAGCTCGGCATCAATTTGTATCAACCCTAAAGGGTAGCATTAAAGGGCTAAACATTCAAAAATCAAGATCTCAAAAACTGTCTAGGTAGGAGAGTAATGATTTTTTGCTTGTCAATGATAAATATGATCCCAAAGAATCGATTAAAACCACCCCAACGCTGTACATTGAACGGTTCGGTTTCCCTAAGGGTGCTTACAGACTGGAGCTGCGCTAAGAGCGAGGAACGAGAGCAAAGAAAACAAACGCAGGTAGGCATAATATATGATGGAGCGCAGAGTGGAGCAGCGCCTCAAGGTCGAGCAAAGATGGGAGCAGGATGAGAGCGAAGAAATCAAACCAGTTTGTTTTCGTCGCTCTTAGCGCTACTATTGTAACATGAATCCTGATGATTCAATTGGTATTGTGTTCAAGAGAAAAACCTTAATGGGACAAGTAGTCGAATGTCGTAATATCCATCCGAAAATATTCATGAAACCTGCCGGAATCTTCTTGAAGTTCATTGTACAAATGATGAAATTCCCCGTGTATATGTCTCGATTGATTAATTATTTAAATTCCATCTACTTTTCGCCCCCGAAGTAAATACCAAATTCTCAATGACGGGTTTTCCGCAAAGAAATAATAGTCGTCCATCGTCTAGAAAGATGTGAACCGCACTGACTCTCGCTCCACTCTGAATTGGCCAACTCTCAGCTCTCTTCGCTCCTCTCTTTGCACTCTTTCCACGCTCTTACAGCAGCTCCTGTCTGTAAGCTCCCTTAGGGTTCGAACATCGAAAAATACCTTCGAATTTCTAAGCGCGATTTCTAATGCACTGCTAGCGAGTCTATTGATTTTCCGATGAAGCTCTAAATTCCATCCAAGATCGCTGGATAGTGATACTGGAATAGATAAAAATTGCCTTGCAAATATCAGCTGATATAATGCCAAATTGGAATTATCAGGTGATATAGTTCCTATGGAATTTAGATCTAACGTTGGGAAATCGAGTTTATTGTCCGTCCGGATGTACTACCTACAGTGAAGTATTGGTACCTAAATGCAAAATTTCATCTCTAAACGGTTGGTTTAGGGAGTAGGTACACTTTTCCAGGTTGGCGCCGGCCTCGTTTCAATCCCTCCTTCAAGACCGCTCAGTCTTGCGGGTTTTGTGAATTAACTCAATTTTGTTTAAGGGGTTACGGATTTGCTTGGTGCCAAATCTTAGAAAATGCAATTTCCCTTAAAAGAAAATCCCACGAAAGTTTATTATACACACCTCAAAAGAATTAAGGGATCACTTTTCCTTGTAGACGCCAAAGACCCCAGTTCAATCGGACAAAGTTCGCATTGTATCTCATAATTAGGTACCAAGTGGAGATGGGATGCACCCTCGATTTATCCAACCAAATTATGTTAACTAAAGCGAAGTGCGTGGCCAACAAGCTGAGTTATGAGCAGGGTTATATGAATAATTGTTTACACACAGGTGATCATTCTCAATAATTGATATTGTGAACATGATTGCAACCGCTTGTTAATTTCTGATGATTCATGTTATATGAATATATGAAAGCTTAAATGACGATGATGGGAGGGGGGGGGGGGGGGAAGGCTGTAAAGTACGCATTTTTCTTGTGAGATTCAAATGAGAGCTTATGACGGGAAGTTTTCAAATATGGCGCTGGTGATGATTAAATAAAACAACTTAACATCTAGTGATAAGATCCACCGCAAAATCTGAATCATTCTTATATGCGGGTTTCACGGGTATATGTGAAACGCGCGAGCTAAAACACATTCTGTTTCAATAATTTCATTCGAAGTACCTATGTAAATAGAGGTAACCGGGGGGGGGGACAACTGGCCCTGCTTTAAAACCCATGGTAGGTTTGATAAGAGAATACCAGAGCAGTATCATCAGCATGGTACTGAGAATATCCGTAGGTATCAGAGAATAGCAGAGCAGAGTCTACCAGAGCAGAATTATTCTGCATAGCAAATAATTTCCCCACCTACATTCAAATATTTTTCCAGCGTCATTTTTTTCAGCTTCGGAATGTGTGACGTCACTCGTTCGCCTCCCGGCTCCATGTGGTTGGTAACATCCTGGCTCTGACTGGGCACATCCTTCTCATCGCTGGACCCTCAACGCAGGCGCCCCGAGGGGACCTTTCCCAAGGCAGCTGATGAGAGGAAGACCGACTAGGGGGTCAAAGGCCAACTTACTATGTCTTTACTTATCTGTGTCGATTCAAGTAAAAACCTTCTCTCGCAAAGGAAACGAAATCCCCTCCGGCCGCCGTTGGATGTACAACATTCGTCATTTTCTATTTTTCGCTCGCCGACCCGTCTGAGCTGAGATGATCATTTTTTTTTGTTTTCGAGCGAGCCCAGGGCTCTTCTTGAAGATGAAACTTCCTTCCAGTAAATAGTAATCCGTTGGAAAGTTCCAGTCAGGCATTTTGACCTATTGAGTAAACTCAAGTATAAAACCCATGGTTTTAACTGATGAAGACGGTGAGCACATACCTGATGGCCAAATATAAGTTACAGCTAAAGCTAATTCAGCTGAGATTCCTCCTCACTAAAAGCTAAAAATTTACCTGTTAGCTATTGAGGGACAGCTAATTTTTTAAGCTAAATTAGCTATTAGCCGAAAGGTGCAGCTAACAATTTTAGCTGCGGAAAATTAGCTGTCAGGAGTAACTAAGAGCTAATAGCTTTAGCTGTACCTTTCAACTAATAGCTAATTTAGCTTAAGAAATTAGCTGTCTCTCAATAGCTAAAAGCTAATTTATCTGAAACTAAAGCAAAATAGCTAAAAGCTACTTCATCTATTAGTTAAAAAATTAAAAAAAGGTAAAACACTTAAAAAGACTGTTTGTTTATAAATAGGAAAAAAACTCATCACGACCCCTAAAGTCGAAAACGTGGTAGAAAACTTCTCATGATCACATCAGGATACGTCTCCATTGCGATGTCAGAAGCAGTAAGAAGATGAAGAAGAAACGATGACAAAACCACGTGTTTCTTATTGAAATAGGGCGATTATATTGGACTATGGACATGAATAATCTTCAATGAACTACATAAGTATGTGAGACAAGAAATACTTGATATTATCCATGTAATTGTAAAACGATTACCCCATATGAGTTTCCTCACAATCGTATCATTCCTAGTAACTCGTGCGCATGCATGAATTTCAAATCGCTGCAACAAGCATGATTCCTACTCGGCCGATTCGTTTGATCTCGCTTAAATTCAGAGGGCTGTTGAGAAATGCGGATTTGATTACCCCATAAGAGTATCATCTCGATCGTATCATTAGTAGCTGTTGCGCGTGCGTGAACCTCAAATCCTTACAGCATGCATGGGTCAAGATTCAAGATCCTTTATTTGGCACAGCAAGACAATAAACAAAAGGAATATACTCATCAATAAATAAATAAATAAAAAAAACAAAAAACCAACATATTATACACAAGTGCTCACAGAGGCATGAATTCAAAGAATTTGTGTACCTCTGTGGAGTCGCAGCTATCCCTCAGGGTTATATAAAAAATAAATCACTATTAAGTAAAAGAAAACAATTATGAAAACATCTTAGAATAAAAATAATAGGTTGCTCATATCGTGAGCCTATTTAAAAATTTTTTACAATTGAATGCTTTTTAAATAATTTAAATTTGTCAAACTGACTGATATACATTTTATGATTATAAAACAATTGTAATGCTACAAAATATGCACCTCTGTAAATTTCCAGATTAATTTTTGGAATTCTAATGTGAGACCTATTTGCGGTTCTCATATAGTACAACTGCGATAAATTACTGTTATCAATACCATTTCTATATACATGTAACATGATTCCTTCAGAAAAATATCCCGAATTTTCAAAAACCCAGTTCCATATAAAGTAAAGCTGAGGAATATTTAGATGGTTTTTTTAGAATTATGCTCAAAATTATATTTTGCACAACTTGCAATGAGTGAAACGAACTTTTACATGCCCTTCCCCGTACCAAGATACCATATCTAATCAAAGAATTGCATAAACCAAAATATGTCATTTTACATCCGGACCCCGACGGAATTTTCAGTGATAGAACAATTTACGAGCAGAATGTAGATTTTTTAAATATTTTTTAAATTATTTTATTTATTTATCGACAGTGGGTTTTATTCAACCCATACAGCCACATCATATTAACAAATTATAGTAAATTACATCTTATATTTATCATCATTTACCTATTTAGTTCATCATTATTTTTCAATTTCAAATTATAGTTATAAAATTTTACTTTAACTCAATCTAAAACCATTCAGAATAATTTAAAATTGCATTCCAGCGTCTCTGGTCATTTGGAATATTGCTTTTAATTGACTATTTGTAGCATTTTTAAACATAACACATAATTGTTTCTATCCATTCCTTGCGTTCTTCTGTGTAGAATGGGCAGATCATCAATTTATGTTCGACAACTTCCTCTTCTTCGGGGCAATGGTCGCAGTATGGCGTGTCCTTGATAGCTACCATATGTTGAGAACGGTTTACCATTCCATGTCCTGTTCTCATCCTTATCAATAGGACAATTTCCTTCCTTTTGAAAGGTTTACCCGTAAACCACGGAGTTTTGGAGAGAGAACGTTGGATTTTATAGTGGTTGTAGCCCTTATCCAGCTCTTTAGCTCATTTGTAGTAAACTTGTAGCTCTTTCATACTCCTCCTGCCATTCCTTCATCATCGCATGCTTTGTCAAGCAAAGGGCATCTGATAAAGGAACTAAAGTTCCTTTAAACTAGAATGTAGATAGTTTCATTGCAATGGTCTTACGATCTAATGGTTACGATACGGATACGAAGAAGGTATGTGCCACACCCAACTCTGCAGGCTTTTTTTCGACAATATATTATGCTTTTTTCGACAAGTACAATGCCGGTTCAAGTCCTTGCCAAATTACCAACGGCTTTGTACCGAGTATCCTGGAAAATACCAAATTTTATCGGCACAAGGTATTTCAGAACCTTAAATTATCAACGCGACATAATTTCCAGTGAAATTAGGGTGAATTTGTCTATTACCCTATAATTAATTTGAGGGTTATGGCCGTTAAACGAAGCAATCATTGTCGGAAAAGTATAGTAAAAAACGGAATCATGTTCAGAACATGCCAAAGCATATTGTCCGACCATAATAGCATGTTTCTAGTACAATTCGTAACCAGGGGACAGCATTTTCGGTGAAATTTTCGATTTTTACTTATCTTCAAGCAGCGCCCTCTACCAGTTTACCGGATAACTAGTGGACGGAGGGTAAAATAAATAAGTTCATCGTGTTCAGCGCATGCGAAAACCCACAAATTGACCTAAAAAATGGAAATCCGTCCTTCAAATCATCACCTCGGCACCAATTTAGAGGTTGGTTTACGATAGCGGTCGATAACTGGCCAAAATCGACCCTGGTAAAGTGATTAGGATTAATATTTTTTGCTATAAATTTAGGAGTGTCATCCTGACATACCGAGGAAGACAAAAAACAATGGGGACAAGAAATCCCAGAACTTTTTTTTTTTTGAACCACCCTATCGTTGTGCTTGGGTCATAATCGAACGTCAAAAAATGTTGTAACCGATACATTCTCAATTCATGCGCCATTTCTGGAGATGCACCGCTTTGATTTTGGGGTTTGAATTTTTGGTTTTCTGGTACTTCAAATTATCGTTTTTCACCATGGGTTTTCGTCGGCATCGCAATCGAACTTTTGTCTAGTTCCTGACCGCTGTGTCGAAGAGTCCGCACTTCAGCTCTCGGACTCTGGAGGACAAATTGATCCAGAAACGGAATCGACGAAAAGTGAAAACTCTCCTCGAGCTCGTCAGCTGAGCAGACTGTTTGCTTCTACGACCGCGGCCTCGGAGTTGTAGGCATCCCCGCGGTTTTCCTGATCGACGGACGTGACTCCGGGGTTTTAGGGCGACTCCGGGCGAATCCCCGAGCGATGTTGCGGAGAGAGTGAAAAAAACTCGGGCGCTCCTCGCGGGCATCCGCCCAATTATCGAGAGAGCATCTCACGGAGGAGCGCGGCGCTAAGAGGCATCCGAAAAAAGAAAAGAAATCCCTCATTCACGTGCGGTTTGGAGAACGCGATTATTCTTCCCAGCTCCATTTTTGCCTTCCCTTCCCCCGGGCGATTCCGGAATAGTTTCTGGTTTACTATTAGCAGAGTAACTGAAAGCACATATTAGCACCTTTATAACACCCACACCAGCTTAGATGGCAACCGGATGATCATTTTATTATTATTTTTTTGATTGATTCATGATCCATCCGTCAGGCTTTTGGGGCCAGGCCAATGGGGTTGTCAGGGTAAGACGGGTATAAGCAGAAAAAATTTCTTCTCCGAGTTTCTTTATTGCTAGCTTTCAACATCCAAATTGTCATCTTCAGGCCCCTTCGTTTCTGTCTAGTATCCTCTATCGCTCATCCACCTCTGTTCCACGGTCAGGTGCATCAGTCTCCGGGGGGGATCTTTAATTTCCATAGGAATTGTTGCCAGTCCCGAGATTAACCTCTTGGGGTGTCTTGTGTGATGTTGAAAGTTGAGTCGAAATATGAAGGATTTTCTGCTGCGGTTATAGCTCTGACTTCTCAGGGATGATGAAGTTTAATTTTTGTTGTGCGGAGTTTTGTTGTGCACTTCTCGAAGGAAGGGTTACCGTGCAATTTAACTTTTTATTTTGACATCTCTTCTCCATAAAGTAGTAAATTTCATGAATCCGCACAACAAAAATTAAACTTCATCATCCCTGACAAGTCAGAGCTATAACCGCAGCAGAAAATCCTTCATATTTCGACTCAACTTTGAACATCACCCAAGACACCCCAAGAGGTTAATCTCGGGACTGGCAACAATTCCTATGGAAATTAAAGAAATTAAAGATCCCCCCCGGAGACTGATGCACCTGACCGTGGAACTGAGGCGGATGAGCGATAGAGGATACTAGAAAGAAACGAAGGGGCCTGAAGATGACATTTTGATGTTGAAAGCTAGCAATTTTTTTTCTGCTTATACCCCTATTATTTTTAAAAAATGCAGAATACGTTTGAACGAAGACCTACATTGGTAATTGCCAAAAAATGACTCACAAAATTATCGATTGATTATTTGCTACATAATCAATTCAAGGTTTTCACTCCGCGCCAGTTTTTTATGAAGTCGTTGTATTCGGTGTATCATAAGGACACTCAGATCGCAATTAACCAAGGAAATGAGCATTCATATGGAACAAGATTCAGATTGGAGGGAAATGTAGTTAATCCTAGGTCATCAACGTCTCTGTGCACAAGAAGTCCTATGTATATGTTGTACATACTTCATCGATTGATAAATCAAAATTTGAAGTCACCACACTTATATTCGATGATTGTTTTCAAAAAATTGATTACTGATTGCCTGGTTGAGACGGGGCGGAGTGAGTCGTTGATTTGCAGCATATATATGTATAATTAGAGTTAATATAGTGTAGAGATGAACAATTTATATGCAAATGATTTATAAATGATTAAAAACTTGGAGAATGACTTATAAATTATGTAATACTAATAAAAAATTACTGAATAATTATTGAAGATAATAGTTATTTTATATAATTTGTGCTCATGCACACTAGCAAGTCGTGTAAGCAAACAGCAACACTTACCAGGTAATTACGAGCCTCTGCCTAGCACCTGGCAATACATTGAAATTTTATAATTTATATTGTGCGTATAATAATTAGATATAAGAGCTTTTGTTGTATATTTGTACTTGTATTAGAAAATTCAATTCAATGAAATAAATAAATAAATAAAAACCGCCACGAAAACTTTCTGATATTTCTCATAAATACATCGACTCTGTTGTTAGGTTTGTTAACCTTCTTCCATATCTAACCCACAAAAATCGTTCACTACTCGTTGTAAAGCTCTCGATCTAAGTATCATTTTCCTGTTCACTATAACTGTGTGACTGTATGAATAGAAGAGCTAAGGACGTAACGTTCTCATGTTTTGTTTACAAACTAATGATCATGAGTGTAGAAGCATCCAGTATATTTATATCTATTGAAATTGATATTATATGAAGCTAAAGTTTGGATAGGAGAACTCTTAGGACGTCTAGAAACAAATAATTAAGTCTAGAGCCTCCCAGATCAGTTGATTGATATTCGGAGCTGTTCTTTGCTATTCAACCTATAATGCTGAAATTTTGGAGACCTCTGAATGGTGGCTGAGGGAGTAAAAGAAGGTGAATGGATGAAGGTAACTAGGTACATAAAACTCATGGGTTGCGAGCCTCGAGAATTCCATCTATTCGGTCCTGGTGGAAGTTTAGTTGGGAACCACTGATCAAGATGCTGCCTTTAATTCTGCGAATTTATATCCACCTAACGGTTTGAGGGTTGAGATTCCAGAGAAAGCAAACAGCCTATCCAATATTTAAAAAAATATGAATAGCGAGTAAGATCAAACGGATACCTGGACCGGACTTGCATCAAATGGATTTCAAGTCAACCCTCTTCGGAAGAGCTGATTTCACGCGTCAGCTTCAAGTCTGGATTTTCGCTTCGCTGTCCATCCCTGCCCTTTACAGTAAAAGCCTCAGCAGGACGTCTCACAGTAGAGCTAGAAACTCTGAAAACGTCAAATCAGTACCCGTCAAATCCCTTGATATGGGTGGATCGCGTGACTACAGGATCGGGAACACCTGGAAGATGACGAGCGCTTGATAACTTCAGCTTAGATCGACATCTAACAATTTGACGTAAAAACATTAAAAATTCAAAATAAGTTCCATCTTGCAGCATGACCATACTATAATAAGTCAAAATATACCTAAAAAAAAAGTTTTCACGCTTATTTAATCTATTTAAGCCCACTTACTTATTTATATGACTCAATTTAATATATTTATAAGTCAAAATAGGGAAAAAAGTATTCGCTGAATAATATTCCTAGGATTTTTAGCCATCCCCTAACTTCAAACTGCCACAGAATAACATAGAACTCCTGTAGAATATTCAGCATTGTCCCATTCTATCTAACCCTTGATAAATTTTGACAAAAGGAACTTCTTTTTGTAATGCGAAGAAGCTCTTGGCCGCTACTTAATGGTAAATGAAGAAAGTAATTAGGATGGAATTACCCCACTGTCGGGGTAATGACATCCAGGCTGTGGGGTAATAACATCCTAAAGGAACTGAAGTATTAAATTATTCCATTTTCGAAGGAAAACCTGAATAAAATTCAAAATCGTATTTAAATTTGTTTTAAAACAAACAATGGAGAATAAATTACTGGAGGAAATACCTACGTTGGCTATGATTATTTTAGGAAAACACTTCTGGACTAATAGGCAAAGTTCACACATAGCGTTTTTTGATTAAGGCTTCCCTTCGGAGCACGAATAGTGTGCCAACTGATTGTATCCGGTGCACCTCCACATCAGCGCATCTTCCTCGTCAGTCTTTCTGCAGATAAAAAAGAATTGTTCTTCTGCGTCACTCACCTAGGACGTCGCCTAGTTCGTCGTCGTCATTTAATGTGTAGTCAGTGACCCTGTCTTCACTTTCTTCCTAAATTTTCATTTTTTTGTTTCTCTTTTTGAGCCCAACCTTTCGAGCTTTTTTCGCTACCTTAATTTTCTTTTCTTTTTTCTCTTTACAGGGCCCTTTTCCAGGGCCAATACCGTGAAAATCAATCTTTCGTTTCGAATTAGGTTTGAGAGTGCTTTTGGAATTTTCGGCCATTTTTTATCCATTTCCTTGACCAGCTTTTCTTTTCTTAGAGTCGATGTCAATATCACTGAATGCTGCTTTGGGTTGGCTTGCATGTCGCTGGTGGGTTGGCTATTACCATCCACACAGAATAGAGGATGCCATTGCCCCTCAAAAAAAGATGGCATTACCCCAATTTGACACACAGTATTAAAATACGCACCATACCATTACTTTTGGACCAACTTTTAAAAACTGCATATGAAACGATAGGCAAATTGCTAGGTAATTGAACATATGGATAAAAAAAATATTGTAAGTTTTGGAAATTACGTCACTTATCTGGTATTTATGAGGTATTGAATGTAACAACGGATATCATTAGAAAAAGTGAAGGCATGGAATAGCCGACAATTATTTGAACAGCTGTCAAAACTCGATTGAAGATAGTCACATGCGTTGTAAAGATACTTCAGGGCCCAAAAAAGGTCGTATAGAGTGTATAGTTTTCTGGTGAGTTCGAAGGATGGGATTACCCCATGGATGGCATTCCCCCGTCCTACCCTATATATATATATATATATATATATATATATATATATATATATATATATATATATGTGTGTGTGTGTGTGTGTGTGTGTGTGTGTGTGTGTGTGTGTGTGTGTGTGTGTGTGTGTGTGTCTGGAAGACCCCCGAAAGCGTTGACCCGTGCCCGGACAGTTTTCATCCCAAAGAAAGGGGGAAGTGGGCCTGGAGGCTACCGTCCAATTTCTATTTCGTCGGTGGTCTTCCGCCACTTCCAAAAGGTTCTGGCATCTCGCCTCCAAGTGGCTGGTGTCATAGGTGACGTCCAGAGAGCATTTCGGCCAGCGGATGGCACAGCGGAGAATCTAACAGTTCTCCAAAGTGTCATTTCGCTGGCCCGTATCAAGAAACGGCAGCTCCATCTTGCCGCTCTGGACGTCGCTAAGGCCTTTGACACAGTAAGCCACAATGCCCTGACCGATTGTCTTCGTGGTGTCGGGGCACCTACTCGTTTAATTGAGTATGTTGCCTGTCTGTACCACGAAGGCGTGACGGTCCTCGAGGCACAAGGTGAGATGTCAGGGGATGTTGTTATTGGGCGCGGGGTACGCCAGGGGGATCCTCTGTCGCCACTCCTCTTCAACCTGGTCGTGGATACGGCCTTGGGTAAGCTGCCAGCTGAAATAGGGTTCGATCTCGCCCCTGGGGTGCGAGTAGGTGCATTGGCTTTTGCTGATGATGTCATCCTACTCGCAGAAACCCGTGAGGGCTTGCAGATCTCCCTCAACCCATTTGCTGAGCAGCTAGCCAGGTGTGGTTTGGTGGTCAACCCAGCTAAGTGTGGGTCGGTCTCCTTGGTCCCGTCGGGTCGCCAGCATAAGGTGAAGGTAGTGGATGAGGAGTGTTTTGTCTTAGGACAAACTTCCATCCCTGCCCGATCCGTGCTGGAGGTCTAGCGGTACCTTGGAGTCGACTTCATGGGTGTTGCTACCATTGCCGTAAGCCGTGTGGACCTTCGTGGAGCACTAGCTCGTGTCACCAAGGCTCCACTGAAGCCTCAGCAGAAGCTGCGCCTCCTTCGCACGTACTTACTGCCAAAGCTAACCTATGGGCTAGTCTTTGGCAGGCTTACTGCGGGGAGGCTGCTTGAGTTAGACCGCGAAGTACGCTCTGCTGTGCGCTCTTGGCTAGGCTTTCCACCTGGTGTCCCAAGTGCCTATATCCATGCGCCGGTCAAGGCCGGTGGGCTTGGCATTGTCTCTCTCTCAGCCTCTATCCCATCTTTACGCCGCCATCGCCTGCTTGCCCTAAGGGGCTCGAGCTGGGAGGTCGCCCGCACTGCTGCTGACCTTGATTTTGTCAGGCAGCAGTTGCTGTGGTGCGATCGAGCAACTCCAACTGCTCCAAAACCCAGCTCATCTGCTGAGTTCGCTGCTGCTCTGCATGATTCAGTGGATGGTAAAGAACTCCGACAGTGCTCTGAGTCCCCCATTTCCTCCCAGTGGGTTGAATGGGCTTCAGAGGGCATTGGGGCCCGCGACTACCGACATTTTCATGCCGTCCGCGTGGCTACGTTAGCCACAGCGGTGAGGTGTTCTAGAGGTAGTCGTGGGACAGTAGACACCCTCTGCCGTGCCTGTCGGGGTAAAAATGAGAACCTGTATCATGTGGTGCAGCAGTGTCCACGGACTCATGGTGGTAGCATTCTGCGTCATGATGCGGTTGCCAAGCAGATAGCAGGTGCTTTGTCATCCAGCGGCTGGGATGTGGAGAGAGAGAGACTGTACCATATGCCAGGCGACCGGGGCAAGAAGCCAGATATCGTTGCCATCATGCCCGATGGGTCTGCCATAATCCTGGATGTCCAAGTTGTATCTGGCAGCATGGACATGGAGCAGACCTGGAGGGCTAAAATAAGTAAATATGATAGGAACGACCTGCGGCAAGCGATATCTGAGCTAAAAGGAGTGGCGCCTAATAACATCAAGGTCATGGCCGCGACCGTCTCATGGCGCGGGGTGTGGTGCGGGAAAAGTGCCACGGAGCTTCTCGAGTTGGGCATCTCGGCAGGAGTGCTCCGTGGTATCACCACCCGCGTCCTTCGGGGCTCTTACCTGAATTGGTGGTCATTCTATAGGGGCACATCCTTCCATCCCTCTCTCCCTCCTCCATCTTCCTCAACTTCCCTAATCCCTAGAGCCGGCGTCGGGTAAACCTGGGCGTCCTCCCCACTTTTTAATTTAGTTTTTTCGTTTTTTTCTTAATGGCGTGCCCCCTCCGTCTTTGAGGGGAGTTTTCTAAAAAAAAAAAAAAAAAAAAAAAAAAAAAAAAAAAAAAAAAAAAAAAAAAAAAAAAAAAAAAAAAAAAAAAAAGTGTGTGTGTGTGTGTGAGTGTGTGTGTTTGTAGATAAATATATGCTTTGCACTTGCTAGATAATTCGATGGACTGTCTTTCAGAATTCTACTAAGATTGAAAAGAAGATTGTGACGGAAGTTGTAGGTGTGAACGAAGATGCTTAGCTCGATGTGAAACATTGTCTGATACCTCAGCACAGAATGACAATGAACGGAAACCAATAACGTTGACAGACAATTACTCACGACCTAGTCTATTACCATAGCGCGTAGCTGTCGTGATGTAGCTCTACAGAATGGATATATGCGTTTTTTCTGCTGGATGTCGCATTCAAACTAGCGCAATAGATCCCTTTTATCACCAGCTCGGCCTATGAAGGCGGATGGTTTGTTTCCATCCTAGAAATCGCTCGCGATTAACATACAGAACGCGCGATATGACCTGCAGCGCTAGCAGGGTTGAGGTTTGAGTGATGAAGAGGCGCTCCTGTCCTCGCAAGGGAATCTATAGCACGTCGGCGTCGACCTCTTGCATTATTCATGCCCAGACATCATTCGACCTTAATGTTGACACTGTGGAAATTCTCTTGTTCCTGGAGCGTTCTACAGTTTTCCAACACGTACGGCAGGATCTTGATAACCGTGGGTTAAACTCTGGAAGAAATGCCCTGAAGGCGGTCGTTTGTGCAATGTGTTTCGGTTTAAAACAAGACCTGCAGGTTACGTAGTTACCAAGTAACTTACATCCATTTTCACGAAGACTTTCTCTAGAAGGTAATGCTGTCAAATCCGCACAAGATACCACTTAAATTTGAACTAAATCACTCACGACAAGGTTGTGGAAACCCATTTCAACGATGATTACGGAAGTTAGTGAAGAACATTTCCACGTCAATTTCCACGAAAAAATAAAGAGTAATGGTGAACTGATTTCGACGGTTAGGTCATCATCAGTAACACACATTAACTTATTATTAACTTAGTTTATGTTCGTTACTCATGATGAACTAACTACAAGAATTTTCACAAGGATTTTTTTCTTAACTTCCGTTTCCTTCATTCACCATTAGATTGATTTTGATTTGATCCACAGATTGACCATATACTTATATATTTGATTGATGATATATTACTTTTGTATGGTGTAGAAGCTTATATACTTTCGGATGGTGTAGAAGCATATATTACTTTTGTATGGTGTAGAAGCATAGCGGTGGAGTAATCTGAATCTGATTGATTTGCACGGTGCTACTGGTTCGATACCACCAATGAACTCATCTTTTTGACCCACAAAATTTGTTGTTGTTTGTTTTTCCATTTTTGAGTTTATTTAGCTCAAGAGCAAGCCCAGACCCATCCCGATCGCTTTACTCGCATAGATGCTATGGGCCAAAAACGGGAGAAAAGTGTCTTTTTCGAGGCTTTTTGGTTTATTATTTCCAATAATAAGCCTATGTGATCGTGTAGCAAAAAATTTTTATAACCCCCCCTCAAACTTTGTCACTTTACGTTTCAAGGTGCGTAGAATCCAAATTTGAAATGTCCGTCCGCCGTTCGCCGTCCGGTGTCCGCCGTCCGCCGTCCGGGCCATAAAAGGCCTAAGAATTGACTTAAGGGTAGTATGTAATTTTTTATGTAAAAAAAATCGATTTTTCAAAAATAATATTAAAAAATAGTTTATTATATAACGGATAAAATGCAATAAACATTTTGAAAATCGAACGACTATAAGTGGGTTAAAAAAATACCTAAACCGAGCGCGCACCGCTAGTGCAGCCCCGCTCCGTAAGCTGGATCATCAGCTTCCTCCTCTGCGAACTGATCTTCCAGTCTCCGGGCTGCTTGGGTCCTCTTGAGCCTTCCTTCTTTCGTGACTGCTTGGGTGGTAATATCGGCCTTAGCTAGCCTTTCTTCATCAAGTTTTTTCAATGCTAGGGAACATGACTTCCCAGGATCGATGGTGAGGTTCTTTAGTACTTCGCAGATGGCAATATTGCCTCTGTTGAACGATAGTACTGCAGAGTACGTCCCAAATCGAAGAACACGTAAGCCCACAAAACTTCTTTTTGGAATATATGCCCAAATAACATTGTTCACACTCTCATTGCTCTTTTGTGTGCCTAATCTCGATATTAGCAGCTAGGCCAATGCGCGATAAAACTTGGAACGCTACCTGGCCGCCACAAACTTTGCATCTCACGACCGCAGCGAGGGCCTCTCCAAATTCTCACATCGTGGGTTTTTTCATACTGGAACTCTCTATAACCAGTCCGCACAGATTCCCCAAATTTCTTCTCAGCTGTTGAAGGTCGTGAAGAGTTAGCACTTGTATTTGGGATTGAATAACTTGCTGATAGTTCACCTTCCTCGGCAAGTTCGGAGGTACCAAGATCTTCTGAAACACTTGATATTGGAGGCTCCTCAGCAGAGGGAGTTACTCGATCCTTTCGGAGGGATGGTTTTCTTCTTTTTAAAAAGCTTTGGTGTTCTAGGCATTGTGTTAGAAAAAATCACTTGGAAAGAATACCAACGAAAAAAGTACGAAGTCAGAACGATAGAACAAGATGCAAATCTGACGAAAACAAACATCAGTAACCTGTCAAATTACAACCTACTCGTTGTTGTTGTCTTCTTCTTCTTCTAGAAAGAGTCCCCGTCATCTAACACAAACTTTGGAAAAGTTCAGAAGCTTTGAAACGACGTCACGTCAAGAAAAAAACTGCTTTTCAGAAAAACGCGTTTTCTGAACAATCACGTTTTTCAGCACTCAGGAACACTTTTCTCCCTTACTGTTGAACTTATTTCATGGATTTTTTTTTTTAAATGTCCACTGGTATATTATACACAAACTGTGCCAAGGATTTGTCGAAATTTTATTTTCAACATCTGGGGCATTGCGTGCAGTCCAGAAAATTTTAGTAAAAAATCTACATTTTCTTCAAAACTTCGCCTATTTTTTTCACAACGCCATGCTGGTATTTCTTTGGCACAGTCTTTACAGCATAATATTCTTGATAAAATAAAAAAAAAAAGTAAAGCGATTGGTTGAGCAGAGCCTGAAAAATCGGTTCCTAAAGATAACTACATTATAAGGGAAATTCATCAGGCCGAGAAAATTACATACTACCCTTAAAAACCCTGTTCTTTCGCACATAGACTCCATTTGGGGTCTAGTTGGTCCTAACGTTTAACCATCCCGATCGCTTTACTCGCATAGATGCTATGGGCCAAAAACGGGCAAAAAGTGTCGTTTTGAGGCTTTGAGTGTTAGACGTGTTAGACGCACGCCTGGCACGCTTGGCAGGGGGTCACGGTGGGTGGTGAGGGTGTGAGCGGGGGGTGGAGTGAGAGCAGGCGCCGCGGCACCATGAGGTGGGTACAGCGTTCCTTCGAGGCATGAATATATGTTTTTTTCTAGGTCATATTTGTGTGTTAATACCAATGCTTTGCCTACACATATTTAATAACATATCCTCTCGACTTTTCGTACGTACTTAAATAATGATATTATTAAGAAAATAATTGTTTGAATAGATAGGAGCTCAAATCGAGAAATATAAACATGCGTATGTAATTATAGAAGTATAGGTTGTGGCAACTCGAAATAGGACACGCCGAGGAGTCTGGACGGGCCTTATGACGTACGCAAGCCAAATAAATCTATGATCATACTCAATTGAAAAAATATTTTGTTAGACGTGTTAGACGCACGCCTGGCACGCTTGGCAGGGGGTCACGGTGGGTGGTAAGGGGGGTGAGCGGGGGGTGGAGTGAGAGGAGGCGCCGGCCGCGGCACCATGAGGTGGGTACAGCGTTCCTTCGAGGCATGAATATATGTTTTTTTCTAGGTCATATTTGTGTGTTAGTACCAATGCTTTTCCTACGCATATTTAATAACATATCCTCTCGACTTTTCGTACGTACTTAGATAATGATATTATTAAGGCAATAACTATTTGAATAGATAGGAGCTCAAATCGAGAAATATTAACATGCGTATATAATTATAGAAGTATAGGTTGTGGTAACTCGAAATAGGACACGCCGACACGCCGATTCTCGTGATTCTTATTTTATTCCATCAAGAATTCTATTTAGTTTTGGAACGTATGCCGGAGTTTCAGATTTCATAGTGAAAAAACTTAAACTGATCCTTCATGAGTTCATAGTTCCTAATACTGTTTTCTGAGTGTTAGCTATTAGGTACCAACGCTATAAAATGTCCATTAAACTTTGCTAAAAAAAAAAAAAAAAAAAAAAAAAAAATTATTGCGAGTTTTCTAAAAAAAATCTAGTCTTCGATTTTTGGTTTATTATTTCCAATAATAAGCCTATGTGATCGTGTAGCGAAAAATTTTTATAATCCCCCCTCAAACTTTGTCACTTTACGTTTCAAGGTGCGTAGAATCCAAATTTGAAATGTCCGTCCGCCGTTCGCCGTCCGCCGTCCGCCGTTCGCCGTAGGAGAGTCTCGCGGGAGCCCACCTAAAGGCACAACTAGCGCATCCTTCTGGCATTCCGGGCTACTAGTCAGCTGATCGGGTGCCTGATGTGTGTGTATTCGCCGGCTTCCCGCTTACACTTGAAAATCGTTGCTTTTTAGTGAAGCTGGGAGAATTCGTGAGTTAGGTATCGAAATGGATCCAATACAAGTCATTTTGTTAAGCGGTTGGCAACCATCTCAAAATAGGTTTAGGTAGCATCAGAGATTGAATTAGCGTTTGAAGAAGTACCTGGGTACCTAGTTTGTATAGGTAGGGTTCATACCTAGTTTGTATACATAGGTAGGTAGTAGGTACCTACCTAATAACATCTTGATGTTTCATTTTTTGCAGCTCTCCTCGCGTACACTCATATCAAGCGTCTAGGGCAGATCTCTTTTTGCCTCCATGCTATCAGTATTTTGCTCTTTGCGGAACAAAAAGTGGAAGCTTTGTGTTCGCGACGATTCTTGTAAAAATCCTACATACTCGTATATAATTGGCCGATAATTTGTTCCGAAAAGAGGAGAGAAAGTTAACGAAAATTTGCTCTTTTAGTTCTCAGTTTAGTTTTAGTTATGTAGCATCGCTGGAAAAGCTCAACCTTCTAAGGAATGTTTCTAGGTAATGTCCTTTTTGTTAGGTCCCTATACCAATGTAAGTTTTCCAATAGTTAATAATAAGTAATTCAACCGTCTCTGTGTGCTTGCTAGGATCTCTGGGTGTGATTGGGACAGTTTTTAACCACGCTCAACAGACTCAGCGTTAAAAAGGTGATGAAATAATTGTCGACCGAAAATGCTTTTTTGGTTTTGTGGCCAACTTCATTTTCCAAAATTCGACCCACAGCATTAAGGAACTCGTCCTTTCTTTTAGAAAATCTGAATCTCTTTGGAAAATCTGAATCTCCAAATTTGAAATGTCCGTCCGCCATCCCCCGTCCGCCGTCCGCCGTCCGGGCCATAAAAGGCCTAAGAATTAATTGACTTAAAAAACCCGTTCTTTCGCACATAGACTCCATTTGGGGTCTAGTTGGTCCTAACGTTTAACCATCCCGATCGCTTTACTCGCATAGATGCTATGGGCCAAAAACGGGCAAAAAAGTGTCTTTTTCGACGCGCGCACGCCTGGCACGCTTGGCAGGGGGTCACGGTGGGTGGAGAGGGGGGGGGGGGGGGAGCGGGGTGGAGTGAGAGGAGGCGCCGGCTCCGCGGCACCTTCGAGGCATGAATATGTTTTTTTCAAGGTCATATTTGTGTGTTAATACCAAAGCTTTTCCTACGCATATTTAATAACATATCCTCTCGACTTTTCGTACGTGCTGATAATGATATTATTAAGGCAATAACTATTTGAATAGATAGGAGCTCAAATCGAGAAATATAAACATGCGTATATAATTATAGAAGTATAGGTTGTGGCAACTCGAAGTAGGACACGCCGAGGAGTCTGGACGGGCCTTATGACGTACGCTAGGCAACTAAAACTACGATCATACTAAAAAAATAATAAACCTTTGTGAAATAATTTGCAGCGTTTTTAGAAAAAAGTTGATTTAATCGAATCTTACATCGATTTGTATTCATCACTATTACAATGCGACCACCCTCTACACGATCGGTCCCACAAAGTAAGCGAATTCTAAAAGGATGGAATTCCGTAAGTTAGGTTGTTAGAACGAGTGAACTTGAAACGGCTGCGTCCTAGAAACGAGATAGGTACTTACGTTTATTTCTTCCCGGAGGCGATATGATAGGTAGGTGTCTATACCTTCTTTGTGGATCTGCCGCCGCCCCTCGCTCCGACCACCCTACGCGATCCGCGAATATTACTTTTTGGCTTTGGAAAGCCTAGTGACGATGTTCATTACGATCAATCAAAGAATGTGAAAAATAAAAATTAGGTAGGTACGTCATTTCATAGTTGCTGGAAATTTTCGTGAACAGTAGGTAGCATCCTAGAAACGGGATACGATTTATTCCCCCCCTGGCCATGATTGAGTTTAATACCTTCCGTGTGGATCTGCCCGTGTGCTCGCGTCCCGACCCCCCCCCCCCCCCCCCCCCCCTCCGCCACTACACTATCCGCGAACCTTCCTCCGCCATTCCTTGGAAAGATCTCAAACCGAACCAAACGCTTCCAGTTAAATAGCAAGTTTTCCTGATTCCAATCAAATTTGGTTGTTGGCTGCTTTCTACGACCCAGTTGAACGCGTCCATTCGATTTTCCGAGTAGTTGAGTAGTTGCTATAGATTGTGTCACAATTTCAGTGTTTTTCACGTACAACCCAGCCGTTGTTAGGGGAATGGAACTTCCGCAGTTTTCATCGCACAAAAATCGTTCGCCACTCGTTGGAAAGCGCCTGATTTATGTGATAAATGTTCACATTTCAAGCTACCAATTTCCCTCTCCTTACGTACCTGGCTACATTCCAAAACTAAGTTGGTTCAGGCTAATAATTGCATAGCAAATTATCCTCGTTTTTTTGTTGGGCCAGTGTTCTGCGTTGAAGAGCTAATACAGGTTTACTATATACGGGGTTTAATAATAATTCATAGATATCATCCCGAAGAATCGAAAGAAACCACCCAGGTTGCTGTGACTTCATTGGTTTGCTCTCCTGCGTAAGGGCTAGAACAGGGGAAAAAATCAACATGGGATGAATCGCGACAGGTGAAACAGTAAAAATTACCTAATAAACTATGACGATCGTATCAGCTGATATAATTCCAAAGGAATTCGGATTATTATAACTTTGGTTACCTATAAATAGAGGGGTATCTAATACATAAATAATAAACCTTTGTGTAATAATTTGCAGCGTTTTTTTTGTATATTTCAAGTTGTATAGAAATTGGAGATTAATGAGTGAAAAGAAAATGTTAGCTATTAATTTTATGGGAAAAAAAGTATTCTAAACGATACTCTTCTATTCAAAAAGAGATTTTGGATTTTAGGCAATTTTTTGCAATTTTATAGATTTGTTAAAACAAAATTTAATGAAGTTCAAGTTTTTAGCATAATTTCGTACATAAATTTTTGAATGTTCTATTTCATAGTTGATAAACTTTATTTGACCAATCTTATGCTAAAAAATATCAATTTAACAATTCTTAGCCGTTTTCAGTGATTTTGTCAGCACATTTTTTGAAATTTTACCAATTAGATGATATCAATATACAGTATAGGTAACACTTTTATGTGTTGGAAAGATGACTTGGTAATAAATTGTTTTGTTTATCAACTATAGCTGCTGTAATGGATTGAACCCATTTGTGAGGTCCGAAGCTCCTAGTTCCGATACTAAATATACTACAAGTGGCGTTTAATAATTATGGACCAGAGATCTACGTAGAAGGGCTGTATAATACATAAATAATAAACCTTTGTGTAATAATTTGCAGCGTTTTTATGCTCAATTTCATGTTTTGTTTTTTTTAAAGGGAAAACTAGTTAGTTTAAGTGTTACCATTCGATTCAGCGTGAAAAAATACGTAGAAACCGGCACCAAACTCGTATTTTCATAGAGGGTCATTTTTCACGAAAACCCACGATATCATTGAAAAACCCAAGTTTTTTTTTAAAATACACTTAACAGCAAAAAAAACCGGCGCACCCTATATTTTGTTATTTTTTCACCTTAGCTTCAATTGGTTAATTTTTTTTGCATGTGCCAAGTAAAGTCGGTATCTTATGAGAGAACAGCAAGAAACAGAGTGGCAAATAAAAAATACCCGTTCGAAAAAATCAGCTTTATTCACAAAACTTCGATGTTTGGACAAAAGTAACAAAACATTCTTCTGCAGTTCTCGTGTGAAAAACAATTGAAAAATGAAATTTTTTTTTTGGAAATAAATTTTTTTAATATCGGGTGGTACCGTCCCTTGCTTGTACCACCGCCTGCATTCTTCTCGGCATGCTGTTGATCAAATTTGAAACCGTTTCTTGTCTGATGAGGTCCCATTCTGCGACCACCGCTGTCCTGAGGTCTTGGAGGTTTACAGGAGGGTTCGGTCGCCTTCGGATGCACCTCTCTAGCTCGTCCCATAGATGTTCTATGGGATTGAGGTCGGGGCTGCGAGCTGGCCATTGTAGGGTGCGCATGCCTACCTCTTCGAGGTAGTCAGGAACCACGTTTGCTACGAGTGACCGCGCGTTATCGTCCATAAAAATAAAATTATCGCCGGTGTAAGGGGCGAATGGCACTACATAATCTTCCAGGATGTCAGAAATGTACCTCAGTGTGGTTAGACTCCCTCGGGGGTACACATGGAGTTCCGTATTCGCCTCTGAAGTGATTCCACCCCAAACCATTTCAGAACCTCCCGCGTAAGGCACCCTTTCAGAAATATTGCACTGAGCGAAACGCTGCCCTCGTCTCCTCCACCCTCTAACACGACGATCTGAAGCGAATAGTGAGAACCTGGACTCATCGAAAAACATTAAAGAGTGCTGAAAGGGTGCCTCACGGGAGTGGGTTTGAAATGGTTTGAGGTGGAATCACTTCAGAGGCGAAAACGGAACTCCATGTGTATTCCCGAGGGAGTCTAACCACACTGAGGTACATTTCTGACATCCTGGAAGATTATGTAGTGCCATTCGCCCCTTACACCGGCGATAATTTTATTTTTATGGACGATAACGCGCGGTCACTCGTAGCAAACGTGGTTCCTGACTACCTCGAAGAGGTAGGCATGCGCACCCTACAATGGCCAGCTCGCAGCCCCGACCTCAATCCCATAGAACATCTATGGGACGAGCTAGAGAGGTGCATCCGAAAGCGACCGAACCCTCCTGTGAACCTCTAAGACCTCAGGGCAGCGGTCCTCGCAGAATGGGACCTCATCAGACAAGAAAGGGTTTCAAATTTGATCAACAGCATGCCGAGAAGAATACAGGCGGTGGTACAAGCAAGGGAAGGTACCACCCGATGTTAAAAAAATTTATTTTCCAAAAAAAATTCATTTTTTAATTTTTTTTTCACACGATAACTACAGAAGAATGTTTTTTTACTTTTGTCCAAACATCGAAGTTTTGTGAATAAAGCTGATTTTTTCAAACGGGTATTTTTTATTTGCCACTCTGTTTCTTGCTGTTCTCTCATAAGATACCGACTTTACTTGGCACATGCAAAAAAAAAATTAACCAATTGAAGCTAAGGTGAAAAAATAACAAAATATAGGGTGCGCCGGTTTTTTTGCTGTTTTGTTTATGAAAGCATGATTTTCTCCCTTAATTAGCAAAGTAAAAGTAAAATTGACTATACCGTTGAAAAGCTGAGATTCTAAGAAAGTTTTATCCATTGAGTGTTTTTCCAAAATTGCCAATATTTAGAGCGAAGCGACAAGTGAAAAAAGTCAAATTCTGAGAAGTTTTCAAAATTTGCTTTTCAGCCTCTTTTTTTACATACAAAGAAGGTTCGAAAAATATTGGTTTGGCATCACGTAGATTGGAAATTTAACGCTCTTTTCAACGATCTCCTTATTTTTGAGTTTAAAGTGACTCTAAGGGGAGTTACGGCCGTTTAAATGTCATAAAGTATAAAACAAGAAAAATCTTGAAAATTAAAAAAACCACACGATCATTACGAGTCACCCATTTCCTAAGAATAATAAAAAAAGTGGTAGGTCCGATTACCTTATTAATTTTATAAGTTCCTTGAATGTGATCTTTCCACTTCAAGTGTTTATCTTGCACAAGTCCCAGACACTTGACACTCTCGACTTATTCCAAGGCTTAACATATATTTGTATACGTGTTGCTTGCTTGATATAACAATTTTATACGAACTACTGGTTTATATAAAGAAGGTTGGCCAGTACTTTTATGGAGAAAGTAGAAATATTAGTGTTATGGAGAAAGTTAAATTATTAGTAAGACTATCCAAGTTGAGCCAGCCAATCCCAGGATCGATTCTGGTTTAGAGAATTCCATGCCAAATCTTGTATAAAGCCTTCTCTGTCTGAAACATGTATAGGAATATGTAAAGATAAGTTCAAATTGCAGAGGAGAAGTCGGCTAGAAACAACCGCAAATAGATACGTTTCAGTCGAGTTTGAGTTCCTGGACAGTTCAACATAGGGTGTAGTCCTGTTGACTGGTACTTTGATGACCTATTTTTTCACAAAATGTTGAAGAAATATGTTGAGATCAACTATAGAACAATTTGGCAGCTCGTTCTTGATAAAAAGGCAATGGCTATAGTCGGATAAACTACCTATAATTGAATACGTGAGTACAGTCGTATGAAGTGGCATACAAGATACTTTGTGAGAATCACCCTGATCATATCTATATTTACAATGAGCGTAACCCGTGGGAGTGAACAAGTTATTTTCCTATTTATTAATTGAAGAGGATTTCATCCTGGGAAGTTTAACATCACCCGCACTTTCCTGCGATAAGTAGTTTTCTTTCTAAGAATTTTCAAAGTTTAGTGCACTGGTGACGTCATACGCCCAGGCGGGAGGAGAGATTTGAATCAGCCCACACCCAACATAATCTTGAACGGTCACCCTATTTCGGAAGGAGATTCGGTTCGCTATTAGGGCTTATCTTGGAAAAGAAATTACTGTGGAGAGACCATGTGACCCAACTTGTTGGAAAAATAATCGTCAGAATACGACAACTAAAGGGCTTACTTTACTGCACGCAAATTCCTCACTTGACGTATCCACGAAACGTCTAATTTATTTATCCCTGATACGTCCGATCTGGATGTATTCGTGTGGTATATGGGGTTGCGCAGCAAGCACTCACATAAAGCGGCTACAAACGTTACAGAACAGAGTTCTAAGAATGATCACGAGCGCACAATGGTACGTCCGTAACTCAACCTCATGCCGACATGGATGTCCCAGAAGTACAGGTTATTCTACGACAGTCATATGAAAACCTGTATTCTTCGATGAGAGACCTCCAAAAAATTCACTGCTAACGAAGCTATCAAACATCACTCTTCCTCAGCGAAACCAAAGACGGTTGAAAAGGAAAATACCCCAAGATTTTCTTTCCGATGACTGAATTGTTATACCTGTTACAAAACTTATTGCCATGTTTCATCATATTCAAAGTTCATACTGTTATTTAGTTTGTATTTAATGTAGGACAAACAATGGGTAGGAACCTACAATCACGCAACATGTTAATTAGGTCTACAGGCCTACTATATTACTTATCTTTATATGTAATTCCGAACGGTCTTTGAAATCGTGAAGAACTTCGCGGTCCGATTTTATTGTTATACTGCTCATTCGAATCAGCACGGCCCCAAGTTTGTTGCAAAAGTGTCGCCGTTCGTCTCTATACCCGCCTTGATTGTGTTCTAGGCGGTCCTTATCAACGAGAGTTGTTTATTAGGCTGTGGCGGTAACAACAGTTGCCATCAATTCACGGTTACTAACATCTAGGAGAGTTATTTCTGAACGAAGAAATTGAAACTGAAGAACTTAGCGGACTTTATATATAATTCCGAACGGTCTTTATATATAAACGTAGTGATGGGGTCTTTTCTGATCAGCTGAGTGAGCTAAATTCTTTCCTGTTTACTGTAGGAAGTTGAAATTTGATAGGGAGACTCTCTGGGACATCAAGAGACGAATGAAGTGATGGGGTCTTTTCTGATCAGATGAGTGAGCTAAATCCTTTCCTGTTCACTGTAGGAAGTTGAAATTTGATAGGGAGACTCTCTGTTTATTAGGCTGTGGCAGCAACAACAGTTGCCACGGTAAGTAAGAAACGTGGTGGAGTTACTAACATCTAGGAGAGTTATTTCTGAACGATCTTTGAAATTGTGAAGAACTTCGCGGACCGATTTCAGTGTTAGACTACGAGAATCACTCCATCCCAAAACGATCTCAACCAGGTAACATATATTTATACCAGCATACCGATCAAGATACAATCAACGACATAAAGAAGGAGAGAGAAGACAAGGACGCGCAGATTCACACGCTTACAAAGAAACGAAGAAGAATCGAGATAGAATTACACCATCATCTCACCATGCCCAAATTCTGAATTTCCCGATTCAACTTTTTGTTTAGTCTCATAGTGGCGAGGAGTCCTCAACTGGTGATATTTATTTTATTACATTACTTACATTTTGATCGGTATTTCCTCTTTTTTAATCATTTAATAACATCGCCTTAGCTTTGCACCAGGTCATATAACGCCACAAATAGGTAGGACTTATATCGTTACTATAATGTGCTGAGTTCCTGTTAGGTACTACAGTTATACGGACTAGATTAGGGCTTTCCAAGCCCTAACAGGCCTCTAGTACTAACATAATTGTAATGTTATATTGATAACAATAAAGTTTACATCATTTAAAAAGAAAAAAAAACTACTTATCGCAGGAAAGTGTGACTGGTGTCAAACTGCTTGGAATGGAATCTGCTTTCATTTAAAAATATAAAATGACAGCGTAGGTAAAACTGATTGAAGTTTAGAGCAATAGGCGATCCAGTTCTTCAATTCGAGTTGACCAACTCGCGGTATTGCATCTTTTCAGCAATGTCCGAAGGATATATTGGGTCATCCAGTTATCGGACGGTGCAGGGGAGGGGCGAAGGCTGTTTGAGACATGCACACGTGCTGCCGACAGGACCCGAGTCTGACGAGGTGACAGCAACCGCAGACCCGGTCACGACCTCAGGGCACAAGTCACAGTCGGAGAGCTCGTGACTGGGGAAATAGGAAGCCGGGGCGGCGAGAAGCGGGTCGGGGGAGGGCACACCAATCCCGAGCACCTCTGAGCGGATCCCTCTGCTGATCCGGGGGGAGCGACAGCTCCAGTTGTTGTCCTTGATCGTCCTGACCCCGTCGAAGGGGGATCACCCGGTTCAGGGCTCTCTTGGGCAAAAAGGGATAGTTGACGGAAATTTCGTCACGTTCCCTCCTTTTTTCGCCACATCACGGTACATTAGCAATGACACCGGCTTATGTATTTCGATCGGCAGTGCGTGACTTGTCACACATCAGAATGTGATTTTTGCGTTAGTCTAAAGCAATAGGACGTCCCACATCCAGATCATTATCTCACACATATTATTAAACTTTTTAAAAGGTTTTGAGAGTAGTTCAATCTGAAATCAACACCTCGTATAAACTTACCCAACAAGAAAAATTAAATTAGACCACAAAAATTATAGTTTCAGGGTTTCTCTTCTACATTCAACAACACCATGGTACAACCGCAATGATGAAGTTCACAAAGACCATGATGTCCTTTCCGTCGAAAAGCTTACCATCGCAACATCGTACCATGAAGTATACCAGAAAGCAACTTACACCCTAATCCGCTCGTCAACTCCATTCTATTATGATTACACCATCCCCCCGGCAGTGGGCATAATCTTATCCTCGAAAACGAATACGATTGTAATCGCGATAATTATTCGTTGGTTCTGAGTCAACAGCAATTATATTCGTATTCGTGTAATCGTATTCTTCTGTCGGCGATTACACGAATACAACCCATAAAAATGCGTCACGGTCCTCAATTTCAATAGGGCGTCCCTCCTATAATATGCGAAACCTTGCTAATATTACGTAGCTTCAGAGGGACGTCCTATTGAAATAGATTTGAGACAAATAGAATGGGCTCCAATCGTTGAATTCGTTTGAAGGACGTCTCTCAGACGCTTGGTAATATTAGCAAGGCTTAGCATATTATAGGAGGGACGCCCTATTGAAATTGATGTCCGTGACGCATTTATATGGGTTGTATCCGTGTAATCACCGACAGACGAATACGATTACACGAATACGAATATAATCGCAGTTGACTCAGAATCAACGAATAATTATGGCGATTACAATCGTCTTCGTATTCGACGATAAGATTATGTCCAACACTGCCCCAAGGCAGTTAAGAAGACTGAAACGAAAACGTCATTCAGACTTCGCTATTGGATTTAATTAGAATTGTGCAGTCATGATAATATTGAATTACACAGTGATTCATTCACTTGCATTATCACAGTGAGACATTATATTAACGTGAACTACCATATCCTATTAAGACAACAGCAGTAGGATACGCCCTACACCTAATTTCATTTGAAATAATCTCATCCGATCTGCGTGATATAAATATATTACGCTAACAAAAACAGTGCTAAGCACGAAAAACTGAAAAAGTTATCATGATGAACTCCAAAAGAGTCAAATATGCCAAACATGAAAAAATTAGGCAGGTTCTAAAAATGATGGCTTTGAGTTTTTTTTTGTCGTCGCAAGCGAGGCCAATGATTTTGATGAAATTTGCAAGATTCACTAATACGATGAGAGTGCAAGAGATATTATTTATTTACGGGCTAGTTAGCCCAATATACAATAGGAAGGAAACTATACATAGAAAATACAGACATATTTGGAAAATACAGACAACGAATGAAAATAAATTTATACAGAGTTAAAAGTGTTAGAAACAAAAATTAAATCAATACACAAAAGATAATAATAGTAGGTACCTTTTCTAGGTTGACAATTTAGAACAATAAGAAATGATGTGATATTTAAAAACGGAAAAACTATTGAAAAATAAATCAAGGCAATTATTCTCAACTGCTATTAAATTATATTGTCTAGCCATGCGATAAAGGGGGTCATTGAACAAATAATTAAACGGGACAAAAGGGATCGAAAATAAATCATTACTTCTTGTGGGATGGATCGGCGTACGAAAATCAAAATAAGATAATAACTGGGGGCTGTCAATTTTGCAATTATGTAATTTGACCAAAAATAAAAGATCTTCCATGACTCGTCTATCCTGGAGTGATAAAAGACCACACTCGGTCATCAGGGAATCATAAACAACATCATCCTGCCGAATATGTTTTTTAAAAGCAATATAGCGGAGAAATTTATGTTGTACTGATTCAATACGCCTTTTATGTTCTTGATAGTACGGGGACCAAATCAAACTTCCATACTCCAGAAGGGGGCGAACCATAGCATTATAAAGGATAACTAATGCTTTTATGTTATCAAAATCACGAGTGTTACGCAGATATTGCATACCTCTCATCACCGTCATTATATCTTCTGATCGAGAGGAGTGTAGCAGTCACGTATTCGAGTCCAGCCACTTGTAATCCAAAAATAAGAATTTCATCTAAGGACTAGACACTTGATCAAACGCCTAGGCCAGAGGTTCCCACACATTTCAAAGCCATTAGTCTGTGTGCTAGACCCCCAAAAAGATGAAATTGGTACAGTATTGCGGACCAGACGAAACTTATGCCACATGTTCGTGTGACCATGTAGAGCATGAAAAACCATGATGACCATCTCAGAACGGCAGCTTCTAAAAATGGCGGCCATTCAAAATGGCAGCCAGCCACTACTCTGTAATTCATCATATCTTGAAAACGACCAGGCCGATTTCAAAAAACTTTTATAAAATAGTAGCTACTACTATGGGGGCAACAATTTTGCTCCTGATGACATAAGCCTAAAAATTAATATTTTACCATGAAAAGTGAAAAAAGTAAAATCAACGTTTTCAAGATTTTTGTTTAAGTAAATAACGAGAAATATGTGATAGAGAGGCCAAAAATTGCTTTTCCATAAACTTTGTTGTAAATCTGATAACCTTTAAATTAAAAAGAAGAACATTCAAATCGGTTTATTTTTAGCCGACATATGTTCATTTTTATGACAAAGCTGGACTCGGAGGTCCTTAAGGTCTGGGCAGTCCTCCAGACAGTGACGGATGTACAGATCACCTAACAACTTGTTTGCAACATTGGCGTAGGGTGGAGGGTCGTGTTTGACAAAGACCCAGTGATTGACATCTCACCAAATAATTTAAATAATAAGGCATACGAGTTTTTATGGTTTAATTTCCTTTTGAGTTTTGAGACAAAATACCTTCTTAGTGAAGGATACAGGCGGGAAAAGGTTTCAGGCGGGTTTTTGTGAAATTTGGAGAAGGTTAACTAACAGTACCTCATGTTGTAATTTCTTTGGTGCGGTTTCTTGTGATTTTGCTAAGGAGAGAGGTAAGTGTTTTATTTTGCTTCACCATGCCCTCCACTTTTTCAATTTCGATTGTTCTCGCGGTTTTTCTCATTCAGCTTTTTGTGTAGATTGCATTTATGCTATCATTTTTTGGAAATATTCAAAGATAACACGTGAAAATGTCAATGTCACATGTCAATTACTAGTCCCTAAACTGATGCTACCATCAGGGATTGACAGTGCTGTCAATATGGATGGTTTCTTGCCATTAGTTCTTTATTTTTTATATTTATATAAATTAATAGCAACTCATAAGCTGGTAGTTTACCATTAGAAACGTATTTTGCCTTGTTTGCCTTGTATTGAGAAAACATTTTAATATTTTGTGATGAAACATCTGGTGATACTTTCAACTTTGCCATAATGAATACTCATATTAATTTAATATTGTTGGGAAATGAAAACCAACTCCAGTTTTTAGGGTTGCATATTTACCATCTTGTTGACTTGTTTATTGTTGTGTTTCTAAATAAAAAACCAGTTGTTGTGTTATTGATCTCAAGTGCGAAAGTTGTTACTATTTTTCTAATTTAATATCTCGCCCTTAAAACTTATAACATTGGTGACAGCGGTGCAGATATGAACACGAGGTCAACAGTGCGTTCCCATTCGGTCGACAGGGTGGGCAGTGAGTCCCCAGACCAGGTATTACGAGGAGAGCAGGTGGAAACAGTGCAGGGAGAGCCTCAGCCAACACCTTTAGAGGTCTCTAGTAGAAGAAACCTTGGTTCACTGGATCAGCTAATGCAGTTTTGGGATGAGGAGAGGAGTGCCTGCATGGGTGAATTGCGCCAGGTGATACAACAGCAAGGCAGTAGTGCAGAGACCACACTGAAAGACCAATTAAGTTCATTCACCTCAGCTATGCAAAGCATTCTCGAGATGCAGACTGCTATGCTAAAGGAAATTGTGCAGGCAGTTAAGGGTGAAAGTAATTTAGGTATCCCAACTCCACTCTGCCCTACCATGCCACCAGTAACCAGGCAAACAATTAGACTTAAACCAATGCCCTTCAATGGCTCTGAGAAATGGGAATCGTATTACCTGCAGTTTTCCACAATAGCTGAAAGGAACGGTTGGAATGATCAGGACAAGGCAGCTGCTCTCACTTCAGTACTCTCAGGAACTGCCAGAGAAGTCCTTGCTCAAGTGGGCCCTTCTTGTACCTATGATGTGCTGATTAAGGCATTGGAAGCAAGGTTTGGGATTCGTCACCAAGAGCAGCGCTTCATGACCCTCCTTATGTCTCGGGTACAGGACAATAAAGAAGATATAAGCACTTTTCACCAAACAATGAAAACTTTAGCAAGAAGAGCCTTACCTGAAATCTCTCCAGGTACTGAAAGTATGCTGGTTCATTTGTTTGTTAGGGGGTTACATGATCAGAGTCTGAGGGAGAAAGTTTTAACGGTGGGCCCTAAGTCAATGGATGAGGCGATTGCTGTAGCACTGAGAATGGAGACAGTGCAGCAAGTAAGACCGGTGTCAGTGAGGCATCTAGAAGGAATTGAGTTGGAGAAGATTTCAAGAGTGATTTCCCCAACAGCTTCTGAAAAGTTCCAAAGAAGTGAAGGTAGGCCTGTTTCTGCATCAGGGCAATACAGTTACCCTAGATTTAGAAGATCACGTCCTCCTATGTGTTGGAAGTGTGGACTAGTTGGACACTTGGCTAGGGCTTGCCTCAACCCTCGAAAAGCTGAAAGAGTTGACCAGATGGTTCAGCCATCAGTTGTTTCGTTTCACGGATCGGGAAACGCATCAAAGTCGGAATGAAGGGGCTCAGGCCGACAGTTGGTAGCATGCCCCAAGTACAGTCTCCACTCCAGGCTTTGGAAGGAGTAGTGTATAGAGCGGCAGCATCCTCATTGATATTGCATGGAACTATTGATAAATGTCCTTGTGAATTGGTCGTGGATACAGGTGCTACAAGAACAATTTTGAATAAAAATGCAGCAGAAAGGGCTCAGATTATAGTGAAGAACGATGGAAAAGCATTGATCAGAACAGTTTCAGGAGAAATGATTCCTGTGTATGGTCATGCGCGTGTCTCGTTTGACTTAGGAGATGGAAAGAAACGACCTCACACTGTTTTAGTTGCAGATATACATGAGGATTGTGTCCTCGGTATGGATTTTTTGAGCAAGGAGCAGTGTGTGATCGATCCTGCCAACAATGCAGTGCTAGTTGATGGCCAGCGGATGGAATCCTTGGATTTAAGTGCAAGAGCACAGGTTGAAGAAGACGAAGCTGAGAGTATGCATGAGTTGTCCCCGCTGGACAATGATTGCAATGATCATGATTCTGGAGCACAAGAAGGAGGGCTGCCACAACATATGCAACATCTTATGCCAAAAGGTCTGTCTGAGGAACAAGAAGGGCCCACTTGAGCAAGGACTTCTCTGGCAGTTCCTGAGAGTACTGAAGTGAGAGCAGCTGCCTTGTCCTGATCATTCCAACCGTTCCTTTCAGCTATTGTGGAAAACTGCAGGTAATACGATTCCCATTTCTTAGAGCCATTGAAGGGCATTGGTTTAAGTCTAATTGTTTGCCTGGTTACTGATGGCATGGTAGGGCAGAGTGGAGTTGGGATACCTAAATTACTTTCATTCTTAACTGCCTTGTATCCAAAGTGTCCCAAACCATGGCTCGCACTCAACACCTCATCTTTTCTCTCCTGGGGTACCACTATCTGCTCTATAATGTGGTTACCTGTATCACTCTCCCAAGCTCGTACCAGAATACCATTTGAAATTCGCAGGTTTCCAAACATGGCCCACAGACTCTTTGCAACAGGACCAAGAGGTGATACTAGCTGCCACAATGGCCGCTTACCTTCCTCCACCCAAGTGTACACAGGATGCAGCTCAGGATCTGCTTTTTGTGAGGCTAACCACGATTGACCATCAACCTCAAGTCGTACTCTTTGGACGACAACATGGCTTCCTTGCTTCATTTCTTGGCGCAGACAATGTTGACATCCCACATCAGCACAGGGCCTTCTCGACAACCCATCAACATCTCAATGCTGATGGGTTGTCGAGAAGGCCCTGTGCTGATGTGGGATGTCAACATTGTCTGCGCCAAGAAATGAAGCAAGGAAGCCATGTTGTCGTCCAAAGAGTACGACTTGAGGTTGATGGTCAATCGTGGTTAGCCTCACAAAAAGCAGATCCTGAGCTGCATCCTGTGTACACTTGGGTGGAGGAAGGTAAGCGGCCATTGTGGCAGCTAGTATCACCTCTTGGTCCTGTTGCAAAGAGTCTGTGGGCCATGTTTGGAAACCTGCGAATTTCAAATGGTATTCTGGTACGAGCTTGGGAGAGTGATACAGGTAACCACATTATAGAGCAGATAGTGGTACCCCAGGAAAGAAAAGATGAGGTTTTGAGTGCGAGCCATGGTTTGGGACACTTTGGATACAAACGAACTCTTGGAGTGATCCGAACAAGATTCTACTGGCCTGGCATCCAGAAGGATGTAAAACTATACTGTGCCAACTGTGATACATGTCGGAGAAGACACAACTCTAAGCGAAAGGCGCCAATGAAGACATACACCAGTGGGTCACCATTTGAACGTGTAGGGATGGACATTGTGGGGCCACTTCCAATCACAAATCAAGGGAATAAGTACATTGTGGTAGTGATTGATTATTTCACAAAATGGCCTGAAGCATTCCCCGTTGCAGACATCAGGGCGGAAACATTGGCTCGAGGATTGGTTGACACTGTTATTGCCAGATTCGGTATCCCAAGAGAGCTTCACACAGACCAAGGGACTGGTTTCGAAGCTGAGGTATTCAAAGAAGTGATGAGAATGTTACACATTCGCAAAACAAGGACTACACCAGGTCGACCCCAGAGTGACGGCCTTGTTGAACGTTTCAACAGAACTCTTTGGAACATGCTCGCCAAAACTGTTGAGAACAACCAAAAAGAATGGGATTTGTGGCTTCCATGTGTACTCCTTGCGTACAGGGCTACACAGCATTCCTCAACTGGTTTTTCGCCAGCGGAGTTGAACCTGGGGCGAGGATTGACCTTACCACTGCACTTGCTGGTCGATGGAAGTCCACATGAGATCGTTCCTGTCACCACATATGCCCAGAAGTTACAAGAAAAGCTACGCCAGAGCCATGAACTTGCACGTAAACAGATACTACAGGTGGCACATGACAGTAAGAAGCGCTACGACGTCAGAGCGGAAGAGCCAAGGTTTTCTGTAGGAAGCCAAGTATGGTATTTTTGGCCCCAACGCAAAGTCGGTATCTGCCCAAAGCTGCAGTCGAACTGGATTGGCCCTTGCGACATCATGAAGAGCCTAAGTGATGTTGTATTTAGGATTCAACTGCAAAGTCGAAAAACGAAGATTGTTCATGCCGATTATCTGGCAATATATGGTCTTGCTGTAAAAAAGAGGGAGGATAGTGTTGGGAAATGAAAACCAACTCCAGTTTTTAGGGTTGCATATTTACCATCTTGTTGACTTGTTTATTGTTGTGTTTCTAAATAAAAAACCAGTTGTTGTGTTATTGATCTCAAGTGCGGAAGTTGTTACTATTTTTCTAATTTAATATCTCGCCCTTAAAACTTATAACAATATTTTACATTAATAAAACTCAAGTTCAAATGCTCAATTTGTTTATAAAATCTTGAAATAAATGTTTTGTTGATATGCGGAATCATTTTTGTCGGAACGACTGCTGTTTCAATCAAAGGGTGTCAATCACAGGTGCAACCGAAAATGTGGTTGTCAAATGCTGGGTCAAAGAATTGATTTAAAAAAAAAAAAAAAAAAAAAAAAAACTCGGCGCTCCGCGCCTCGCCAGGGGGCAAGCCCCCTGGACCCCCGGTTACCTCTATTCACATACTTCGGACGAAATTATTGAAACACAGAATGTGTTTTAGCTCACGCGTTTCACATAAACCCGTCTTCAATGTTAGGTTTAAGATTGGTGAAAGTCCAATAGTGAGATATATAATAACTTAAAATATTTATAACTCATAAAACGCGTCATAACAAAATATCGCATAGGTTACACCAGGTTACACGATCCTTAGTTCCGTATCATCGGTATCCATGTTGTCGTCCCAGATTTTGTTACGAAATTTCGTTAGCTTTTTTGGCTAGTTTGTCCATGTCTTAAACACTTTCCATGGCTTTGGAATTCACTCAGCTGATCAGTGATCACTCAGGCGTCTTCAGCATTCTCCCTTGACCCTCCCTCTCAAATTTCAGCTTCCTGCGTTGAATAGGAAAGAAAATGGCTTAGGAGCTCACTCAGCTGATCAGTGATCACCCTGGTGTCTTCAGCATTCTCCCTGGACCATCCCTCCCAAATTTCAGCTTCGGTTACATAGGTTACACCAGGTTACACGATCCTTAGCTTATTTAACCATCGCTTCACAAATCAAACCGTTCTCGCAATATTTGGATCACCTGCTATGAATCAAATCATCGAAACATCAGAAATTAACAAGTGGTTGCAATCATGTTCACAATATCAATGATTGAGAATGATCACCTGAGTGTACACAATCATTCAAATAACCATGCTCATAACTCAGCTTGTTGGCCACGCACTTCGCAGTAGTTAACATAATATGGTTGGATAAATCGAGAGCTTTCGAACGAATGGTCAACGAATTTCGGGGGATGAAAAACGACGAAGTACCATTTCCCTAGCAATGACTCGGTTGTAAGCGGAAATCATCAGAATGTTGTCGTCACAGATTTCGTCCCACATTTCGTTTCAGATTTCGTTAGCTTTTTTGCCTAGTTAGTCCATGGCTAAAACACATTCTGTGTTAAAAAAAAAGTTTGATGTTTTGTGGCTTGAATTAGTGATATTTTTTCAATACTGAGCAGTTTGAGGGCATCCTGATGCAGCAATATATGTAAGATTCAAGTTTGAACAAACGAAAAAGCATAACTTAATTGCTTGTCAAAGTCAAAATTTCTCTTAATGTGTCAAACACTCCACCCTGCCTAACATTAATAAAACTCCTACAGAAAAATTCGTACCTCAAAAAGTTCGTACACAATATCTGGAGAACTTAGTGTCTTGACGCCGAAACGTCGATTACGCGTCAATGCGAACCGGTCTTTTCTCGCAACGGATCGGACTTTTATTGGCGGGTCATTATGTCCTCCTGAAGGGCCCTAATTGTCCGCAAATGGCCTTCCCAGAGAAGCCCCGGACACACAGTTCGATTCCGGACACAAAATCGATAAATCACTTTGGACTTCCAACCTAATGATCCCAAATCCCAAATAAGAGGGTCATCATTCAAGGAAAAACTCGTCCTTCCTCCTCGACACGAGTGGGGAAAAAAAAGGAGCGCGGAAAAGAAAAATAAAATCATAGGAAGGAACTTTCACTCCCGAGTCGCCCTCACGCAGAAAACGGCGTGAAAGAAGAGCGAATGGACGAGCTCTAATTGGCCGGCTATACGGAAACCTTGTTTTCGTAGGTCGACTTGAATTAAATTGATTAAGGTCGAACCTTAACTGTCACTCTCTCCAGTCCTCTTGGTGGGACCTTAACGGGCTTAATTGGCCCCGGAGTTTCTTCCTTATGCGGATAAGACGCTCTGCAGCGCATGTTTCTCTTCATGGGCTTTGCCGGACGTTGCGGGATAGATACGTAGCGACCCTTCGAGGGCGGTTGCCGGTCCGGTTGTCCTCTCGATCGCGGCCCCGTAATCTTCGACTTCTCTCCCCCGACATTCCTGCAGTCTTCTCTCTCTTTATGTTTAAACTGAAGAAGACACTCGGAGAATTCGAAGAAGCGGCCGAGCCCGCATAACCAAATCCGATATCAATTATCGGCAGAGGAATCAGAATCGTATATATTGTCATAACATGATGTAATGTAGGACAATTGTCAATGTAATATTGTTGTATAAGGTAAATTAACATTCATGTAGCCAATAAAGGAGAGAGAAAAAAATAGATTAATTAAAATAATAATAATAACATGAAATAAAAGAGTTGAGGCTGGTCATTAACCCGCCTAAAAGGACCCGACCCACCATGGCGGCCTCCCGGGGGCGTCTACCTACTTCTAGGTAAGCACCCCTTGCTACGATTCATAAATCGCGCAACCGAAAATCACCAGGAAGACCACCCCCGAGCCGATCGAGAGCCCCGAACCTAAATAATTAGCTCGCTATAAAGCCATACATTCAATAAATTACAAACACACTGAAACAATAACTCATAAAACTCATATAAATCTAGAAAAATAAAAATATTCAACAATTAACAAGTTATCACAGTCATTATAAATACGATTCTAAAAAGCTAACTCGAGTACATTTATAAAATTCCTCGGTTGCTGAGATAACATTAACAGTGGCTACAAGATGAAAACTATTCAACAGTGAATAAGTGGGTGTATAACGTCCCACTAGTTGAAAAAAAAAATATATTGATTGAAAAAAAAATATATATATTGATTGAAAAATTGACTACATACTAATTAAAAATGACACATTTCATTTTTAAAAAAATCGCTAGTTTGGTACAGTTGTTGCTCAATGAGTTCACATTGTATAGTGCGCTTGAAAAGTTTTAGGAGTGTTACATTTTCGTTCAAACCTTAATACCATAGAATTGAAGAGTGCAAAGATACGCAGTGGTTGAACACAAGAAATATAATTAATAATTTTTGATATGACTAATTTGACAAAGTTTCAACGCGAATAGGCAATTCTTCGTAGTAACCAAAACATTACTACCTACCATGTGACAACTTGTTGTCCACATCTAAAATTATGGAGGCGAGTGTTCAATTCCAATACATAGAAACCGTATTATCAAAGTATCGTTCATCCGAGCTTTCGATTAATGGAAGTTAAAATGGCCTGAATTCGGCATTAAGTTAACGGAGTATTTTCTAAAAATTCATTACCTACAGAGATCGGCAAAAATTAGTTGCAGCTAACAGCTAAAGATAATTTAGCTGAGATTCCTCCTTAGTAAAAGCTAAAACTTTAGCTGTTAGCTATTGAGGGACAGCTAATTTTTTAAGTTTTTTTATTTTATTTTAATTATTTTTTTTATTGAGGTTTAAGCCGCATCTCAACCAGAAGGGTCATTAGCGGCATTGATCAAGGTGTCCAATGGGACACTGGAAGTGGCACGATTTTAAGGGGAGCCATGTTGCCATCCTTGAATAAAAAGGAGCGCCATCATGGACTCCACTGGCAACTCGGAATTTTTTAAGTTAAATTAGCTATTAGCTGAAACGTATAGCTAACAATTTTAGCTGCTGAAAATTAGCAGTCAAGAGTAACTGAAAGCTGATAGCTTTAGCTGTAGCTGACAACTAATAGCTAACTTTTTTCAAAATGTATTTTTCAGCACAAACAGTTATAAAGTAATTATTTTAGTTGATAACTGTATTAACTACATTTTTCAAAAAATTCAACTATTTTAACGATTTTGACATTTGCTGGTCCTTTTGACCGAATCTTGCAAACATTTTTGGGTAAATTCGAACAGTTTACATTACAACATTTTTCACAAGAAGTATAAGTAGGTAGTAAATTTCTTTAATGTGCATGGGCCCAAAAACTCAGGGTTGGAATAGAAAGGACTGGTGAAACTTCACAGTCTTTATGAAATTCCATACCTTATGTAGTAGATCATTATCTTGCTTTTTCCATGCCTAATTACAGGTATTTTTCCGATACTCTAGTTACCTATATGTATATAATTTTTTCTTTGGCCTGATGTGTCAAGAATTCAGGTCAAGGCAGTACCCACCCTTAACGTGGAATAATATTCCCCCAAAACTATGTTTTTGAAATATTCCACTAATTTTTATGGGGAAAAAATCCCATGACTTTCCCAGATTATTCTGAAGTATGGCCACTAACAATAACCCATATTTCATTTCGAATTTACCCGAAAATGTTTGCAAAACTAGGTCAAAAGGGCCAGCAATAATTGTCAAAATGGTTAATTCAGCAGAATTAGTTTGAAAAAAGTTTCGAAGCTAATGTAGTTGTCAGTTTAGACTAAAATAATTTGCTTATAGCTGTTTGTGTGAGAAAATATGATTTTGAAAAAAGCTAGCTGTTAGCTATTAGTTGTCAGTAACAAATAACGCTATTAGCTATTAGTTACTCCTAACAGCTGATTTTCCGCAGCTAAAATTGTTAGCTTTACCTTTCAACGAATAGCTGATTTAGCTTGGAAAATTGGCTGTCCCTCAATCGCTAACAGCTAATTTACCAGTAACGAAAGCCAAATAGCTAAAAGCTAATTTATCTATTAGTTAAAAAGTTAGCTGTCTAATGAATTAGTTGCTAATGCCTAACACTGGCTGCTTATCTATCATATTGACAAGTCTCGGCAGAGGAGTTTTGTTGACATGACAGGAGGTCATGAGTAACTTTTAGTTTGTTCACAACGAGTTCATTGTTAATCCTGTACAATGCAATTGCTTACAATCATTCCTTCACTATTTATTGTCCGATTCACCAAAAGACAGCCATCACCGACAACGGTAGACAGAGATCCTTGAGAACATGGATAAATTATCCAGTGGTTATCAACTCCCCTCAAGAAGGATATAACCCAATTAATTTGTATTTAAATAAATTACGATTGTAACAATATACAAGGTGTCTCCCGGTATATCCAAAACTTCACCCGAGTATTATGGAACTATTTCCAATCAAAAGTTCCTCATAGAGATTTTCTTTAAAGCTTTTTTGAGTTGTTCAATTTGTACGAATTTTTTCCTGCTTTTGACCTTAAGTTACTAAAATGGCCATAACTACCTTGATTTCAAAGTAAACAAAAAATGACAATACCATCAAAAAGAGCGTTAAATTTCCTTTTGGATAGGCTACCTAAAGTGCTAAATTATGCAGGTAACATAGCCAAGAATCTACCCAGAAGACAAAAAAATATCAAAAATTAAAAAATACGTATTTTGTAATCCGTTAGACAGCATGGATAATCCCACGGAATTTTCGGGCCTTTTACTCGAAAACTTTCGTAAACTGTCAGCTTTTAAACGGTTTAGTAAATTTTTCTTTTACTTTTCCAATTGGGGGAGAAAAGTATGTGTGTATGTTGAAAACATACTGAGAAATAGAGGGTTTGTGTGAAAAATGACCCACTAAGAAATTACGAGTTTGGGACCGGTTTCTACGTAGTTTTTTATGGAATGGACATATTCGCAGATTTCCACAACTCCGCTGTATCCGAGTTTTACACTTTAACTCAAGAGTTTTTAGTTTATTTGATATGCTCAATTTTTTGTATTTTGAAGGGTAAAACTAGATAGTTAAAGCGAAACACTATAATGGAGTTGAGGGGATCTGCGAGATTTCCATTCGATTCAGCATGAAAAATACGTAGAAACCGGTCCCAAACTCGTATTTTCTTACGGGTCATTTTTCACAAAAAGTTCGAAGGTACAAACATACTTTTCTCCCCCAATCAGCAAAGTAAAAGTAAAATTGAGTGGACCGTTCAAAAACTAACAGTTTGCAAAAGTTTTTCCAGTAACAGGCAAAAGAATTCCGTGGGATCATCCATGCCGTTTAGCGGGTTAAAAAATACTTAGTTTTTAATTTTTGAAATTTTTTTGACTTCGGATTCCTGACTATGTTACCTGCATAATCTAGCACCTTAGGTGGCCTATCCGAAAGTCAATTTAACGCTATTTCCAACGGCATCCTCAGTTTTTAGTTCACTCTAAAATCAAGGTAGTTATGGGTACTTTATTAACTTACGGTCAAAAACACAAACAAATTCCTAAAAATTGAATAACTTGAAAACAAAGCGTTACAAAAAATCTCTTGGAGGAACGTCGATCGAAAATTAGTTCCAGAATACTCGGCTTTAGTTTTTCGGATATAACGTGAGACACCTTGTATATTATTATGTATGAAATGCAATATGCAATATTTGTGTTAAACCTAAAATACTAAGCTTTTTAAAAAAGGCCTTCAGTCCTTAAACTGGTTTTTTAATTAAACTACAATGTTTCTCCCCAGGAACTGGGGCTTCTTCAGGGAGATTAATATTCAGAAATGTAAAATATCTACTTATTTATAGTTTTCTTTTTGTTGTTGTTAATAATCGAATTTAAAGTTATGAGTTTTTTGAAAATCAAATTTAAAATTGTTTACGTTTATGTTGGTAACGATGTTTTTTTCCGTATGTTTTACTTAGTTCGCTGGTGACGGTAATTATAAATTTAGAATCCATCAATCAAATACGAGTAAATTTTGCTCAAGTTTTGAGTGTCTTCACGGAAGTTAATTGAATTTGAATTTTTTATCTTAACCATTTCTAGAAATATCCTTTTTTGCAAATTTGATTCTCTTCCTACAATTTTGAAAATTTTGAAGTCCATAGTATGTTCTAAAGATCTGCAATGGGCAACAAACGTGTTTTTAACACAGAATGTGTTTTAGCCATGGACTAACTAGCCGAAAATGGAACGCGGGATGGGAACGAAATGTGTGACGGATGATTTTCACGTACAACCGAGCCGTTGGTAGGGAAATGGAATTTCCGCCATTTTAATCGCACAGAAATCGTTCACCATTCGTTGGAAAGCTCTTGATTTATCACGAATTTATTTCGTATTTTTTTTTTTTCGTAGTTTCATACTATAACTATATAAATTGATGTTATAAATGAATAGTAAACAATGACGCTTGTTTGGTTGTCACTTGGTTGCGCGACAACGCAATTTTCGTAGTTTCATACTATAACTATATAAATTGATGTTATAAATGAATAGTAAACAATGACGCTTGTTTGGTTGTCACTTGGTTGCGCGACAACGCAAACACATTCTGTGTTTCAATAATTTCGTCCGAAGTATGTAAATAGAGGTAACCGGGGGTCCAGGGGGCTTGCCCCCTGGCGAGGCGCGGAGCGCCGAGTTTGTATAGTCTTGTGGTAGACCCGATTCATGTTTTGAAAAACGATAACTTTAAATTCGATTATTAACAACAACAAAAAGAAAGCTATAAGTAAGTAGATATTTTACATTTCTGAATATTAATCTCCCTGAAGAATCCGCAGTTCCAGGGGAGAAACGTTGGAGTTTAATTAAAAAACCAATTTAAGGACAGAAGGCCTTTTTTATAAAGCTTGTTGTAATCTGAACTGTCCAAATAAAGAAACGTTATAAACCTAATCCTATCTCTAATGTGTTGATCTGTTGTTTCCTGTGGGTAGAAAGTTTATTTTAAACCCAATGCAATCAAAACGTTGTTTTCCGAAGTTCTCTGACTCATAATTTTCATAACGATGACCAGCAGACGGTTTTGTGTATTGTTAATTCCAAAAACGGTTTCGAGAGAATAAATTTATAATAAAAAAGACGCGACACGATCCTATTATAACAGTTTTGGCCGTGTGTCCCATGTACAAGCATAAGGTCACCTCGAAAAATATGTTAATGCCTGTGACAAGAGGGGAGAAAATGATTTCACAGCTGTTTAAGACTTTAAAGTGAGGTCACGACCTGAGCACAATTCACCGGGAGGTCGTGACCGGCTGTGATCATTTTCTAGTGGTCGCGTGTCTTCCAATGGCAATTCATCTCTATATTTCTGCATGGTTGGCTTCGGGATTATGAAACGAGGCAGCGGAGACGACAAAAACGCCGGAGCGATATGTCATACTCCGCCTTCTACCTTACTTACCGAGTTTAAGCATTTAATCCATTTCTCAAGCGGGGGGGAGGGCTGTGGAAATCTTTTCCCGCTGGGTGGGTATTACCTACCTACGGCTTTCGATCTACCGGCAAGCGGCTTACTCGTCCATGAAGAACGGATCCCTGCTGCGAGAAGTTTCGCGCTCTGTCATATCTTCTTCTTGAGCTCTGAGCATTTGCTGGCTGACCTAAGACGTGGAAAACCAAAACATCTTGAAGATGTTTTCATTTTCAACAAACACCTGACAATTTCAAATTACTTATGATTCATTTATATCGTCTCTAAAGTTCTAACATCATATATCACAAAAAAAAGAAAAAAGCCAGTCATGCAGCATGATTGTATGAGCGGATTTTCGTATATTATAGTATTGTATAATGTTAAATTGTTTTAAATTTGAGCTTTTTGAGTGCAAAGAAATTGTTAACCATCAACTGCATGGCCAAAAACGTATTCTAAATTACAATCTGTTTCAAAAGGAGATTTCGGATTTTTACCTTTTTTTGCAATTTTTATCGATTTTAAGCAAATTTTAATGAAATTCAAGTACATTTTCCAGCATAATTTTGCACATAAATGTTCTATTTTACAGTTAATAAACTTTATTTGAGCAATATTCTGCTAAAAAATATCGATTTAACGATTTTTAGCCGTTTTGAGAAATTTTTAGTGATTTTTTTTAGCACATTTTTTTGAAATTTGACTAATTTAATTTACTCAAAAAGTGCTGGCCAACGAACTCATCCTTTCATTTGGAAAGCTTGATTTTTTGGCGCAAGAACGGAGTTTTTATCTCAATCCTAAGGAGAGTTATCGTCTGGAATGACAGACACACACACATATATATATATATAGCGCAAACTTCAGAAATCGTTTCAGAATGCCTCAAAACAGGTTTCAATGAAGAACATTGTATATCACTTGTATGTGTGATTTACTTACATTTATACACATCACTTGCTTATGAATTTATTTTGACATTTGTAAATAGCTAAGGCCAAATACCTGGTAACATTGGTTCCATCCGACCTTAATAGCACCTAATGCCATAAAATAGAAAAACAACTGATACACATAAGTCAATATATGTGAAATAGGGTTCTGATTGCAGATTTCTGTGTCCTGAAGGCGCTGTAATAGGTATTTGAGCAGAATTACCTCGCAAAAAACTTCGTTAGAGATCTTCTTTATATGCATGCAACCATACAATGCTTCAGTGCTTACCATACAATACACATGGAGAGTTAAACTTCATAATCAGTGTTTCATAAAATTAGTTTAGGCCAGTTTACTATCAATGAGTCAGTTTACGTCTTAAGGAAAGAATCACCAATGAATCAACAATCAGAGAACATTTTGAAACATCCCCCCAGTCCATCTCAATAGATGTGAATACTCCCATGTTATCTCCCGCATAATTTGCTCACCGAATAAATGCCTTTACTGATCCTCCGTCGTTCTTTGCATTAGGAAACAATACGCATACCTGACACTTCACCACATTCACACGCCTGGTCTAATAAAATACCGATGTTTATTCCCCCGATTTCGGAATGTGCGGTTTCTTCTTCGAATAAGCGATTATCCCATTGACTTATACGCCAATTCCCGGAGAACGCTCATTGTAAAGGTTCGATTATATTGTTCATTGTACTTACACAATGTAAACGACCCCGTTTCTTAAGAGCCCCGAATATCTTGCAGGAATTACTCTGACCTTTTGTGAATAATTGTCTTTTTTTCTCCTCCCTCAACCCTAACTCCTGCCTCGGACAAGCTCTTATTACCAATTAAACACTACCTACCTCAGGCGTTATTTAAGGTTTGAACTTTTGAATGGACACTTTCTTACAAAGAAGAATAAAAAAAAAGAAAAGAAGGTTTAATTCACGCCAGTAACTCGGCAATGGCATCCTTGATCCAGCGGTCTTCTGTTTGGAAATCCCCCAAGCCCTCCAGGTGCCCGCCCCCGCTTAGCCTATCACAATCCCGCTTTTTTTCGGGGAACATAAACCCAAATCTTGGTTAACCCTGTTATTTTGTCAATGAAGTAACGGGCAGAGGAGAACTCGTGTAATTAGTCTTGACAGGTGATTGACGAACTGTCCAACATCTTGAATCACGGGGTCTAGTATCGTAAAATCGACATAATCACCAGATGAACACTTGTGTTCAATAGTGGATCCTCAAAACAACTCTGATAACTATAATTAGGTATGAACGTCTTAATATTTAGGATAAACGTCTTAAGTAGCTTAAATTAACACCGCGTTACTTTCCAAAGTCCTTAGGCGGGTAGTTTGTAATCTTCATAAGTATGCATAACTTACCATCTATTATCTTTTTTTGGGTGTTTTACATAAAACTAACTGAAATCAGTTGTTTTTATTGGTTCTTTGTATACTAGAGGTTCGGAGCACCTTCTTCTAGCGTGTCCGATCAGGTTCAAGATGCCCCGGCGAAGGCATCGTGCAGTCATAGTTTCCAGTCAAATAACCTTTTAGACCATTATAAATAATTTTTAGGACGTCCCTCTGAAGCTATGTCTTTTAGGCAAGGCTTAGTTAATAAGAGGGGCGTCTATTGGAATTGATGCAGGGGGGTGGGGGACAATCCAAGCGTGAAAAAAAAAAAAAAAAAAAAAAAAAAAAAAAAAAAAAAAATCCGAATACAAATCCGTTTCAGATCATTCTAAGATCGAATCACAGGGGATCAGTTAACAAGGGGACCACCCCCTACTACAGGCTTCGCCTGCCAACGCCCGCCATTGCGGCCTGACAGGTCGACCACTGTGGCCTGACAGGCGGACCATTGCGTCAGAAGGTCGGGCGATCTTTTTGATCCTCATCATCATTCTCGCTGTGCAGTTTTATTATATAGAATTAAAGAGTCTATCGTACTTTGGGTGGTATGCATAAAGGCGAAGCAAAAGCTTTTACTCCGAAATGTGAAGAACATGCTTCGTTTCCTATGCATAATAAGCAAATGCTATAGCACTTGCTACCCCCTTTTACATCGTAGTAAAGTAAGTGAAGCTAATACTATAGTATCTACTCCAAATCCTATGCATAAAACCCCGTTTTTGGCCTATTTTTGGCTCATAGCATTAATGCGTGTGATGCGATCGGGCTGCCTAGACTTTTGCGTCTATGCGCTTGTAGCAAACTTAGAGCGCCCCAGAGGTGCAATGGGGGCCTAAGTACGCACTCATAGAGAGAGGAGGGTGTGACAGTATCATTAGAGATACAACTCATACTAATAGCATATGTGCCATTTTGCGGTTCCCGAATCCTCATCTATCCCCAACTATAGCTATTCAACAACGTGAGAATTAACGCCTGGCGCCGAAGCGACGGAGGCCCAGCGCATTCTCTTGGATCTCGCGGGAACTGCCACACGCTCCAAGTGAATTCCATGTGCGAAAGAAATAATTTTTTTCATCAAGTTAAAGGCCTTTCATGGCCCGGACGGCGGACGGCAGACGGGCATTGAAGTTTTGGAATCTACGCACCTTGAAACGTAAAGTGACAAAATTTGAGAGAAAACAATTTTTTTTCCCTGTACGATTAGAAAGGTTTATTATTGGAAATAATTGACCAAAAATGACAAGAGGGGAAAAAATGCCGACTGTAAATAAATTTTAACCATATTAATCCGTCAATAAGGCAACTCCATCAATTCCGAAATCCAGAACGTTTGCTGACTTCACTACTGCACTGCATAAGTCAGTAGATCGAAAATAGTTCTGACATTACTCCGAATAGGCCTATTTCTCCCACTGGATGGGTACGTATGGTCTTCGGAAGGCATTGGAGAATGCAGCTATATATACTTTCAAGCTTTAGAGTCATCTCCCTTGTCGTCTCAAAGGGGTTGTTGAACATGTAGTCGTAAATAAGTGGTGGGCCTGAAAAACAATAATAATAATCCAATGTTTGCCGTACAAATAGGCCACTAATTTACTGTTTTACTTGATTTACTGATTTTATTGTTAGAATTGCTTCTCCTCCATTTGTAATCAACTAATTCCTTACGGCCATATTCAATAAATGAGGAATGTTTGTTACCCACTCAACTTGGTTGTCTTCAATTTTTTTTTTTTTTTAAGAGAAAGAGAAAGATAACAATAGAGGTGAGAAGTTGGCCGTATATCGCCCCTTTTACGACTTGGAAACGGGGGTGTTTATAAAAGAGAATTCCCTAGATCACCCGATAAGGGCTCCAGTGAAGGCACGAGGCGTGACCGGGTGCGGCAGCTCGCCCGCCCGCTCACAATGGGAAAATGTCACAAGTGGGCAGCAGACTGAGCCAGGCTCCCTGATTCGTTGACCAAGGAGTTGCACAGTGATCCCAAAAGGAGACTTCTGACCCCGGGCAAAACTTTCCTCCTTTTCACATAATTAAAGGAAACTTTAAGATGAATTCGAATGTTACGTGCGAATGTGATGTTATGTTACCTCGAGACACATGAGAGAAACATGAAATAATTGAACCATTATCCCCAACTATGCACCAAATGTGAGCGGGATTGGACGACTAGGGCGTCAAAAAATGATGCTACAAGGAATTTACGTTTGCGCATGCGCAAAACGGAGTGATTCGAGAAGTATGGAATTAATAGTGGACCATTTACAGCCTAACCCGCACATTCCCTGAAAATTTAAAAAAAAATCAGATGAAAACTGTTGAAATCAGGCTCGTTTAAAAAGGAATACATATTCGCGCATGCGCAATAGCTACTAATGATAGGATTATGTTGAAATTGCTAGGATATGCTCAAATCAATCTCTTCCACGCGATCGGACAACGGGGGCGTAAGAAAATGATGGTTGATGGAATTTACATTTGCCCATGCGCCGAGTGAAGGATTGATTTAAAAACAACGAAACTCATGGGGGACCATATCTTCACCCTAACCCGCACATACCATGAAGATTTCATAAGAACCGGTTGAATGTTGTAAAAATCAAGTTTGTTACAAGGATTTGCGGACATAACGTGATTAATTACCACATTACGTGGTTAATTTTACCACTATTAAAAAAAAAAAAAAAAAAAAAAGAAGAAAAGATAGCCGTTTGATTTCAGTGGGGACCACAACTTTTAAATCTCCCGAAAGTGAAAACAATGCTTCCACTACTTATAGGTAGACTCGGGAGCAATTTAAGAGACGAAATTAATTTAGCATACTACTACTACATCATCAAGTTTGGTCTAGTATTTTCGGAAAAAAGCCGCGGACGGCGGACCGACGGATTTTTTCTTTTTAAATTCGATTTTTGAATTCTGCGCATCTTGAAACGTAAACCAAAAAATTTTCAGGGGGTATTAAATTTTTTTTTTTTTTGGTCGATGACAAAGGTTCATTATTGAAAATAATAAACCAAAATTAACTTTACCGATGGAAACCAGAAAAACTGGGAAAGCTTTGCACGTTACAAAAACGGAAAAATTAGATTTAGATTTTCAATGTGTGTAAAAAGAGGAAAAGTCTATTTTTGACCACCATGCGTTGCTCAGTCGCTCCGGCGCAGGGGTGAGCGGACGACTGGGGGGAAAAATGGGGTCCCGGAGGAATATGCTCGCATCGTTTTGAAATCCAGCGCGGGAATTCGGCACGGACGAGGCATCCTGAACAAAAGGTTTCGCCACTTGAGAATCAAGAAAATTGGAGGACGTTTCGTGTGGCCGAACGTTTTTGGGAGCGTGTGAGACTATTCTTAAACTAATCGAGTTTCCACAGTGCGCGTGATCGGGGATGAATTCGATTCGATGCGATACCAAGAAGTGCATCGCGTCCCGTGGTATCTACGAAACGGTTATACTTTTACCGAATTATTGTCGATTATGAACCTTTTACAATAATATTGATAAATACAAACTTATATTTTTATGTTGCACATATTTTCTAAATAAAGGAATTCCCTTATTGAGGAATACAGTTTTCACGTTTGCTGCGTTTTTTTTTTAAAGATGCCAACAGGGACATTGCGACGAGCACGACTAAAACGGGAGCCATCAGTTTGGGGGATTTGCAATGTTGGATTGCCGCCATCATTGACACTGCATACACTAGGTACACAACATGTCCCGCTGCGCGCGCCCCTGCCGACCTGAATTTGAACTAGCGTCATCTAGCGATGGAAATATGCTCTCTTATGGTTAGCTAAGTTCTGTGATTATTCATTGGTTGCAGAAGTCCTCTGTGGTGTTGTGGATACCGAATCAGACATATACATACTCGTAGAATGATGTACCCGAGTTCGTTCCCAAGTTTGAAACTAAATTTTTTTTTTCATTCGAATTCAACCTCCGAAACATATTTTAAACGTCGTTACTTATTATAAATGTTTTAAAATCATACTTTAAAACGTCATTTTGATCTATACGTCCAACTAATCTGAATTTTTACTAAGGGATTGACTACTTGATGTTATGTATTTTTGAGATGCGAGCTTGCGAGCATCCAGACCACCAAACTACACAAATCATTCTGATATATTTGTCCAACTAATCTATATTTTAGCAGCGGACATAGATTAATAAAAAATGGGGTGCCATTTCATTCAACGGAACCTATTCGGGCGAAAAGAGTATGGGGGAACGTATTTACAATTAAGCTCGGTAGAGACACAGCGGGACATATTGTGTACCCAACGTCAAGTATCATTAACTCCACAAGCTGATCGGAGGGGGAGAAGTAACAACAATATCCCGCAGAGCAAGGCGTAATTAATTACTCATAATTAATTTTGGTTTATTATTTCCAATAATAAGCCTATGTGATCGTGTAGCAAAAAATTTTTATAACCCCCTCTCAAACTTTGTCACTTTACGTTTCAAGGTGCGTAGAATCCAAATTTGAAATGTCCGTCCGCCGTCCGCCGTCCGCCGTTCGCCGTTCGCCGTTCGCCGTCCGGGCCATAAAAGGCCTAAGAATTGACTTAAAAAACCCGTTCTTTCGCACATAGACTCCATTTGGGGTCTAGTTGGTCCTAACGTTTAACCATCCCGATCGCTTTACTCGCATAGATGCTATGGGCCAAAAACGGGCAAAAAAGTGTGTTTTTCTACGCGCGCACGCCTGGCACGCTTGGCAGGGGGTCACGGTGGGTGGTGAGGGGGGGTGAGCGGGCGGTGGAGTGAGAGGAGGCGCCGGCGCCGCGGCACCTTGTGGTGGGTACGGTGGGCGCCGGCGTTCTTTCGAGGCATGAATATATGTTTTTTCAAGGTCATATTTGTGTGTTAATACCAAAGCTTTTCCTACGCATATTTAATAACATATCCTCTCGACTTTTCGTACGTGCTTAGATAATGATATTATTAAGGCAATAACTATTTGAATAGATTGGAGCTCAAATCGAGAAATATAAACATGCGTATATAATTATAGAAGTATAGGTTGTGGTAACTCGAAATAGGATACGCCGAGGAGTCTGGACGGGCCTTATGACGTACGCTAGCCAACTAAAACTATGATCATACTCAATTGAAAAAATAATAAACCTTTGTGAAATAATTTGCAGCGTTTTTTTTTTTTTAAATCGCAAATTCAAAACAACACCGGAAAAACACTATAACAACGGAATTTCAGTACGTTTTGCGGTGTGAAGAAATCAATGAGGAAATGGCTCCAACAATTTTAAAACAAAAATTTTTGAAATTTTCTTCATTGAAATCCGTTTTGTGGCATTCTGAAACGATACCTGAATTTTAACTCTTTTTCATATAAATGTGTCATTCCAGACGATAACTCTCCTTAGGGTTGAGATAAAAAATCGATTCTCGCGCCAAGAAATCAAGCTTTCAAAACGAAAGAATGAGTTCGTTGGCCAGCACTTTTTGAGCACATTAAATTGGTCAAATTTCAAATAAATGTGTTCGAAAAATCTCTAAAAATGGTTATATTTATATTATTTAGTAGAATATTGCTCAAATAAAATTTAATAACTATAAAATAGAACACTAAAAATTGCTGTACAAAATTATGCTTGATAGTGTACTCAAATTTCATCAAAATTTGCTTTTAAAAAATCGATAAAAATTGCAAAAAAGCTCAAAATCCATACTCTTTCTTTGAATAGCAGATTAATATTTAGAATACTTTTTTGTCATAAAATTAATAGTTAACAATTTCTTTGCATTCAAAAAGCTCAAATTTCAAAACAATTTAGCATTATACTATTCGATAATTGAAGAAAATTCGCTCATACGATCATGCTGCATGACTGGAACTTTTGTATTGGGGGTGTTATTATATCAATAATGATGTAATGATGTATTAATTATGACCCTATGTGACTCGGTGTGAAAAAAGTACCCCAAAATCATGTTACACATTTGGCAATTGAATAAGTCCAAAACTTAATACTTTCAATTTGCGTAAATTTTGCTCATAATTTCGCTAGTTTTCGCGCCCTCAAAAATTCGATAGATGAGTTAATTTTCCGTGATTCTGAATTCATGTTTAGATTAAAATCGTTTTTGGGATGTTTGTTACTAACTTTTAAACAAATAAAAATCAGAAAAAATCCAAATTTATTTGAACTACCCAAAGGGGCTATTGAAATTCTATGAGAATTGAGATTTCCATTCTTTTCCGAGTGACATCTAATTTTAAAGACTTTTAAGTGCTGAAAACGAAGGTGAAACCAGAATCGCAATATTTTATCCCGTTCTCGGATTAGAGCTCATATGAGCCACGTTCATCAACTCTAATCCGAAAACGGAATAAAAGATTCAATTTTGGTTTCACCATCTTATTCAGCACTGAAAAGTCGTTAAAATGAGGTGTCACTCGGAAAAAAATGGGAAAACGAATTTCAAAGTCGGTATCCAATGTCCCCTTTGGGTAGTTCAAAAAATTTTGGATTTTTTTTCTGATGTTCATTTGTTTAAAATTTGGTATAACACTCCAAAACCGTTCCCCAAGTTTCACTTCGATATCTCAAGAGCTGTGGGGAAATTTAGGAGAGGGCGGAGGAGTTATTTTCCGGATATCCAGTATAAATCTGTTAGGGGGAGGGGGAGGGGAGGGGGGGTTGATAACTTTGAAAATAAAGATCATGTCGAGCTGGGACACCCTTTAAAAAGTAAAACAAATCACGAAAATTTGCTTATATTTATGGTAATGCTGCATAACTGGAGCTGGTTTATGTGTAGTTTCGTACATGAATCAACTCAGCTTGAATCAGTTCATTAAAAAAATATTCCTCAATGTTTCTGTGCGGTCTCACACAAGCGGTATGATACCTTCGTCTTAGCACGCGGATTCTGCCGTAAAGAAGGCAGTTCTTGGCCTCCAGGCGGTATTTCCTCAACGTATTATTTAAAGCGTCATTATTTATTTGCTGAACCAATAATGGGCTTCGCCCCCGTAATTAAACGAGGGAAACGCACATATCATTATACCTACCCATACCAATCCAGCTCTCTTATGGGTAGTTACTGCCCAACGCACCACTCAACCTACCCCAGTTTCACGTAATTCATTAAATCCCCGCTGGAGGGCTCGACCGCGCAAAATATTTCCGTTGCGTATTTTTCGAATGGAATCGGTTCAACTTGAAACGGTCCGGTTTGAAATATTTGCCTTCGAGGGACCACCGTCACATTAAAACGACACCGTTAATTACGGCCCGTTTTTCACTGCTGCTTCGTCATTTTCCTAATATAGTTGTCAGACTTGAAAAGAAAAAAATATATGCGACCATTCAAAAGTTTCTCCCGTGTTTGGTTTGTTAGGGACCCCAAGTGGTCAGGAAGATTTGTTAGACGGGCATATCATTACGGTCATAACTACAGCACTAGTGAGCTATAGATATCGTTCTGGGAGCGGAGGCCGCGCCAGTTATGCAGATTGTTTGTTCTCAGGTTGTTGAGTTGCCTGGGGCTTGATCAGTGATCAGTTGCCAACCGATTTAGGTTGCTCAAGCCCGTTATTTGGGTTTATTATGTCAATATTACACATTTGTGCGTAACCGAACATGACGAAATTGAAACAATTTGATGTTATTGAGTGGGAGGGGGTACATTATGGCTTATCTGTTTTACGAGCGATTGTTTCATTTAAAGAACGGAGCGATAGGAAAACCAAGATTGGAGAGCACATTGAGATAATGGCCGAGGAAGGCGTTAGAAAATCTCAGGAGTAATGCAAATCTTCACCTATGTATGACTAAAAAGTAATTTAGTTTAGTTTGTTTTAATCGCAAATAAAAACGATTATTATTGAACTAATTCTCAATCGTAACGGGTTGTTGAAAATCACGTAAGTCAACTTAACAATTTTTATGATGATGGAACTTTTAAAGTGAATATTTGTTAACCAATAAATTGGTCTCTCAGTTATTATCACAGACATGTTGGAAATGTCACATCAAATTGTAATAAGCACAGTACTGACTTTCCCAACGATGGTTCATACGTACATCATCAGGTTCCAAATTTCTTCTGAAGTCAGCCAGCCATGTTCTATTCAGAGATTCGGTGATTACCTACGTCAGCATCCATGTGGTGTGTATTGACCTTGATATCGCTTTTCTTTACAACATCTCGTACTTACTGTTCTATGATGGCTATGTGTTTGGATTTTCAGCCAATAACAGAATTAATTGGTAGCTTTCGTGCAGCCTGGTTGTAAATTTAACTAACAATAACTTGGTGCTGAATCCTAGTATGACTAGCTCAGCACTTCGGGTAAGCGGCTTCCTTGGTAGCATCTGATCGGGTGAAATATTCAGCTTCAGCAGTTGACAGAGACACTAATTTTTGTTTACCGAATTCCCAACTCATCATAATCTTTGTATAAGTGACGCGGATCCCAGAGTAGGATTTTCTGTCAACTGCTGAGAGCTGAATCGCCGAATGAATCATACACCGTGAAATGGAAAAGTTGCTGAGTTCAGCATAGGGATCCTCTTAAGGTATCCTTAGGGATACTACTTATCTACTTATCCTACCATCTAAGATATTGGATGGCGCCTCGCAACAAACAGAGATAGGGATTACACGAGTTTTTACCTCATTTGTTGGAGTCCACTACACTTTAGCCCGGACTATTGTATTATTAGGTACTATGTATTTCCTTACAAGAGGTGGAGGAACTACGAGTAAGTACTGCGCTCCTACTCACATACTATGTTTTCATTGATTCAAGGCACCATAACAGATAAATTCACTAACAAGGAGTAGATGGTTTTCACCTTTCACCAGAGCAAGTCAACTTCAGGTGGTTCTTGCGCAAATTTCCCTTTGTTTAGTAATGATTTGTGTCCCCATGGATCAGATTATCGATTTACCACTTAGCAACAGTGTTAACCCCGGTCATGTTCTAGGTCGGTTTTCATGTGAGGTAAGTTGAATGACATTAGAAAGTGACTTTCCAGATTTACCTTTTTTGTTACATTAATACTTTCAGTTTTTCACATTTATGTTAAACAAACGTTTTGAAAATAATGATCTAGAATCAGAAATTATTTTTGGAATTTCGTTAATTCCACCCCGCCCCCTTTCTCAATAAATCTTTTTGCTGCACTTTTGTTGCTGAAATCCTGAACATTTGTCTTTATCACCCAATCGGTTGAACGTGATAAATTTGAATGTAATAAATTTTGATGCGTAAATAATGCTTAAATTTCTTAGAAAACAGTAGGAGAAATAATAACTAGCTTAAAAGGTGATTCTGCAAGGCTGGGAGTTTTCAACACTGTAATTTACGAAATACAAGCACATTGTTCTGCTCATTCTTTTGTCTTCTTTGAGCAACATTTTCATGCACTTGGTTTTGTCTAATTTTGGTTTATTATTTTCAAAAATGAACATTTGCAATCGACGAAAAAAAAGAAAAGTTTTTTAAACCTCTCAAAATTTATTAGTTTGCGTTTCAAGATAGGCAGATTCCAAAAATTGAATAAAAACCACAGTCCTTCTTGCGATGGGTTTTTCCGAAACCTCTGAACCAAAATACGAAATTTTCCTCAAAAAATTGGTAGGGATTGTGCCCGTGATCTCCGCATTACTTTTGACCAACCCCAAGGGATTCAATTGAAGAGTTGACATATGAATAAATTAGAGATCTTTACTACTATAAAAATTAAAGGAAATTAGTGTAATACATCGAATGAAACCACTCAGGCCATGTATGATCATCCGTTCGCGCTTCTGAGAGGTTTAGGTGAGAAGGAGAAACAGCCGTCAACATTTCTGTGACGCTAGGCAGGGGAATAGACTAAACATACACAAATTCGGCTTGATATAATCATCTAAGTTTTTTAGTTGTTACTCATTATGAACGAGTGATGCCTGAGTATCTAATACAGAAATACTAAGCCTTTGTGTAATAATTTGCTGCGTTTTTGTCAGTTGGAATTGAACAAATCATGCTAGTGATGCGGTCTTTCACCATCACACGAGATTTCTAACTGTCTTCACGCACATTGGTGTTGTAGAAGGAAATCAAGGAGAGAGGCCTCGACCTTATCTTTACAACCTTGTCAGCAACCTCACGCAGAAATATGACCGAGGTATTTTAGTCGATTCGAAAATCACCGTGAAAAGAATCGCCCACCATCGAAAGACCCGTCGGATAAACCACCTTCGGGACGTGGATCTGAGGACGCCAAAATGAGCGGTGATGCGCGAGCACATTTCCCGCCAAGGACCCGATAGTTATCCTCAAGCGACCACATTTGTCCGTAAAAAAAGTTCCCTAAATACCACAAAGACGAAGAGGTTTTTGATGGTAGTCGACCCCATTAGGATAAGGAGTGTCAAGTTCAGGCTGGTATTACCGTCCCGGGTCCTCGAGCCCTGGATCCTCGAAAGTCCGAGTTCCTCTCCATTACAGGCGAGTTCGTTTCCGGAGGAGTAATGCGGTTCTGATGGGACCGCGGGATGGGAGCCGAAACGGCCGTAAAAACAGATATCATCTGAGTCGATCCGTCTTGCCGACTGTTGGCACAGCAGGTCATCCTGTACAGGCGCCAAATCATGATGCTGCGGACGAAAGCCAACCGCCATACCAGCTATACCGCTGCGTCAACTGTGTCCCTGCACAAATGGTGATCATAATAATTCCAGAGGCGTTTATATAGACTAGCAGAGTAGCGGGATTTAAATGCTCCAAACTAAAAGGTGCGCCGCCTCATAACAATCCTTACTTTTAACGAATTTAGAAAAAAGGGGATTTCTTTAGAAAAGGAAGTAGAATTTCCAAGAATTTTTCTAATTTAACATGTTTTTGATGAATTCCAAAACTTCTCCTAAATTTTAATGTTTTCAAGTATTCACTCCCTTAAGGGGTCATTGAAGACTAACAGTGACTTCTCTCATGAAATCTCTGAAAATGTGTCTGTATGTGTCTGAATTTCTAATGACAGAAGTAGCTGAACGTACGAACTTTCTGCGCTTGTATGAACTTTGTTCGAACTTTCACTAAATTGACATATTTCGACAGTGCAGCAAATCTATTTCGTTGTGTGGTGATAATGTTAGTTTACTTATTTTACTTACTTTGGTAATGCCAAGTCATTATTAGAAAGGTAATTAACTGTAACATATTATATACATAGGGTCCGTTCCACCATGGAGGATCACAAACTAATGTTTTCATGTTAGTTATTCGCATTTTTACTTCAACTGTAAAATGAATAACACTAAAGAAGAGGCCCTTGAAAAGGCTGATCAGTGAAGAAAATAATTATTAATTGAAATTTTGGCGTGCCAAAGTGATGGCCGTATTCCGAAACGATAAATCATTCAGCAAAATTTACATTAGTTGGGGAAACAGATCGTTTCTGTTGGGCCTAAATGAACTTACTCAAACAATATAATAATATATAACTATTTTTGGTTTGGTACTTTATTAGATATTTTTGTAGATAAAGGAATACAGGTAGGTATATAACTGGAATGTTCGGAAAGATAAATTCGAATATACATATAAATTGTCGTGACGCGACTTGTATATCACAAATTAGTTTTTTCCAATGACCAGACGCGCGTCAGCTCAGCCGCTCCAAGCAGACAAGAAATAGGTATAAGGGTGACATGTCGCCTAAAACAACATGCCACCGGCAGAGAGGGGGGCTGGTCAAACACCCAATAAACACGGAGCTGGCTGACCCGATGGCTTCGCTATAAAGCCATTTCTTGTCTTGTTCACTTCGAATCCAACAACTTCCTTCCTAAAACCTTAGGCCATGGAATTTCGCATTCCAGCCTTTCCCTATCAAATTCTAGCAATTGTGTTTCGCACTCCGGCCTCAAACTTTCCAATATAGCTCATGAGCTCCTGCATTCCGGCCTTATCCTTCGTAGACCACGGTATTTCGCATTCCGGCCTCTTCCTCCGTTGGCAACGATATCCGTATTCCTGCCGTGGTCGAAATTTACTTATGTATTTAGCCCACGGCATTTCGCATTCGGGACCTTAATTCAGATATCCTTCTCTCCATGATCCAAAGTACAAACTAGGATTTTATTAGTCCATGATCATCATGATAATTTCAAAGTTCAAATTAGCTAGACTCACTTAGCATCACTCGCACGCAGTAACAACAAGAATACAGGGGGTATTTGTGATGATTTGCTCTAATTCAAATAGATTTTACCCCAAATTTCTTTCAATGTGTGTTATACAACAATTTAAACCGCAGTTTATTTCAAAATTAGTCAAGAGTTCCAGTAGTAGAGAAGTTCTGGGTTTTCGTAAGTACAAACATTCGTGAAAACGTTTGTTTATAATGTGGGAACTAAATTAGAACTTGCGCCAACTCGGTATGAAACTTTAATGTTTCGATTTCGCAACACTGCCTCTCGCTCCCAATCGAATTTTAATTTCATAAGCCTAGGGTGTACAAGAGAGAAGTTAGCTCATTCAATTTGGTACTTTTTCGCTACTTTTGGGATCACTTTTCGTTCCAAACTCGTGTAGCATTATTATTTTCGGGAAGTTAAGTCATAGCTAAAGAAAGTTTCATTCTAAAACAGATGCTAATTTTGTAAGTTTTGCACATTGCAAGTTGAAACACGTTTGCGCATGCGTAGAAATTACGATTAATTTGACAATAATGAAATTTCAAAAGAATCGTCTTGCATTCAACATTCAACTTAAATTCGAATGAAGTCAAATCCTATTCATCCCATGAAATTGACGTTTTGAGGAATTTACGTTTTCACAAGGGTAGAAGACAGTATTAATCTCTGAACAGCGAATTTCTGCGATGGTTTGGGATGATGTGTATAAATGAGACCAAGAAAAACATTGCTGTTACCTTGAAAGGACGAAATCTCGCTTTTTCAATATTTCAGCCCTTAATTACTACTCTCTAGGGATGATCAAAACTGATGCCAATGATTTTTTATAAATGATTTTTGAGCCAAATTTCATATTTTATGGACGACGTTCGGCGGATGGACGGTTTTTTTATTATTCGATGTTTTGATTCTACGCATCTTGAAACGTGAATCAACAAATTTTGAGGGGGTTGGAAATATTTTCTTGGTTGATTACAAAGATTCATTATTGAAATAATAAACAGACAGTACATATACCTGAACACGAAATTGGTCAGGGAGATGTAAAACTACAGTACGTACTCATGTAGTTACACTTACAGGTACGTATATAAATATAATAAGCTCATAGTACTGTTCAAACTTTGTTTCTGAAGCTATACGGCTTTCTGCGGGGTGTAATTTATAAATAATATGAAATATAGGTTAGCCTCTCCAAGTAAAATCCTGGTGGGCGCCGTAGGATCGATTCTGGTCGGACAAGGACAATGGTCCTAATAATATAACATTTTGAAGATATATTACGCTCTCCCCTTCACCCTCACGCAACTCGTTGTACTACTAGTAGCAATCATATATAATATATCTATCTTATCTGAATCTATAATATATACGTCATACTGTTCAACGCCAACTATGTTAACCAGCTATCGTCAATATTCTCATTAATCGCAATACGGCTACATCGAAGCGTGGAAACGGGACATCATAAATGGACTTAACAGAAAATTCGGGCGAGAGCGGACGATGAGAACTTGATCTTGACTATTGATAATGAATTATAATTCTCATGAGATGTTGAGCTCGAACTCACATTACCGGCAGTTTCATCACAATCGGTGAGGGAAATGTGAGTCGCAGCAAGGAAACGCGTGATAAAGAATTGAGAAGTTCGACCGAGGGAACTGTGTGCGTTTACTTTTGTACCGTACTCACGTCAGGTGAGTGACGAGGCCCGCACAGCTTGCAAAAATCTTGCTCAAGATCCCGAAGAAGACGTGAGAAGAAGCCCACAGCTGGAGTCCCATAGTCTCGCACCCGCAGAGTTCGCACGGAATTTCATATTTTCTTCGATAGCGCGGCCGCAATGATATCCAGCGCCTTCTTGATCCGGCTTTTGTTACTTAACAATGAAGATGTATTGAAACGTGAAATATGTGAGGCTTTGTTATATCAGTCCTAAAGTACCTTGAGCACAGAGTCCCACGAGAGATAGGTAAATTTTTCTCCCATCTTTCTTTGCGGTTTTCCCCAAGCAAGTAAATCAATTCGTTTCCACTCTACAGTATCAAAATAACGATTTTTCTGCGTCCCCTCAATACAACATTAGTCGTACAATAATTAACAATTAAATAAGATTAAATATCTTCATTTTCTGAAGCAAAGAAAAGTGGTTTACAATACAACAAGGTGTGTGGTTTACATTACACAGAGGGGGCTGAACTCGGCGCTACTTTCTTAGTCACTTCTGCACGTACCCTTCTCTAGATCGGGGAAAAATGAAATAGAACATGCATTAGGCTTAAGCTAGGTTACTTCCCAGCAACTTAGTGAGTCACTTATTTGAGTTTTGCATGTGCAAACTAAATTTATTATGCGTATGCGCAATAGCCGTTACCCAACCATATGCGATATAAATGCATAAAATACGTCCTGAAGCTTTTATCCAACCATTCCAAGTTTGAACGGAATCGTAATCATAGATCACAAGAAATCGACAGGCAATTCACGTTTGCGCATGCGCACTTACTACCTACTATTGATCCAACGGCAAGAAATTTCAGTGTTTCTTTCAAAAAAATTTTTAGAATTTAATTTTGATTTATCGTGTACTGAGTACTACTATTTATCCATCGGCAAGAAATTTCAGTGTTTCTTTAAAAAACTTTGTTAGAATTTAATTTTGATTTATCGTGTACTGAGGTCCTAAATATTTCATAAAAATCAGAGTAAAATTAGTTTTGGGCGTGACAAGGAATTGGCACAGCTAGCTCTGAATCGTTAAATGCACACGGAAATTATGATTATAGAGGGAAAAAATTGTCTCATCGCTCATGTCCTACATTGGCCCACAAAGGACCAAAAACTTTGGCAGCACTCAACAGTTATTGTTTTACACTCAGTATTTTTCATAGAATCAGTATTTCGAACAATCCCCGTTGTTAGTTAGAAAAGGAGTAGGTACCTACTATTCTGTCAGATTTGACAAATTTCATTTCATTATATCAAATGGCGACCCATTTCAATGGTCGCTGTATTTCCATCCGTTTCTTCATTTTAGGACGTCCCTCTGAAGAAAGGTCATATGGGTTAGGTTTCCTATATCAGATTGACGACTTATTGGAATTGATGTAGAAGGATGTGGGACAACCCAAGCGTGAGAATGCGGAATCCGTTTCGAACCATTTTAAGACCGAGGTGAATGTGTGTGTGTTTATATCGTCAGTAGTTTTTCATCCCTTCCAAAAGTTTCTAGCAAATCGCTTCCAAGTGGCTGGTATCATAGGTGACGTCTAGAGGGCATTCGGTCATCAGTCTTTGGCAAAGCAGACAACAAAACAGACCTACTCGTAACTGTAATTTTGCTGGCCCGTATCAAGAAACCGCAGCTCCATTTTTATGCTAAGGGTGTTGACGCTGTAAGCCATTTGTCAACGTTTGTCTTCGTGGTGCCGAGGACCCTGCTAGATTAATTAAGTAATGTTGCCTGTTTGCACCACGGAAGCGATGGCCCTCCAAGCACGGGGCGAGATGTCAGGGGATGTTATCCTCAGTTGCCACTCCTCTTCAACCTGGCAGTGGATACGGCCTTGGATAAGCTGCCAGCTGATATTTGATGTTGCCCTCGGGGTGTAAGTAGGTGCATTGGCTCTTGCCGATAATCCTATTCGTAGTAATCCGCAAGTGGTAGCAGATCACTCTAAATGCCTTTGATGAGCAGCTGGCCAGGGGAGGTTTAGTTTTCAGCTAGTCAGGGGAGGTTGGTTTTCTTCTACGTGTTGATCGGTCTCAAGGGTTGACTCGCCAGCAAGAAGTGAAGGTGGAGGTTGAGCAGAATCTGTCACAGGTTACCCTCCCATCTCCACCCAATCTGAGTTGGAGGTCTGGCCGTACTTTGGGGTCAGCTACTTTGGTGAGGCAACTACATCCGCATGTTATTTGAACCTTGGAGGGGCATAGCGTGGGTCACCAAGGCTCCATCGAAGGCACAGCAGAAAAACCACTTAGAATATCAAACAAACTTATGTATAAGTAGGCCCAAATATAACACGTTAACTAGAAATAAAAAGATTACAAAAATAGACAAAAGTTTCACACAATTCCGTATACCTACCTACAAAGTTTCACATTTTTCAATATAATATATTTAATTTGCATGTAATAAGTGTGAAAAATCAAATTGTGGTTATCAACTTTGCCTTCGTCTTATACAGCGTATGACTTAATACTTATACAAGTCATTTTCAATGACAGTAATTTCGTTCTGTAGAAAGTGTGTGCAACAAGTATAGATTCGGCTGCCGAACAGTACCTGCCTATACATTTAGCTTTTCCTACATTCAGTGTAAGAAAATAAGCAGTGTAAATTGTTGAAAGTCTTGAAATCTATAATTGTTTCGATTATTAACTCTTTACATACAGTTATTTAATTGCAGCTCTTCCACAAAAGAACGAATTTCCGTCACGAGCGTGTACGCGCCTCTAACCAAACCGTCTTGGTAAATACCGACTTTCTGCAAGTATCATAAAAATAACCGCGGGAAAATGTTACAGGTCGGTTGACGGTTTCTCAAAGAACTCACCCGAGTGGAAAACGTTTTTTTCGTGGCTTTCAACAGAACGCTGTGTGTATCGAGAGGGAATGAGATCCGCGAAGCCGTCCACCGTAACTGAAGTAATTGAATAGTTTTAGTTACTGACTCTGCACTCTACACTTTACTCACCTGCGTTAAAAGAGATTGTTTTGACCACAAGCAGTGGACTAATTTGAAATGATCCGTTTTCCCCTGGGACGGCAGAAAACTTGAGATTCATCGCGTCGTAACGAAAAACTCTTTCTGTAGAAAGTTTCGTAGGTAACGCTGTAACCAACAATTATTAGTCTCCTATTATACGGCTGTCCTCAGGAAGACTGGCTACCTACGCATTTTTCCTGAGTTGCCTTTTCACTCCCCCTTTTCTGCCACCCTTGCATTGCCTGGCGTTGCGGGTTTTCGTTATATTCAATTTTTAAAATCAAAATTTTCGAAACTTTTCTTAATTTAAATCCGTTTTGTGGCATTCTGAAACAAATAGGTACTGGATTTTGACCCTTTTTCATTTATATTTTTACCAGCTGTGTACCCATGCTTTGCTACGAGCAATTTATTCTAATATCATAGCACCTTGTGCTATGTAAAATGGCTTTGTACCTTATAATTTTTACCAAGCAGTCTCGAAAAATTGTCATTCCAAATTGCAGCAATAAAGTTTCAACTTGTAGCTAGGTACCTAATTAATTTTTTAACCAAGCGTCCCCTCAATATAACCAACCCAATATAACCTTAGTTCCGTTAAAACTATTCCCGACTAACATGGCTGCAGATAATGCGTTTAGAATATAAATTTTTAAAGATCTACCTTTACGAATAAAAACTGCTTGGTTCAACCCAGCAAAATCGTTTTGGTATCGTTGAACTTGTTATCAAAAGTTCTCTACGTGTGACACCCCCCCCCCCCCCCCTCACAACCACAATCCACATTAGACGTGAAAAGTTCGACACATGTCCTACTTTTCCTCAATTACAAAGTTGTTTACCCGGGTGGTTGTTTGGAAAAGCCAACTTCTCGATGAATAAGTCTATAGGATGGTAATATAGCCTACAACAGCGCCTGGAACTTGCCGACTATTTAGGGGAAAAGGGCATTAAAATCCGTCCAGCCATTTGGGCAGCAATTTGGAAGAAACAAAACATCATTCCTGTTTATACAATAGATGTTGTATATATATATATATATATATATATATATATATATATATATATATATATATATATATATATATATATAAATATATATTTCAATTCGGTAGCTCTCATTAGAGTTGAGATAAAAATTCAGTTCTTGCGCCAAACTGAGATACTTTACTGAATGTCTTTTTCGTGAGTATAGAGCAACGCATAAATATATAGGTACATAAATATATAATATTATATACCTACTCAGGTATATATTAACATCAACATATTATATAGGCGAACTAAATCACTCGCGACGAAGTTGTGGAAACCCATTTCAAAACGGAAGTTAGAGGGAAACAAAAGTTGTCTATTTTCACAAAAAATAAAGAGTTACAATATTAAATCGAATCGACAATAACTTTAGTTATTGTTTGTTACTGTTGATGGCCTAACCGAAGAAATCGATTTAACATTGTAACTCTAAATTTTTTATGGAAATAGACAACTTTTTTTTAAACATGTATCATGTTTTAGCCCTGGGGTCCTAGCAATTTTTGCGCGTCAATTTTGCGAGTCAATTTTTTTCCGCGCACGAAACATATAGTGTTACAGTGATTTCCGCCTACAACCGAGTCGTTGCTAGGGAAATGGTACTTCGTCGTTTTTCATTCCACAAAATTCGTTGACCATTCGTTCGAAAGCTCTCGATTTATCCAACAATATTATGTTAACTACGGCGAAGTGCGTGTCCAACAAACTGAGTTATGAGCATGGTTATATAAATAATTGTTTACACACAGGTGATCATTCTCAATAATTGATATTGTGAACATGATTGCAACTGCTTGTTAATTTCTGATGTTTTCATAGAATTTCGAATCAATATCGAGGAGAAAACATGATACATGGTTGAAATTTTTGGTTCTAGAACAGAAATAGTTCTTTTTCTAACTTCCGTTTTTATTATAGAACGGCGCAAATTGTAGAGTTCCGCCAGTCTAAACTTGAACAGGGATGAGGCGAATTTTGGAATCAATGGAGACAGGAACTCTGTCTTTAGCTGTGCAGAAGATAACGATTGTAAAAGGTGTGGGCGGAAGCGTTTAACTAGAAATATAGGCGGAGAATGGAAGGAGTTCAGAGATGAGGAGCCCTATGGATATACAGTGCATGTAGGATGGTATGAGGAGTAGCTGCGCAAGTCATCGTTGTGTAATATCCACCGACCTCCTAGCCAATGAGACCTCCAAGCCGAAGAGCCAAGAATCTATCTGAGAAAGGAAGAAGACGGGCCTAAAACAGTAAAGAAACCATGCAAAAATGGTACCAAGATGGTCAGAAGAGTAGTGGAAGGTGGACAGCACTTAACACCCGAAGTGAAAACTTGGTTTGGAAGGAAACATCGCAAAACAGGTTTACCTGATACAGTTTCTAATGAACGTGGCTTTTTCAGAGCCTATTTGTCGGAGGTGGGAAGTGCTCAGCCACATTGAAGACGATGACGCACACCATACATTTGTTGTGCGTCCACGATGGGAAACCTCTTTAAATGAGTTAACTGAAGAGATAGTCCTCGATGATTGAGTCTGGAGGAAAATGGGACGCTATGGAAGGATACGTAATAACAGACCTGAAAACCAAAGAGACGAATAGGGAATGGGGAATTGATTAGGAGGAAAGCCAGAATAACTGGCTATCAAGAGAACTGTCTCGAAGTAATAGCAAAAGGCAGTTTTGGAAGAGTTTACTATTAAGAAGAGAGGTGGTGGGTGTTTAGTCGGTAAGCCAATGAGTAGTGGGTATGACACAAAGGGGAAGGTAGCTCAATCTTGTTGTCAGTGTATGAAGCATTTCAACAATCTCATAAAACACGCAAATCGCTCAAAATATCCCGTAACATTCTAAGTAAATCGGGAAAAGCCAAACAGCGGTTAACAATTCTTTGATATTAAGGAATTGAATTTCGATGTTACAACATAGTTAAGTATCGTTTGCTGAACGCAATGTTGAAGCCACGATCCCAACAATACCAAAAAGATTTCTGCCCTTTTAGCCAAACAGATTTTATTAGTTAGTTCTGTTTCTGGATCAGATCTGAAACCTGTTGAGTATGTGTGACCACCAATCTACACGAGACCTTCTCGAACGATCAAGTTTGTCCCTCACCCCGGCAACTACTTGGAACCGTTCCCTACAAGAAGAACAATGAGTTCTTGAATGAATTCTCACAAGTGGAATGCACATGAATTCGCACAAATAGATCAGAATGCTGTGTATAGGTTGGTGGTCTGGATGCTCGCATCTCAAAATTACATAACATCAAGTAGTCAATCCCTTAGTAAAAATACAGATCAGTTGGACATGTAGGTCAGAATGATGTGTGATAATCTAAGTCGAAACAGGTTGAACGGAATTGAAGAACTCACAGTTGTTCTTGTAGGAAACGGTTCCAAGTAGTTGCCGGGGTGGGGGACAAACTTGATCGTTTGAGAAGGTCTCGTCCAATCTACCACCCCTTTGAGTGATATGTACCCAATGCCTATTACAGGCCAGGTTTTGGGAACGGGAATGAGTAATGACGACGCCAACTCACTCTAGCAGCAGTTTCTAGAACTGAATAATTCAGTGAGTAGTTACATTAGTTGGCTCTGTGTGTGCTCCGCCCTCCCTCCCGCCCTCAGCATGCCTATTATAGGTTCTGTGTGTGCCAACACAAACATCATTTACTAAAAAAAAAATAAATAAAATATATATATATATATATATATATATATATATATATATATACTCATACCCATATTGTTATAGGTATATTGGTGGATATCAGTGGGGTGTATGAACACCAATTACCAAAAATCCTAGATCTAAAAGAATTGATTGTGGATGTTTTTTAACTCGAAGGACCACTCCCTTAAAACGGGAGAAAAGAGGTAAATGGGTGACGGTAAAATAGTAAATGATAAGAGATATGTAGGTAAGTGATACGCAAAAAGATATAATTGTATAAAAGGTGCAAATTTGTATGGTTAGACTAGTGGCCACTATGAACTATCTATATGGAACAGTAAGTAACTTAATCGTTATATGTGTGATAGTCCGTCTGATTGGATGATGAATGCTGAAACTCTCGAAGGGGATCTAATGGGTTGATGAATTGACGCGAATCCGCTCGGCGAATAGGTAGCGGTGACGTGGCAGGTATAAAAATAGGTACGTCGTAGGCAGACAAAGAACTTGAATATTGGATATGGGTTAGCTGTTACCTTACACGTCGATTCACCTTGACTTTTGGCGGATAGTACCTCCAAAACGTCTCCTCTTCTTCTCTGGATATGGTCTGTCCAACTTCTGCACGGAACTCCTTGGATATCCGTCAACGGTCGTCGTTGATGGAAGTTATGGTAGGTCAGTAATTCAAGGTCCGGTCCGGGTCTAATAACGTAAATTGGGCAGAAAATCACTAGAGAAATAGATAAACAATAATCAGCTTGAGACACTGACAAGTCTCCTACAAAACTCATAAACCAAAACGGTAGATGGTAACTGATTATTTAAAAGAAAGATAGATTGAAGAGGGGTCGGTACGTTGGTTTGGATAGCATATAGCGGATATAGGTTTGAACGATGAATATATATGGCAGGTCCCTTCCTTTTTGCTGGCGCCTCCTGATTGGTCGATATACGGAGCACCAACACAACACTGAACTAGCCACTTGGATATAATTAGGTAATATGTGAATATAGTTTCTTACATACAAAACAACTACCTACATAAATAATAACGAACAATAATAAATAGATTTAGACGATAAATAACAATAAATAGGTAATGAATAGCTTGAAACATAGAGAAAACAATGACAACAACCAACCGTCATGGAGCGATCCATGACGCTCGGGAAGGCCTAGCCGTCACCTCCATCAAGCGGTCCCGAAGGCTCCTCTGGGTCAAAACTGACGGTGGCGTAACCATATATCAGTTATACATATATTGTTTCATGTAGTACCAAAAAGGTCGTAATCTCGCACAAGACACTCATCTCTACAAACATATGGTCCATTTGCATGAAGCGTGTAGAATCAATGAAAAAACGTTAGTCTCATCACCTACATCCTGTAACAGTTCTAGGAATTGATAAAAGGGTTAATACAATACTTTTCTTGATCCTTCCGGTCTTGTAAGGAAAGTAAAACGAAGCATGCATTTGAATCTATCTATAGAACAAGTATTGAATCGCTTTTGCTACGAAAGTATTGAACAGGGAAGATTACTACGTTTTACGTTGATGTGGCAATATGTGGCATCTTTTAACCAAAGCAAATCACCTATCCTAGTAAACAGGTGGATATGGCGGTAATTTAGTGTTTTAAGTAGGGTTAATATTATATTAAAATAATAATAATAGAAGACTAATCTCTCTTCTTCTAATAGAAGAATTATAATAAAGATATAATAGAAGGGCTATCTTGATACCGAAATCAAATAAACCATTGTGTAATTATTCGTGACATTTTCTATTCACAGTGCTTTTTACCTCTTTCAGTAATCAGGGAAAACTCGTCCGCAAGGTGAGGTGATTGACTCGTGAAAAATTACTAGACATTAAGTCGGGTCTTCGCCTGCGTCAAATAGGAAAACGCTTGAAATGAGAACGGAAGCTTTCTAATCGATAGCGCCCCGTTTCTTCCTTATTGGGCTATAAAAACGAAAAATCCTTCTGCCAGGAAAACTCACTTCCTGCAGTTCATCCTAATCACCTTGTGGCCATTTTGTGCTATTATCCGCGGCCCCAAGTTCCAAAAGGAGGTTAACGAGTCATAACATTCTTCCACGTTGCAGCATTGAGACTGTCTCCCATCATTTTCACAGTTTTAGTTACAATTCGAGGATCCCTGATGGACTCGTGACCATAAGGGCTTGGACGTTTCTGAGGCTTGAGAGAGAAAACTAATTTCGGACTGATTGGTAGGAGGCGATGGTGTTGGTTCACTCTAGTCTGATGATGGAAACACGAACAAATAAACGTAGGAATTACACCCGCCATATTTGGTATTACTGAGTGTTTCAAGGTGGTTTCAAAAGGTCCGGCAAGCAGATAGTAAACATATACAGGGTACGAAAAGTTGTGGAAACCCATTTCAAACGGAAGTTAGTGAAAAAAAAATTGTCTATTTCCACGGAAAATAAAGAGTTACAATGTTAAATCGATTTCGACGGTTAGGCCATCTTCAGTAACAAACAATAACTGAAGACACATTAGAAAGGACACAGCTTTTACAGTCACAGTTGAAGGGAGATTGGATCCCATTGGTCAAGTGAATGAAAAAAGATACATATAGCGATATATCCATAGTACTTCAAATCATCCTTTAGTCCACAAGCATGCAGCCTTCCATTGCATGATCAACCGAGCACTATCTATTCCAATGAGTGAACAAAATTTATCAAAAGAATAATCCATTATAAAAATGCTGCAAATTATTACACAAAGGTTTATTATTTATGTATTAGACAGCCCTTCTACGTAGATCTCTGGTCCATAATATTATTAAACGCCGCTCATAGTATATTTAGTATCGGAACTCGGAGCTTCGGACCTCACAAATGGGTTCAATCCATTACAGCAGCGGAATCTCACAATTTTACGCTTTTTAATATAGTTGATAAACAAAACAATTTATTACCAAGTCATCTTTCCAACACATAAAAGTGTTACCTATACTGTATATTGATATCATCTAATTGGTCAAATTTCAAAAAATGTGCTGACAAAATCACTGAAAATGGCTAAGTATTGTTAAATTGATATTTTTTAGCATAAGATTGGTCAAATAAAGTTTATCAACCATGAAATAGAACATTCAAAAATTTATGTACAAAATTATGCTAAAAACTTGAACTTCATTAAATTTTGTTTTAAAAAATCTATAAAATTGCAAAAAATAGCCTAAAATCCAAAATCTCTTTTTGAATAGAAGAGTATCATTTAGAATACTTTTTTTTCCATAAAATTAATAGCTAACATTTTCTTTTCACTCATAAATCTCCAATTTCTATACACCTTGAAATATACACAAAAAAAGACACTTTCTCACCTATTTTTGGCTCATAGCACCCATGAGAGTGGAGCGATCGAGCTGGCGAGAAGTTAGGACCAACTACACCCCTAGTGGAGTCTATGTGCGAAAGAACAGATTTTTTAAGTCAATTCTAAGGCTTTATGGCCCGGACGGCGGTTGGCGGACGGCGAACGGCGGACGGCGGACGGACATTTCAAATTTGGATTCTACGCACCTTGAAACGTAAAGTGACAAAGTTTGAGGGGGGTTTATACAAATTTTTTGCTATACGATCACATAGGCTTATTATTGGAAATAATAAACCAAAAGCATAGCGGCTAGTAACGGGTATGGAGATCTCGTTGATACCGTATGGGATAAGGTTCTTAGGAAAAAGAGTAGGGAAAAAGTTTCCAATCTGGCTAGGGAAGATGTAAATTTAGAAGAAAAGCAATGGATAAGTATACCTTATTATGGAAAAATTTCTGATAAAATCGGCAAAATTCTATCATTGAGGGGTTACAAAGTAGGCTTTAAAACTAAAGATAGTCTCAAAGCATTACTGGGATCCGTTAAAGACAAAATCAATGTTCAGTATAATAGTGGGGTTTATAAACTGAAATTTGGGGGGGGGGGGGGGGGGGGGGGGGGTCAGAAAACTCGGCGTTTTGTGCTGGGGTTCCGCCCCCCGCACCACCGTTGGATCCACGTAAAGCCTGCAGCTAAAATTGAAAACATGGAACATGTTTATGCCTCGCACCCCGCCCCCATGAACCTATCCTTATCTTGTGTAAAGAAATACAGAAAATCAGAGAATTCATAATGATCGTTTCGGTTCATTTTTTCCAACAATAAACCATTATAATGTGAAAAAACCTCAAAATTTGTTGGTTTTTACATTTCAAGAAGTAGAATCCAAAAATGCGTCAAGTTAATAAACTGCACTACTGCAGCAATGTTGGTCGGGAATAGTAAGGTTATGTTAAATTGGAAATGTTGGGGGGACGCTTAGTTGAAAAATTTAGGTTCATCTTGAAACTTGATTGCTGAAATTCGAATTGAAGCCTTTCGGGAACTGCTGGGTAAAAATGGCAAGGTACCCGGTGAAAATGACCCGCAGATGTGGGTCCGTGCAACGCACGGGTAACTGGCTAGTTTTCAATAAACGCGATTGCTGGGGTTTATGGACTTGTAAAGTACTTTCTTCCTTTGTTGGATCCTATTTGCAATAAATGCGATTCGCAATGATAAATGACATTGTCTGCTTTCTGAAATAAAGCCGGTGATCGCGAGGGGTTTCGAGCGGGGTCTCATGACAGTCATGACCCGTCGGGGCCCATCGTGACGGTCCTCGGGCACGTGACAGTTTAGTCGGAGGCCCCTCACGGGCGAAATGATGAGCAGCCTCCGAGAGTGATGACGATCTCTTGTCCCTTGATAATGATAACTTTGATGATAGCGGCCCGTGATAGCGATAGCTTGGTAGGCCCGAAGGGGGGAGGGGGTGCGCAACCCCGAGTCGGCCTGACCTCATGACTCATGACCCTCCCGGTAATGACGGGGGAGATGCGGCCGATTGTTTTCCCGAAGCGACCGCCGTCATGAATGAACCGTCTCTAACTCTCTCTTTCTATCAACGCCGTGGAACGTGAATCCACTCGCGCACGAGTAGCAATGATAAATTTATTATATTTTTACTTTCCTTGTTTGACCAAAAGGGCAGAGAGAAAGTATTGCAAACGGCCGATACCGATTTTCTCTTGGGAGTTTAGGCCTTGGCGTACAAATATGTAAGTAATGTACACCAATCACAATCTTTAATATAATAAATAATTATTTATTTATGATAAATAATTATTTATTATAATGTATTCTTAACAATTATTCATCCACGCCATATCCACGAATCTGCAAAATTATCGTTTTGAGAATTAAAAAAAAAAAAAGTTTATTTCCATCAATTTAATAAACAAAACGGGCTTTTTCTGGTATATCCCCGCATATTTCCGTTAATTTCTACTATTCATTCATTCTGACCTGTATGAATTACCAACTAATCTTTATTTTTATTAAGGGATTGACTATTTGATGTCATGTATTTTTGAGATGCGAGCTTGCGAGCATCCAGACCGCCAAACTATACACAGCATTCTGATCTATTTTACCACAGTGGACGTAAAAATGATTGGGGATCATCAATCCGATCAATCCCCATTCTATAGTAAATGTTTGTAAATGCGGGAATATAACAGAAAAGACCCAACAAAACATTTTAACCTCTGAGGCCAATTTCATTTCTAATCGCCGGTGCACTTTGAGGAGACCTCGAAAACAAGTTCGTGGTATACGGTGGCGCACTATCAGCTGAAGGGTCTCTGAGGCTAATTTCTTTCCCCTTCGACCCATAGTTTTTTTTTCTAAAATTTTCGACATTTACTAAAAACCGACCATGTTTTGATGATTCACTATATAGGGGTTTAATACCTTATAAACCAATGGTCTACTATTTAATACAGAAATAATAAACCTTTGTGTAATAATTTGCAGAGTTTCAAACTCTGCTTGAGGGTCTGTAGTATCCTAATACTTGGCCCATGCTGCTTGGCGATGAGACAGTTGCCGTCATGACATGCTTAAGGTTCTCCGATTTCCTGAAACATAATTATCAATACAATTTGTAAAACAATAATCAATGCTGCACCTAATTCAGAGACAGGAGTCCACCCCCATTGGAAACTACTGTTCAATAAATTAAATATTTGATTATATTGCTCGATAGCAAATCAGGAATTACTTATTAGGTTATTCATTTTCAATAATGAACCTTTGTAAAAACAAGTAAAACTATAAACAACCAAGGCTGTTGTTGGTTTTGTTGACCAAGAGAAAACGTTTTCAACTCAAAATTTGTTGGTTTTATCAAATTAGTTCAGAGATTTTCTCCGTATTATCAGTAATACACTATGTAAGCTTTAAATAATTATGGACCAGTGATCTGCGTATAACGGCTATGTAAGACAGAAATATCTGAATCTTTATTTAATAACTAGCCGCTCCGGCTCGCTCCGCTCGCCTCCACGTCCAGCCGGGGGGCAAGCCCCCCGGAACCCCCATTAAATTGCTCGCTTCGCTCGCAAAGTGTGGCATATAGGGAATGTTGCTCGCTTCGCTCGCAAAGTGTGGCTGTATACATGGAATGTATTACAATTGAAACATGTAGGGGATGTTGCTCGCTTCGCTCGCAAACGGTAGATCTCTAAGGGTAGGTTTAACTTCTGTAGGGGATGCTGCTCGCTTCGCTCGCTTGAGGAAGTTATACTGCCCACCCAACTTGGCAGACGTTAATTAAAATGGAATTAAAAAATTTTGTTTAAAAAATAAAAAAAATTTAGGGGTGGACTACCCCTAACATTTAGGGGGATGAAAAATAGATGTTGGCCGATTCTCATAGATACCGGATAAGCACAAAAAATTTCATCAAAATCGGTCAAGCCGTTTCGGAGGAGTATGGCAACAAAAACTGTGACACGAGAATTTTATATATTAAGATTTGCAGCATTTTTTCATCTGTAGCTGTACGTCGCTGAATGGTACAGGGTTCTGAAATTCAAGAGTGGTACAATTTTTTCTGGGATTTAGATGTGAGAAGTAATTCTGGGACTGTGTTGTGGAGATTTTGCGTTATGTATCGTGTTGGTGGGTAACACTTCCTGGGCCTGTTCGACAGAACTTGGACACTTCGGGCTTCCTGTAACCCCCTCGATGATCGAAATTCTGGATAACCCCAAAATGCGTGCGACAAAGTCGATAAAGGTTCGAGTCACAATGCAGAATCGACTATTCGGAGAAACCCATGGAATTATAGTTTTATAATGGATATACGACAAAATCCATGAGAATATGCAGTTTTGGCGACATTTTTGGCAACAATGTTGTGATAAAACTACGAGTACGTTCCCTTATTCTACTGTGATAACAGCCATACATGTGATCTTTTCGCTGCGCTGCGCTGATGATGGATAACAGCTTATTTTTGGCTGAGGTAGTCTTGGATTCTTTGGTTGTAATGAAATTTGGTTTTCATGAGAGCTTCAGCAATCAAAAGAAATTAGAACTAATATGTATCTCTAGTCAGCTGAGGCTATCGTTGCTTAGTCTATTAACAACCAACTCAGCCATGAAGAATCGAAATCGATCGATGCATGACTGCATGAGGATACATATTTACGTGTATGTGTCATAATTGCCCTTACTGTGATACTAGGTTAAAAATGCAACAAACTCAAGTAAAACACGGGAGATAAATTTCAACACTTGAAAAGAAAAAATTTTGAACGAATATAATTCTGAATGAAAGTTGCTTAATATTAGGTACATGGTTTTTACAAAATGCTCAATAATTAATGCAAACAGCTATTTCCCTTAATGAATATGCGCCAGGTTTTCGTAGTTTAGGTAAGTTTTCGCAACTAAACATTTCCAAGTTGTTTTGAACAAAGTAGTGTCTGCGATCAGAGAGGATTTATGGAAGATTTTATAAAATGGAAGATTTTATAGTTGGAATATGAACGCTCCACATCAACTGAAGTGATCGGAGCGAATTACTCAAAATTACTGGGTTTGTAAACTCGGTCAATTTACCCACTCCCGTCTCCAGTACGCACATCCTCAGAGGACCAATGAAATTTTGTTGAAAATGCCAAAAAGTGGTACCTACATCTCATAGTTCAAAAGTTCGAGCATGTATTTCCGAGTTAAATGAAAATGGTGAAGTGTCTTCTTTTGATGGGAAGACGGTCCTTTATTCGTGGAACACTTCGACCACTGGTTTCTTTCTCAAAATTTTGCTTCCGAGTCTACTTAAAGGTAGCGTTAGCATTGTTTTCACTTTCGGGAGAAAAAATTTTTTTTTGTCTCCAAAATCATAATTTTCACTCGCATTTTATGTTTTAGACCATTCGGAACAACTTTGGTTCCGTGTCTGTCTGTGTGTGTGTATATGTCGTGTGTCCGCAAATCCTTGTAACAAGCTTATTTTCCACAAGTTTACATCCAATTTGGATGACATTTTCAGGGGATGTGCGGGCTAGGGGGTAGACGGTCCCCTATCAGTTTCATCGTTCTCGACTCAATACCTCACTTTGCGCATGCGCAAACGTAAATTCTACCAAGCATCATTTTCTCACGTCTTAATCGTCCGATCCCGCTCAAATTTGGATGATAGTTGGAGGATGACAATTCGATCATATTTTATCGATTTCAACATGGCACCTATGTAAAATCCTTGTAACGACCTGAATTTTCACTGTTTTCATCCGATTTCGATGAAATCGTCAGCGATTGCGCGGTTTAGGTCGTAGATGATCCCTTACCTATTTCATTGTTTTCAACTCATCAGTTCATTCTGCGCTTGCTCAAACGTAAACTACATTGAGTATAATTTTTTCGTTTCTTAATTGACCAATTATGACATTTCACGCTACTTCTTGATTTACTCTACTCCGCTATAGAATTTTCAGGATCATTAAAACTTTTCAATGATCTCTACATTCATGATAGGTAAACGAGAAAGCTATGTGCGACATCCAACTTGGCATTTTTTTCTCCCACAGTACCTACATTATTTTTACTTTCTTCCATTCTCTGAAAATGGTCGAGGTGCGTTTATAATTTTTTAACATTTTTATCTCTAACTGTGCAGTATCACGAAACTCTCCCCGTATACGCATAATATACATCTATAGCTCGTATATTCAAAAATATGCAGTATAAAATTTGAGACAGAGCACCAACTGACGTCAACTCAAACAAAGATACAATCTTCGGATGCCTCAGGTGATTCGATAAGTTTATGCAATTGCATAGAAATCCGGTCTCTAGTCATGACCTACATTAGATAGAACATTAACGTAGATAAAATTGTTCACAGTTTCTACATTTCAGTTGGTATTGAAATTGAAGTTCTCCGATACCCAGCTGTCATACTATTCTTATTATTTGTAACTGCGTCCAATTTGAGTTCTGGTTAAATCCCGTGATCTCCCTGTAGTTGGAAAAGTCAACCTGGACGTTTCTTCAAAAGAGCGTAGGCCGTCTTCCGCCCTTGGGGAATTTATGACGATCTGTTCGGCTTACGAATACGAGCGTACGTTTAGTATACAATATCCTGCTTTGCAATTCTAATTGCGTCAAGTGAAATACTCTAAGAGAGCGTACATCCTCGTGGGAGTTCATACAATATTAAAATCAAATAGGGGCCCTTGGATCCTTTCAATCGACTTATTTGGTCTGCGAGCTTTAAATGGGCAATAATTTAGATCGGCACTGGATATGGAATGTAACGCGTAAAGTTTCCGACGTCGGGCCGCTACGTGGAGCTCAGCGGATGGATTAAATTTTACTTGTTGATTTAAACATTATAAATATTTCGCATTGTTCTATTGAAATCTGAAGTGATCTCGGTCACTGGTGAATGCAGAAGTAATGAACTGACTCCTCCCTATAAGTTAGAATCTGAATGTAATTTATGTCTGTACATAATAATATTTCAACCTTCACATTAATACAACCTTGTATCTGCAGTTATAGTAAGAGGAAGCGGGTAAATACCGCTAGGTCATTTAGAGAAGTTGATGCTTGATTCAAATTACCCGAAACTATTGGACCAAAGTTTATGAAACTGGAGTCAAAAATCACATGTGAGTCCTAGTTTCTTGAATTAGAAGTCTAGTTTTTGAATTAGAGTAAATTATGTTCAGAAATAATACAACAGATATTGAATGAGTGTATCTAGGTATAAGCCCATCAGTGTCTGGGGTATCACTCCAGTCACTTTTGTGGAAAGATACCACACAAATTTAAATTAGATTTGGAACGCAGAATTAATGAATTGAGGAACAAGAAAAATGATATTAAAATTGGAATAAAATAGATTTTTAAATTAGGACAAAATTATTCGAACGAGATCTGAGAAGCGAATGAATTTTTATTGTTTAGATAATCCTAGTTACCAGTATGACATGACGTCATGCCATGCCATGCCGGTCACTGGTTGTAATTAAATAATGAAATAGAAAACTGAAGACTAAAATAAAATAAATATTGAGTGATCTTGCTGTAGGTAGGTCCCCACAGCTACTCCCCCTCCAGCGATGCACATGTGAAGAATATCGCTTCGTGGAACCGATCTGGGAATTTAACCATCCTCCCTGATCGTGTCTTCTTGTGTTCTGGGGTTTCTGTCTTCTGTTTTTGTGTATTCTGTTCTTGTGTTTTCCGTCCTTGTGTGTTTTGTCCTTCTGTCTTCTTTCCTTGTGTCTTCTTTCTTCCGTACTTCTGTCTTCTGTTCTTCTATCTTTCGTATTTCTGTCTTCTGTTCTTCCTCATCTTCTGCTAACAAATATGCAGGCTTCAGGCGATCTATTGAAATATTCACACTGACTCCTTTAATTTCAAGTGTGAAAAATTTGTCAGTTCGTCCCAGAATTTTGAATGGTCCTTCATAAGGGTGGTCAAGGGAAGGTTTCAACTTATCCACCCTTATGAAGACATGACTAGATTCTTTCAAGTCTTTGAATATGAAAGGAGTGAATTTGCTCTTCAGTTTGTCATTTATTGGCCTCAACTCCCTGATCTTCGCTCGCAACTTATTCACAAAATCTTCTTCACATACTTCTGACGAAGTTGATTCTTCGAAGAAATCTCCTGGCAATCTAAGGGGCATTCCGTAGACCATCTCAGCAATTGATGCATTGGCTTCTAATTTAATGGAGCTTCTTATGCCTAACAGAATCGTAGGAAGAACTTCTGTCCACTTTTTTGTTCCTTGAGCTCTGATTGCCGCCTTCATTGTACGATGAAATCGCTCGATTTTGCCTTGAGCTTGAGGGTGGTATGGCGTGGTTCTCTGTAGGGTGATTCCGCATAGTTTTGACAAAGAGTGAAACAGTTCAGATTGGAATTGACGACCTTGATCGGTATATACTCGTCTTGGTGTTCCAAATTGGACTATCCACTCTTTGTAAAACTTTTTTGCGACAATATTTCTCATGGGAATCACTTCTACTCAGCTAGTAAATCTGTCGGAGCGGTACTGCAACAGAAAGAAGTACTACTGCTACTACTGCTGTAGGTAGGTCCCCACAGTGTCTACGTGAATATTTTTTGAATTTCTAAAAACAAATCCAAAAGTCTAAAGCGCCCTAGATCAGGTGGGCGAGTTTCGGAGGTTATTTATTTGAAATTCAATCTATGAAATATATTCCTGATGTTAAATAATAATATATTTAATTTATAAATTATTTGGGAATGCGTACCCTTTATTGTTACCGTGGATTTGTACAGCGCTCTTTACAGTCCACCTTAGCTCTGCATTTGTAAGAAGTGTAGGCACGTAACGCAAATGTCATTGTATGATATAATTCCTATCAAATTTGAATTTCTTAGGGTGAAAGGAGATAATTTAGTTAACTCAGCTGTTCAGAATAGAGCCTATCAATTTAGTAGTCTAATGATGTCCCAGAGCAAAACGGAATTTAGTGAAAAACGTTGTCTATTTCCACGAAAAATAAAGAGTTACAATGTTAAATCGATTTCGACGGTTAGGCCATCATCAGTAACAAACAATAACTATAAGTTACAGTAATAAAAATAACTTATTGTTTGTTACTGATGATGGCCTAACCGTCGAAATCGATTTAACATTGTAACTCTTTATTTTTCGTGGAAATAGACAACGTTTTTCACTAAATTCCGTTTTGTAATGGGTTTCCACAACTTCGTCGCGAGTGATTTAGTTCATGTCCCAGAGAGTCTCCCTACCTAATTTCAGTTTGTTAGAGTAAACAGAAGAGAATTTAGCGAACTCAGCTGATCAGGGAAGAGCCCCTGAGTTTATTCTTATCTCGCTGTCCCACAGAGTCTCTCTATCAAATTTCAACTTCGTAGGGTGAACGGGAGATTTTAATTCACTCAGCTGATTAGGATTTCGCGGTAGCGGCTCCAAAACCCCAAAAGGCACTTGGCCAGGTCAAATGTAGCCTATGTTTCAAATTTCATCAAAATTGGCTAAGGAAAACTGGCTGAAGTTAATGAGCAAAAAAACTAGGTGAGAAAAAAAGAAGAAAGTCCGAAAACATGCGACGCGTATTTTTTTTTTTGCTTATATAGAATCTACCGTTAGATCTTTGGCCTCAAGTGACTCAGGGATCACGTCCTTCTCAGGATATGCAAAGAAAATTAAGTTTGAGCCGTCAGGGTTAGGTTGGGAGGGGGCCAAAGTTGGGCCAAAGTTCTACTTTGTTGCTTACCTCGGCGCGTCTCGTTGCAATGGTTTATTGAAAGCTTGACTAGCATCTCGTTTGATCTTAACCTCATCGCCCATGATGTCCGTAGTGGATCATATAATTCTGTGTGATATACATAAGAGGAGTCAAGAACAAGTCGCGTTGCCTCCTTCCTACACTTCTCTGGCCTGGATAATAATGTTACTAGCTGTTTTCCACGAGGAATCGATGGCATTCACGATCGTTACCACTTTATCATTGTTAGCAGAGCCATTGTCAAAGGATAATGTTTCCGGCCTGCGGAGCTCAACCCAGAAGGAAAAGGTCCCTAACGAAAGGGAGGGGTCGGGCGCGGAGAAACATGCAAGACAATCTGAAAGGTGCAGGGCTCTGGAGCGAGAGTTACGCGCGATTCTAGTTATCCTTTGGCGGGTTCACGTAAATGTCAGCAACTAGGCCATCTGCGGAGCTGGACTCGAGGGTTGACCAGGCAAACGGGCTATCGGAAGGGTTTTAAATGTCAAGACCGGGACACAGGGTTAATTACTATAGGCGATCCTACATCTATAAACCAACGCATGCGCAATGACTCCGACCAATATCTCGGAGCACGATTCCTTCTTAAAACCGTCCAACCGTATTTTGAAAATTACTTCGCGTAAAACGCACGAGTCGACAATTAGGATTGTTCGATTGAAAAAGAGCAAGCGGTCTCTTGGAGTTTTGACATTAAAGAGCTATGCATTATTTAAACATCTCGTACAATGAGGTCGATCGTTGGAACACGAATGAAAGGGTTGGAAAAAAAAATCGAAGGACTACAATGCAATCAGAAATTATGTTCGGAAAGCTGCCCTTTTCAAAAGATTGGACTTATAGAATCAAATATGACATGAATATCATAGAGTTAAAACGGGGTGTGATCATATGGAATTCCAATTCGCGACCTACATAAGAACTGTGGCAATCTGGGTTTAGCAACATTGGCTGAACTCATACGTGTTTTTGTCCAATTTGAGGAATGCGCAACTGTAGTGGTTGTTTTTAATCAAAAATAATTGTTCTTTAGATTCGTCATTGGTGCTACAAACCAATAATTGTTGTAGTTCAATATTTGTTCATCTCATAGTAATGACGGAGGTGAAAATTCACTATTTCTAAAAAGCTCAGTGCATTCGAAACAGTCGATAATACAACAGGTTCATTATTTAATACAAGCCGAAATTAAAACGAGCTAAACAGTTTTGGTTTATTACATATTTTCAGTAAGTAATAAATCTCTGTGATCGACCAAGAAGAAAAAGCTTCACCCCCTCCTTCACTCAAAATTTGTTGGTTTATCTTTCTAAATTCAAAAAATCGAAAAAAATAATTTGTCCGTCTACCGTACACCGGGCCGTTCGAGGCTTTTCTCCGAAACTACTGGACCAAACTTTGTGAAATTTGGCTCAAAAATCATACAGTAGCCGAGGATGTGCCAGTGACATCGGCATCAATTTTTCTAGCGCTTTTCTTGTAAGGAGATCCGCGTGAAATAGACGCTTCCTGCGTTGGATAGAAGACAAAACGGATTTGGAGTTCACTCCGCTGATCAATGACCTCTTGTGCCCCCGATACAATTTTATCCTCACCATGCTACAGATTACATCCATACCAAGTTTCATCAAAGTCGGACGTCGGGAAGTGGGATTTAAAACGATTTTAAGAGGACATACATACGTACATATATCAACGGACAAAGTGAACACAGTAGCTCATTTTTCCTTTTTTTAAAGAAAATGAGCTAAAAATCGAGATCTCGAGAACGCCAATAACATGCACTTAGATCGTTTGATATAAGAAAAAATCTAGTTTTTATACATTATACCTTTAGAAGCTTATAAATCTACCACTCCCACCGCTTTTGAAAATTAAGTTGATTCGTGTTCGTACATGTATGGAGAAGCGATTAGAAGACAAATTAGCTGCGAACTAGTGTGACCCTTGATCCTAGGTCCTTATTAGTGGGGACAAACGAGTCTGTTTATTTTCATTCTCACTATTCGACTCGCTATTGAAAATGAAAGAAATACACCAACGTGGTCCAGTGATGGTATCTATATTCATACAATTTTTCAAAACAATTTTTTCATGTAATTTTCGGCCTACACTTACACATCATGTTGTTTTTTTTTCCAAATATAGCCATTAATCGGGGTAATAGTTTTATTGTGAGGACCTACCTATGCTTATGTGCTGTGTACCTACATGTATTTATTTACCGATACATTTTTTCACACTAAAAACAATGGTGACTTAGTGGAAAACTGACCTAACATTTTCTTGGTTTGTTGAATAAGTCGTGTAAACTAACACCATTGCATTCAGCATAAAACAAACATTGAAAATCAAGGGTCGCAGTTGATTTTGTGAAAGTTGTTTTTTTGTCTATTTTCGGACTATTCTTGCGCTATTTTTGGAAAATTTATCTAACATGTAATGTTCTTCACTAGTTTTCCATCAAGGGCAATCTATGGATTATCCTTATACCTATACCTTCATTAAAAATGTGGGAAAAAAATATTCGAGGCGAACTTTACTGTTTTGCAGACTTTTGTCTCGTTTTTCGTCGTTAGGAACCAGTGTGTGACGATTTAATCACTCCATATTGTGAATTTAACCTAGGGTTTGTTTGAGGGTGAGAAATAGGCTAGCTTCTCGTACCTATTTGTTTATTATAGCTTAGTGCTTTCGCCGTAATGGCCTCGTCAGAACTGAAAAGGGGAGTACACCTTAAGTACAGGTTTGTATTGTTATGGTAATTTATTTAGTTTCAACGTAGAATTAAGTTTAATTTAATGTAGATGTTAGTATTACCTTATTGTATAGGGGGTCGGTGGGTAGGTGCATTTCCATGGGGTTCTTAATTTTAGTAGATAGTTTCCAATTCTGTAGTCTGTTAAGTAAGTATAAAGTAGATTCTTTAGAAGTTAAGATTACTCATATACAAATTTAAGTATTATATTTATAATTACCGTCATGTAAGTATTTTTATTGTAATCAGTAGGGGGACCAATCCTCTTGTTTTTGATGTTCTACACTGGTGTAGGTACCAAGTGAGAGATTGCAAGCTTTAGTTTAGATGATGTGATTTTTCAATATTATATTGTAAGAATATGTATAGATTTACCTTTTCATATGTTTTTAGGGGGGTTAATTTTACTGTTAAAATTAATAAAATATGCAAGCTGGAAAAATTATCAATTATCATTACTTAGTTGAAATGTTGGAAGATAGTGCCGTTGGGTGGTTCATTGTTGCCTGGTACAAGTTGTGATGTTTGTTGACTACAATAATGAGGCTGTACTCAACTCCAGGCTGTTACCTAGGAGACAAGAATAAATTCGTTCTGAGCTTTACTTTCGAACTTGTAACTTATTTCTATTTTTACGTAATTATTATTTCATTTCTAAGCTTTAGATAACCAGAGCTAAACTTTACACAAGTTAGGTTATTACATGAGAGTTTTGTGGTTTATTGAATTTAATCTTATATTTATGTAGAGGTTTTTTTCAGAGGTTGCATAGTCTCCCTATTAAAGTGGAGTTCGTAACATTCTTAGCGTTATGGGGGTTAATTAAATTTAGTTTAGGGATTAACTTATAGGTACCTACTATTGCAATTGTTGTTAACTTGTCTACTACTTATATGGTTGGGAGTGAAGAAGGGGATGAATTGTTTGCCTAGGTTACTTATTTCACATTTTTTATTCATAGTGTTAGGTTCATAGTGTTAGGTTCTTTTATTATTTGTATATTTTCCAAAATCCTTCTTTTCAATGTATTAGTTTCTTTACCTTTACTAGTTATGCCATCATAGTCAGCTATGTCTCGTGCTGTGAAGTGGTGCTGATTTAGGGCGGTCTCTTTCACACTATAGTTAAAATCATATTTGTGCCAATCGAGCTCCGACGAGGTCATTACGGCGAAAGCGCTAAGCTAAAATAAACAAATAGGAGAAGCTTGCCTATTTCTCCCCCTCAAACAAACCCAAGGATGTATTCCTTGAAGCCTACTACCCCACACATGAATTTCATCATGATCGTATGATTTGTAGCTGCTGCATGCGAGCATCTCAAGTCCTTGTTACAAGCATGACTTCTACAGTGTTCATCCAATTTGAATGAATTTATATTCTAATACTGAATCATTGTCCTCGAATAAATTTATCAATGCATCATGTTACGGACACACCCGATTTCACAGACGGTTTATATTGTATAGTTATAATACCTGATAATAGTAACAGGGTGTCTACAGGCCACGGATTCCCGGAAAGTCCCGGAAAAGTCACAGATTTAATAGTAAGGCACGGATATTTCCGAAAGTCACAGATTTTAATATAGCAATCACCGATTTTTATGGAGTCGGTAACCAAATAATCATAATATAATGCCAGTACAGGGATTCACAAAACATAAATGTTTTGTACATTGTATTTTACTAATATTCTGTAAGTAGTCTTAGACTTCTGTACTTTCTAAGTAGGCTAGAATCAATAAAAAAACGGACGGTAGATCTGCAGTCATATCATTTAATAATTAGAGATGAGTCGATTCCCGATACCGATTCTCGATACCACCGATTCTTAGGCATTGGTATCGATATCGAGAATCGATCGCCTAAAGCCGATATCGATACCGCCCGGTGATGGGCGTTTTATTACACTATGGTGCTATTGCAACCATCCAACAACGAAGATGGTTGTACCGTGCAACCGTTGTGTGAAGTTAGCAGTTGCGAAACATGAATTGTCCAAAACACAACTTACAATTAGGTAGGTATAACTTTGTTTACAAGTAGGATTGTGTTATTTTGTTTGTGACAACAGAAGCATTAGACAAAGCTATGTTTTCCAAGTATAAAAGCCTAGAGCCAGTCTTATTTGGAAATACCTTACAGGTACCGACGAAAAACTAAAAAACCAAGTCAGTCTGCTTAACTTGTTTTATTCAGAAAGAAATCAATCCTAGGCAATAAAAGTTGCCTATTAATTGATACTTGATAGATAACAAAAAATATATCAAATTTCGTATTTCCACAAATCAAATTAACTAAAGCCTTGAATGAAAATATAAATCTGAAATTTACAATTTGTAATAAGAATTAATCTTTTAAATTTATTTAATTTTAATAAGTAACTAAAGCATTAAAGCTTCATTGGAACAAGAACTCCTAATGACAATAAATAGAGATGGAAAATATAACGAGACCTTCTCGAACGATCAAGTTTGTCCCCCGCAACGGCAACTACTTGGAACCGTTCCCTACAAGAACTGTGAGTTCTTCAATTCCGTTCAACGCGGAGCAGCTCATGAGTCACAAATGAAAAGTCACATTTACGTTTCTAAACTGTTATGTGATCGTGTTATGAGACCACGAAACTATACACTTCATTCTGATCTACATATCCAACTAATCTGCATTTTTACTAAGGGATTGACTACTTGATGTTATGTATTTTTGAGATGCGAGCATCCAGACCACCAAACTATACACTTCATTCTGACCTACATGTCCACTAAACAGGTTGAACGGAATTGAAAAACTCACAGCTCTTCTTGTAGGGAACGGTTCCAAGTAGTTGCCGGGGTGGGGGACAAACTTGATCGTTCGAGAAGGTCTCGTGCTAGTAATATATTAGCTAATTAGACTAATAACTTCATCTACGACGATAAAGGTTTTATTATCCATGTTTTGTTTTTATTTAAAAATTACCTCATTTGTAAATATATTGGGATCAATATTTTGTAAGTATAAGTTATATGTTGTACAAAAAAATGTGAATATATTACTAGTTCAAGAGAAATTTTTGTTTTTCACCAACAGGTAGGTATTATGATGGTATCGGTATCGAGAATTGGGAATCGATTTTCTAGGTATCGGTATCGGGAATCGATAAATTTTGGTATTGACTCATCTCTATTAATAATGATTAATTTTACACATTATTAGTTCATTATGGTTACTTAGCAATATTACTTTATAACTGAGCGTAATAAATCAGCTTTCCTTGACACTACAGAGGCTTAGGGATTATGAGATGCTGCGATAAAATGAGAGCATTCCAAAAAGTGGCTAACGATTTTCCTGCTATGAAAACTAAGGGAGTTACACTTCCCTAGTAACACACTGGTTGTACGTGAAAATCAATAGAAAACCCCACCGTGACGTGACGCTCGTTACGTGACGAAAACAAATGGAAACGTCCTGTTAATCATTATTAAATGATAAAAGTAATGAAGATATAATTTTATGTAGGCTACTGATGATTACAGTAGGTCAACTGGTAAGTATTTCGGTAGGCTATTCCTAGAGAAATTAAAGCCTGTAAAAGGTCACCGATTTTTAAAATTTAGAACCCCAATAGTCCCCAAAAAGTCCCCGATTTTTATTTTTATAGATCTAGTAGACACCCTGAGTAAAGATTTGATTTGATATTCTATGAAATCCACAAGATAAGGATGTATCATCCAGTTGCCGGATGTGGGCAGCTGAGATGAACCCACGCCTGCTAGCATACAGCGGGCTCCCGTTCCAACTGACCGGCTCCGAATCTGATTCTCTAATGTAAAGTCGAGAGCAGAACGTAAAGTGCAAAGTGTAAAGTATAATAGGCGAAGCGACGAGGAGGCTACCAGACGGGGGCGGGAGTCACGACCGCGAAACTTACACGTCCGTCAGAGAAGATAAACACGGGCCAATCATCCTTGATGTCGTGAACGACGAATCGTTTTTACCCTAGGTGAATTTCGAAATGAATAATTCATTCCGCCATTATGGGAGGTGATGCACCTATAAAAGAAATTTCCTTTTTGATTTCTACTGTAATTAGAATGCATGAGCGAAAACATGATTGGTTGAAGAATTTTAAGTAAATTTAAATACAATAATGAACACGCTGGCCTGTCTAATGGACGTTTTGCCAAAAATACACCAACTATAAAAAAGAAAAAAACCTCAAAGAGCTAAAACTAAACTATAAACTACAGGAATAAAATCAGGTTTATCAACAAAAAGAATATTAGTTACCTGCAAATTTAGTTCAGAAGTATTTCACATTGTATAAATATGCAGAAAATGTTCTACTGGTTAAAGTACCTACTGGTTGTAGTTTGAGGTTTGTCTTCGGGAATATCATCAAAAACAGTACTAGAACGGTTGGTTTTGTTGCCAGTGGTCAGTCATTTGATTAATTTATTATGAACTAACCGCTCCGGCTCGCTACGCTCGCCTCCACGTCCAGCCGGGGGGCAAGCCCCCCGGGCCCCCCGTTAAATTGCTCGCTTCGCTCGCAAAATGTGGCATGTAGGGAATGTTGCTCGCTTTGCCCGCAAATGGTAGATCCCTAAGGGTAGGTTTAACGTGTGTAGGGGATGTTGCTCGCTTCGCTCGCAAACGGTAGATCTCTAAGGGTAGGTTTAACTTCTGTAGGGGATGCTGCTCGCAAAGTGTGGCTGTATCCATGCGATGTATTACAATTGAAACATGTAGGGGATGTTGCTCGCTTCGCTCGCAAATGGTAGATCCCTAAGGGTAGGTTTTACTTCTGTAGGGGATGCTGCTCGCTTCGCTCGCTTGAAGAAGTTATACTGCCCACCCAACTTGGCAGACGTTTTTTTCTGTTGGAAATTCTTACAAAAAATTAATTCTTATAAAACTACGTGGAACCACGAAAAGTTTATTAGGGAATGTTGTACTGCCCACCCAACTTGGCAGACGTTTTTTTCAGTTGGGAATTCTTACAAACAAATTAAATCTTATAAAACTACGTGGAACCACGAAAAGTTTATTCGGGGATGTTGCTCGCTTCGCTCGCAAGGTAGGTACCTCTGTATACCTGCTCGCCTCGCAACATTGTGACATCGAACCCTTCACGTCAATTCTTGATCCTTCTCTCGTCCACGGCACAATCATTTTAATCGCTTTGCTCGCTTCCACTCGCAATTTGACCGAGTTCTCGTCACTTTTTTCGATATCCGATTTCGGATTCAGATTCGGCGGGATCAAACCTTTATTTCGCCCGCGAAAACCGTTCCGAAAAACGTACCTTTATGGGTTATATTTTAATTGAAAAAAAAAAGTAACAAGTTTTTCGTCGGAATTTTCGAGAAAACGGGTCCGTACTCTCGCATTTTTTTGACGCATTTCCCGATACTTTTTTCGCGATCCGATCGCGCCGTCGTCTTCCTCGTTCAAAAACCTACGAAACCCGTATTTTTCCGGAATTGTCAACGGCCGTTTAGAGGGGTAGGGGAAGCGGGGAAGTCCAAAAAGCGCACATTAATTATTACTTCGACCCCCCTCCCGCCCTACGGCCCATGGTTCGGGAGGGATTAAACAATTTTAAATTCGCTCGCTCCCACTTTTGGAAAATCCCAAGAAGATCCCCCCACTCGTAGATCCGGCCCACTCAGCCGTTTGGCCGTGCATAGACACGACAGACAAACAGACAAACAGACAAACGGAGTTTCATTCTTATAAATAGTATAGATTTATACTGGTTTTGCAGGATTCTAATACTAAACTCGTATTTTCATAGAAGGTAATTAAACCCTCGATTTCATTGAAAAAACAATGTTTTTTAACAATGTTTTAAATGTTGTTAGACATAGTTTTCTCCCCTAATTAGCCAAGTAAAAGTAAAATTGAATGCACCGTTGGAAGAGTGGGATTGTGGCGCAGTTTTTACCGTTCTTGCATCTTGGAAAAATATTAGTTCTCAGAGTTTAATTTCCAATTGAAAAAGTTCCAGTCATGCAGCATGATCGTATGAGGGAATTTTCGTAAATTATCGTACTATTATGATACATTATTTTGAAAATTAAGGACTTTGAGGGAAAAGACATTGTTAACTACCAAGTTTATGGCAAAAAGCTCGTTCTAAATAGGTAATAGTTTGTGATTCAAAAAAAGATTTTGGATTTTTAACTTTTTTTGGGGGACTTTTTTTTTAAATAGATTTTTTAGCATGGGTATATTTTATAGAAATTTAAGAACATTTTTCAGCATAATTTTGCACATAATTTTTTTAATGTTCTATTTTATAGTTATTAAACTAAATAGTCCACTAATATAATTTGAACTTTCTCAGTTGTAAGATGGAAGCTAAATAGCTTTGTGTTTTTCCGGTTGACATTTCCTAGATCGGAATCCATGCTATTCTGTCCGTCCATATTTTACATACTTATCTTCACATAAGACACGTACTCGTACAACTGAGGAAGGATATTCCTAAAAACTGAAAATATTAAAAGTGCTATTAACAGAACAGAGCTGTAACTTCACGTTCCTGTTTATTAATGATAGGATTTAAACGATGGAGTCCAGCCCATTTGTCTAAAATCCGTTTCAACCGACTATAACGGAAACAATAACATTAAATTGAAACATACAGCTTATCTTCTCGTATGTTTGAAAAATTTTCAGCAATATAATGCTATAAACCACTATATTACAATTTCAAAACCAATATTTATTATTTTGCATCACGAGAACTAGGTCCCCTTCACATGGGCGCCGCTAACAGAGGTTTGACCCCATAAGATACGTGAGGGAAGAAGGAGGAGTGGGGGTGAAAGTATTTGTAGCAATCTTGACCGGGAAGACCTGAGGGATCCCCCGGGCGGCGCTCATGTAACTGGAACAATCCACATTAGCACGTCCTGAGGGAAGTCCCTCCCCCTCATCCATCGCCAGGCTCTCAGCTGCGTCTCTTTGCGTCAACGTCAAGCCCATTCTTCACGTTACAATCCGACATTCCATCAGAGATGCAAAACATCCCATCACTGGTCGTTCTCGGTCTTCGATGGACCGTCTCCGATTCGGGTGTTCAATTTGACAGCCGTATGACTTTCAGTGAGCATATGTGGCCATGCAAGGGAAAAGGGAGCTTAACTTGCCACGGCTTTTTTTTCCCAGGAGAACAAAAAAAAAAAAAAAAAAAAAAAAAAAAAAAAAAAAAAAAAAAAAAAACGAAGATTGAGTAAAAAAATAACTTTTTTTTTGAATATTTTTTTCCAAAACTATCTCTCTTTTCTCAATAATAATCAAAACTTGAATTTTCCACATTTTTCATTGCATTTATATTCGCGAAAAACTGCTGAAAATCTGCTGAAACCTGCTGAGACGTTGCGGTTTTCGGGCCCTTTTTTCTTCAAACTTTGAAAAATCATAAATTTTTATTGGAAAATCATAGAAAAAAAAAAAAGATTTTGTTCAGCATAATGTGGAGAAAAATAAAAAAATATAAACTCAGATTTGACCTCTGGCAAGTTAAGCTCCCTTTTCCCATGCACTGTCCTATATTGATGGGCCATGAGGTCGTTGGGGGGGGGGATGAAGAGGAATACTCGGGATTTCAACAATTTGCAAGCTTTGGTGACACTCTTCAACGCTATGGTTCTCCCCATTCTGGAGTATGGGAGTACAATTTGGACCCCATAGTACCAGGTGCACAAGCGGCGCATAAAATCTGTGCTACATAAGTTTTTACGATCTGTTGCTTTTAAAAAATTTCCAGTCATGCAGCACGACCATATGAGCGAATTTTCTTAAATTATCATGAAATGTTAAATTGTATTGAAATTTGAGCAATTTCAGTAAAAAAAAATCGTTGAAAACCAATTTTATGGCAAAAAAAAAAAAAAAAAAAAAAAAAAAAAAAACTCATACTAAATGAAAGTTGGTAATTTAAAAAATATTTTGGAATTTTAGGGTTTTTTTTGCAGTTTTTATAGATTTTTCAGCAAAAATTAATGAAATTTAATTACATTTTTCAGCATAATTTTGTGCAAACATTTTTTAATGTCCTTGTTAATAGTTGATGCTTTGGTTTTGGCTGAAACTGCTAAAAAAATATAAATTTAACGATTTTTGGCCGTTTTAAGCCATTTTTAGTGATTTTCTGAGTACATTTTTGGAAATTTTACCAATTCATGTGCACAAAATTGGCCAACGAACTCAATCCTTTTGTTTGGAAAGCTTGGAGATGCGGGAGAGGCCCCACAGCTATTTGCCAGGATTGCATCCTGGACAAGCTGCTTGTAGTGGGGCCTCAGGCGAAGAGATTGAATGGCAGAAAGCGTGCGCATTGGAAAAAGTTGCTGCAAATAAACATTTATATGACGTACCCCATTACGTACTGCTTCTGCCTCCTCTTTTTCCATTCGCCGCAAACCCTCAGCAGCATACCAGGGCCGCTCTAGCTCTATGTCAATTGCATCGTTGGCCTCCACGGGATGCTTCTGCCAGAGGTGGGCAGGCGGGGGTTATGAGGCTCTCTTGAATTTTCTGCCATGACGAGGGAGACGTTAAAAAAGGGTCAGGAGACCCGTTGACCCCTTATCGCCAGCGGGTCATTTTGCCTCCCTTTGTTCACCCAGAGTGGGCCCGGGTTGCACGACGGGGACGTATGACCATGACTTGGGTAGGGATATGAAGGAGCTCAGAAGAGATAAAAACACCAACAGTTACCCTACCCCAGCAACAATTGCTCGATTTTTCCACGTCCTAGTCGTCTGATCTCGCTCGAATTTGGATGATAGTTGGAGGATGATGATTTGATCATCCCATATCAATTTCGACCAGATTGTATCATCAATAGCTACTGCGCATGGACGTATGTGAAATCCTTGGAACGTTCTTAATGTCCACCGCTTTCATCCGATTTCGATGAAACTGTGCGGGTTAGGTTTTATATGGTCCCCTATCAGTTTCATTGTTGCCAAATCAATAATTCATTCTGCGCATTCGCAAACGTAAATTCCATTTTTTTCACACTCTAGTCGTTCGATTTCGCTTAAATTTGGATGATAGTTGGAAGAAGATGACTTGATTACCTCATATCAATTTCAACACGATTGTATCATTAATAGCTACTGCGCATGCGCCATTGTGAAATACTTGCAATGACTTTAATTTTCACAGTTTTCATCCGATTTTGATGAAATTGTGAGCGAATGCGTCGAATGCGAATGGGACCGAGATGGTCCCGTACCTATTTCATTGTTTTCAACTCACAAGTTCATTCTGCGCTTGGACAAACATAAATTACATTGAGTATAATTTTTTCGTTTCTTAGTTCACCAATTATGGCATTTTATGCTACTTCTTGATTTACTCTTTTCCGCTTTGGAATTTTTCTATATCATTTAAAACTGTTCAATGATCTATACATTCATGATAGGTGAACGAGGAAGCTATGTGCCACACCCAACTCAGCAGACGTTTTTTGTTTTTGTTTTGTCTCAGTAATCTTAACCGTATCGACTGGTTATTCTAGTTTACGCCTCAGATTTCAGACGTAACTACTAGTTGACGTTGGAGTCGTGTCCCTATAATTTTCTAGTCAGCACTGTCAATCTACGTACATTATTTGTGTCGAGACGGCGACAATTAATTACAGCAATTATTATCGTGATATTATAAAAATTCCGTTCGCGTCATTCCTCTATGAGCCTCATAGTAATTGGGAGAGGGAATCGTAACGGAGATGCCATAAGAATGAAATATCACAGCGAGATCTCAGGTGAGAAAAGATCCAGAACTAAATCACCGAGATGTTTTCAAAATGAGGGTTTCTATCAGGGTTCCACATCTCTTGGAAATTCTTCCCAAGTATTAGAACAGGGAAAAGCTAATGGTGGCATTTAACTCATGTCAATGCAGAATTTTAAAAAAAGGGATTAAGAATCCTTTCCTTCCTATTAAGTTGGAAATGTCAAGTCTCGCGTCGAATAATGAGGTCACATGAAATGAAATTTCGAAGATAAGATTCCTGCACGAAGAATATTATAAGATCTATTAACAACGGGTGGGAGTGTGGATTTGATCTTTTGTAGTTGACAACAGATAATAGAGAATTTCTAAAAGAAACAGAGAGAACTTATCGTAATTCAAAAGTTCAACTGCCCATGCACAAATGGAAGAGCACCTCATTGACTTTTATTATGGTTATTGAATTGCCCCTGTTTTGCCATGAAAGCCATGATGTTCTAGCGGTGGAAATTTTTTTTATAAGACTGAAACTCCGTCTGTTTGTTTGTCGTCTCTATACGGGTGTCTACGAGTGGGGGATCTTCTTGGGATTTTCCGAAAGGGGGCATAAGCGATTTTACAATTTTCTACTCCCACCCGATCCATCCCAGTCGCTGTCACGGTCCAGCGGTCCCGATCGCTGGTGAGTGGGAGGGGGGTGGGAGCCACTTTTAATGCGCGTTTTTTCCCGAGCGCTCGATTTTCTCTCCACTGCCACATTAAAATTTGATCGAAACCACTCCGTATGTCAGCGACAAAGTTAATTTTCTGGACCCGTAGGACAGGTGCCGTCAAAAACGCTGAAAGATGCTGACTTCCCGGAGAAATCAGCATACCTCTATTACTGGAGTCGTTAAAAAAACGTCTGCCGTGTTGGGTGAGCAGTATAGCTTCGTCACATATTGTAATACGGGCGTATAGAATAGTTGAAGAACAAAGCCCGAGTAGAAATGATTGATAAATCAACGCTATAGGTAAGAAAAAATGTTTGCGCATGCGCATTGACTACTATCAATCTAACGGCACTGAAATTTATAGGGGAACGTCTAGGAGGTCAATAGCACAATCCTTGCAATTTTCATAAAAATCCATGATTAGTCCATTAGTCCCGGAGTTTTGTCTGTGTCAATCAGTTTTCGTTTTGCGCATGCGCTATAGTCATTACTCCGCCAATCGCAATATAATTCATAGGGAATTTTTCTAGAATTTACTAACATCTACTCCCCGAGTTTGAACGAAATCGTACCAATAGATTATGAGAAATTGACGTTATAGGCAATCTATCTGCGTAAAAGGGCAATCCAATTAAGATTATGTGCAGCCACGAATAGAAAAAACAAAAAATAAAATCTTATAAAAAGGGCAAAACGAAAATAATAAAATTGTTGTGGAATAATTTGCAGCGTTTTCTATGTGGGACCACGAAAAGTTCATTAGATTTAATAAAGATTGGCCATTTATCTGCGTAGAAGGCTATCCAATAAAGATCATGTGGAACCACGAAAATGTTAGTTTCAAGAACAGATACTTACAGTATCATCAGATCTGCCGGATATCAAATTTTTGTACGTGAGAAACCTAAACTGCTCACCCAACTTGGCAGACGTTTTATTCTATTGTAAATGGCCATCAAAGGAGGCACCATATGTGGAACCACGAAAAGTTTAGTTTTAAGGACATTTCACTACTAACAGAACTGTCGGATGTTAAATGTTTGTACGTATTTGTTTCCCCCGTCTATAATTCTATTGAAGCGTCTTTCAAACGCAAGAGGTTCCTTTCTTCAAGAGGTTCGAAGGCAAAGATCAGATAACTACGTTGCGACGGAATAAGGAAGAGCGACCAACGTTTTTGTCTACATTTTCGTTCACTACAATCGAAAAAAAGAATTTCATGTCCTGAAACTCGCATGGGATCAAATTGGAACTTCAAAGAACATTTAAAGACCAACCCGAGCAAAAACCGTCAAAATTTACTCGGTCTAACACAGAAACAACCATAGCGTGGAACGAATTTTTTGTTGTCATTTTCCACATTCGTTTCAGCTTTTCTCACCAAAATCATATCCTTACGTACCCTTACGTAGGGACGTATATGTGACGGATTATGTTTTGAATGTACTACCTCAATTGAGAACGTTTACATATCCTATATTGGGATTAATAATTAAAATTGGATATCTTTAGAAGCAATCCGTGTAGGTACTAAGCAATAATTTATGTTTGTTAGGGACTTGGTTGCAGACTTCCACAGTTAAGTGACCGAGGCAACCCTGTCTCCCTTACGACGTTGCTGATTTCAGACGGTAATAACTTGTTTAGCGAAAGAAAATGGAAAGGTCAATTTTCCAATTAAACTATCAAAGAAGCTATAGTTAACTTCGATCTGATCGGTTTCATAGTATAGAAACCCAGTTGATTCATATTTGAGAATCAATGGAATTGAAAAGCGAGACTTCCCTTTGTCGTTGCCCCCCCCCCCCCCCCCCCCCCCAGTACCACCGTCGCTCCCCTCGGCCTGAAGATGGTGTAAAAGCGGATCCAATCCGCTCCCGTTCCATTGTGTCGTCGTGACGTAACGCGATTAAAAACGAAGCCGAAGGCGGGTTTTTGTGCGGGCTCCCCCTGTTAAGATGTTTTTCTTCCAGACGAACCTGAAGAAGGAGTTTCCTCCGCCGATTATTCAGCAAGTTAACCAGGTTAGAGCATCTGGTGACGAAATGGGAGCTCCGGTCAACTCAACGTTTACTTACAACTGTACTTGCTTATAACTCTGGTCAACGGGTTCACTTACAAGTAGGGTTGCCAAGTGTCCGGTTTTGCCCCGGAGAGTCCGGTTTTTTAGGACGTCTCTCTGAAGCTATGTCGTATAGTCAATGCTTCGTTTAACGAGAGGGACGTATATTGGAATTGATCCAAGGGGGTGGTACCCAACCCAACCATGGAAGAAAAATAAATAACCGCATATAAAATCCGTTTCAGATCATTCTAAGACCGAATCCGTGGGGAAAAAAAATTATGGGTCTGTGTGTGTCGTCTGTGTGTATGTGAGTGTGTGACAAATTTTGTCGACGCCACCGAGGCTACAATTCTCAACCGATTTTCGTGATTCTTATTTGGTCCGATTCCAATTTGAACCTAGTTGTGCAAAGAACCTTGTTAATTCCGGATCTGCTGAAGAGATGGGTGGTGGATGGGATGGCTATAGATTCTTTCAAGCGCTGCTCCAATCCCGACTGATTTTCGTGATTCTTATTTTGTACCATTACGATTTCGATATAGTGTTGGAACGTATGTCAGTGGTTTCAAATTTAATCGTGGGAGGGGGTGAATGGAAGCGGTAATACTGATAAATCATGATGTTTTAACAATTCTCGTCCAATTTTCGTGATTGGACGAATGACAAACAATGACAGCTATGAATTCGGTCAAGTTTTGGATCGTATAACGGGAGTTTCAAATTAAATTATGTTAGGGGGTGAATTGAAGGGGTAATAGTAATAAATCATGATTTATTCGCGCATTCTAATTATTGATTTGAAGGTGGAATTCGTTTACCTATTAGTGAAAAAGGGAAGATTTTTTGTTGATTTAAATGAAGTCAGCACTTCGTGCTGAGCACCACGACCTTTGGCCTCTTTCTCGGCAATGCATTGTTCAAGTTAATACTCATCCAGCTAATAATCAGTTATGTACTTAAGTTTGAATTTTAGTATGAATGAAATGTAATTTTTGAAATTTTACAACTAACAAAAACAAATACTTATTATTTTGGTGATAAGTTCTTCTTGCTCTTATTTGCTCAAGATGCTCATGTTTTTATGCATTATTACCAATGTGTTTTCATTCAAGTTTGAAATGAAATATGACTTTATTCCTCAAAAGTGTAAAACCAAATCACCCTTTTCACCTTTTACCCTGGAGACAAAGTTAAGTTTCTTTCATCTTACCTTTTAATTATTTCCCATTAGTCAGCAGAAGAAGATTAGATGAATCTGTTTGATGTCACTTGACTCGACAAAGCGCCGGATATTACGCTCAAAATTATAGCAAATTCGGTACCCGATAATTTTCCCGGTCCTAATCAAGTCATACATCCTCCGTAATTATGTGTTCCGAAGGGGGGACCCACCGATTAGCATAGTCTCCGCTTAGCATAGAATGTGCTCACGATATGGAGATTCTGTTGGAAGGATCCGACCCTATTGATCACCTCGAAGCCTCTTTTAAAGCTGTGGCAAAGTTGAGACAACAAAAGTGCCATGAATATTCAAAGTTGGCTCACTTTCGAAGGGTTAAAACCCCGTAGGTGGCATTGTACATTACGGCCGTGTCACCTTCCCGTTGGTGATGGGACGCTCCGCATCATTGTCTCTATTCCCCCTTAATGATGGCTTCAGGCCACTCACGCCGCTATGGATTTGGTTATAAATGAATCATAAATAAAATCTATCCGGTGGAGGATATGCACTACGCTATACTAAAACAGTGATGTTTGTTGACTGCAATACTAAGTAACCCCATGATGTTGCGTGAGTGATTGCAATAAAGCAGTCTGCCAGTCTACAATTTGCTTCCGATCAATGCGTGATATTATTTCATTTCCAATATCAATTTTATGACAAACTAAATATTACGGAATTAGAGTTCAATTCTGAACTTTACAATAACGCACTGTAGGCCATGCACGCATCGATCACCGTGCTCACAAGTGGCACCTGGGTGAAAGAGGGGTTGCCGAAAAAATCAAAACCAAATATAATTATATCCAATATAATTTTATTTTCCACAAAACACATGAAGCAAAGACAATGTCAAACAAAACAATATAAATTGAGATTAAGTATAAACATTTATGCATTCTCATACTAATAATGTATGAAGGCTCGTCAAATATGTTGGATGTATGTAATTGAGAGGAGCAATTGGGGGGGGGGGGGGGGGGGGCAGCGGCAGAGTAATAAATATATCTATTGAAAGATTAAATTAACAATATTACTAACAAACAATACAGTGAGAAACTAAATAAATGCCAATATATGTCATGCCAATATAAATATATACGTCGAAGGGCTATCTCATACAGAATAAAATACATGTGTCTAATAATTTGCAGCGTTTGTAATCTAATGAACTCAATTGCAGTGATATTCGTTGGATACAATGTGTTCCTAAATTGTAATCTATGCACTCCTAGGATCAAAATTATCAGGTTACGACCAAATCACGAGGCAGCTGATGTACCGCACCCTCCTAGAAGAAGTTCTTTTCATTTGAATCGGTTGAAAAGAGTCGACCGTTCTGCAACAAGAACCTGAACTGAATTTATTTCCTACCTCATTTTCCGATTATTAACGCCCGTCCGTCGCCGTAAATTACTCTCCAGGCCTTGAGCCGTATTTTTTGATTTAAGCTCCGAAAAAGTGCTCTGCAGGCCGGGGCGTGATGAGGTAGCCCGCATCTCACCGAAGGAAGTGAAACCGAAATTCGGTGGTATTTGACCTGTTTAATTGGCCCTACCGAATTCGTTAATGCGCTCTTAGGGAGGCTCTTAAAAGGCCTGAAATACCGGCCGATGGGAACCTTCGATTTCTGAGCCTTTCACTTCCACACCTGATATTTCAAGGGTCCGACAAGGGGATTATGGACCCGGAAAATGCATCGTGCCGATTCGCAAACCCAAACTCGAGAACCAAAGGCCGGTCCAGACGCTATGTTTTGCACAACCTTTTGCAGTCTTAAGACGGAATGAAAACGTTGCAATTTTTTGAGCGTCTGCATGGTACAGAGATTTCGCTCAGTGTTGTGTGATATCGTCATGGAGGAGCTATTACTCTGGTCAATTTTGGCAAGGTAACTTGTTAAGTCGTCGAAAAATACAGCACTTTCCCCATATTAGATAACTGCGTCAATCTAATATGCATTCTTGCATCGTATAGCGCAATAAATTCTTTGAGGAACTCCCGAGAACATTGACGAAGGTAAGCCATCGTGTCTGACGAATTTAAACAAGATGAATCGGAGGACGCTGTAATCCAAACCAAAATTACCTACTTAAATGAAACATGCGACAAATAAATGAACCAGAAATTCCTCCATATTAGGTAGCCACTTTTTGTCGTTTTTTACATTTTATTCAACTAATTTTTTTGTTGCTGAAATTTTAGCACATTGAATGCACAAAACCATATTCTGCTATAAAATAAATAATGTTTAATAATTGTTTGCACTACATGTGGATTTTTAAGTTTAAAAAAAAAAAAAAAAAAAAAAAAAAAAAAAAAAAAAAAAAAAAAAAAAAAATTGAAAAAATGTTTTTTAGCAATATTTTTGGCACAGATTTTTTAACCGTTTCTGGCTATGATTGATACATTTTTTCGAAAAAATATACTGGATCTAAAAATGAATCTAATGATTGTTAGTCGTTGTTTGTTGCCGTATTGCTTTCGAGTCTACCTATAGGTAGCGGAAGCATTGATTTCACTTTTGGGAGAAAAAAACTTGTTGATCTCCAAAATCAAAATTTCCACTCGAATTTTTATAGACCATTCTGAACAACTTTGGTTCCGCGTCTGTGTGTGGGTGTGTGTCAGTCGTGTCCGCAAATCTTCATAACATGCTAATTTTCCACCGTTTTCATCCGATTTGGATGACAATTTCAGGAAATGTGCGGGCTAGGTTGTAGACGATTCCCTATCAGTTTCATCGCTCTTGACTTAATACTTCACTCTGCGCATGCGCAAATTTATATTCTACCACGCATCATTTTCTCCCGCCCTAGTCACCCGATCTCGCTCAAATTTGGATGATAGTTGGGGGATGACAGTTTAATCATCCCATATCAATTTCAACATGATTGTATCATTAATGGATACTGCGTATGTGCCATTATGAAATACTATAACTAGCTTACTTTCCACAGTTTTCATCCGATTTGGATGACATTTTCAGGAAATGTGCGGGCTAGGTTGTAGACGATTCCCTATCAGTTTCATCGTTCTTGACTTAATACTTCACTCTGCGCATGCGCAAATTTATATTCTACCACGCATCATTTTCTCCCGCCCTAGTCACCCGATCTCGCTCAAATTTGGATGATAGTTGGGGGATGACAGTTTAATCATCCCATATCAATTTCAACATGATTGTATCATCAATAGCTACTACGCCAATGTGAAATCCTTGTGACGATCTTAATTTTCTCAGCTTCATACGATTTTGATGAAATTGTCAGAGAATGCGCGGGTTAGGTTGTAGACGGTCCCTATCAACTCATCAGTTCAGTCTCATCAGTTCAAATTGGTCTTAATTGACCAATTATGACGTTTCACACTACTTCTTGATTTACTCTTTTCCGCTATGCAATTTTTCAAGATCATTTAAAACTGTTCAATGATCTATACATTCTTGATAGGTAAACAAGGAAGCTGTGTGCCAAACCCACTTGGCAAATTGGGAAGCACATAGTTTTTTAAAATTGTTAGCACATTGTTTGAAATTTGAGCTCTAATCTTATCAGTAACAGCAGTGCGTTCCTATGAACTATTTCTTTATTTTGGATTTTTTTTTTTAACCTCAAGAAGAGACATCGTCTAGAATGAGGTATATTGTACATAAAAGATGATCATGATTCAAATTAGTGTTGGTGCCTTCTGAAGCGGTTCGTGGTTTTTAATCTTTTTGATAGGTCATTTCTTGCAACGGACAAAACTGTATTGAATCGGTTATTAACATCTACTTGATTAGACCAGCTGTGACCCCTGAATATGTGTAAACGTAAAATTTGTTGCCTGAAGCAAAACGCTGAAACTTTTCGCTCAATTTCGATATTAATAGAATAAGTAGACAATACAATGATTATTGTGTGATAATTTCGTTCAGTTTATTTTCCTCTAAATTTTGTGTGTCTTCATAGAATCAATAAATGAAAAGCTAAACTGCCCACCCTGGTTGGCAGACCTTTTTTATTATGTCCAATAAAATTTCAAACCCATCACCATCCTTATGCAAACTCGCACATCCCTAAAAAAATTCTTCAACGGTAGAAATTATGCGTGTTACAATGATTTCCATTCGCGCATGCGCAGCAGGCACTATTGATAAGATCTTGATGAAATTGATATAAGATGATTTTTCATCTCACGGAAGTGAAAAGAATGCTTCTGCTACCTATAGAAAGCCGGAACAATAAGAAAAGTAGAAGAAGAAGAAAAAACAGATCTTGTTTATAATAATCCTGTTGTACCATAATTATAGTTTGGAACAGCTCATCGAAGCAGTTACAAGGTTGTAACGGTGACGGAACTCAACTGGGACAACTCATCCCCGCTCAAGGCCGCTTCGTCTGTACTGAAAAGAAAATCTGCGAAGAGCCCGTGGGCCGACGCGGCGCGATGCACGGGCGATGTGTGGGTATCACTTATTATTGAGAATGACGTCGGCTGATCGCGTGATATTTAGAGCCCGCAAAAGGGCAAGACCCGGCCCTCCTCTTTTACCCTATTACAAGCGAAATTAGCACAAAAGTCAATGAGGAGACGAAGGGGCCTTTCGTCCTTGGGAGCCCAAATGTCACGACGAGGTGTGAATCCATTAGGCACTTCCTTTTACGAGAGCTGAGACGTTCTTTGTAACGCTCCCAAGGAAAAGCGTTGAAGACGCGTTTCGGGTCATTAGTGCGTCCCTCGCGAGGGCCAAGCATCTGGTATAATCCCGCAAAGTAATGATCTCCTATTTAATCTTGAAATCCAACTGTGCTTTGGTCATGATTCGATATGTACAGTCTCTGAAAACTAGGTTAAATGTGAATAAGATGAACGATGTTTTAACAACACAAACTCTATTTTTGTTTGGACTCAATACCTATTGAGACTTCATTATGTTTTATGTGATATGTACCTAATTGGTATATTAGGCAATATAAGTATAGGGAGTAGTTATTCAATTAGCAAATTTTTGTAGAAAATGAAGCTATTGCAATGGCTCAAGAAAATTAAAATTTTCGAAAATATTCTTCATTGAAATCCGTTTTGAGGAATTCTGAAACGAATCATAGAGTTTAACGCTTATCCATATATATATATATACTAGCCGCTCCGGCTCGCTACGCTCGCCTCCACGTCCAGCCGGGGGGCAAGCCCCCCGGACCCCCCCATTAAATTGCTCGCTTCGCTCGCAAAGTGTGACAACGAATTAGAACGCAATTAAATTTATTCAAAAAATGCAGAAAAATAAACGTTTAGATAAATCATCTGAAACGCTTGCATACGAGTGCAACACATTGGGACATTACATGTCTTTAGTTGCAGACTCGTATGCAAGCTCTAAGAGCCACTCAGCTGATCCGGACCCTGGGCATCATCAAGTAAATTTTCTAAAGAGGCTACATACAAAATTACAGCTTCCTTGAAGTTATAGAAACCCATTTCAAACTGTTGAATGTTGAATCGATTTCGAGGGTTTGACCATCATCATTAACAAACAATAACTGAACACAAATTAGAAAGGACACCGTTTATACAGTCATAGGTGAAGAGAGATTGAATCCCATTGGTCAAGAGAAGGACAGGGGCGGGAGGTACAACCAATTAAGTTCAAGTAAAGTGAGGAGGGATTGTAGCTAATCAGATAAAGTGAAAGGAAGGGAAGAATTTTTCAATATGATTTCAACAGTGTGAAGGGATAATTTCAAGCTTTATGGAAATTGGCTTGTCAGTGGTAAATGTATTGAGGGATATTCTCATTTAAAAATTTACCAGGTCTGTCACTTTTGATGAATTCGAATTTTTCAAGTACATTCAACATACCTCCCTTTGGACGAAAATGAAGAAATTCTACAAACTGCCTATCTGTAAAATCAAATTTTTTAAAATAGAATCTCTTCATTTTTGTCCAAAGGGAGGTATGTTGAATGTACATGAAAAATTAGAATTCATCAAAAGTGACAAAGATCATAAATCTTCCCTTCCTTTCAATTCATCTGATTAGCTACAATCCCCCTTCACGTTACTTGCATTTAATTGGTTGTACCTCCCGCCCTTTTCCTTTCTCTTGACCAATGGGATCAATCTCCCTTCACCCTTCACTATATGAACAGTGTTCTGTTATTGTTTGTTACTGATGATGGCCTAACCGTCGAAATCGATTTAACATTGTAGCTCTTTATTTTTCATGGAAATAGATAACGTTTTTTTACTAACTACCGTTCTGACAGTTTAAAATGTCACACCCATCCCGATTTGACGCAAATATTTTCGAATTAACCAGTTAACCGGATTCATCAAAGTTCCGAAACAGACAAGGAAAGAACAGTGTAGGCCAATGAGCTCGTGATTTGGTCTCGCTACGAATACCTCATCCTTTACAGCCGGACCGAAACTATCTGAATTCGTATTTTATGAGCTGCCATTAATTTACCTACCTCTCGAGTGCCCGCTACAGCATTTAAAAAAGCTATTAGAGAAAAAGCTGATCGCAAAGTACGGTATGAGGCTCGTAAATTATCCTTTTACAATAATTACTATCATTCGCCTTTATATAGTATAACAGAAGTCAGGTAGGTACTTATTATAGTCGCCTGGATATCTGATATTTTAGTTTATTACTGCTTGCCTAATATATAATTACAGTCTTTCTATTATTCTGTTACTCAATCAAGAGCAAATGACTACGACAATTTGATGGAATTTTTGTATAACGTGGACTATGTTTAAGCCATAGAATTCCGGGCCGAAGGCGACAATACTGTGAAGATATAACTGTAAAATGTCACACGAAATTGCGGTACAAAAGTTGTGCGGCAGTTATCCAATACTTTTCGACTACAACCTACCGTTCGTTGAAGAAACAAAAATGGCTTATTGGAAATCTCTTCATTCATTTAATATACCAACTCTAAATAGTCAGAAGCTCACTAGTCTCTTTAGTCTATAAAATACTGGCCTAGTTTTCTCGATCGCTTCGCTCGCTCGGTATGGCTGTATCTAGATCCGATGTTCTTTACTGTTGAGTGGAACATGTAGAATGATTTGAAACGGTGGATCACTGAAGGTGATTTGAAATGTGTAGGGGATGTTGCTGTCTTCGTTCGCTTTCTGTGGGGTGTACAGATGCGATGGGATATAGTCCCCATACCATCGAGGCCCATGGTTCGGGCGAGGGCGGAAAATTTGAAAATTGCTTACAACCCCTTTCTATAGACAATCTCAAGTGAATGAAAAAAAAAAATGAAATAAAATAATAATCTTATAAAAGGGGCAAAACGAAAATAATAAATTGCTGTGTTTTCTATGTGGGACCACGAAATGATTATTAGGTTTACTAAAGATAGGTCATTTATCTGCGTAGAAGGCGGTCCAATAAAGACTATGTGGAACCACGAAAAGTTTAGTTTTAAGGACAATACAGCACTAACAGAACTGCTGGATGTTAAATTTTTGTACGAGAGAAACCTATACTGCTTACTCAAATTGCCAGACGTTTTTTTCTGTTGGAAATGGCAATCAAAGGAGGCACCTTATGTGGAACCACGAGAAGTATAGTTTTAAGAACATTTCAGTAGAACTGTCGGATGTTAAATGTTTGCACGTATTTGTTTCCCCTTCTATTATTCTGTTGGAGTGTCTTTCAAACGCGAGCGGTTACTTCCTTCATGAGGATCGAAGGCAAAGTCATAACTACGTTGCGACGGAATAAGGAAGAGCGACCAAAATTTGTGTCTACATTTTCGTTCACAACAATCGGAAAAAATAATTTCATGTATCAAAACTCGCATGGGATCAAATTGGAACTTCAACGAACATTTTAAGACCCACTCGAGCAATAACCGTCGAAATAACTTGGTCTAAAGCGGAAAAAACCATAGCGGGGAACGAATTTTTTTCGTCGTTTCCGCATTCTTTCACTGATTTCTCCGGGAAGACAGCATCTTTCTGCGATTTTGACGGCACCATCGTGTCCTACGGGTCCTGAAACGTAACTTTGTCGCTGACATACGAAGTGCTTTCGATCAAACTTTAATGTGGCAGCGGATAGAAGATCGAGCGCTCGGGAAAAAAACGCGCATTAAAAGGGGCTCCCGCCCCCCTCCCGCACTTCAGCCCATGGGTTCGGGTGAGAGAGGAAAATCGTAATATCGCTTATACCCTCTTTCGGAAAATCCCAAGAAGATCCCCCCCACTCGTAGACCCCCCCCCCCCCCCCCCCACTCAGCCTTGCATGATTTGAAACGGTAGATCACTAAAGGTGATTTGAAATGTGTAGGGGATGTTGCTGGCTTCGTTCGCTCTCTGTGGGGTGTACAGATGCGATGGAATATTATAGCCCTCATACCATTGAGACCTACAGCCAGTGGTTCGGGTGCGGGTGGAAAATTTGCATTGAATACAATCCTTTTCCATAGACAATCTCAAGAGAATAAAAAAAAGGGGGGGCAAAACAGAAATAATAAATCGCTGTGTTTTCCACGTGGGATCACGAAATGTTTATTTGGTTTACTAAAGATAGGTAGGTAATTTATCTGCGTAGAAGGCTATCCAATAATGACTATGTGGAACCACGAAAAGTTTAGTTTTAAGAACATTACAGTACCAACAGAACTTTCGGACGTTAAATTATTGTACGGATTTAAATTTTCTAACAAGCTTTATCAAATATTTATAAAGTTTGTTATAATCTGAACTGACCGAATACAGAAACTTTTGGGGAAATTTTGAAAATTGCTTACGATCCTTGTCCAATTACAATCCCAAGAGAACGGCTGGAAAAAAAAAAAAAAAAAAAAATTAAATTAAATCTTATAAAACTATATGGAACCACGAAAAGGGTAGTTATAATAACATTTCAATAATTCAACTAATTCTATACGTCCATGTTAAATAAGTGGGGAAGTTATACTGCCCACCCAACCAACCCAACGTCTACATTTTCATTCACCACAATTGGAAAACACAATTTCATGCCTCGAAACTCCAAGGGGACCGAATCGGAACTCCAACAAACATTTTAAGACCAGCCTGAGCTAAAACTGTGGACATTTACTGGGTCTAAGGCGGAAAAAAATGAACTTTTTTTGTCGTCTCCCGCATATTTTCGCTGGTTTCTATGGGAATACAGCATCTTTCAGCAATTATGACGGCACCATCGTGTTAGAATACGAAGTACTCTCGATCAAATTTTAATGATGCAGCAGATAGAAGATCGAGCACTCGGCTTAAAAGACGCGCATTAAAAGTCTCCCACCCCTCTCCAGCCCATGGTTCGGGTGGGTGTAGAAAATTTTAAAGTCGCTTATGCCCCCTTTCGGAAAAATCCAAGAAGATCCCCCATTCAGCCGTTTGGCCGTGTGCATGTACAAACAGTCAAACAAACATACGGAGTTTTATTTTTATAAAATAGTAAAGATTCGTTCACATTTTGCCATTCTAAGGTCTTAGCTTTGCACAACAAGCTTTAGTACAATTGAAAATCGTCTCGAAATGGGGTATCAAGAGAACCTGTTAAGCAACCACAGAACACAGAAACAACCGCGTTCTGTTGTGTCTGTGTTCTGTGTACGCAGCCGATAAATAAAGCATGCTTGGTCGCTACGGATTGATTATTACATTTACATTACAGCTTCGTTTGTTACGTGATAACGATTTGGTTGCTACCTTCCTTACTAATTGACTTACTTATTAGCGTTGGAGTATATAAAAACGAGAGTTTAAAAGTCCGCCAATGTTATCACGGAGATACACATTGAAGATTGATACACATGAAAATAATTCACTGTGTTGCTGACTTGTACGCAAGTATTCTTAACAACGCTAATAAAGCGTCGAACCGAACATCGAGATTCCATACTCCTACCTACCTCTCTCGAGTTTTGTCTCTTCTAGCAAGATATATCCAATTCTACTCATAATTGCTGTCAAGTAAATTCAAGAATTTATATCAGATTCAAGTGGAATAGTGTCCAGTGTTTTATTCCACTGGTAAGTGAAACCTGGTCGATCCAAAAACCACAGTGAGTTTCCTACATATTTTAATATTTTAATATTCGGCGCCCTAGTAGGTTAACTCCATAAGCCATTTGTAGATTCGCTCCTATAGTTCGACAATCTTCATATTCTTTGTTTTCGAATTCGAATTTTTACAATGATATTTTCCAATTGGTCTTACTTGGTTGCAGGATTCTGGAGGAAAGACGGGCACTGATTGATTGTGACATTTGCAGATGTTATCCTATATTTCGACAGTCTTCATATTCTTTGTTTTCGAATTCGAATTTTTACAATGATATTTTCCAATTGGTCTTACTTGGTTGCAGGATTCTGGAGGAAAGACGGGCACTAATTGATTGTGACACGTTTACCACATCCGGATCCGCGGATGTTGTGAAAGCCGTAGGTTGTAGCCGCTCATGCAAGCTGGCAAAGTGCGACGCGTCACGTGCGATTCGCAGCTGAGACAATTTCGTCAGACCACGTGACGTTGTGGCACGTGCGAGAAGAAGGACGTTGGAGGAGAAGCGACGGAAAAGGTTGAATAACTCCGTCTGACAGTTGCACGGGATGACCAAGCAACAGTTTATTACTTAATCATTTTCAATAAATCCTTTGCAATAGAAAAAAACTTGTAATGTATTTTTTCTATTCTTTTGGTTTATTATTTTCAATAATGAACCTTTGAAATCGATCAAGAAACATTTTCTCAACCCCCCTCCCCCCCCCCCTTAAAAAAAAATTAAAAAAAATCTGTCCTTCCACCGTCCGCTCCGCTGTCCTGAGCTTTTCTCCGAGTCCACAGGAACAAAGTTTATGCAACTTGGGTTATAAATCATACCTGGGGTCTCATTGATTCTAGAAGCTCAGCATCAATTTTTATGAACCCCGAAGGGTAGTATTTATGAGCTGATTCCAAAATCGAGATCTCGAAAACTTTCAAGGTTATAATAATGGTTTTTTGTTGTGATTGATTGCAAGTGACTTGATAGTTTCGATTACTACAAAAACGTATGTAATGGTTGTTTTCGATAACTCGAAGGACCATCCCAAGTAAATGTGCTTGGGGACACAATCCACTAAATTCCTAGATAGGCAGGGAGATTGAACCCTAGATATAAAGGACAGATTGCCAACTGATTATAAGATAAAGATATGAACTAGGTGGTAAAGGGGAGTGCTAGATTGATGGGCAATACTAATTGAAGAAGCTTTAATAGAACAAAGTTATTATTAAATTGTAATATAGAAAAATAGAGTGGTTGCCCAATACTACAAATGCGTTATAATTGATAATACCTAGATGTCTGCTAACTAGGATATAAATCCTCGTAGGTATAATTCCTGAAGGGCTTAACTGAATATTGAAGTCTTGAAAATGTTGGTCAAAGTGGTACATCAGGCTAGGTCCAGGTCCCAAATGCCAGAGGCCTGGAATTACCAAGTGCCAAAGGCCAAGAACGGCATTAAAACGGGCTCCCACCCCCCTCCTACCATACAGCCCATGGTTCAGGTGTGATTAAAAAATTTTAAAATCGCTTATACATCCTTTCGAAAAATCCCAAGAAGATTCCCCCACTCGTAGATTTCCGCCACTCAGCTGTTTGGTCGTGCATAGCATGGACACGCAGACAAACAGACAGACGGAGTTCCATTCTTATAAAATAGTATAGATATATTAGTATTCTAATTTGCGGGTGTTGGCAAGATTAAATTATCACAAAAATTGCGTAACGTCCCCCTGACAGCTCCGGGTAATTTGTGAACGTAAAACGATCGACGAGTTTCCCGGGGTCTTTATTCATCAAGGAAGGAAAAGGGAGGGTTTTCCTGGCTCGCGGAAAATAGTGCGAAAATCGACCGAAGAAAGCGAAGCCCCTCCGTTTTCTGTCCGTTTTTGTGAAAAAAGGGGTCCCTCCCGAAGAAGCGTGAAACGGCGTGACCCGCCCATCCCACTCCGGATAATAATCGACCGGATAATAATTTTCCTCTCCAGGAAAACTCGTCCCGGGGATCCGGACGGGCTCAGGAAAAACGGGAGAAAGTGAAGAGGCCGGTCCGCGAAGGAGCCGTGACGAATGGATCATCGTCCGAAGCTCTTCCTTCCGTTTTCCTGGAGTTGCGCGTCCTCGTCCCGGAGGCTCACGAATAAAAAAGACGAGGAAAAATTCCTTTCCTGGTCCTCGTCCCGCGGCGAGTACGTGCCTCGCGAGAATTGGCGAGAGATTCAGCAGAAGCTGTCACCAATGAGATAACCTGAGCTTATTACTTTGCTATAACCACCAGCATAAGCAGTACGCAATTACATAAGTAAAGTAATAACATGATTAATGTGTAAAATACGAAGGGCTTGAGCCCGCATCTTAGAATTTGTCATGGATCCCCTGTTCCATCCATGCACTTCCTCCAAACCTAGCCTTCCATATAACCTGGTGGTGCCTTAGATAGTTTTTTCCATAGGAAGGTTGGCTATATTGTTTTGTCCCCTTCCCTCGTCAAGGGATCCTTTTGTAATGAGAATAATTTCTCTCCCCATTCTCTTCTCTGAAGCCATCTATCTTGTTTTGTGCCTAATAAGCCAACTCATCATTTTTCCCATCTCTGATTTTCATTCAGCCTAGTGCTCTTTTTCTTTTCACCAAGTTTAGTGAAAGAGTTAACTTTCCATTTATTTTCGCCATTCCATTTATTTCACTGAAACTTACATCAGAGTTTCTACACCAAAAAAACATTAGAATGGTATATATATCCCATTTAAGCTCCAGAAAAGCCAGAACGCAGCGTGTATGTAAAATAGGGCTTACTCCATAACTGGATAAAGCACCAACAAGCAACTCTTATAACCCACAAAATAATTTTCAACAAATTTAGGAATTGTTAGACCCTCAGAAGAAATTGACACTTTTGTTTCATAAGTTACCAAGCATTTTAGGAAATTCAACAGAAAATCAGAACTTAAATTGTTTTCACATTCGGGAGAAAACAAATAGTTGGTCTCCAAAATCAAAATTTTTCACTCGCATTTACGTTTTAGACCATTCTGAACAAATTTGGTTTCATTTTTTCTGTGTGTGTGTGTGTGTGTGTGTGTGTGTGTGTGTGTGTGTGTGTGTGTGTGTGTGTGTGTGTGTGTGTGTGTGTGGGTGTGTGTGTCGTGTGTCCGCAAATCCTTGTAACAATCTTATTTTCCACATTTTCATCCGATTCAGATGAAATTTTCAGGGGATGTGGGGACTAGAGGGTTGACGGTCCCTTATCAGTTTCATCGTTCTTGACTCCATACCTCACTTTGCGCATGCGCAAACGTAAATTGTACCAAGCATAATTTTCTCACGCCCTAGCCGTCCGATCTTGCTCAAATTTGACTGATAGTTGGGGAATCACGATTTGATCATCCCATATCAATTTCAACATGATTGTATAATGAATAGCTACTGCGCATGCGTCTGTGTGAAGTCCTTGTAACGACCTTAATTTCGACTGTTTTCATCCGATTTCGATGAAATTGTCAGAGAATGCGCGGGTTAGGTTGTAAATGGTTCCCTATTAGTTTCATTGTTGCCAAACCAATACTTCATTCTGCGCATGCGCAAACGTAAATGCCATCATGTTCCTTTTTTCCACCCTCTAGTCGTTCAAGTTCACTTAAATATGGATGACAGTTGGAAGAAGATGATTGGTAAACGAGGAAGCAATGTGCCACACCCAACTAGCAGCCGTTTTTTATTTGTTTTAGGGTAAAATTGTAAAAGGATTGATTACACAGTAAATTCAGTCTGGCATTAGACTACAATCTAAGCTTGTCAATTTCTTCTGAAGGCCTAACGATTCCTAAATTTGTTGAAAATTGTGTTGTGGGTTATATGAAGTTGCTTGATAGCGCTTTATCCAGTAACGGCGTACGCATTACTGGTTTACGCGCTGAATTCTGACCTTCCTGGTTCTTAAATAGGAAAATCCCAATACACCAGGCCAATGTTTTTCGGTGTAGTAACACTGGTGTGAGTTTAATTGAAGTTGATTCAAACACGAGGAACCAGCATTAGTTTCGTAAACGCAAATTCAGCTATCTTTTGAAATTTTTTAGAGTTTTTTCGAAGTTCTAGAGCCCATTCTGTCGAACGGCAAAACAAGTGTATAAATATGTGTAAATATGCAAAATTTGTGAGATCCATAAATAACGACATGCGAGTACCACGAATATACAAGAATAAACTATTGTCTTTCTGTTGAATTTGATTGTCTCTTCTGTTAACCGTCTTGTTTTCTGATGGTTGTCTCATTTTATGTTGATTGTCTTTTCTGTTGAATTTGATTGTCTCTTTTGTTGGCCGTCTTGTTTTCTGTTAGTTGTCTTGTTTTCTGTTAGTTGTCTTGTTTTATGTTTATTGTCGCTTTTATGGTTACCATAACACTCATGTACCTCCGTTGCATAGAAGTACATTGCAACGTGAGTGTGCTCTTTGTCCAATGTAGACGACAAAGCGTTTGAGCGGAGCGCCCAAGGGACATCGCCCGATTCGCTCTTAGTCTCGTAGTAATCATTATCCAAATTGATGTATACAACTTCCAATTCGGCGTGTAAATGCTATAGTAAGTGTGGTCAACCTCGGGGGACCGAGCCCGAGAGAAAGAGATTTTTTTTGACAAGTTTTATTGCGCCAAGTAATAACAACTTATAAGCAATATTCATGTGATAAATTATTATACATTTTCTTAAGATCTAATATACTTCACTTTAGACTTATTGTTCTGATTATTGAGTCACTAGTCTTGACGTTCATTTTATTTCACTTAGTTCATGCGGTTTAGTTCTTTTAAGTCTTCTAAGTAGATCTTCGGTGTCAAGGAGCTGAACGACATCCTCGTTAACATGATCTCTGAGCCTCAAAAGGTGATTGACGGCTTGCTTGCGGATAACCTCATTGACAGATTCAACTTTCAACTCATAGTGTAATCTGTCGTTTCTGAAGTATCTGTATGCATCAACGCAGGTACGCAGAACATTATTCGGAAAGCGCTGAATAATGTTGCGGTTACTTTGTGCAGTGCACCCCCACAGTTGCGCACCATATGTCCAGAGAGGTTTGAGGACTTGGTTGTACAATATGAGCTTATTGTGGATAGACAGTTTTGAGTGTCTTCCCATAAGCCAGTACATTTTCCTGAATTTGATAACTAGTTCAGACTTTTTCTTTTTAACATGTGATTTCCACCTCAGTTTGGCATCGAGTGTCATCCCGAAATATGTAGCTTCATTGGCATAAGGAATCGCCTTGTTGTCAAGGAAGGCTGGCACGTAGTTGATACTTATATTTGTGAAATCAACATGTACAGACTTCGCTTCATTCAATCTAATTCTCCATATTTTTGTCCATTCATTGATGCGGAGGATGGAGTGGTTTAATTTTGTAACTGATTCGATGTTGGTTTCTCCTGTCGCCAAAATTGCGGTGTCATCTGCAAACGTGGCAGTTGTATTTTCCTCAGTTTCTGGTGGATTGCGAGTGTAAAGCAGGTACAGTAGTGGGCCTAGTACACTGCCTTGTGGCACTCCAGCAAGAGAAAGAGATGACATTACAATTATTTATCGATAGTAATTTTCAGACACGTTTATTCATGTTTGAGACTCGAACATTTGTAAAAATTAAGTGGAATAGACTAAAAAGGATGTCTACAGGTCACGGATTCCCGGAAAGACCAGGAAAAGTCACGGATTTAATAGTAGGTAGAGCACGGATATTTCCGAAAGCCACGGATTCTAATATAGAAGTCACTGATTTTTATGGCGTCGGTACCCAAATAATCATAATATAATGCCAGTACCCCGATTCACAAAACATACGGAAGAATCAATTGAGATCTTTAATATTAAATATTTAATACTAAATATTTTGTACATTGTATTTTGCTAATATTCTGTAAGTAGTCGTAGACTTCTGTACTTTATAAGTAGGCTAGAATCAATAAAAAAGTTATGAAGATCTAATTTTATATAGGCTACTCATGATTACAGTAGGTCTACTGGTAAGTATTTCGTTACGCTATTCCTAAAGAAATTGAAACCTGTAAAAGGTCACCGATTTTTAAAATTTAGTACCCCAAAAGTCCCCATTTTTTATGTTACAGATCTATTGGTGATACTCTCGAGACTTGGACACTAGCGCATCCTTACATCGAGGTAAGGCGAAGTCGAAGTTATTTCACCTTGTTGTCATGGTGACGAGTAAACTATGCGAAAATGCGCCATTTGTAGCCACAGCTGGACAACTGCATAACATAATCTTACGTAGTTCCTAGTCAATATTTTCATTATTTGTAATATGCAAGGTGATAAATTTTATGCAAATTAGATCAAGTTATAATCAGGTGATGACCTCAAACGCTACAAACGCAAGATTTAGCCTGTGGGGTAGAGATCCATATGAATCGTGTGTTGGGGAGTTGACGTACAAGTGTTGTAGATGTTCCAGACATCAGCCGCGAAGATGTTGTGGATTACCTATCTATTTTTCAGAACTGTTCTTTGAATCAATTGAAACTAAATATCTTAAGAGTACTGTGAAAGTAGTCTTGTGAAAGAGTGTGCTATGAGAGCTCTGTTAGGCGGGAATAGTATCACATGTGGAAAGGTAAGTACCTAGAGGGAAGGTATACCTACATACTTTCCGCATATTATTACTTGTTCATGTACTTCATTGATAAAAACGGAAGTAGATACCTAATTAGTCCCTTTTTTGTCCCTAAAATTTGCGTAACTGCAAAACTCGCGCAATAACTGCACTGCCAATGTCGTCTTTATAGAATCTTACCTTCAGAAGTATGAATTTCAAGGTTTTTTCCTTGCAGCTGGTTTTTAATTCATGTTGCGTATTCCCTGATTCGATATTTGACAAAATTGCTAATCAGCGGTTGTATTCGTCGGCAAAGCAACGACCCACCTACATTGTTTAGGCACTTTAAACCAACAGCAAATCGGTATGACGTACGTACCTACCTTAGTAGTTTCGTTTCTTGGTGTAGCAACAACCTGCCTTGTTTACTTTGACAAACTATCAAATCTCTCCTTTTTTTCATTCAATATAACAAGTAAAGCTTCCTCAGTTAAGCATAGTACTACGAACTTATAATAAAACGCTGATGAAGCTACCTGAGCAATGGCTAGGTACCTACACAGCAGTACTGACACCTGAAGAATTTTCAGTAATCTTTTCTTTACTATTTTTCAGGTTAATAGTTATTCTCAAGGCCTAAACGAATGAAGTTCTTTAGTTTTCTGACACTGATTAACTACATTAGTTAGTAGGCTCCTAGTCCAAATAAAAACTCGTTCAGTTTAGATTGGTATCGTTGTCAGCAATCTACAATCAATTATTGCGCTTGCAGGCACGATTATTATAACATTTAGTCGAATTGAAACTCTGTATTACTACAATATTATACTTTTTCAAAACAAAACTGTTGAAAAATGGCCTTATAACCACGAATTATGTTGACGTGAGACGGCAAACTTCTTGTGAGAAATAGGTTGGTTGAGCTGCGATTCATTGACGTAGGGCAGTCATGGCCGACTTCGGCTGAAACGCGAACCTACTCCAGGCGTGACGTCACGAGAATATGGGCAATAGACACCCTGCTAAAATAACAAGCTAATGTTGGAGCGATTAGCGTTGGAAGGGTAGAGCAGACCGATTCATGCGAGCGGGCCCTCGCGTTGCGCGGGAGGCGGCCGGGCGGAGTCCCCGTTATCCACCCTTGGGGCCCCCCTCGGTCAGTGGGTGAGTGAGTGCAAACCTCCCCCTGTCCTGCAGGTCCGCCGCCCCCTCCTGTCCATCTGGTCCCCCCCCCCCCTGTCTTGCAGGTCCCTTCCACCGGGGGAAGCCTGTCCACCCCCCCTACCCCACCCCCTTAGCGGACCCTTTCTTGCGGGGTGATCCCCGCAACTCCGGGAGACGTCGGTCCAGATCCAGAAAAGGGGGATCCGCCCTCCTGGGGAATCCGCTCTCGGGTCCACTCTCAGTCTCGGTTGATCTTCCGAGTCTTTAGCACCTTCTCCAGCCCCTCCTTCCTCCTTCCCCCTTCCGATCCTCGGCGATTCTGTCTCTTCCCTTCCTTCGTCGTTGTTTCTTCTTCCCTTTTTTCTCCACAATCCCTTCAACCCAGTGGTTAGTCTTCCCACCGATCCGCGAGTGACACCAGTGATCCGAATTTGCGTTGATTATTTTTTCTTCTCGAACTTTTGTCCCTTCAAAAAGTGATAAATTATGATACAAACATAAACTTCAGTATTTTTTCAAATTCTGTGTTTCAAACTGGAATTTCAGTTCAAAGTTTACAGTGATGTGTTGGGAGACCGCGAGGATACACCTCGACGGTAGTGCATCAGGTAATTTTCTTTTTTGCGTACTACTTACAATAAAAACTGATATAAATATGTTTTTTGACTCTACAGGCTATATAGCTATGCAATTCAATTTAAATCAAGGGTAACAATTTAAATCCTTACGTCAATAATGTTGAATCCTACAAAATACATATAACAACACTTTTTACCTACAAAAATAATAAATAAATAAGAAGAAATTAAAAAATAAATCATTTAGAATTCAATGGTTTCTATATTTATACTTACAATAAATGTTACTTTCTTGACTAGCTCATGGAAAAGTTTGTAGAACCATCCTGATGTCAAAATTTAAGGCACACACCTACACCACGAAAAATTATAATTTCAGGGTTTTGTTTTTAATTTCAAGACGAAAACTCTAAATTTAAATCAGTTATAGAAATTAATATTTGAAAGGAGACAAAATTAAATCAGTGAAACAAGAGACGCACAATGGAGTCTCAAAGTTGGGGAAAACTCGTAAGTGGAAAATCATATCTGCAAATTTTGTTATGTATTGTAAGACATCCGAATTATACGTTTTAACAGAAATAGTTGTCAGTTGTAAGCCGCACCAAGATGGTAAAATGCAAGTTGGAGTTAGGCGAAACGATGACGGTATCATCCGACTCCTCAGTGAAGCAATTTCTCACTTCAATTTCAAGTTCCTATTTGTACTAATATCCACAAAAACCTATTCGAACTGACTCATTCTAATATGATACGATTCTCGGTGGATATTGTAGAGTTTATCCCGCACAATCGATTGTTTAAATATGGCCTGAATGTTGTAGTAGCGGCTGGATTTGATAGAGTAGTGCTATTGACATTTTCACGTCCTTAGTTGACACACGGACTCGAAAAGCGTTACCAAAAGTGACAGGTGAATTTCTGAAGACTTTCGCTTACAATCGATTCGTTGCTACAAGACTTCATCTTTACCATTTTTCATTAGGCGGTAGCTCGAGCTGCGCATGATGAAAAAATATGATGAAAAAAGGTGGGTAATCAAAACAGTCGTAACAATAGTAGCAGTCCGCTATAATAATTTTACTTTGAAATTATGGGAGGGCTGATGACCCATCTTTGATTAATCAAGAATATAATAAATTATGACTTTGACACTCAAGTCATAATGCAGGTACTGTAGGCTTCGTTCACTAATTACCTACCTGTAGACTACTTGTCTGTACGAAGAAGAGCTATGAATGTAATACAGACGTAATAAATCTTTGCATTATAATTTGCAGCGATTATTTACGGTGGTATAGGATCAGCGGACTCAAAGAGAAACGACATGAATTTAGTAAAAGATTCAGAAACTCAAATCTTGAATAGAAATTTTTGTTTAGGAGGACATTAAGTATTTAAGGTTATCGTTTGCATTTGCATTGAATGTGCTTATTTACGAAGTTAGCTGGACGCAAGCATTCGGTATCAACAACACACCTCTTTCTCAACTATCTCTTTGGCAATCTTTAGCATCACCAAAATTCAACTTCTTTTGAATGTGAAATACTTTTGCAGAGAAACATTCTACTACAAAATATCAATTTAACGATTTTCAACAGTTTTTTGCCATTATTATCTTTTTTCTTTACATGTTTCTTGAAATTTGAGTAATTTATTGTGGGAAATTTCTGTGTATTTACATACTTCTTACCGTTCTGGCGATTTTGATAACAATAAGCGGGTAATAGTATTAACGGTGATCATATTGTGCAGAGACCACTGTACTTAGTTAACTAAGCACGAGTATGTCCATATATAGTAGGTATATATAGAACCCCATTCGGATATATAAATTGAGATATTGGCATAAGTAATTAAAAACAATTAGAAAACGTTTAAAACACCCTTACATGGATATCTCCAACAAGACAATGAATTTTAATACAGACAATTTTGTGCAATCTACGCAAAGATTTTAAATTTGGCGTGTGCGGTTGCTGTATTTGTTGGCAACACTGCCATCTTCATTAAGGAGCACGAATACATTGTATTATGTTTTCGTTCAAAAATGTGTATCATAATTACCTACATATGAGAACATGAATTGCTTGCTATCAATTGCTGTTTATAACTATCAAGGTCCTTTATAACTATCAACCTCCCACAATCCATGCAAATTTGTTCAAAATCGAAAGGATGTAATTTGTGAATTGCATACAAAAAACTTATTGGATTGCTAGAAACTCGTAATGAACAAGAATCTATTCATTGATATAAGCGGAAATGCATGCTAATGAGTGAAATAGGGCTATAATTTATATTAGCGCATCCGCCCACCCAACCATCAATACATCATTCACTATCCAAAGTGTTCTAACGAGGAGTCAACTAAGAGCTAACTGGCACAATACCTGACCATTTCTTCAAAATCGGCCTTGAAGTTTCATTTGTTATAACAGATTTCAGGTCTGCGCATGCGCAATAGTTACAAAAAGCAACGAAATTCGTAGGATATCATCCCGAGGCTTGTAACTACGTATTCATTTAATCGGACCGATGATGAATCGTTATAAATCAATGTTTCGTGAAATTCATATTGGCGCACGTGGACTCACTACTATTCATCCGACGGCAATGGAGCTGATGGGGAAACTTCTTGGGGCTAACCCGCCCTAATCTAGAAAATTGCATCAAAATCATTCAATTTGTGTGAGAGTTATAGTAACAGCAATTTTAGTTTTGCAAAGCACAATAGTTACTACCCAACCAATTACGATGAAATTCGTAGGGCACCATCCTAAAATCCATACCCCCCGAGTTTGAACGAAATCGCACCGATAGAACATAAGAAATTTACGCTATAGGATATTCACGTTTGCGCATGCGTATACGATACAATTAATCCAACGCCAAGGGAATATAGAGAGAGCCGTCTAGCAGCTAACTCGCACAATACCTAACTATCATCGAAATCGGACTAATACTTGGTGTAGTCTTGAGCGTGAGAAGGAATCGATGGAGACAGACAGACAAAGAGCCGAAATTAACCAGTAATCTCTGAAACGCAAAACGCAAGTGGAAATTATGATTTTCGAAGGCAGTCATTTTTTCGAGTCCTGTTTCCTCTTTTATTTTGGCTGGGAGTTACCCATATGCTACATAAATGGTGCAATCAACAAGTAAAGTGAACTATAAAACCAAATTATCCATTTCAAGAAAACGTAAAGGTTGACATTAGAGCTTCTGTTTTGCAATAGTAGCGGCAATGAGCCGTTGTTCCTTGAGAGCGTCTCTGTAACTCAAACTATGTCGACTCCTCGCACGAACACAAAGGTTTCTTACATTCAGTTATGGGGAAGCAACACGTATACGCCTTTAGGAATTTTCCGCCTGTAGGAAGAATTTCCACAAGAAAATGTAGGTGGGTGAATCACGAGGCAGAGAAATTAGCGGTTGTACCTAGACGTTGATATCACCAGCATCGCACAGATCAAGGAGACTTCAACGCCGAGTTGGTGTGCCATTCAAAAATGGCTTCGAGGGTCAGTGAGTATGTTTCCCTGATATCTAAGCCGAAACGCTAAATATTAACGATATTATTGGTTTCCCTCTCTGAATGCAATGAAGCTTTGGGTTCGTGCAGGAAGCCGAAAACATTTCTTGATTGTGGGCATTGTGAGACATGTCTCGATTGTGGGTAATTTGAATTTATGCACACACTTAAGGAATGATCTTGTTACAATGAAAACGGAAGTTAGTGAAAAACGTTGCTATTTCCACGAAAAAATAAAGAGTTACAATGTTAAATCGATTTCGACGGTTAGGCCATCATCAATAACAAACAATAACTGAAATGAGTTCAGTATCATTGTAACTTTTTATTTTTTCGTGGAAATAGACAACGCTTTGCAAAAACTTCCGTTTTGAAATGGGTTTCCACAAGTTCGTCGCGAGTGATTTAGTTTGTTGCTACAATGGGTGCTAAATTTATAATGGTTTTCCTCATATCGTTACCGAACCAACGAGAAACAATTCAAGTTTCATCATATTGTCATTAAATCCTCAGGTGACAAAATTGATTCTGTTTACCAATTGAATGTAATCACATCACTCTGTCATTGCCGCTAGTTTTAACATGGTAGGTATATCGCGAATAAAAAAAAAAACAAGTTAAAATACATAAATACCTATATATATTTTTAGTCTTTATTGCTTCCGAGCCCAGCTATAGACAGCGGAAGCATTGTTTTCACTTTCGGGAGATGAAACTTTTCACGTCTCCTAACTCAAAATTTCCACTCAAATTTCATGTTTTAGGTATACCACTCTGAACAATTTTCGTTCCGTGCATGTCTGTCGTGTGTCCGCAAATCCTTGTAACGTCGACAGATTTCATCCGATTTTGATGAAATTTTCAGGGAATGTGCGAATCAGAGTGCATACAGTACCTTATCAGTTTCATTAATCCCAAATACGCATGCGCAAAATTAAGTCCCGCCCTGGTCATCCCATCTCGCTCCAATTTGGAGGATAGTGGAAAGAGGACGATTTGAACATTCCATATCAATTTCACAATCATATCAATAGTTGTTCTGCGCATGTGCAAATGTGGAATACTTGTAACAACATTAATTTCCCCAGTTTTCGTCCGATTTTGATGAAATTCTCAGGGAATTTGCTGCTTAAAGTTAAGATGGTCCCTATCAGTTTCATTGTTTCCAAATTGATCAGGTCCATCAATCGGCCAATTCGAGGAACGCTGCAGAAATTAGGTATCTCGGGACGGAAGACGGGGCAGGGGCAGTCGGAGAGGATCAAGAATAAGGAAAGACTTTGATGAAGCTGTCGAGGAAGGAAAGACAGCACCGAGCTATACTTTAATTTATTTCGTTGATATTTTGTTGAAACGAAATGTAACAATAAACATATGTTTGATTTGTTGGAAAAAAAAGTTATCATATATATTCATCAGTCATCATTTTATCATGCCCTAGTCGTCAGAAAACGTACTACATTCTAAATTACATTTCCTTCAACTATAGGAACCAGCTATGGAATCATTTAATAAATTAAAACATTTCAATGATCTATACATTCATATCACGGATACGAGAAAGCGGTGTGCCACACCCATTTTGGGAGACATTTTTATTTTATTTTTTCTTTATTAAAAAAAGTTACGAGTTGTTGAAATCATCGTTATCATACTACTAAATTGGTCCGTTATTTGAGAATCTAAATTGTATTCTAGCATTTTCCGGTGTCAAGAAACCTTTTCAGTAAAATGACAGGAGGATGAATGACCTCCTTATTTTGATTATGATCCCCAGTTAGCCCCATGTCCAATTTTTTTTTCTAATTTCGAGACCATAGTGCGGCGCGTTGAAGTCTCCTCGATCTGTGCGATGCTGGTGATATCAACGGCCACAACGCGCTAACTTCTCCGCCTCGTGATTCACCCTCTTACGTGCTCTTGTGTTGATTCCTCCTACCGAAGGAAAATATGCGTGTACTTTCTGTTTTCCCTCTAAGTACTGAATATAGGAAAACCTTCGAATAAAATTAATGACTTCCAAAATCAAAATTTCCACTGCTTTTTGCTTTTCAGAGCTTGCTGTTCAATTTCGGTTCCGTGTCAGTCTGTCTGCCCATATGCCTGCGCCAATTCCTTATCACGTCCAGAACTACTCTGAGTTCCGATTATGGCGAAACTATCGGGGATTGAGCGGGTTGGTTCCTAAATGGCCCCCTGGAAATTTTGCATGCAGTGTGATTCGGATCAATGATATGAAATTAGTGGTAATCAAACTAAAAAACCACCTTTTTGTGATTTAAACACTAATTCATCAACATTTCAACCTGTTTTATTGCAATTTATTGAATTTAATGCCGAGGGTCCAGTGACATCGACGATATCTGCATGTTTACTTCATCCTTCATCCATAAAGAGTGTTTTAAACTTCAATGATCTGGGCTCTTCATATAGTACCCTTTTGAACAAACAAAGGACATACCCCTATATTTGCTCCATTGACAAACTGAAGTATATTTGCATTTCCCTTGTAATTGGATTTTGACCCTGGTCCATATTAACTGAAAATCGGTGTTACGTTTCCGCATGTGTATGAGCTACCAGTGTTTTGGGAGCGATGAAGATCGATGGGGACCATCAACTCCGTAAGCAGTTCAATTCTTGAAAACTTCATTAATCATACTTGTTACAAGGATTTGAGATTCGCGCATGCGCAGTAGTCACTTATGATACGACTGTGGTGAAACTCATATGGAGTAAACAAACTTCATTTACCATCTACCCTTCGAATTCAAGCGAGAGCCGACGAATAGACCATGAGAAAAAGTTCTAGTCATGCAGCATGATCGTATGAGCGAATTTTCATAAATGGTCGTATTACATTTATGTTAAATTCTGTTGAAATTTGAGCACTTTGGGGACAAATAAAAATTTTATTATACATTTTACAGCAAATTAACTTTTTGTCAGTAATATTCCAATGAACAAACGATTTGGTGGATTTTTACAATTTTTTCAAGTGTTGCTATCGATTTTTAGCTTATTTTATTGAAATTCAAGTACATTTTTCAGTACAATTTTGTGCTTAAAATTTTAAATGTCCTAGTTCATGTTCGATTAATTTTTTTCGAGTAGCATTCTGCTAGAAAATAGAAATTTGTTAATTTTTAGCAGTTTTTTGCCTTTTTTAGTGATTTTTCAAGTACATTTTTTGAAATTTGACCAATTTAATGTGCTCAAAAAGTGTTGTCCAACGAACTCATCCTTTCTTTTGAAATGCTTGATTTTTTGGCGAAAGAACGAAGTTTTTATCTCAATTCTATCGAGAGTTATCGTCTGGAATGACACACACACACACACACACACACACACACACACACACACACACACACACACACATATATATATATATATATATATATATATATATATATATATATATATATGTGTGTGTGTGTGTGTGTGTGTGTGTGTGTGTGTGTGTGTGTGTGTGTGTCATTCCAGACGATAACTCTCGATAGAATTGAGATAAAAACTTCGTTCTTTCGCCAAAAAAAAAAAAAAAAAAAAAAAAAAAAAAATATATATATATATATATATATATATATATATATATAAAAAAAAAAAATTTTACTTTTGCTCTTGCGCAGTAAGAAATTTTTTTTAGAGTGAGGTAGTTCATTGGGAACCATCTACAGCCTAACCCACACAACCTTGGAAAATTTCATCAAATCTATGCGTGTTACAAGGATTTCACATTTGCTCACGTGCTAGTAATGATACGATCGTGTTGAAAGTGATTTTCGACTATTGAATCGTTTTTTCCTAACCGCCCTCCATAATTGAGCGAGATGGGATGACTGGGATGTGATAAAATGATTCTTGATGGTTTTCACGTTTGTGCATGCGCTGAAACTGATGCAATGAAACTGATTCAGTGCATCTACAGCATAGCTACAGATACAGCCATAGCTAATGGTTTAAAAGGAGAAAAAAAGTCATCTCCCGAAAGTGATCACCATACGTTCGCTTCCTATGGGCAGACTTGGAAGCACAAATGCTCGAAATTAATACCAAAAAAAGTTCACAATTTTCTGAGTCTTGCAGTGAAATTAAATCCGTATATTTCATTCGAAATATTGAGCTCATGCAATCAGTTCCTAAAGGTTTGAATGATAGTAGTGGTTTTGAGGAGGGGGGGGAGGGGTGTACGAATCGAATCAAATGATTAGGTAATAGGTTATATTTTCGCCTAGATATCGATTTGTGATTCAGGGTCGAGTTTCAGATCATTTTCACAATGGTTAGTGTTTGTTGCTTATCCTTATGTAGGTTGGGTTGGTTGAGGGCGAGATATTTCAGGCATCTCTTAGTAAGTAGTTTATTGTCTTGAGGAAAGCAGGGACGAGGGGTACATCAACCCCGTACCACACCATCTTCAACAATCAGCTAGTCTACATAGCTCTGATGAGGCCATTCATCAGCAAAACTTCAATAAACTACTTACGAAGAGATGCCTGAAATATCTCGCCCTCAACCAACGTAAAATGATTGCATCGACTAACACTTCCTCAGTTTCCCATATGATTTTGTTGAAATTATCAGAGGTTGCGTGGATCGAGCTCTAGACGGCGGTCCACTATGAGTTTTATCTCTCAAGGATGAATGTTACCTACCTTTTATGGACGTGCATACGTTAAATTGATGAAACAAACATATCGTTCCTTTAGTTTTTATCTAATTTCGTTGATATCATCTGGGATTTTGTGGGATGGACTCTAGAGGCTTTCCATGAATTTAATCTCTACCGTACCTATTGTATCTTCTGCGCATGCGCAGCCTAAAATGATTACAACTATGATCTCTTCTAATGTTTTCAGATTTCTTTGTTATCAGCTACAATAATGTGGGTTTGCATTACAAATTTCAGCTCTGCTATATTTATGGCACCTTTTGTGAAATAATTGTAACATTAAAATCCTCCAAATTTTTCATTGGATTTTTTATTTATTTATCAGGAGTTGTGAGAGTCGGGCTCTAGACGGTCGACAATGAGTTTCATATCTGACGGATATCCCTTCACGCATGTGCATATGTTGTACTGTAGAAACGGACTTCATTCCCAAAGTTTTCATCAGACTCTGTCGATATACTTTCCGATTGTGCGGATTAGACTCTAGATGGATTCTATGAATTTCATTTCTGCCGCATCTATTAGATCGGATTTTGCCGTAGCTTCTGTGCTCACGCAACCGTTAAATAATTGTAACTATTTTTACTTCTAAAATTTCATCTGATTTCGTTTATATCATCTAGGATCGTGCGGGTTGTGCACTTGACGGTCCCCTATGCATGCGCAACCGTAAAATAATTGCAATATAACTTATCTTTTATAAAATTGTCATCTGGTTTTGTGGAAATCATCAGTTGTGAGTAGGGTGGTATACGTCTCCCTATTAATTTCATCACTACTAGATCAATGGAGCCCTCAGCGCATGTGCGTAGCAACGTTAAGTTTTAGTAGCAAGCGTAGCTTTTTATTGGATACTTCGTCCGATTTCGATGTATTTTTCTGGTTTGCGTGGATTAGAGTCGAAATAGTACCTTATGAATTTCGTTGTTTCATTATATTAGTCGCTTATGAATTCGTTGCTTATTATCATGAGGCAAATTCTGTGAGGTTTGACAATTTTCAGAATTTTTAAGCAAGTAAAACTCTAAATTTCAAAATTTCATTGGTTTTCAGAAATATTTATTTGTCAAAATAGTTCATGTTTCAGCTGAAAGCTGAGAGCTGGTATTTAGGTGGTATTTTTCGAGAATCAAAAGACAAATTATATTGGAAGTTTTAACGCTGGTTTCGAAAAAATGCTCGAAAATCAAATTTGGTTGAGTTGAAATAGAGAAACACGGTTTTAATGCAAAAATAAAGTAGTTTCTTTGCAACACTCTTTTATAATTCATATACATCGAAACTGATTGGGAGGGAAAATTTACTCCATTCTCTTACTATGAAGAGTTCTTCTCCATCTCTGAACGAGTTTAACTCAAAATTCGTTCAAAACTTATCTTAATCCACCTATAATATTGTTGTCGGCAAGTTATATTTATTGGAACATATAGATAATATACTCGTAAACATTAGGTCCCATTTGGCACGGTTATTGAACATAGTATATAATGAAAATGCGATCGTGATTGTGCATGCATGGCACTTATGACTGTTTGATATTTAAATGAGTATTTTTAGTCAACCCATCTGTCTGCCAAGTCTGCCAATCTGCCCAGTGTCCGGTTTTTTGCCTCATTCCACCTGGCAACCCTGTTCAGAACCCACTACTTGACCGCTCCATCCTAGACACCCACTCCCGGGGCCTATTTCATAAAGTGACAAGTTACAAGCCGATCGTATGTACAAGTTGTAAAAAATGAGTGTGCTAGCGTTTCATAAAGGTGCAAGTGTATACTTGTAATGCACTGTGAAAATTAACAAGTGTCGGTGTTTAATATGAGGGAATCATCTTCTGCTGAAGAATACAGACAAGAAAGAAACATTCAGCTTAGAAGACGCCAAAGATTATGTCGGAGACGAATAAACTCTAATTTCGTGGGTATTTTGAGTTTAACGAGAGATTTAGGATGTCTTCCGAGGCCCTTGAAAGATTCAAATGATATTGAGGATCTCCCCATCATTGAAGAACAAAGTGAAGTGTGAAGATCATCTCGAAGTTACAGATGACATTCCTAACCCAGCAGCATTAAAACTTGATGAACTGATTAATCATTCCCGCTGAATGAAGGAGAAAACTTCGATTATGCCAGCCATCAGAATAAGTTTGAAATCAAATACACACTTTTTCCACTTTTTTACGGTACAATAATCTTCTTTCTACTCTGTCGAACGCAGATGAGTAGTGAATGTAGAAATAATACAGTTTACCATTCTTTTTGGTCATTCTAAGCTCTGCTATGCTTTTTAGAACGAAAATATTGGTCGACCGTGGAGAACCCTCTCCTAAAACCAGTTTGCCCTTCATTAGGAAGTTCCCTACTTTCAATTAAATTCACCAATCTATTGAGTACTGGACCTGTCAGTAGCTTCACTATCGAATTCAGCAGTGTTACTCCTCTGATAGTGTCTCCACCATTCATTGATAATTTCTTTTTAAGAGGATGGATCAGCGCTCTAGTAATGGATGTTGGTAAAATTCCCTCTTGAAAAACTTAATTGTACATTATAAGTAAAGTGGGAGTGCTTCAAGTAAATTGGGTGGAGCATTTATGATGAAATCGTACGGCACACCGTCATATCCTGCTGCTTTTCCTTTTTTTGACCTTTTTAATACTAACTCTAACTCCCCCTTCCTAAATGGACAGTCCATCTCCTCAAAAGGACCAGGATTTCGCCGTTTTGAAGGACTGGATTAATCCAAGCAAAGTTCTCTTTGGTGGAACAGGCCCATAATGATTTAATGTTGGATTCTTAGCATACAGTTTGGCATCCACACAATGTTGACACACAACCGAAAAGATCAAAATTGGCTTCTAACACTATAATTGTTTTATTTCCATCTTGTTTAGTTCTGTATTAAAAATGAATTTATGCCTTGGATATGACCATGTTTTGATAAAGCTCTATCTCGTTAATCTAACTACATTGGAGCGTAGCTGATGATTAAATCATGCAAGAGGTGTTCCGGGGAAAGATAGAAAAAATTAGGGGGTTTATCTGGAAGTTTGAGGTAGTAACTTGTGAGCAATTTTACCTCTTTTAATTTTCCTACTTTTTCCTAATTATTATAATTTTTCGTTCCTTAGAAAAATAAATTTAATCATCAATTTTTTATAAGCTAGGATGAATGGTTGTGCCTTTTTTAAATTGTAGAAAATGGATAATCTATTTTCATGGGTAAATCACACATAATTAGCTACAGTTTTTGGCAACAAACATTATCGTGAGGGAAAAGATTTTATGGGCCCAGTTGTTCGGCTTCTACGCATGAAACGAACGAGAGACTCAAAAATGAATTATTGGGACATTCATCAGTGCTTCTCGAAAATATAACAAGATAACAAGGAAATAAGACCATTACAAATAAGTGTGTGGCTACGATTTACATGGTTGACGGCTGTTCAAAGGAGCAGACTCAGATCCAAATACGGCGGGCAGGAAGACTTCCAGGCATATATATATATATATATATATATATATATATATATATATATATATATATATATATATATATATATATATATATATATATATATATATATATATATATATATATATATATATATATATATATATGCTAGTAATTCCTCCCGCTGAATCTCCTGACATTCCTTTGGTACGCTCCTCATGCAAAAGCGTGCCGTCCGCCACAATCACCCATAACAAACTTTAAAAGGCATCCACTGCCTCAAGGGCCCCAAAATTTTCAAAATGTTCAACACCATTCAAATTAAAATGTTGGGAAAATAATGGCTTGATCATTTGATAATATAGACATTTGTAGGTTTTGAAGGTTCAGAAACTTCAACAATAGCTCTTAATGTACTTAATGAGATATGTTTGAAAGAGTGTAAACTATGTACATATGATACCTTTCATTTCACCCTCATTTAAGACAGGAGTGCCAATTAGAAATCTTCTGGAACCGGCAGATGTGGCAAAACCCCTCGAGAGTGTCGCAAACCCTTCGTCGCCTTTAGCTCTCAGTCGCGGGAATTCTCTCACCTTCGTCCTCTCATATCCGTCGGATTGTGTCGAGAAATCCGATCCGTCTCCGTCGTGAATAATTCATGAAAGAAAATTGATTGCGAATTAGCGGCGGAGGAAGTAGACGCAGTTAGGGCCTGCTCTGATGGGGAGATAGGGCTCGCGGTATTTTAAAACACGGCACGCTCCCGGACGTTGCGACAGTATCAGCTTACGATCGCAGATCTGCCATTCAGCTCTGCAGTTTGATCCATTGATGCCGGACTAGGAATTTGAAGCAATTATTGCACGGCTTGTTGGGTTTAATTAGTGTTAAGGATGTCATGACAACCATCACCCTAGTTCAATTCCAAGGATGTGCACCGAGGAGCCATCCATCAGCCTTTGATGCCGGTTAGGAATTTGTGGCAGTACCTAATTAGAATGCTTGGTAAGTGCAATTAGTATTGAGGATGCAAAGACAACCATCAGCATCGATCAGTATTTGATCAATTAAAGATTTGATCAATTCAGCATTTGATCAACGCATAGAAATTTGAGGCGAGAATAGCACATCTTGATGGGTATGATTTATAGAAATAAGAGTGTCATCATACCACCGTTGGTTTGGGTTTTCGATCCCAAGGATTTGCACCGAAGAACCTTCTATCCTCCAGCATTTGTTCGTTTGATGACGCCTAGAAATTAGAGGCAGGAATCGCACATCTTGATGGGTGTAATTTATAGAGATAAGAGTGTCAACAAACCATCATAAGTATGAATTTGATCAAACAGCCTTTGATTATTAAATTGATGCTGGTTAGGAATTTAAAGCAGTAATTGGACAGCTTAGTGGTTAAACTTAGTGTTCAGGATGTTAGGGTAGCGATCAAAGGTATGCATTTTCGGATCCTACGATTCGTACCAAAGAGCCTTTGATCCGTTTTTGCCAAATTAGTAATTTGGAGCATCAATGGATTTGACTGGTTTATTGAAGATGATTCCCGGGTTTGACGTGGTTTTTCCTTGGGTTAGCGTTGAGCAAGTCAACGCAATCAGCACTCATACATATAAATTTCCATCTCCAGAAGGATTTAATTTGGTGGCATCATAAACCCAAAGGTTTTTGCACCAGTAGATGTCGACACACAACCATCCCCTGATTGCATAATGGTGATAATACAATAACCCCTGAAGTGATAATAAAATCGAAAATGAAATACATAGGTTCTCGGATGAAGGGATTAGCGTGTTTTGTACTTTGAAGTAGACAAAATTTAAAATGAACTAAACACTGAATTGAATTTGGTATACTACATAAATACACAACTGAAGGAATGATCAGAATATTGCTTTACAAATATACGGTTCGGAAAGAATGCCTACTTTATCAAAGATGGTTCCTTTAGCTTTCGGGTCTACTTATAGGCAGTGAAGCATTATATTTAGCTATATCCAGGAGATGGGCAATTTTTTCGTCATAATAAAAATTTACATTTGCACTTCACGTTTTGGACCGGCCTGAGCCATTAGCAAATTAGAAAATTCCGCTATAGCAATGGCTCGGAAAATATTAAAATCAAAATTTTTGAAAAATTTCTTCATTGAAATCCATTTTGTGGCATTCAGAAAGAATTTCTGAAGTTTGCGCTTTTTCATCTGTGTAGGTACACGTATAAGTATATATATATGTGACATTCCAGACGATAACTCTACTTAGGGTTGAGATAAAAATCCCGCTCTTGCGCCAAAAAAATTAAGCTTTCAAAATGAAAGGATGATTTTGTTGGCCAGCACTTTTTGAGCACATTGAATTGGTTCGGAATTCCGAAAATGTGCTATTAAAATCACTTAAAATGGCTAAAAACGGCTAAAAGTCGTTAAATTTATAATTTTTAGTCGAATTTCTATCAAAAAAACAATATCAATGATTACCTAGAACACTAAAAATTGTTTGCACAAAATCATGCAGAAAATTGAACCTAAATTACTTTAATAATTGCTTAAAAATCTGTAAAAACTGAAGAAAAAAATCTAAACCGTCCAAAATCTGTATTGATTACCAAATTTCATTTAGTATGAGATTTTTTTATAAAATTGGTTTTAAAAATTCCCGTTGAACTCAAATTCCTCAAATTTCGAAACAATTTAACACAATATAATACGATAGATAATTTAATAATAATATATTAATTTTTATATTATTTAATAATTTATTAGAATTTATTAATAATAATAATTCACTCATACAATCATGCTGCATGAATGGAACTTTGTTTTGTATTTGTGTGTGTATATATATATCCGCAAATTCTTGAAACAGGCTTAATTTCTACAGTTTTCATCCGATCTTAATAAAATTGTCAGGGAATCTGCGAGTTAGGCTTTAGTTGGCCCCCTATTCGTTTCATTGTTCACGAATAATACGTCTAATAATACGGCATAGTCGTCTCGTTAAAATTCGGAAGACAGTTGAGGAAATACGATTCATTTTATCCGATCAATTTCAACACGATGGCTTAAATAGAAGTTGCTTCGCAAGCGCGAATGTAAAATTTACTTCTACAGCTATCATGCTAATTCGTGATTGCATTTGGATTGTGCGAGTCATCCCCTCCCCCCCCCCCCCAGATCTAGCGAAAAATCCGTACAAGTTTCATAATAAGAAATTAATAGTTTTCACTGCGCATGCGCAAATGTGAAATTAATCAAGCTTAGTTTCCTTATGGCCTATTAGTCGGATCTCGCTCAAATTGACGATTTGATAATCATCTCTTTTGAGTTTCATCACGATCGTAACATTAGGGAGTTTTTGAAGTTGTCCATCTGAAGTCGTTGTACGATAATAGGTTTTCCTAGCGCAAGCAAACCAGAAGCCAACCAGTGAGACGTACAGTACGAATAGAGAATCGTTCAAGTACGAATGAAACGATTCAAAAGTCACACTAACGTGCCTACACCACACTGTTCGTTTAAGCCCGAGTCATAAATTACCTAACGTGTAATGTATCCTTTCATAATGGAAGAAGTATTAAATTATCAACAACTTTATCTACATATGTGGTTTAATTATTTCATCAGAAATAGATGTGGTAGAAGAAGGAAGGGAACTTATAAGGGCACTTGTTAAGACAACATCGAAATTCGCCATGGGTTAGGAGAATCTCATTCGGGAACTTCAACATGATCAACGATCAAGATGTATATTATAAATATGTAGGTACCTACCTACCTGTTCCCATTACATAAGTACAATATTTTACACTTATTTCTCTTGGACTATTACGTTTCATTATTGAAAATAATGAACCAATATTGAAGATGTGGATACATGATAATACGCGACAAAGGGCGAAAACATCAGTTTCTGCCTGTGTCTATTTTCTTTGTTAAGTGATACAATCCCAACCCATTTCATCAAAATTGATCTGTCAGTATCGAAGCTTCGTCTAATAACAGCCAATTTCAGGTTTGCGAATGTGAAATGGTTACCTGTTTCAACGAAAGTAGTAGGATGCCATCCTGAGACTTATACACAAATAACCTTAAAATTCGAACGAAATCGGTCTGATGGTAGATCGTAAAGCTTTAGAATCCATTACAAGGTATCAGCATAATTAACTGAGAGTGAATCCTGCTAACCAACCAGCTTTTTTTGAAAATCTCGAATAATACGAACCTCGTATTAGGAACAAAAAAACTTATTATATGTTATCGTCATGGAAGGTTAGGTACATGCGTATATGGAGCTGTAATTGGCTTCCCTTGAGGTACGAATATAACTTTTCTATTCGTACAACGAATAGACCGCTAACCGTTAGCAGTTTGCACGCATGCGCAATGCTACATTTCTGTTCGTAGCTCCTCCTACTCGACTACGACTCAGCGTTGCAAAACTCTCTATTAATAACTATCTTCTGCTAATGTGCGAACTTCAATTTTACAGCATTAATTTTACACTTTTCATCGGTTAAGCAGACATCTTAGGCTGCAGATTTCATCGTTCTTGACCCACTCAGTGCCTAATTGTCAGATTTCAATATCTCGTGCTCTACTTGATTTCCTTATTTTATCAACCATACGAAACCGCTATGGAATTATTATATTATTCTATTGATGATATAGATTCGTGCTATGTGCCTCATCCAACATGGCAGACTTTATTTCTCTGTAGATACACGCAAAGCTCAATGTACCACCCAGATCAATATCCCAATAACAAAACAATACGTTTATATATTCTAGGTTAATCAAAAATGGTTCCGATAATGCCATTAAAAATCACGATTATTTTTTAACATAAATAGTTTAAACTATGAAACCGAATAGGATTGATCCGAATCATGTGAAGTTCGGGTAGGCCTGCGTCTAATCATGCTTGTAATTTTCAGGCGTGTTACGAGTTTTCCTTCTTTTTATACCACAGCCCTTGTGGAATGAAAACGGTTGGTCGTACAACGCACCGAATGGTCTCATCCGGCAAACTGAAGTGAATGTATGAAAAAAGAGCTGAGTGGGTGTGCCTCATTGCTTCCTCGAATCTGTAACATGAATGTATAGGCCATTGAAATGTTTTAATTGATCGTAAAAGATTTCATTCTGGAAAATAGTATATCAAGATGAAACGTATAACGTCAAGATCGCTAAATTAAGAAATGAGATATGGACTCTTGGAGCAGTTTACGTGTGTGTATGGGCAAAATGAAGTAATGATCTTTTATGGAGTACATTGAAATTAGTCGGGGACCATCTACAGCCTAACCTGCACATTCCCTGAAAATTTCATCAAAATCAGAAAAAAAGTGGAAATAAGCTCGTTACAAGGATAACACATTTGCGCATGCACAGCAGCTACTAATCCACTCGTGTTGAAATTGATATGAGTAGTATACTGTTTGATTAAATCGCCATCTCCCAGCTATCCCCTAAATTTGAGTGAGATCGAACGAATGAGGCGTGAGAAAATGATGCTTGGTGGGAATTTACGTTTGTGATTGTACAGAGTGAAGTATTGATTTGGGACGAATGAAACTGATAGAGGACCACCTAAAACCAACCTGCACAATCCTTGAAAATTGCATCAAAATTGGTGGACAAATAGTGTAATATAAGCAAGTTACAAGCATTTGCAGACACACGACAAACACACTCACATGAATAGACAGACCAACACAGACTGACACACACACACACACGCGCACGCACATGCACTTTGCACAAGCATGCGCACACGCACCACACACATACACACACGAATCAAAAATTGTTCTGAATGGCCTAAAAAGTAAAATGCGAGTGGACATTTTGATTTTGGAGACAATAAATTTTTCATCTCCCAATAGTGAAAACAACGCTTCCGCTACCTATAAATAAACCTTTATTACGGTTACGTGAAGTGAAAATTCCACTGTAATTATATCAGCCGATAATAGCGTTGTAGTTACAAAGCGATTTTTGCTATATTCCACCAGTTATGATTTCCTCCCATGTTGTTGGTTATTGTCCTTCCACTGTTCTTGCCCATTGGGAGAGTGAACGGATGAACGTGGTTTCATCCGATTCTTCTTTATAAGTGAGACACAAAAAAACATTACTAAGTAAGTTTAGTTTTCAAGGTTTCGATTTTTCAATATTTCAGCCCTTAATTACTGCTCATTTGGGTTGATCAAAAGAGATACTGATGTTACTGGCACATCCTTGGACAGTGCATGATTTTTGAGCCAAATTTCATAAACCTTGGTTCAGTTGCTATGGAGAAATGCTATGGACTTCGTTTTTCATTTTTTTATTTATTTTTTATTCGATGTTTGGATTCTGCGCATCTTCAAAATTAAACCCGAAAAATTTTGTGGGAGGGGGGGGGGGGGGGGCTCAAATTTTTTTTCATGGTCAATTGCAAAAGTTTATTATTGAAAAAAAGACTGATCTGTGTAAAATCTTTCCAAGAGTGGTATTAACGAACTTACTCTAGATCATTAGAAGAATCTGAGAAAATCTCCATCACACAATCTTCACAACTCGTTCGTAACCGACATATCTATACTATCTATATATCTATCTATACTATTATAGAAGAATGAAACTCCGTTTGTTTGTCTGTTTGTCGTCTCTATGCACGGCCAAACGGCTGGGTGGGGGGAGTCTACGAGTGGGGGGATCTTCTTGGATTTCTCGGGAATAGTGTATAACTGTTTTTATTTAAAATTATCTACTCCTACCCGAACCATGGACTGGAGGGCGGGAGGGTGGTGGGAGCCTCTTTTAATGCGCCGGTTTTTGCCGAGCGCTCGATCTTCTATCCGCTGCCACATTAAAATTTGATCGAGAGAACTTCGTTCGTCAGCGAGAAAGTTACGTTCCTGGACCCGTAGAACACGATAGTACCGTCAAAATAGCCGAAAATATGCAGGAAATGAAAATAATTATATTGCAAAAATATGCAGGAAATGAAAAAAATTCGTTTCCCGCTATGTTTTTTTCCGCCATAGACCCAGTAAATGTTGACGGTTTTGGCTCGGATTGGTCTTGAAATGTTTGAAGTTCCAATTCGGCCCCGTGCAAGTTTCGAGATATGAAATTGTCTTTTCCGATTGTAGTGAACGAAAACGTAGACGAAAACGTTCGTTTTCGAGCTAGCGCTCTTCCTATTCCATCAATACTTACGTAGGTCTGAACTTTGCCTTCGAACCTCTTGAAGGAAGAAACCTCTTGCGTTTGATACACACCAACAGAACAGAGAGTTTTTTGGTGACCACTAACGTAACTTTAACGCCACCCTACAAGGGAGGACAGACATTTTTTCGACTTCAATCACGAACACAAAGCTTCCCTACCTTATATAGTGAGGAAGCAAAATATAGGTAGGTATTTAAAAGCTGAATGAACACAGCTGTGGAATCTACCCATATTTGTAATAATGTCCACTAAATTTCATCTTGGGCTTACAATTTCTTGGTTTGAACAATTATGATCGGATAAATGGCTACCGTACATGGAATCCAATTCCTTTCTTTTTCTATCGGTTTTTCTGCGAACCATTTGTAATTTTCAGCTGAAAATTTGCAGTCGGGGTTTTTAAGGACACGGAATCAAATCCTCAGACAGAAAATGAGATTCTCAGAATTTAACACACTAAAGTTACCTATTGCATGTATTAATTTTGACTAATTTCCTAGTCATTGTAGTTATTGAAAATAGATTAATATTTTTCTGTTTATCTCAATGAATTTCACGGGATGTATAATTTCTGTTGACAGGGAGTAATGAGTGTCCTGAGCGACTGTCCTCCCTTCACATCCTCCCGGGAGACGAGGGAAGCGATGCGGGAGAAGGATGCGGCGCCTCGGAAGATGGTGGCGGGCGCCGGGGGCGGCTACCTCGGCGCCGGGAGCGGCTACTTGGGCGCCTCCGGGGGCGGGAGCCGGAGCTCCTCCCCTCACCAAGGCTCCGTCTATCCGAGGGCGGCGTCACCCCAGGAAGGCGCCGCCGCCGGCGCCTCCTCGTCCACCGAACTCGTCCCATGCGACCTGTCCTTCAGAGGCAGAATGTCACCAGCCTCCCACCCTCAATATGACAAGTAAGAAAACATATTCATTCTCACTGACAAATTTAGTTTTACCTTAGGTACTATTTTTAGTTTCTTCTAAACTAGTTATTAAGGGTGAAAGTATAATAATTATCATGAAAAACTCTGCAGAGAACAATAAACTATAATAGAATTATACTATAATAGATACTAATAGAAGTGTGAGAACAATAACTGATGCGTACGTGACTAAAAACTGGTGTCACTGACTTAAAAAAAAAAAAAAAAAAAAAGTTCAACAATAGCTACTTAAACAAAAAATTTTCAAAATTAACATTAGATTACATCATTGAGTGATCACAATCTACGTCATAATACTTGAATGAACGGAAGCTTCCATTACGCGCGAGAAGTTAAAAAACTGCCAATCTAAAAAAAAAGACATGTATTTTAAGCATATTTTTGCTTTAGAACAATTTTTATTCATGAAAAAAAGTTAGAAAATATAATTTATTAATATTGTGAGAAACTGGTTCGTTTCAGGAAGGACGATCAGCCGCTGGATCTGCGGGTGGACCGGAAGAAGTCGGCTATGGAAGACGAAAATCAGAACATCATCCTGGCGGGTTCACCATCGCCGCCTCCGGAGGCGTCGGACCTGTCGTGTGGAGGCGGCGAGTCGCCTGCACCCTGCGGGCGAAGTAGCGCCGGCGCCGCGGCCCCCCAGCGCCACTACAGGTGCCGGGAGGCGTCGCCATCGCCGCCCCCCAGCGGCCCGGGTCCGCCCCTCTTCATGTACGGGGCGGCGGGAGCTCCGCCTCCTCTCCACCCCGTCGTCCTTGAGGCCATCTACCGCGACAAGCTTTACCCGCCCCACCCGCACGCCTACCCCAGGTCAGTTTCCACAGGCAATAATTTTCAAGTAGATTGGAACGAGTGGGTGAATTTTATTTATTTTTACACAAGAAATGGTAGATACAGATACATAAAAAAAAATCAACACACTCACAACAGCCCAAACATAAATATGTATACATATAGGAAGTGTATGCCATAAACATTTATAGCATTTCCAGACAAATACAACCTTTTCCAGACCATATTAAACTTTATCCAAACCAAATTAAACCTTTTCCAAACAAAATGAAACCTTTCTCATACCAAATTGACCCTTTCCCATAGCAAATTGAACTTTTTACAAACCAAATAACCTTTTTTTTATCTTTTTTTAATCACTAAAAACTTTCCGAATGACCAGCATGAATATAAATTGACTTAAAATGTTGTGTTATGGAAAATGTTGTGTATGGTGACTTAAAATGATGTGTTATGGACGCATTTAGACTTGGGAAAAAACCCCTCGAATGACAGGCTTGCATAATAAGGTAACTTTTTTCTAACAGTGATTTAAAGATACCCGGAAAGTTTGTAAAATTATCTCGGTTCGAGGAGGGAAATCTACGTTTAACTATCCCAAAAACGGTACAAGTTCCGTGTGCCCTTAATTCACTGTTAGAAAAAAGTTACAACCTTATTATGCAAGCTTGTTATTCGAGAGGTGTTTTTTTTTTTTTTTTTTTTTTCGAGTCTACATACGTCCATAACACAATATTTCAAGTCACCATACACAACATTTTCCAAAACACAACATTTTAAGTCAGTTTATATTCACGCTGGTCATTTTGAGAGTTTCTAGTGATAAAAAAAAAAAAAAAAAGTTTAATTTGGTTTGGAAAAGGTTTAATTTGGTTTGGAAAAGGTTTAATTCGGCTTGGATAAAGTTTAATTTTGCTTGGAAAAGGTTGTGTTTTGTCTGGAAATGCTACACCCATTACGAATATTATTCTATACCGATGAAAACTGGAATTTATAGGCTACTAGCCGCTCCGGGTCGCTTTGCTCGAATCCACACACAACAGGGGGTCCCCTGGACCTCCCCGTTGGGTATTACAAATGAAATATGCAGTAGATAGAAACATAAGTACATCTGAGGAAAAAAGACAGGACTCCCGTAAAATATTGTACCATGGTACGATTGGTATTATAGTAGTATAGTAGTGGATATTGAAGAGGTCAAGCCGTGGGTAAAGAACTGAGGTACCTCGTGGAAAAGCAACTATTGTGTAATAATTTGCATCTTTTATATAACCATAGATAGGAGATTGAAGCCCCGTTTATCTACCTCCAGATAATATGTACACCTAATAAGTAATTACTAATCAGAAATCCATACGTAGTGAGAGTTTTTAATGCTTGTATCAATCTCTGAATGGATAGGTACTTAAGAATCGTTATTAAATAAAACAATGATTTATTGTTGTCCATTCAGATAAGTGAAAATTGAACAAACTCTGCAAATAAATTGGTACATATATTCATTTTGTCTTTAATAGCGAATGGACATAAGGACTTACCGAAAATGAATGAATGAAGTAGGGAACATAAAACATCTATAGGTACCTTTCTAGTTCGTCTCAAGCAGTGGTGTTTCGACCATTGCATAGTGTTGCAAACGTGGCCCATTTTCCTAAAATGGGAATTTTAATTATTTAATGGACGTTTCTTATGGAAATCAGCTGGAGAATCAAGATATTATAACTATTAATCGATTAAACAACATACAAAAATAATGGACTGCATGTTCGCAGAAGCGCATGTTCATACAGGAAACTGGGGCAAGATGTTTGATTATGCCCAGTTATGCTTGGTTTTGCAGATAAAGCGCTCTCGTTTCTGGCATTTGGTCGAGGCCTATGAGCTTCGTTCTCAGTGTGCGTTCGCGAGTTCGGAACGGTTCTGGGAAAGTGCAGTCGAGTTTTGTCGTTCGCAGTGCCAGAACGCCTAGTTCAGGAACGCCAAGAACGTCTAGTTCGGCGTTCGCAGTGTTTTGCGAACCCAGTTCCGAACGATTCTGACAGTCCCCGTTTTTTTTCGGAACTGTCAGAACTCGAACGCAAGGACGTAGTTAACGCATGCGCATTTCACAATTTTTCGGATCTGGTGGAGTAAACAACTCGCTTTTTCTTCATCGAAATCATATTTAATCATACTTTAGTCTCTATACGTTAGTATAAGTACCTATTCTATGATCGAAATGTCAACTAGCTCGTCAAGTTCGGAAAGCAATAGTTTCGACGATGGTGTTTGATTTGTAGATGATGAGGACGAGATTGAAGTTATAGTTGGATCTCGTCTATATCCACGAAACTAAATTTTTTTCGAGTATAGGTACTCCTCAGTCATCGTGGAATTTTCAATTTAATTTATTTTTTTATTGCCGTGGGATAATAGTTAAGTAATATTCACGGGCATAATAAGTAATATATTCACGGGGACTAAAAATATTCTGAAAAGGAGCACCAGAAGGTAACACGAGTTGAGCGAGGTTACAAAAAACAACGTAGGTTATTCCACTTCCAAGTTCTGAAATCGTTCGCAGTGCAGAACGCGGTTCCACAAGTTCCGGAACGCCCCGGGATTGTCTGTCCCAGTTCTGATGAGTTGGAGAACTGTAATGTAAGAACTGCAACCGAGTAAGAACTGCAACGCGCACTGAGAACGAAGCTATAGTGTTACCTGTTACCCTTAAACGTACCATTAGGTAATAATTCGCTTTTTATTTAATAAAGGAGAATAAAAACATAAATAACTGAAAAAAAATCGACATCCCTTCGATAGAGTCGTATACTGGCGCAGCACGAAACTAATACGTCAAGTTTACTGCGACCTCAAACTTTAGTGTGTCGTAACACGAGGCCTTCACCCTTAAATTCAAAACAAAACCTTCTTTTTTTTCTTCTTTCTAAGGATCACGAAACCATCCAACCAACCACCCACTCGTCCTTTTACGACGATGATATCACGACAGAAAAATAACTCGGAGTAAGAAGTCATTAAAGGCATAAAAAGTCATAAAAAGCCGTAAAAGGACGCCAAAAACCCTCACGCGATGTCTTCACTCGACATGTCGAGTCATTATGAGGAACGGGTTCTCTTTTTGTCGAAGTTTCAACGACTGCTTACAAAGCGAAATGAGATGATGGAAATTTTACATTACGAAGAGAATTTCAAAAAATCTTGACAGCGCAGGCGGTTCAGCAAGGATGGGAGTTGATTTGCATGGAGACCACAGCGAAGGGTAGCCCACTTGAATTATCTTACATTCAAGGTGAAAATGAAGAAATTGCATTTCATAACACCCGTTTAAAAATTAATTATTTTACTGCAAAGTCATTAGGGGTTTGTTACAACTATGTAAATTCCTTATTTAAAATTATTGAGATTTTTCACATTGCTGATTGCGAAACGTAACTTTTAGGAACTGAAATGTTAGGAAAAAGTAAAACTCCACGGTTCTACGTTAGGAAGTAAAGACGTAAATACTTCATTAGTAATTAAAATAGGTGTAGATATAATACACCAAAATCTACATTAGTGTACCCATGTGTTCATAAATAGACAGAAATGTACAACTCGTTACAGTAAAAAAAAAAAAAATAAAAAAAAATAAAAATAAAATAAAATAAAAATAAAAAATAAATAAATAAAAATAAAGGAGATCAGTGCGATATTCTTGCGTGAAATAGACGCTTCCTGCGTCGAATAGGAGACGAAATGGCTTTATAGCTCTCAGCTGATCAATGACTTCTCATGCGTCTGCGGCCCCTGATACATCTTTTTCCTCGCTATGTTACAGATTACATCCTTACCAAGTTTCATCGAAATCGGACGTCGGGAAGTGGCATTTAAAACGATATCAAGAGGGCATTCATTCATACATACTAGGGTGTGTCGAAAACCTGTTTTTTAAAAATCTTCTAATAATACCCTTGAAAAGCTATATTTTGATCTTGAAAATCACCCTTTCAAAGAGCAAAAAAAAAAAAAATAAATAAATTAAAAAAAAAAAAAAAACCGATTTTTCTGCAGTTCTTCGATGATAATAGAGCGAGTTTTCGTCGGATTCAGATTAGGTAAATAAAGAGGATTTTGTAGGTTTTTTTTTTTTTTTTTAGAGAAAAATTGATTTTCAATTAAAAATTTTGAATAACATTCTTCAAGAGTGTGAAAAATGCTAAAAACCGATAAAAAAAATTGGTAAGAAAAGGGAAATTATTGACTTCTTTCAATTTTAGACACATAAAATGAAGCGTAAAATTTGTTTGATCATACAAGGTTGTAGAGCGAAAAATGTGTAAAATTTGTGATATCTTTTTAAATTTTAATGTAACTTTGCGCGCAGAGCCACAGCTTAAACTAAATAGAAAATTATCAGAGTTAACTAACTGTAACTCGTTCCTTTACGATAAAAACCGTATTTTCAAGGGCTCGCAGCAATTTACCTCAATTTCGGCATATCGGGTTATCTAGAAAAGAGAAGGCGATAGCTCAAATGTATGGGCATGTATCCATTATTTATTACAGTCGAGATATAATGTTTTAGTCCTGTTTATCATTGATTCTTCAATTCTCTCATTTTCTAAACGCATAGAAAGATGCCGTTTTCTTGTGGGGCAACCAACGTATTAATTCCTTTTTACCGACTGAGCTCCACTAATTTTTCAGAATAATATAAATTTTCTTCTCGTATGTTACCTTAAATAAGAGGACTTTGATTTGCAAGAAGATACTTTGGAAAACTTTTTCTGAGAATTTGATTCAAATCAAACCGTTGGGATTCCAATATATTGACTCCACCCTTTTTTCATGTTTCTCCCTCTTTCGATTTTTTAGCTGAGAATTAGAAGAATCTGATAGTGCCATCCTATTTTTCGGAAAATTCACGATCGAAATCATACCTACTTTTTAACTTTTTTACCCATAATACGCAAAATTCAAGCAACTTGAAAATTTTTGGCAAGGAAAAAAAAAACATTACATTTCGGCTGTTGACTATGTTTTTGACGTTTACTATGTTACTTAGGAAGGTCTAAAGAACATTGGTGACAATTTTCAGGAACTTATGAATTTTTTCCAATGATCAGCTGTTTTTGGGCCTACTTTTCCTAGACTTCATTGCAATGCCAGAGGAGTTGGGGGAGGAGGAGGTCAAGATACTTGTCGCCTCCTCCACGATTTCGGTTGAAGGACCTTGGATCGGCCCTCCAAATATTTGATAGAGCCAACCTCCCTTGTTGATTTTGGGGATTTGGAGGATGGCTTGTATATTAGAGAGTTTTTGTTCTTCCTGTAAGATTTTTTCCCGTTGACGCGTAGAGCAGTGTCTAGAGCAAGCAGCTGGAGATGCTAGCTCTTCACGTGATTTTTACGCGTATTTCTACACGTATACGCGAAAAACCAAACGCTAACGTCACGCTAACGTGAAAACGAAGGTCGTTCACTTAAACTAAATTTCTTTTAAATAATTAATTTCTTTATAATTATTTATAAATACATGAATTATAAATAAATTTATTGCTTACTTTAAATGGCTGAATTTTGTAGCGGAGCACTTCACCATAACCTCTCGACTTTTTGACCGAATCTCACTGTGGTTATGTTTGCTGGTAACTGCTTAACTGCGGTTACCTTGGTCACACTGTGGTTATCGGCAACTGTTGTTACCTTTACGTCAGGCTATGATGGCTACCCGTAGGCCGAGAATCCAACGAATGCATTTTCCCGCGCACGTGTAGATAGGCCTTTTCCCCTTACACGCGAAGTTCTACACGTTGACGTGAAGATTCGCGCATGCGCAGTTGGTATTTCAGTCTTTTTACGTACACGGGTAGAAAATTACGGGAAGAACAAAAACTCCCTATTATGCCATCTTTATTGTACCGTATGTTATATCGTACGTATTAACATTTATGGATGAAATCCCACTTAAAACAAAGGTAGGGATGGATACGACTGCCCCATACATTTGAGATATCGCCTTCTCTTTTCTAGATAACCAGATATACTGAATTTGAGAGAAATTGCTGCGAGCAATTGAAAATACGGTTTTTACCGTTATGGAACGAGTTACAGTTTACTCTGATAATTTTCGTATTTAGTTTAAGCTGTAGCTTTGTGCGCAAGGTTACGTTAAAATTTAAAAATCACAAAATTTAGCAAATACATTTTTTGCTCTAGAACCTTGTTCAAAACATTGTACGCTTCTTTTTATGTGTCTAAAAATTAAAAAAAGGCAACAATTCCCTTTTTTACTGATTTTTTATCGTTTTTTTGTTTTGCATTTTTTACACTCTAGAAGAAAGTAATTCAAAATTTTATCATTTAATAATGATTACTTACTTAACAGGACGTTTCCATTTGTTTTCGTCACGTCACGGTGGGGTTTTCTATTGATTTTCACGTACAACCAATGCGTTACTAGGGAAGTGTAACTCCCTTAGTTTTCATAGCAGGGAAATCGTTAGCCACTTTTTGGAATGCTCTCATTCTATCACAGCATCTCATAATCCCTAAGCCTCTGTAGTGTCAAGGAAAGCTGATTTATTACGCTCAGTTATTAACTAATATTGCTAAGTAACCATAATGAACTAATAATGTGTAAAATTAATCATTATTAAATTATCTGACTGTAGAACCGTAGGTCTACCGTCCGTTTTTTTATTTTTATTTTTTTAATTGCAAATCGATTTTTCTCTTGAATACCTACAAAATTCTCTTTTTTCATCTGAATCCGACACTTGCTTTATTATCTTATAAAACTGCAGAAAATGCGGTTTTTTCGTTTTTTAGCTTGGGGGTAGTGAAGGAATTTTTTTAACTTTTGCCCTTTGAGAGGGCGATTTTCAATATCAAATGATAGCTTTTCTAGGGTATTACAAAAATATTTAAAAAAAGAAGGTTTTGACAAACCCTAATACATACCTCAACGGACAAAGTGAACACAATAACTCATTTTTCCTTTCGTAAAAGAAAATGTGCTAAACAGTGGAGAAGAAAACATGATACAAACGATATTGAAATTAAATGAGAAGGAGAAAGTCGGTAGACGAATCAGTATCATATTGCTTCTTTAGATAATCGTTGATAGATTTTTTTAAATTTATAAATATTTTCGATAAGCTTGATAACGTGATATGACCCAAATCTTTGACCCAAAGAATAATGTTTTCGTGAAGAATCAAACTCAGGGTATTTATTTATTTATTTACAAAACGGGCGATGCCCAATTATAATATTGTTAACAAAATAAATTAGTCTCTTGATGAGGAAACAAAATCGGTGTCTCAGAAGAAAAGAAAAAACAATATAGGTATTTGTGTGTACATATACGTATGGAGTTGTTAGTACCATAAAGAAAGTCGGAGTCAATGCGGATACATGCTCTATCTGGTCTTGTATCCGCCACAGCTGCTTTGGCGCACTTTTCACAAAATTCTGACTTGGACCACTCCTATTTAATTTTTAAACTGTCCTGAGCAATTTGTTAGCTTGTCCGCTTGAAACATTTTTCAGTACGATAGAGAAATCTCAAAGTCACAACCTTGAGCTCATTCTGAAGCAGAAAGACATTCTGAGCGAAATCAATTTTATTTCGTATTTATTTTTTCTTGAATAAGAGGTGTGCGTGTTGTGCGAGCGTGACCAAACTTTTATTAAATCCATCACCGTTTTGAAAATCGAAAACTTCAAAGGTCGCAATATTTCAACCCAACAGAACTAAATCAGTCGGGCTCTTGTCTGAAGCTTAATGAAGTTTTACCGGAGCACGGGCGCGGGCGCGAAGGAGGCGACTATTAATTATCCGGCAAAGTGGAGAAAATATCTCCGGGACCGGTAGCCGGGAGACAATCTAACCCGGAGAATTATGTTCGGTGGTGCGCCGCGCGAATTTCCTGGGGAAGGAATCGTTTTCCTGGGCGAAGCCGTTTATCACAGGGGAGCCCCACGAAAGCTGAGAGCCTTCCGAGGAAAGCGGCTCTTAATGGGATCACCTTCTGGGGCTCTTAAACGATGATGGGCTCGAGCTCCGCACGATCTCACGAACGAGGAGACGGCGCTACGACTCTTATTGGGAGACCCGAGCTCTTATTGGGGCCTCCCGGACAAATGAGCGGGTAATGAGCCGTTTTCCGGGTTTGGGCGGTATTCGGGGCGGGTAAACGTATTTTGAGCGCCGACGGCGTTATGTGGGTGGCGCTGTGCTCAAGAGGACCCCTGCAGCAAATTGACAATTTATAAGTCGCGCTGAATCAAATGGACATCTGTTGAATAAGTTTATTATTTCTAATACCTAACTAATCTTTGTAATATCTGTAATTGACCAAGAAAAAGCCCCAGTGATGCTATATGAACTCAAATTTGAGCAAAGGATCAAATTTCTTTATTTTAATATTTTTTTAATTACTTGCATTATTTGAATTTTAGCACTAGGGTGGTGGGGCCAGTGTTGGACACCTTAAGAGGCATTTTGACTTTGGAATCCTAACTATGCAATTAAGTTATGTTTTTTCGTTTGTTCAAACTTGAATCTTACATCTATTGCTGCATCAGGATGCCCTCGAACTGCTCGGTATTGAAAAAATCACTAATTCAAGCCACAAAACATTAGAATCGTTTTCTCAAAATCCATTTTTTGACCCAGTATCTGACAGCTACATTTTTTGTTGTACCTGTGATTGACAACCTATGATTGATACAGCAGTTCTTTTGCAATAGGTGATTCCTTGTATCAACTAAACATTTCATTTCAACATTTTACAAATAAATTGGGGCCTTTTCTGTTAAATCCCCGCGTATTTCCGTTAATTCTCTAGTTCTATCCATTCATTCTGACCTGTATGTCCAACTAATCTGTATTTTTAATAAGGCATTAGTACCATCAAACCATACACAGTATTCTGATCTATTTTACCACAGTGGACGTAAAAATGATCGGGGATCATCAATTCCCATTCTATAGAAAATAGTTCATAAATGCGGGGATATAACAGAATAGACCCATAAATTAAGCATTTGAACTAAGAAACCACAAAATATTATATTATGCTGAGCATTTCAAGATGTTCTCCTTTGGTGACATTACGAGAATCGGTTGTGCATTTGGAATAATTTATGTACAATAAAATCTAATTTATTAATTTCTATGAAGATCTAAAATAAAATCATACTTGAATACTTTTAATAGCGACGAAGACCCACGACTAGGTACTGGTTGTAGGTTCCTACACCTACTTACTACTTGTCTAAACAAATAAACAAAACAAATAAACGTTCCGAACTTCTTATTCATCTAGGCAACGGATTTATAATTTACACTACTATTTCGCAAAGGAAGAAAAAACTATACCCGACTTAAAAATCAATTACATTCTATTTCTTAACTTTTCGACAAGAACAGGAAATTATACATATTTGTTTACACAACATTTACTGGTTACCAAAACATGGTGTTCTTTAAGTTTGTGTGACGTGACACTATTATTCAGTTCTGTTTTTCACATCCCCATCACGAACACAAACTCAGTTCCCTTGCTTCTTCGCAGTTGTGAACTCCACAAGTACTAGATTATTCCGAAACTTGAATAACTTTGGACCGGTCAGTGCTTTGGTCAATATAATCTGCGTCCATCTCTTCCGTCTGCAAATATTCAATTTTGACCTTTCCATTGGCCACTGCTTCCCGGATGAAATGCTCGCGAATACTTGTGCTTAGATTTTGAGCTCGTCATCGGATTTTCTGCCATTTTTTTAGCGATTGGTTGTCTTCGTATATGGTTATACATCCCAATTTTAAACCTATATCTCTCCCCGACTGTTGTAAATATATGGCTTCTTTTGTGGCATTTGTAAGAGCCATATACTCTGCTTCGCACGATGACAACGCTACAGTTTGCTGTTTCTTTGATTCCCAACTCACAGCAGCTCCCACATACTTGAAACAATATCCGGAGTATGAGTGGTCGTAACTTTTGTCAATAGCCCAATCCGCATCAGCCATACCTACAAGATCTCTTCTTGTTTTAAAAATATGTAGAGCGAAATGTTTTGTTCCCTGAAGGTAACATAAAACCCGCTTCGCAGCTTGCAACAGGAGTTGAATTGACTCAAAAAGCTCACTGTATGCGCAATATCGGGCCTTGTTGCCATTGCAAAATACATTAACGAACCTATCAAACTTTGATATGGGTGATTGGAATTCGATCCATCCCCCCCCCCTTTTGAGCTTCAACCCTGGTTCCATCGGGTTTGCGACTGGCTTACAGTTCTCCATTTTAAATTTCTTAAAGATTTCTTCGATATATTTAGTTTGTGATGCAAAAAAAAAAAAAAAAAAAAAAAAAAAAAAAAAAAAAAAAAAAAAAAAAAAAAAAACACGCTCAGCTACCATTTAGGCAATGAATTTATAATTTATACTAGGTACTATTTCGCAATGGAAGAAAAAACTATATCCGACTTAGAAATCAATTAGATACATTCTATTTCTTAACTTTTCGACATGAACAGGAAATTACACATATTTGTTTACACAACAATTAATTTAAGTTAGTGTGAAGTGACGCTATTATTCATTTCTGTTTTTCACAATTCAACTTCCATAAATTTTGTAAATTTCGGCCATAAATTTTGTTTTCAGTTGTTGTTCATGATTTATTAGTAAATATTCAGTGAAGGAATCGTAATTTTTCTTGTGTGAGTAATTTGCTGAGTCGAGTTAGGATCTTTCCCACCATTATGGTTGCGACGGTGGCGCCACTACCGTTAATCGAAAACGCGATTGGTCTTAAACGTAAATTGCGAGTGGAAATTTTGATTTTGGAAACCAACAATTTCTTTCTCTCCAGAAAGTGGGGGGAAAAAAATAGGCAAGAAAGAAGATTGTCATCCTACGACCTTCAACCACCTGATACACTTTCAACAGAATTATTTTTCAATTAACCGGTTTAATTATAATTGGTGCTACCTGTTGTATAATTGGTTGACCTAATATAGTTTATAGAACGTTGGCTACCTATAGTAGATGGACTAGTGAAAGGTAGGTGTAAATGAATAAAAGAAGAAAAAACATACCTATTGGCCGAGGGTGTGTCAATCTCGACAACATTCCAAATAGATGGTTAGTTCTCGCTCCAGAAGGGGTTTTGAAGGAAGAAAATATAAACTACACGAAACTGAATCGTAAAAACACATTCGGCTGCAGGAGAAGGCTGAACTTTTAGATGATTCAAGTCTATCCTACTATTTCGTTTTAACGAATTTTCTTAAAAAATGAAGCTGTAGCATGAAAATCATTCCCACAACTGTCTACTACACAACTTGTTATACATATATATGTATATATACATGGGTTACAACTCATGGCTATAAAAAACATGGCTCCCATCATGTTCACAGGTCGAACCCTTTCCTGGTGGGGCCTCGACCACCACAGGCCGTATCCAAGGTTTTCAGCTCTGAGCTGACGTCAGCAGCCAGTCCAGCTGCCTCCCACAAATCCAAAGACCGCTACGCCTGTAAATTTTGTGGAAAGGTATGTGTAGCTATTTGTTATTATATGTTATATTTCGCTAATCAATATACCAATCAATGCATTAGAGAGCAGTGAATACTCCTTATTTCGAACATAAAATCTATAATTATACTTGCTGTGGAAGTAATTATTTACTCATATGCGGTGCATATTTTGTATCTCAGAGTACCAATTCGTTTCACCTTACGGAATGTAATTTTTTTCAAAAATTTCTTTGGTTAATAAATAGTTAGGTAAATAAAATATATACCTGGCATGGCTGAGATACAAGAAACTGAGAGTTCTGGTAGAATAGGCAGTAACCTCCATGTGTATAAGTAGATGATACCAAGATGGACGTATTATCAAATCTAAAGGGTTATTTCCGCTAGTAGTCACAGTAAACTTATCATTTACGGACCTTTTGGAAGTCAAGTACTGGGGGTGAGTAGCAGTGTTTATTGATGACGTATTCACTGAACTAGTTATCTGCATCAACATGAGTGAGTTGTGAACAGGCAATATTACAATAATGCAGATGATGATGCAACTAAGGTATCATCAATGTATGTGAATTATGTAATTATGATTTTCAAGTTTTTACGCTACTATAGGGCTATTACTGTATATAGTCTGTGGCATTAGAATATCATAACTGTTCGTTTACGATTCAATTAGGGCGTAATTAGTGTAAATTTTATATAGGTATGATAACTGAACAGGCCACTGTCACTTCACTCATCAATTCATATTTTGAGTTAACAGTGGATGGTTTAGGAAGTGTTTATTGGATGAAATAATCAGGGTTGCCATGTCAAAGATCATCATCACCGTATGTTGATGATTTTATCTGGACCATATTACTTCAAGTAAACATGATCATCACTGTTATTCGAGGGTTTTATCACTGTAAATATGTGCCAATGTAGCATATTCTTTGAACAGGTTCATTAGTACTTAGTAAGTGTAGACCGTTCTCTCAGAGCAACGGCCAGTTTCAATAAAGGTTTGATAGGTGGTGGATTTGGCGCATCATCAATGGTAACAATGCACACAATAATGAAGTTGAGGGTTAGCGAGGGTTGGTAAATGATTCAAAAACTCTTCTACACCACGTTTCGCTATATTTGGATAGCATCTTCAGGGCTACAGTGCAACAGAGGATAACAAGTGGTACAGTCTGACTATAAAGACAGCAAAACTGATATAACATAGGTACATAATGTTAACCTAATTACTAACATTTTAATGCAAAATCAGATACATGAATTAATGTGGCTACTTATATTGGCAAAATTAATTCACATTAATTCATGTATCAGATTTTGCGTACAATTTTTAGTAAATAGGTTAACATTATTTACCTATGTTATATCAGTTTGCTGTCTTTATATGTAGTCTATATGCCAGACTGTACCACTTGTTATCCTCTGTTGTACTGTAGCCCTGAAGATACTATCCAAATATAGCGAAACGTCGGCGTAGAAGAGTTTTTGAATTATTGATTAACCTTTGCTAACCCTCAACTTCATTATTATACAAGTGGTCGAGAAAACTAACATAATGAATACAATCACAGCGGCACCAGTTGTAAGTGATGTGATCAGGCCATCATCAGTAGTAGCTTATTAACCCTAAAATGGATTCGGTGGGTCAAAATGACACCATTCCCCACTTTCCGCAGTGTCCCAACCCTCCCTGGTGGAGGGGCGCCTCCCCCTCCGAGGTGTGCTCCCACTAGACTGTCCTCTCTGTGATCTGCCAGCCGGCCACCATCTCAGAGCCCGTCCGTCAATGCAATCAGGTAAATACGAACCTCCTATGTGTCAAAATGACACCCGAATGCGATAACGTAGGTAAAGCGTAGTATTTTTGACACCACGACTCCATTGTACGCTTCCCAACAAACCGGCCAAATATGGTCAGAAGATAATAATAATTGTTGATTCTGGTACAAAATACTTATTAGATGCAATTCCCTACATCGGAAAAGGAACAACACCTCCAAACGTGCCAGTAGCATTATACCTAGTAAAGAACTTGGTGGCAACAATAGAGAATACGAACAGGAACGTTACTTTTGACAACTGGTTTACCAGTATTTCCCTAGCTTCGGATCTATTGCAAAAAGGAATTACTTGCAATGGAACAATAAGGAAAGATAAAAATGAACTACCACCTTAGTTTTTGAATTTGAAATTTCAGGACAGGAAAGTTGGTTCATCACTATTTCTCTTTCACGATGACATAACAGCAATCTCGTTCAAGGCAAAGACTAATAAAATGGTAACCCTGATTTTTACCACGCATGACAAACCTGATGTACATCCATTTTCAAAAAAACCTGAAATTATTCACACGTATAATGCCACAAAAGGAGGTGTCGATACACTAGACCAACTTTGCTCTAATTACTGCTGCAACCGAAAAACAAAACGATGGCCATTATGTTTTTTATAACATAATAAATGTGGCTTGTGTAAACATATAAATACAATTTCTATCGGCGACAAAACCAAAACATTCCAACAACACCTGCTCCTCAAGGAAATGTTCACCAAAAAACGGCAGCTCGTAAAAGAAAACCATCCTCTGAAAACATGGGCTCAACAACGACAAAAAAACCTAAAAGGAATCAAGGCCAACCTAATAAGCCACTCACTCGCATGGAGTTCATGCTCAAACTCAATGAACAACTCTCCTATCATTGGAAGTTGCGAAGGTTGGCAAAAATCAAGGTTTCAGTCGCAACCTGAAATCGGCTATACAAGAGAGCTTGAACATGTCAACCCAGCCACCGACTCAACCTGCTGCAGCAACCTGCTTTCTGTTTACTTTTTGTTCTAATTTGAAGAAGTCCATTAGGCTACTAGTTTTCTTTAACTTATAATGACAACATAAACCATTTGGTATATAATCAACCCTCTGAGTTTATATTGCAGCAGAGTCATCTTAATTTTTTGAAGCAGTTAATTAATATTTCAACACTGATAGTTACTCAGAAGTTATATACCTACCTACCTTTTTTTGTAATTACTATGTCCTGTACTTACAAAAATGTGATTGATTGGAAACTGTGAACCTACTTGTTATAGTCTGTAAGTTGAAAGAGTCATTTATTATGCCAAATATAGGTAATCATATTTTTATAATAATTATTATGTTATTTTATATAATTATAATTATTATTACTTTGAGGTTTGAAGAAATTACCTTTATATTAATCATTACTTTTTGTACTAAAAGACTTCACAGTCTGCCAAAGTGATATACTATTTTGAGATTTGAAGGAAGTTACCCTCATTTATTACCTACCTATTACTTTTTAATAATAATTTATTAAGAATTACATTTTTCACTTGGTCCATGTTGTTTTTATCATTTTAATGACAAACTCTTGGTAAAAGAAGAGAAAAGTGGGCAATGCTTAACAAGTGTCATTTTGACACCAACCGAATGCAATGAGGGGATAGGTAATAGCCGAATCCATTCTAGGGTTAAACTACCTCCGTCGGTGTATTGAAGACAATTGATGAATAACTAACTCCACTATAGGTTCTGGTCAATTTTTATCTTGCTGGAGGATTTTCGAAATTTTTATAAGCTATTCCAAGACTTTATCCTGGTCTTTGTCTAGAATATCCTGACTATTAAAAATTAATGACACGCGTCTGCTGAGACCGCAGACACTTCACTCTTCACGTTTGATTTTGAAACAGGTATTTCCGAGGTCTGCAAACCTCACGAGGCATTTGAGGACTCATACTGGAGAGCAGCCTTATCACTGCAAGTACTGTGATCGCTCATTTTCCATCTCATCTAATCTTCAGGTAAAATTAAGAATTTTGTAATTTTATTACACGAAAAGTGTTATCCGTCTAACCCAATTCTTTATAATGTGTTGTTTTAAAAAACGGATTTTTAAAGATCTTGTCTAAGGCCATTGTCTAAAATAATAGAGGTATAAATATAGGGTGGGCCCAAATAAAACAAGGGTCAGAACTATGTAATTGAGGAATATGACATTTTTTAGTAGTTACCTTAAAGTAGACCACACCCAATTTTTCGAGAGAAAAAAAGTAGCACAACGTTTTATAATATTTCTTTTACACTTAAGCATAGTTCAAGGTTCTTTTCAGATCAATATTTCCGTAACAAATCAACATGCGAAAATGGCATTTACGCATTCATATTTCCTTCTAGGGTAATGGGCTCATGTACACCAACATCTACAGTTCGAGAAAATCGAATAGGACCCGAATCAGCTGAAATTCAGCTAACACTTGCGTTGTAAATGTCACAATCGTGTTGGCTCCCTCTTATTTGAAGCGCGAACTGTTATTATGAAATCATTGCAATAGCTTATTAATTTATTTTCATATTTATTTAACCAAAACTCCTTAAACTATTGATTTAGAAAAATTTTCAATTGCATATCACACGAAAATTTCCTGAAGTTGAAGATGATAAGGACGTTATCCATCGGACTAGATCATTTTATCGGAAACTCAAGTTTATTATAACATTCGTTATACATTGAAGGACAAGAGAAATGTACCTAGACCCGGTGTTTTATTTCATCTCTTTGATGGGTACTGTCTACGTCTATGTTTACATCGGTTTCTAGAATCTGACGTATTTAACATTTTATTTGGCACTCAGCTTTTGTTGGTTAAAACATTCTAGAAGAGCGTATGGGTTTTACTTAATTTCATTAATTTCCTCTCTGTAAGGCCAGAGTTTAGTCAGAGAACCTAACTACGAGTAGGTAAAGAAATTCTACCATAGGAAGTAGAAATTTGAAAAGCTTCTCTGGGACATTAAGAGACGAATGACTCTGAGTTCGCTAAATTTTCTCCTTTTCACTCTAGGGACGTAAAATTTGTTAGGAAGCCTCTCCGGGACAGTAAGACACGAATGAAATTACGGGCTCCATGCTGATCTGAGTGAGCTAAATTTTCTTCTGTTAACCTTGGGAAATTTAAATTTGATAGGAAACCTCTCCGGAACATTAAGAGACGGATGAAATGACAGACTCCACTCTGATCAGCTGACTCAGCTAAATTCTCTCCTGGTAACCCTAGGAAATTTGAATTTGACAGAACAACAAGCGTCAAATGAAATTTCGAGTCCGTACTTTGGATTTCTTAATCTTTACCATCTGGGAAATGACAATTTATATTGCAGAGACACGTACGAAACATCCACAACAAGGAGAAGCCGTTCAAATGCCCCACTTGCGAGCGGTGCTTCGGGCAGCAGACCAACCTGGACCGTCATCTCAAGAAACACGACGTCGTACACGCTGACCACTCATCTTGTAAGCGGGTTTTATCTATCTGTTTATATTAATACAATTTTTTTTTTTTTTTTTTGGCAGGACAGTCAATATTTGAGGGGTCGGGTGGGGGCGGAGGTGTGGTTCAGAACTGAGCTCTGCTACCATGTGACAGCGAGAGGCGATGGAAATTGAGTAGTTCCTCCTTCAAAGGGAAGAGTCGATTAACCTGCTACATCCAGATGATATCCTGGAGATTGAATAATAATTGAATAATCTCCAGAATATGCCAAGGAGTAGCATAAGCGAGAATCAAGAAGGAGGAACTACTCATATCCGTCACAATCATTACCTTCCTTGGTCACCACTTTTGGTTGTAGTAGATGTAGAATGTTTTCGTCAAGTATGGTGATTTTGATTTTTAGAAACTTCACAACTTTTGAGGGGTAGGGCCAAAAAGGGTCAGCGACATCTCGTTCTGTTCTGCCGCTCGGATTTACTTGCAAGTAGGTAAATTTACTTGTCATCGTACATCTATTGTATCAAAATACCATTTCGATAGTCTGTACGATGATACTGATATTTGGGAAATGCCGCGTGGCTAAAAACGGTTAAAAATTGTTAAATTTATTTGAAATTTATAAAAATCAATTAAAAAGCTTGGAAAATTGCTTAAAATCCCAAATCTGTTTTGAATTGTAAAATATTATTGGTTAACGATTTCTTCGCACTCAAAGTGCAAGAAATTCAAAATAACCTAACGTAATATAATACTGTAATCCACGAAAATTTGCTCATACGATCATGCTACATGGCTGGAACTTTATGCATCCGAAGTTCTGGATCGGAATATCATCATAATATTAGCGGAAACTAAATAACTAACCAAACCAAAAGTTTTTGTTATAGGTTAGTTAGCTTCATTTACAACTTCATCGGCAAGTCAATTCGTTCTGTTTTAGGACGTCCCTCTAAAGCAATGTCTTATAGCCAAGGCTTCGTTAACAAAAGGGAGGCCTATTGGAATTGATCCAGGGGGGTGGAGGACAACCTAAGCATGAAAATAAATGAATAAATAAATAAATAACGGCATAAAAATTCGATTCAGACCATTCTAAGATTCGTCTTAACAATTCTCGTCCGATTTTCGTTTTTTTCCCCACCTATGAATTCAGTCTAGTTTTAGATAGTATATAAGGAGTTTCAAATTTCATTATGGAAGGGGGTGAATGGAGGGGGTAATATTAATAAGTCATAATGTTTTAACTAATCACGTCAGATTATTATGAATCTTTTTTGTTCAACTATGAATTTGATCTAGTTTCGGAAGGTATATCAGGAGTTTGAAATTGCATTATGGAAGGGGGTGAATGGAAGGGGTAAAGTAATAAATTATGATGTTTTAACTATTTTCGTCAGATTTTCGTGATTTTTTTTTTAAATTATGAATTTGGTCTAGTTTTGGAAAATATGTCAGGAGTTTCAAATTTCATGCTCGAAGTTTTATGATGGAAGTTTACAATCGGTGGAGGGGTAATTAATGGGGGGCAAGGTAATTCCGAGAAGTCATGATATTTTTGGGTTTTCTCTTAGTTTAACTACCACCAAAATTGTATACAATTACATAGGGTCGTCCTTGTAATTCATGTATTACTTACTCATACGTTTTTTGCTCTTTTCAGCTCGCTACAAAATGTTAAGCGAAATTACTCGTGCTCGTGGCCCAACGCCCCCCCCCCCCCCCACCCGATTTCCGATAGTTGTAATTTTCCTTGCAAGTTATAACTTATATTTTGTTTATTATCGTCTGCTGGATTACTTTCACTTCTATTTGACTCAATGAAAAAGTTGATGAATCCTCATTTCTACTCCTTTCACATACCTGACTCAAAAGTAACAATCACGACAAAGTACTGCCGTAAAACTTTATAGGAAATAGTTAACAGTTAGAGAGAAAATAGAAAGCAGAACTCTTAGTGCTATGATCGATTTTTTTGGTACTAAATAATGTTAATACATTCATTGATGATAATAATGGACCATTATAACGGGATACATGTTGAGTTGACCCATTTCGTTGATAAGGTATTGTCAAACAAACCCATCGTCAAGTAGTAATTAATCAAGGCATTAATTTGAGAATTGGAAGAGTCATTGTAATTTATGCTATGCGTGATATAGCATACCAACAATTTTCACACTATCACTTACAAAAAATATACGACGTCATTTCGCATTATTTTGATTTGTTCGCACAGCTGGGGGAAATCGGCATATGGTCGATGAACGATCTTACTTTGAGGACATCAGAACCTTCATGGGAAAGGTGAGTAGTAATTTTGTTCAGTGGGTAATCGATAACTGGAACAATCAACTTTTGCTGGATACGCTCATGCCATACATTGTGTTTTACACTTCAAATTGCACAAATATCAATATTATTACATAAAACGATGTGTTATGTCATATCAAACGAAATAATTATGAGGACTTTTTCTAATGTTCCAGGTAACTTCTAGGGCGTCAACGTCATCCTCGCCAGGATTGTCTGACAGCTGACAAGAAAAGTACAAAAACTTGAAAAAAGCAGAATACTTATTTTAAAGCTTTTCCGACCAAGGATGATTGTATAATGCTCATGGTTTGGCTTTGTTCGGATCAGCTATCATGTTTGGTCCATGGACCTTAATAGAAATGTTTTTGTTAGTGATGGTGTTTCCAGCTACAGAATATTGTTTTCACGCCATTGAATCAGCAACGAAACTTTAGCGTTCGGCTACCGACTGCTGACTCCACAAACCCACTCACTGCTGGGTTGAGTAATCAACCGGTGAACAATGAAATGGTCTCCAAACCGTCTTTTACCACTGGTGAAATATCGTGGTCTAATGTTGGCGCATCTGGCGCCCCGAGCGGCTTATTGGGGCACTAGATTCCTCATCAGATAGTGTTCACGTTCACATCACTACCTCCTGGATCCTAAGGAGAGTCTAAATACCGCTCCCCAGTTGTCGCGGAGCCTCCCTACCACCAATCAATGGAAATTATCTTCCTAATGAGTAGCGAAGTTCTATAACATTGTTCAATATCTGCTGTAGTCCTTCGTGGTTAAGTTCGTATTTTCGCATTTGAATTCAACCTCCGAAACAAAATTTTAAACGTCATTATTTTAAGTCATACCTATTTAAAAAGTCGTCATTTTGATCCATTCGTCTAACTAATCTGTATTTTGCTAAGGGATTGACTATTGATGTTATTTATTTTTGAGATGCGAGCTAGCGAGCATCCAGACCGCTAAACTACACAAATCATTCTGATCTATTAGTCAAACTAATCTATATTTTAGCAGTGGACACATTAATAAAAATTGAGGCGCCAATATTCCTTCAACGGAAATGGGGTTGGTTGCACTAGTTTCCGCTAGGAGCGCTTGGTCCGCGACAACCGTAGAATGTGTACTTCATTTCCTTCGGAGGTCCATGACATCGAGGCTCCATCTCCCTTGATTCGCATTTGGAAAATTCCCTTCTATTCTGCCTCGAGTTTCTTTCATAGTCAATCGTGTGTGTACAACAAAACTTTTCATTGCGTTTTGGAAGGTATCTTGACATAGAACGAGCAAAGTGTAGGAATGAAATTCAAAACTCCAACCCCTCAGCCTTCAACCCCTCAAACATCAACTATCTGTTTAGAGTCTAGAAAAGTTTTCATATCAATAAAACATGGTTAAAAAAAAAAAAGAAAAAAAAAAACTCGATGTCCGACGGTTGACATGTCTAGATCAACACCAAAGTAACGAAACCAACTGGGAAGCAACAATTGTCACCATTGATAGGACCAAGAAAACGTGTGAATTTGCAGATCGTTTTGCTAGTGGTTGGCAACACTGATCAAGTACCCAGGAGGGAGCATGAATGCAGAAGTTTCATGTAGAAAGTTTGGAAAGGGTAAGCACATAGACGTTTCTCATGGAGTGTGATGCGAGTGAGTAAACTAAAAAGTTGCATACTGGTCTAGGAGTGAAATCACTGTTTAAACTTGTAAATTGTCTACCTAATGTAAATAATACGTCCCACATCCAAAATTTGAATCTTTAGTTATTTCAGTATCGCTGACATTTGACTGAAGTACTGATAGATGTTCTCTATTTTGAGACCGGCAAGCATCCACTCTGTACAACTACACAGCAATGCGATCTATACATAGGGCCATCTATCCACCAGTAGGTATATAATTCAGAGAAAAATTGTATATTAGATTAATACAATTTATTTATTTCAAAAAGGTACATGAGAGTTTTAGATCACCAAACTACATAGATGATTAGAATCTGGATGCTTACCTGATGTGTTAATTTGACTGTAGGCTAGAATGCCTATTTCAGCTGAGTAGCAGTAAACGATTGCAAATCAATTGCGCCAATAAACCGCTTGGAGTGCCACATGTTGCACTACAAACAGTGAACGATTTGTGTAGTCACACCATACACATGGTATGAACTGCAGTACTTACCTTCTTTTTGCATCTAAATATGGAGTTCCTAAGTGAACGGATTTTCTATGCTTAAATATACCTTCTTCCTTTCTGTAACGTTTCTATCTTTTTACAAACATCTCTATATTAATAAGAATGAAACTCCGTCTGTCTGTCTGTCTGTCGTGTCTATGCACGGCCAAACGGCTGAATGGGGGGAGTCTACGAGTGGGGGGATCTTCTTGGGATTTTCCGATAGGGTGTATAAGCGAATTTAAAATTGTCTAATCCCAGCCGAACCATGGGCCGTAGGGCGGGAGGGGGGTCGAAGTTCGCGTTAATGTGCGCTTTTTGGACTTCCCCGCTTCCCCTACCACTCTAAACGGCCGTTGACAATTCCGGAAAAATACCGGTTTCGTAGGTTTTCCTACGAGGAAGACGACGGCGCGATCGGATCGCGAAAAAAGTATCGGGAAATGCGTAAAAAAAATGCGAGAGTACGGACCCGTTTTCTCAAAAAGTCCGCCGAAAAACTTGGTTTTTTTCCGATTAAAATATACCCCATAAAGGTACGTTTTTCGGAACGGTTTTCGCGGGCGAAATAAAGGTTTGATCCCGACGAATCTGAATCCGAAATCGGATATCGAAAAAACTGACGAGAACTCGGTCGAATCGCGAGCGGAAGCGAGGGGAAACGTTTAAAATTACATTTTTAATCGACACCGCCGCCCATTTCACAACGGAAGGGACTCGACTTCTACGCAATACCTTGCGAGCAGGCCAACGCACGCGCGCGTATAAGGATGGAACTTTCCCTTTCGAGCGCCATTTCAACAGAATGAATACGGGTTTGTCCTACACATATACAGCAATGCCTTGCGAGCGAAGCGAGCAACATCCCCAAATAAACTTTTTTGTGGTTCCACGTAGTTTTATAAGATTTAATTTGTTTGTAAGAATTTCCAATAGAAAAAAAGTCTGCCAAGTTGGGTGGGCAGTATAACTTCCTCAAGCGAGCGAAGCGAGCAGCATCCCCTACAGAAGTTAAACCTACCCTTAGGGATCTACCGTTTTCGAGCAAAGCGACCATCATTTCCTACATGCCATACTTTGCGAGCGAAGCGAGCAACGTTTCCTACATGCCACAATTTGCAAGCGAAGCGAGCAACATTCCCTACATGCCAGAGTTTGCGAGCGAAGCGAGCAACATCCCCAAATAAACTTTTTTGTGGTTCCACGTAGTTTTATAAGATTTATTTTGTTTGTAAGAATTTCCAACAGAAAAAAAAAAAAACGTCTGCCAAGTTGGGTGGGCAGTATAACTTCCTCAAGCGAGCGAAGCGAGCAGCATCCCCTAAAGAAGTTAAACCTACCCTTAGAGATCTACCGTTTGCGAGCGAAGCGAGCAACATCCCCTACAGAATTAAACCTACCCTTAGGGATCTACCGTTTGCGAGCAAAGCGAGCAACATCCTCTACATGTTTCAATTGTAATACATCGCATGTGTACAGACACACCTTGCGAGCGAAGCGAGCAACTTAATGGGGGGGCCAGGGCTTTTGTTTGCGAGCGAAGCGAGCAACATCCCCTACACACCCTTAGGGATGTGCCGTTTGCGAGCGAAGCGAGCAACATTCCCTACATGCCACACTTTGCGAGCGAAGCGAGCAACATTCCCTACATGCCACTGTTTGCGAGCGAAGCGAGCAATTTAATGGGGGGTCCGGGGGGCTTGCCCCCCGGCTGGACGTGGAGGCGAGCGTAGCGAGCCGGAGCGGCTAGTAATTTATGTATCCAAGTGATTTGATTTGTAATCTGGATACTCCTTAGCTCTCATTTCAAGAATAATTTAATTATATATGAAAATCAAAAATAGTGCCGGATTGATCCTTTCACTGTAATTTCAATTACCAGAGACAAAAAATAAATACATAACACCAAGGGCCAACAGATAATTTTGCGATTATCAAAGATGTACGTCCCCTAAGCCTGCACATCAGTCATCCTAGTCCAAGTGGTGGTACCAAAAAAAAGTTGGCGTACTGTCGGTATCAACTCGTAAATCCGTACCTACAAAGAAAGTTTCGTTAACACAATGGCTAGCATATGATGTAGGTACCTACATAATACCTACATAATGAATTACTGAAAATTCATGTACCTGTTCCTCAACAGAAGTACCTACCTTTAATTAATATTATGATTCCATCCATGAGATGCTACTGTTCATTGCGTTCCAATAACTACTAGCTAAATACAACATCACATCTTAGAATAATGAATTAAGGACAATTATTTAGTAGTATACTGTTGATTTATTTACTGCCAATAAACAATAATGATGTGTTCCTGTTTATAAATATATTCACTGCCATAATTTTAAATGGAATGCTCGATTATGATAATTGAGGGCGTATTTGAAAACTTATGCAGAACCCTTATTCTTGTTTTAAATTTTAATCTAAGTTTTCGTGAACCTAGAAAACTTCAATTCCATGACTTAATATTCGTTACCAACCCTAATAATACTTCCTCCCATTTTGTGATAGTAAGATTTCGTAGAAATATTTGTTTTTTTGAATTGTTTATATGTATGTTTGCCTCTTTGTTTAAAATCTCTTAGGATTCTAATGAAGGAGTAAGAAACGAAGACAGTTTTATGAGTTTGTTATCTTTTAAAAATAAAGAATATATTTTTTAGAAATGATTATAATTATGTTGATGATTACAAGAATGTTTTGTTTATTGATTTGATAAAATTTTAATTACTGAAAACAGGAAAAAATATATAAGCGTATGATGCAGTTAGTATTTTATTTTCCTTTACCACGCAGTCTCGCATTTAAACGTTAATTTTTTATTAAAGAAGTGGAAAATCAGAATTGAAAATCCCTTAGAAAGCTTGTTAAATAAGATTCTTTACATAAAATGTGCTGAAAACTGTTTTGCTTCGGGAGGAATCTAACTTTGAAACATTTTCAGAAATTTTAATTTTTTTATACCTCTCATTTTTGTTTAAGCGGGTGTACTTTTCAAGAGTCACAGTACACCCATCACGTAGGAAATTAAACGGTGGCTTTTGAAATGTGATCAAAAGTGGTAATTAATTGGAGTGAAGTAAAAAGACCATGAATTGTGGGAAGAAAATAATTGTCTTCCTGGCAAAATTGAAAACAAATAAATAAATTAATGAAACAAAAATGAAAACTTAAAAAACTCAAAAATGAAAGAAATTAAGAAAAAACATCTGCCAAGTTGGGTGGGCAGTATAGTACCTACACTTATTGTAACATGAAGAGTAGAAATAATCAAGATAACCAACTATGAAAGACCTAATCGACTTTTAATATATACTTAGACGGCAATAAACTTTATATAGAGGATCGTCTAGGTACTCAAAAGATTCCTGGAAGTTTCATAAAAATCGGTCTATTAGCCTTGGAGTTTCACGTGTGTCACCCAACAATTGTTTAAAGGCCGTATCACACTTCCATTTTTTCAGCTTTTTCCCAGCATTTTTAATGCTCGAACGTGAATAAGGCAAAGTGATTTTTTCCAAGGTCAGCTGTGAATGTTGAAGAGGAATAAGTGCAAAAACAGCGCATTCTGGCGGAATGCAGTTTTTATGAAATCTGTCTGGTTAGGGCTCCTAGGGGTTTTCCATCGAATTGTTACCTTCCCAAGGATTATGTTTTAGCATTTTTCGCGTTGAGGTACAAATTAGAACATGTTTTACAAATATTGTAAATCCGAAAGTGAGACACTGTATATAGGAATTGTAAATCTTTTCGAAATAAATTAAAGTATTTTTCATAGTTCTTAAGTTTCAATGACATTACAATATCTGAAGAATAGGCGGTAATTATTGATGTAGCGTACGGAAATTGCAATTGTAAGGGATACGGTTCGAGTACCTTAGTTCGTGTCTTCGTCATCGTGATAAAATATAGCATATGACATTTAAAGCTGGTGGTATATCAAGGGACGATTATTTACTATCTAGTTTCAATATTTTTGATCCTTTCCCGCGGGCTTTACCTTTCCTGGATCTAGACAGTTTATGACACGAAGAGAATCGACGCAAACTATGTAATATTCAGGGAAATCCCTTATGCCTAAATACGGGAGGGTTTCAAGCCGCAGATGGCACGTCAAGATGTAAATCCCTCAAAGGAAATTGTTGACAACATTATTTAGGGCGGAGGGGTGGGGAAGGTAATGGTCGGGTTTCATACGGCCACTTCGTACTCCTCCTGAGTCCAGTCACGATTCCTGGGAGAGGCTCCTCGTGACCCCGCGGGTGCCGCCACTTAGTCAATGTCTGAGGAAAGTAGTCTGAAGTGGAGTCCGTCCTCTGAAGACGGAGGAGTCTGAGGTGCGACGAGTGCCTGAAAGGAATGTCCTCGACTCGTCCGGCCACGCGCTCGCACAGCTGACGGGGAACACTTGAACAAATGCTAAAAATAGTTGTCTATGTGAAATTATAAGAAGGTGTGCTTCTGACCGTATTACATAGCTCCTTACGTCTTACATGGGATCAGAGGCATCCAACTGAGAACTTTCGTTTTTAAAACTTTGTTCCATGACGAGGAAACATTTTTCATCTGTTAGAGACATCTAAAGAGACACACAATTTTTACATTTCTCAGGTGTCTTTACTTAGTAAACGTCTGAGGTAAGTAGTCTGTGATGGAGTCCACCCTCTGAACTTTGGGTGCTTCGAGTATCTGAAAGGAGGGTCCTCGACTTGTTTTCGTCCATACTTTGACAAATGCTAAATGTGGTTGTCGGTGTCAAATTAGAAGACGAGACTAACTACATTTAATTGCTCCTTCAGCTCCACACAGGGTGTCGCACTTTCGGATGCACCACCGGCTAGGGTTCGATTCTACTACTAATTTGTGATTTTTTTGTGTGCTATAACATAATTATATTTTTTTAATTCACGCTAAAGACAACTTTTTTCATTTTTAAGATTTTTTTTCGTGTTTTCGACTTTGTGTCACTAAAACTGTCATAACTCCCTAAAATTTCAGACAAAACTCTTTAAAACTTTTTAAATGGAATGAACGGATGAATAATAATCCTTAAGTGAAGAACTTGTAAAATCCCGATTTTCACTTATTTCAAAGTTTGTCTCTCAAAACGTCCATGATGGAAATTTTCATGCTGTAAGCCTAAACGTTGCATCACAATCCCAGCTTTCCAACGGTGTAATCAATTTTTATTTTACTTTGTTAATTGAGGGAGACAAGTATGTTTGTAAACTGAAAAACGTTGTGTTTTCCATGAAATCGAGGGTTTTCATGAAAAATGACCCCCTAAGAAAATACTTGTGTGGGGTCGGTTTCTACGTATTTTTTAGCATGAATATGCTTTAGCCGTGACCTAACTACCGAAAAATGTCCCACGAGAGTGCAACGAAAGTAGCGCCAATAATTGTGATGATTTCCGCTTACAACCGAGTCGTTGCTACGGATATGATACTTCGTCGTTTTTCATCCCACAAAATTCGTTGACCATTCGTTCGAAAGCTCTCGATTTATCCAACCATACTATATTAACTACTGCGAAGTGCGTGGCCAACAAGCTGAGTTATGAGCATGGTTATATGAATAATTATTGTTTACACACAGGTGATCATTCTCAATTATTGATATTGTGAACATGATTGCAACCGCTTGTTAATTTCTGATGATTTCATTGAGCTGGTGTTTCGATTATGTGATTCATAGCAGGTGATCCGAATATTGCGAGAACGGTTAGATTTGTGAAGCGGTGGTTAAATTATTTTAATAGGTAATTTCTATACTTTACACTATAGGAAGCTGTAATTTCGTATGTAGCCTCTTTAGCCTCTTTCTATAATAAAGTGAATGTTTACTCGCGAGTTTCTATTAGGAGATCATCATCTCACAAGAGCTCAATCGTCGTGATCATTTCTATAATAAAGTGAATGTTTACTCGCGAGTTTCTATTAGGAGATCATCATCTCACAAGAGCTCAATGGTCGTGATCATTTCTATAATAAGGTGAGAGCGAGGAGCTAAAACATGATTCCATGTTTTAGGATTGATGGCAGAATGATAAACAGAGTTCAGAGGCCGATGGGGGGTCGGGTTCAGAGAATCGACGAGGAGTGAGTCGTGTACGGCTAAAGCATATTCATGTTTTTTAATTTTAGCCGTCAGGCTCAAAGGAACTGTGGCTTTTTTCACGCGGAATCGAATGGTAACACTCTAAGATCTCTCCAACTCCGTTACAACCGAGTTTTATACTTTAACCAACTAGTCTTTAGTCCATTTGTTATGCTCAATTTTGTGTGATTTTGAAGGGTAAAACTAGTCATGCGGTATAGAAAAAAAAAAATAAATAAATAAAAAAATAAAATAAATATAAGAACATAGATACAGTTGATACACAATAATTTTTTTTTCTATCTTACAAAATTGTAAAACAAACAAGATATCATAAGTCATTGATCTGAGATACACGCGTAATCGTAAATTTTTAAACACGATGAACTGTTGGGCGTGAACCCATGTCTTTCCCACCAAGCCCGATGATTAGACAAGCTATTCGGAGTCTGCCCACACTTTGAAAATATGCCTCATTGACGTACGCCTTGCCTAAATAAACAATTTTTCTTCCCTCCGAACCGGTGTCAAAATAGCACACCAAGCACTGAGTTCACCCCGTTTAACTAACTAACGGTTTGTCAGGCAAATTTTCCATTTGAATCCACACATCTTACCAAATTCTTGTAGGCGGTAGACACACTTTTTTCCAACAGCCGACCATTTTATTCTACACTTACACAGCGGGAAGTTCAAAGTAAGGGACGCCCTCGGACCGTCAACCACCTCTGGTCGACCTATAGTGACGACGGACTCCTTCGAAAGGTATGTAAATGATAATTTTTTATTAGGAGGAAGTAACCAATTGTCCAACTATTGGACCTGTTGCATTAAGCTTCGTTGATGTTTGGATAAACATACAGTTAATGCCCGTAAAACGCGCTACAAAGGGGGGATGGAGGTATACATGTAGACAATGACTAATGAGTCGAAAGAAAATGTAGATAGTGAGGAAAAAGAACTGTACGATTTTTTAAATTATTGTAGCGGCCTCAAACTCCACCTAGTGGCGCATCCAGTAGGCTTAAGTTCTCTATCAAATTAATAAAGTTTCAATGCAATCCCCATTGTTCTAACGAAAAGTTGGGAATGAAGGGCTGCACCAGACAATTCGCATCTCTGACTGCCGCAGCTCATTTATCTCAGGTTTTATCCTGAAAACTGCTAGTAGACTCTCAGCGGTCTAGTTTCCAGAAAATAACGGAGTTCATTTTACCCTGACGAATGTGCTGTAAAAAGGGTTGACGAACTTGAAACATTAAAATTTGCTTTCAGTGTTGCATATAGATACGAATCTGATGTTTCAGAAAGCGTAGAATGTGAGAAATTAGATAGGATGGGATGGTCTTCATAGAAAATACGACTAATAGTATCGTCTCTATTAAAGGTAAATACCGACTTAAGGAAAGGTGAGAAAGCTGAATGACGATGAAAGACTGGAATGAAAAAAAATGTTGAGGAGTAGGTAATAACTGTAGTACTTGAAAGACAAATTTATACTTAATAATAAAAATAACAATAATAGAATGACTATGATTTCAACAGGGAGTAATGTCTCGCCGATTTTCCAGAATTAGTTTGGCTAAATCTAATTCCCTTTCCTTCCCTTTGAATCTAAAAACACAAATTGCCGAGAGAAGAAGCAGTACTGCAGAATTATACTGTTACAACATATACTGTCTTCAACATCCACCTAGTGGTATAAACGGTTGACTGAGTCCCCCCCCCCTTAGTTCTATATATCCCCGTTGTTAAAATGGGAAGTTACATAGGCAGGGGAAAGACTCGATGTAACACAGTTTAGGTACGATTTTTCCAGTATTGTAATTGTTTTGCATGTCCCCCAGTAGCCTCCACTGATGTTTTAACGAGTAGGAAAGCTGATTTATCTTAGAGAAAGTGCTAAATATCACAGGTAAAGGCATTACGCAAATGGTATGTCTCTACGTTATCACACAAAAAAGTCTGAGAAATGATAGTTGCTAGGAAGGAGCCCGGGTATACACATACCACAATTGGTTTGGATTGCAATGAGAGTAGTCGTGATTTAAGTTAAGATCATAACATTTGTGGCAGCGGTGGGATGGAATGGACAAATCTTAATGTTTTCGCTTTCGATAATAGCGTACCAAAAAGGAGGCGACAGAGAGGAAGATATGTGAAATCGCATGTTGACAAGGTTCTTCACAACGACAGGATTAATGAAAATTAGGCTATTTTTCAGAGGGCGACATAAGGTACTTTCACTCAGTATTTTGTTCGCTGAACGAAGCAGCAGCAAAGGGATTAGCAGGATCTTTGGAAAAGAAACAAGAAGAAACAAATCCGGATATTTTAGAAAATTGGTATCTAACAACCAAAAATGCTGATGAATCGTCGTTAAGTGAGTGTAACGTGTTTTCAAATTATAGTGGCAGTAGTGAACTAAATGGTAATAACAAAACACAAGTTCCAAGCAAAATAACCAAAGAAAATGGTAATTATGTAGAACTGGTAACAATGAATGGTGTATCAGCACTGTCCGTTGGTACAAAACATGGAATTGATGAGGAACATTCCAGTATCAAGAATCAATCAGATCTTGATTTAGAAAAGACACCGGTTCCAGGCAATCGTATAATAAACAAAGATTACGAGATTGAAGAGAACTTTCCAGACATGGTTTATCAGAAATCTTCGGTTGAAGTGGTCCACTTAGTACCTGTTTGCTTTGCTGGAGGTTCATGAAGTTGTAGAATCTACTCAAAGCTCGTTGTCACTCTCTGAAGTAAGGAAGTTTGAGATGCTGTTTGATGGAAATATGGAAGTCGATTCATACAGAACGGAGATTGGATGGGGTTCACGACACTCAATGAGTGTTCATGGTGGCGATCCACTAGACAGTAACTGGCCGAGATATTTGTCAATCAAGAAGCCCTCTAAACCGAGGCTAAGATCCAAGGAAGTAAAAAATTCTGAACTAGTGGATCTGTTAAAACGAAAATCACGCCTGAAGATGAGAGCTGAGAGGAAAAAAGCTTAGAATGAGATGGGCAAGAGGAAAATCTCCCAACGAAACCAAAACCTAAAGATTAGAAAACTGTCAAGGAAACTTTGGCATAGAATAACCCGAGCGAACCAGGATCCCGAATCAAAGGAAGAGCAGGGAGGTTCCCTAGCTAGACCTTTTGGTTCTAAAGAAGAAGTAAACATAAACATACTGAAACATTGGATAACCTTCGGGAGAGAAACCACTGAAACCCGGAAAATACTGTGGGAGTGGGGGGCTGTAGGTAGGAAATCTAGAATGGATGCTGGAAAAGTCATGCAGCATGATTGTATGAGCGAATTTTCATAAATGATCGTATTACATTTATGTTAAATTCTGTTGGAATTTGAGCACTTTGGGGACAAATAAAAATTTTATTATACATTTTATAGCAAACTAACTTTTTGTCAGTAATATTCCAATGAACAAACGATTTTGTGGATTTTTACAATTTCTTCAAGTGTTCCTATCGATTTTTAGCTTATTTTAATGAAATTTAAGTACATTTTTCAGTACAATTTTGTGCTTAAATTTTTAAATGTCCTAGTTCATGTTCGATTAATTTTTTTTCGAGTAGCATTCTGCTAAAAAATAGAAATTTGTTAATTTTTAGCGGTTTTTTGCCTTTTTTAGTGATTTTTTAAGTACATTTTTTGAAATTTGACCAATTTAATGTGCTCAAAAAGTGTTGTCCAACGAACTCATCCTTTGTTTTGAAATGCTTGATTTTTTGGCGAAAGAACGAAGTTTTTATCTCAATTCTATCGAGAGTTATCGTCTGGAATGACACACACATATACACATATATATACATATACATATACATATAAAAAAGCGTTAAAATCCATGAATCATTTCAGAATGCCTCAAAACAGATTTCGATGAAGAAAATTTTTGAAATTTTGTATTTTAAAATTTTTGGAGCCATTGCAATAGCTTTATTTTCTAAGAAAATTCGCTAAAAGAAGGAGAGACAGAATATTCGGCGAAGGGAGGAATGAGCTCGCCGATTAAAATTATCACAAAAAACCAGAGAGACTTATGTTGTGTTGTGGACCAAATGGCAAGAACATTATTATTAAGAAAAAGGGAGGGGTTGTGCTAGGAGTTAGAGAATCTCCATTGTCACCCAGATACCATTTGTGTTGTTGTCAATAAATATATTCAGTTTGTGTTTGGATTGCAGTGAGAGTAGTCGTGATTTAAGTTAAGGTCATAACAATATATATATATATATAAAGAAATCTGAAAATGAATTACTATAGTAATCGTGTTCTACACCCTCTGAAACGTAAAAAAATGCATCCCCACCCCCCAAGGCCGCCGTGACGACGGCTGTAACACCCCCTTTTCTGCGAAAAGTTGGGGCAAGCAAAAAGGGGCTGAATGAAAAATTATGAGCAAAACTGTACACAAAATTTAGGGGGAAGCTAAATAAGGGGTGAGAGAGTACAGGCTTTGAATTCATAAAACGGGCTAGAGAAAATATCGAGGTCTTGAAAAATGCTTACAATGCTTATTATGTTAGGAATTGAATAAAAAACAAGCCCCCTAGACCCCCAGATGGTTACTGCTTAGAGCCTGCGGCTAAAATTCAAAAAACATGGAACATGCTTTAGCCATGCTATCATGACTGAAACATTTGGCTGTACATTGAATAGTTCTTCAGACGTTTCCACGACACGAAATATGACGTGTGTCGACGGTGTCTTCACGAGAAACATATCCTAATGTGCAAATGCTTGCTTATGTGTCCTACTTTACACACCATCGACCACTACTTAGCGTTACGTCTCCTGATAACGTAAGTCGTGTTTTTACCTCAAATTAAAACAAATTGAATGGCCATGGAGGGCAATGTGGTCCAGGACACACCATTACCGGTCGACGGCTGGAGGTAGACTGATAATCGCACCTGTAGAATTTAAAACACTTTGATATGATTACTCACTACTTGTTATAGTTGTCGTATAATTCGCGAGTAACTATACGATGTAGGTTTCTATTCCGGTGAGCATCTACTGTGTCCAACATTACAACCAAGTGACAACAAAACAAGCGGCTTTGTTTACTACATCTATTAATAACATAAATTAAATTAAATTACGACAAAAATACCAACAACAAGTACGCAAGGCCTGCGTGATAAATCGAGAGCTTTCCAACGAATGGAGAACGATTTTTGTCCGTCAAAAACTGAAAAACTTTCATTTCCCTAGAAATGGCTTGGTTGTACGTGAAAATCATCAGAAAAATTTCGTTACACATCCGCTTCACCTTTTTCAGCTAGTTAGTCCAAGGCTAAAGCATGTTCCATGCTAATTTTCAAATGCAAAAACCAGAAGTTGACTCCTCATTTGGCAATGGTTTTAATGCATCTTTGCACAATTGACAATTATCTATCTCCTTGAAGAATTATGTCCCCGATCCTTTGAATTCTTCGGATGGCGCGTGTAGGAAGACGGTACAGAAAATGAGGAAGAAGAACTGGAGGATTACATTGTTAGCAGGGTCCTCAATATCCACCTAGTGATATCCGATTGACGCAAGTCCCCCATTGAGTTAATGAAGCGGTAAAGCGATCTCCATTGTTCTAACGAGAAGGCGCTCGTCTGCGGAGGCGGAGGAGGCAAGAAAGCGATAAAAGAGAACGAAAGTCGCCGAGAGCCTCGAAATCCGCAGAGTGAGAGGAGAAGGATCTTCAAGGACGAGACAGCCGCAGCGCCACGCCCTGATGTCAGAACGGCCGGCTCTTGCGTCAACTGGGGCTGCTCCACTTAGATTCCGCCCATCTTCTCCAGGGACATCACCACATCAGTCTTCTCTATAAGGAGCCTCCTCCCGAAGTATTAGACCTCCCGAGAACCCAGTTTTTTAATTGGCTTAAGAAACTATTGGCAAACAACTTGTTCTCCGTTGGGATGACTCGTAAATGATAATTATTATTTCCTCATCCACACAGCTACATTCTGTCGTCGAAGTAACAACAGTTCCCTTAATGAACACAACCCAATAGCGATCAATTTGCATGGTCTCGTCCAGAGGTACAAGAAAATCGACGTTAAAGGCCTATCGACAGCGAAACCTCTCAACAACGAAATGAAATTTGTTTTCTGGGCCTTCTGACACCCGATATATTAGTAAGCAGCTAGTAGAACAGGCTTTCTCCATTCCTGAAGGAAATGCTGATTATGCTACGATTGATGCAAACGTCAAAACCACAGAAAGTTCAACAAACATCAGCGGCGTTGTGATAAACATTCCAATTTAGAGAACTGAATATTGTTAGGTAAATGTTTTACTAGTTCAATATCATTTAAAAGCACATACGACCCTGTTAATCTTTAAAATTTCCTCTGTTTAAACCTCTTGTGGGAGGTCCCTCTCAATATCAAATAATGAGCTCTATAGAGAGGTCCCCCCCCTCCCCCCAATAGCGAAAACTTCTCAATAGCGACGGTTTTTCAGGTCCCATCGTTGTCCGCAATGGAGAAGTTCCACTGATGAAATCGACTGATTGACTGATGAAAGTTCATCCGACTCAAATACTGATTCAATGATCTTCTACAACTTCAATAATTGTTCCCAGTCTATGAACATCATCAGCTAGGACATGTATATAGTAAATTATTATCCGCTTTTCTATGAATAGTGTAGTAGTAGATATGAATGTGGAGATATTTAAGATTAATGTAGTAGAGGATTGTTTAAGATCGAACAGAAAGCTCTCCGATCGATAGTCTACAAGGATGCTTGAATCAAAATGATGTGCAGTTGATATTTCCTCATACAAACGGTTACATAACGTAGATTGCACGAAGTAGTTCTTAGGTTTAGAGTGAAAATTCTAGAGATCATTTTAAAGCGTTCAACTCAATTTCTCTTCAATCGAAATTTCCGGTTCCATAACATTGTGTTTCTGCGCTTTTGGTTTCTGTCTATCATTCCATCTGCACACTTGTTGATGAGTAAACTTGGGTAAATGAACGAAGCGAGTCTCTACTTTGACTCGAATAGCATTTGCCAGCGCGCGTACGTGCTACTTGAAATTTGGTAGGTACACACCTCAAACATCCGGAATTAGCTGAATTGTTTTTTGTGACGATCCAACGACAGGAACTTGCCATCGGTGTCAATGATTGTCGTCAAACCAACCGAACATCGATTTTGCTGTGGTTTTCAACAGTTTTTGCTATACAGAATCAACTGAAGCCACTATAAAAGCTTTATAAGTTGTCCTTGAAGACAATGCGACGTCGTTGTCACTCACGTAAGTCACCTCAATCTTCTTAAGACACCTGGTCAGCGGACCCACTAGTCCATACATAAATCCTGGATCACAGATTGCTAACTGACGTGATAGAATCCGACCCTCTATGACAATATCAGATATACAGGGTGTCCCATCTAAACGGGCCCATCGGGAAATTACAGCCTTACGGGGCGAGCTATCGAAAAATTGAACTGGACCTTTTTTATAGTATTTCAACTCAGCTTCACGATGCAGAAGTCCGATTTTTACTTTTCCATGTTTTAGGGTCCCAAATCATTGATTGAAACTGACGGTTTCCTCTTGACCCCCCTTTTTTATTGCTTTTTCCGATTCTAGGTTGAATTTGAAGCAGAAAATGCCTCATTGAAATTTTCTTTTTGGGGCTTCGTTTCTGAGTTATTCCACTTTTTGCAAAATACAGAAAATCGCCGATTTCTTTTAGACATTACCAACACTTTCTTACTGTTTTTATCTTCAATTTTTGAGATGTTCACCATACTTTTGAAATCAGCATTAAACTTTCTATCATCAGACCCCAGCGTCCATAATCAACAATCACCATCAGGGGGATGACATTACACTTGAACCGTTCAAGATTTAAAAAAAGTTTTCCAAATCGTCGTTAAAAAAAAACAAAAAAAAAAAACAAAAAAAAAAACCCTCAAACTGTTCAGTACTATTACTCATTTATTAGAAGAACATATGAGACGCCGTATTCTGGACTAATGTAAGGTTCTTTAAATAATAAAGGTCATAGTGTAGACCGAACAATAAGTATCAAGAAGCTGTTGTTTTCTTGACCCTTGAGTACAGTTTGCAGGAGAAGGAGCAGAGGCTGCAGAAGGAGCAGGTGACATTTTCGATTTGACTGGAAGTCTCCTCGTGGTACATTTTGGTTTATTATTTCCAAAAATAAGCCTATGTGATCGTGTAGCAAAAATCTTTTATAACCCCCCCTCAAACTTTGTCACTTTACGTTTCAAGGTGCGTAGAATCCAAATTTGAAATGTCCGTCCGCCGTCCCCCGTCCGCCGTCCGCCGTCCGCCGTTCGCCGTCCGCCGTCCGCCGTCCGCCGTTCGCCGTCCGCCGTTCGCCGTCCGCCGTTCGCCGTCCGGGCCATAAAAGGCCTAAGAATTTACTTAAAAAACCCGTTCTTTCGCACATAGACTCCATTTGGGGTCTAGTTGGTCCTAACGTTTAACCATCCCAATCGCTCTACTCGCATAGATGCTATGGACCAAAAACGGTGCACGCCTTGCACGCTTGGCAGGGGGTCACGGTGGGTGGTGAGGGGGGTGAGTGGGGACAAGGACACGATATGTGAAATTATTCTAATTTGTAAATAAATGAATTTTTTAAAAGTTGATAAATAACTATTCCCTTCTTACCTTCTTTCACTTGCTTTCAAAAATTATGATGGACTAATCAAAGTCCCTCAATAGACACATTACCAAATCATACCTATTTTCCAAATTTCTTGAAAAGCTGAGTGAGAAAAAGGTAGGTAGATAATTATGGCCCCTAGGACCAGGCCATAGACTAAAAATACCTGATCCTTGTTAAACTTACAATATGCCCTTCCTATTATGTTCCTTGGATCATTTGGTTCTATGGAATAAAACTGACCGAAAATATAGGTACCTACTGAGGGAAGGGAACACAATTTCGTTTATGCTGGTACCTAACTCTATTTGAAGTTGCGAAAAAACTGAAACTGATCCTTCATGAGTTCATAGTTCCTAATACTGTTTTCTGAGTGTTAGCTATTAGGTACCAACGGTATAAATTGTCCATTAAACTTTGCTAAAAAAAAAAAAAAAAAAAAAAAAAAAAAAAAAAAAAAAAAAAAAAAAATTATTGTGTTTTCTAAAAAAAATTTAGTCTTCGATTTTTTAGAAAAAAGTTGATTTAATCGAATCTTACATCGATTTGTATTCATCACTATTACAATGCGACCACCCTCTACACGATCGGCAAAGTAAGCGAATTCTAAAAGGATGGAATTCCGTAAGTTAGGTTGTTAGAACGAGTAAACTTGAAACGGTTGCGTCCTAGAAACGAGATACTTGTTTATTTCTTCCCGGAGGCAATAGGATAGGTTGGTGGTGCCCATACCTTCCTTGTGGATCCGCCGCCGCCCCTCGCTCCGACCACCCTACGCGATCCGCGAATATTACTTTTTGGCTTAGGAAAGCCTAGTGACGACTTTCATTACGATCAATCAAAGAAAATGAAAAATAAAAATTAGGTAGGTAGGTCATTTCATAGTTGCTGGGAATTTTCGGGAATAGTAGGTAGCGTCCTAGAAACGGGATACGATTTATTCCCCCCCTGGCCATGATTGAGTTAATACCTTCCGTGTGGATCTGCCCGTGTGCTCGCGTCCCGACCCCCCCCCCCCCCACCACTACACGATCCGCGAACCTTCCTCCGCCATTCCTTGGAAAGATCTCAAACCGCACCAAACGCTTCCAGTTAAATAGCAAGTTTTCCTGATTCCAATCAAATTTGGTTGTTGGCTGCTTTCTACGACCCAGTTGAACGCGTCTATTCGATTTCTTTCCGCCTACTTCTGGAATTCCCCGAGTCTTCTTCAGGTAAGCCACTTCAAGTACCTTAGGGTAGAAACGAAGCACTTTGGTTTGAAGGGATATTCCTCGTACCTATCTGTTTTTGGATAACGTTACAACCTATTTGAAAGTAAGTTGATGGTGGAATGGCAGTTGTCGACACATTTTGACATGGATATGTCTTTGCTCTGGGGGGTCAACCAAAACTTTCCGTGACGCAAAATTTGTGTCACAATTTCAGTGTTTTTCACGTACAACCCTTTTCGTACGTACTTAGATAATGATATTATTAAGGCAATAATTATTTGAATAGATAGGAGCTCAAATCGAGAAATATAAACATGCGTATATAATTATAGAAGTATAGGTTGTGGCAACTCGAAATAGGACACGCCGAGGAGTCTGGACGGGCCTTATGACGTACGCAAGCCAACTAAAACTACGATCAAACTCAATTGAAAAAATAATAAACCTTTGTGAAATAATTTTCAGCGTTTTTTAAACTGTATTCAGAACAGTGATTCTGTGTGTACTGAACAGTTTGAGGGTTTTTTTTTTTTTTCAAACGACGATTTGGAAAACTTTTTTTAAATCGTAAGCGGTTCAAGTGTAATGTCATCGCCCTGATGGTGATTTTTGATTATGGACGCTGGGGTCTGATGATAGATAGTTTAATGCTGATTTCAAAAGTGTGGTGAACATCTCAAAAATTGAAGATAAAAATACCTAGTAAGAAAGTGTTGGTAATGTCTGAAAGAAATCGGCGATTTTCTGTATTTCGCAAAAAGTGGAATAACTCAGAAACGAAGCCCTAAAAAGAAAACTTCAAGGAGGCATTTTCTGTTTCAAATTCAACCTAAAATCGGAAAAAGCAATAAAAAAGAGGGGTCAAGAGGAAACCGTAAGTTTCAATCAATGATTTGAGACCCTAAAACATGGAAAAGTAAAAATCGGACTTCCGCATCGTGAAGCCGAGTTGAAATACTATAGAAAAGGTCCAGTTCAATTTTTCGATAGCTCGCCCCGTAAGGCTGTAATTTCCCGAAGGGCCCGTTTAGATGGGACACCCTGTAGAACAGCTTTGGCACTGAAACAGCAAACCTAAAATATAAGCTTTTCTTGCCTACTTATATCGGTGCTTTTTTGAGTCTTGTCTCCCTAACCAAACCATTCTACCAATATCAATATATATCTACCCCCATCGATTGATCTTGCTTCTACAGAAAACATGGGCTACCCGGTCACCCATGTTTTTTTTTGTTTAATTGGCATTAGCCAATAGCCATGACGTCATTTTTATTGTATGATACATGTTTTAAATTAAATTTTTACATTCATTTTCTTGATAAATGAACATATATTTCTCGAACTTTGATGGAGCTGGAATGAATGGATAGTTCACTGGGTTGTTCTTGTATTTTGAAATGGTATCCAGCATTCTTCTTCGCGCTTCAGAGTACTTGGGGCATATCATGAAAATAAATGTTCAAGAGTATATTCCTGATCGAGGCAGTGGACACAATTCGAAGAGTTAACAAGACCTATCCGATGCAGGTATGGTCCACACAACCCATGTTTTCTGCTCCCATAAGGAATGAACGTTACTTTTCCGACAACATAACTCCTCGAAATATGCACCGATTTCCCAGATTTTTTCAAATTCTTCAAGCTAGAGGAATCTCAAGCGATCGGCCTTTCGACGTTAAAAGAAAAATGGCTTTGAGAGCGTCAATAATCTTTCGAAGTGGAGGGTAGGACTCGCTGATTGGGGAGCAACTCAAAGTAACGTTGATTCCTTATGGGAGCAGCAAACATGGGCGACCGGGCAGCCCCCTCTTAGTATCTTAGGAACCTATTAAGAGCTTCCCGAATAATGAGGTTATCCTAGATAATGAGGCACGCACAATACGGAGATAAAAAATTTCTGAATCAAGGGCGACAAAAAGCTGAAGCTAATTCGAGTTCTATTCGTTGAAATATTGAGTTATTTTAAATTAACGTTAACCATCTTAGAGTGACACAGCCTAGGAGCCTGAGTACACTTGGCAAAGGTAGAATCAAAGATAGAAGAAAGAAAAACCAAAAGTGATGAACTGAAACAAAGAAAACCTTATCCTTAAATTCTTTATTATCACATAATCAACATATTTAAAACTAGCTGGTTCACTCGTGCGTTGCACAGGTTGACTTGAATACACGCAAGCCCCTCTCACCCATCACATTTTGGGAATAGGAAATAATTATTTACAATGCGTTGTTTGCCATAAAATTAATACTTAACAATTTCATTGCATTCAAAAAGCTCAAATTCCAAAACAATTTAACATTATACAATACGATAATTTACGAAAATTCGCTCCTCCGTTCATGCTGCATGACTGGAATTTTCGTTATATGTGAACGGTGTAATAGTTTTTTTTCGAAGTTTCTTAAAAGAATCGTCCGGGATACAAGAGTTTCATTGAAAATCTTCTGACTGGGAATCAATGGGGGAAAAAATACAACAGCCAGTTAGCGGAATAACGATGGGAAACTCAAGTCCCAACGTGGTCTCCTTTCCTCGGGAAGTGAGGAGCCGACCCTCCAGGGTTTGACTGATCGACGGCTCTGGCGTGATGGAAGGTTATGGGCCCCGGGACGGTTATGGGGGACTGAGGTACCGCAGAGGGCCTGCCGATGTAGTCGTCATGTTCGCCGAAGCCGGGCCGATCAAAAGAAGGACGTCAAAGACCGGGAATCGCCTGATGAAGACGAGAGGCGACTCCTGGAAAAATCCCTCGGGGATGAGGCCCTGGGAAAGGCATCAGGAGGGTTACTTATATAGTTTAGATAGAAGGAAACCTACTCGCGTATACGTAAAGGTTGGTACCTCCGCTCCGTGTCGAGCTCTCAAATGCCCTGATTATCCGGAGACGCCCGACAGCACATGGGGGATCTCGTTCCCAAGCTTGGACGGCAAATGGTTAACTTATAGTAATGGCCGCTCTCAGACAGGAGTCTTCCTTTCTCTTTAATGATCATGATGTTGTTTTCAATGTTAATTATCCAGCGATAAAACAATCGTGGAATTCAAAATTCCCGATGAGCGGTACGCAGCGCACGTAGTGCGAGTTAGTTTGCGGCCGTACAATAAAGTTTATCTTCAAGTTGTATCCTGAGCAACCATTCACAGAACATCCCTTTACGTTTTCTGTAAATCGAAACAGAAAAACGTTCAAATACAAACGTTCAAATTAACTATGAAACTCAATTGAGCGACGATTTCCTAACACTCGCATTGAACAACCTATACCACAACTTTCAAAATCAATCCAGACCATTATTCATATCAAAAATTTGTCTGATGAAGGAAGTATTGAATTTAGCTCCTCTCTACTTAAGAAAAGAAGCTATGTATTTATCTAGGAAGTTGAAACACTTTTTAATTTGGAATCGAAATTTCCACTTGCCTCTTTCGTGTTGCACAGCTTTTTAGAAAAATCTGGTCTACGCGTGTGTAGTATGTCAATTATTGCAATATAGTCAATCATGGTGGGGGTTTAAGTAGTCAATCCCGTACTGAAACATCAGCATATTTTGATATGCATAATTTTCTGAAATGGTGCAGATCAGCCCCTATACGCATCTCTACAGATTTTATCGTCTTATGGCAATGAGGAGCGTGTGTACTGACGCGAAGTCGAATGTCATGAAACACTGATTTCTCAGGATCCCGAGTTCGCTAAAACCTTGAGGGTTATTGAAAATCGGTTTCAAGATAATTTGTATGTTGTGCTCTACATTTGAGTGAGTGGAATTTTAAAAATCGAGCAGCTGAAGATGCTTTGTATTCGAATTGTACACTCAGTCTTCAGTATGGTATTTTGGTTTGAGGAGGTACATTCCAGCGCATCTCAAGATGAAAAAGGTTTTCAGCGATCAATGATAAATTCTAGCATATATTCCAGCGATCGGTATGGCGATTTTAAAGTTTTTACTCCACAGCAGTTGTGACTATTACTGGCGTATCTATAGATTTCCAGCTGTGTTGGCTAATGAATACGAACACCACATAGGCAAGGCACGACGGAGAATAGAGAGAAGTGTTATTTAACATGATGCCACATCTGCTCTTGACTAGACTTTATCGAAGTGTCAATAATTTTCATATTTATACCATTTTTCGATCGTTTTTATATTTTGTACCTATTGGTTTATTATTTCCAATAATAAGCCTATGTGATCGTATAGCAAAAAATTTTTATAACCCCCCCTCAAACTTTGTCACTTTACGTTTCAAGGTGCGTAGAATCCAAATTTGAAATGTCCGTCCGCCGTCCGCCGTTCGCCGTTCGCCGTTCGCCGTTCGCCGTCCGCCGTCCGCCGTCCGCCGTCCGCCGTCCGCCGTCCGGGCCATAAAAGGCCTAAGAATTGACTTAAAAAACCCGTCCTTTCGCACATAGACTCCATTTGGGGTCTAGTTGGTCCTAACGTTTAACCATCCCGATCGCTTTACTCGCATAGATGCTATGGGCCAAAAACGGGCGAAAAAGTGTCATTTCAAGGCTTTGTTAGAATCACGCACGCACGCACGCCTGGCACGCTTGGCAGGGGGTCACGGTGGGTGGTGAGGGGGGGTGAGCGGGGGGTGGAGTGAGCGGAGGCGCCGCGGCACCTTGTGGTGGGTACGGCGTTCCTTCGAGGCATGAATATATGTTTTTTTCTAGGTCATATTTGTGTGTTAATACCAATGCTTTTCCTACGCATATTTAATAACATATCCTCTCGACTTTTCGTACGTGGTTAGATAATGATATTATTAAGGCAATAACTATTTGAATAGATAGGAGCTCAAATCGAGAAATATAAACATGCGTATATAATTATAGAAGTATAGGTTGTGGCAACTCGAAATGGGACACGCCGAGGAGTCTGGACGGGCCTTATGACGTACGCAAGCCAACTAAAACTACGATCATACTCAATTGAAAAAATAATAAACCTTTGTGAAATAATTTGCAGCGTTTTTTATAGTCAATCTAGCAGCAAAATGGTTCACCCTGTATCCTCCTCATGATGTCCCTCCTTACCTATTTAAAAAAAAAAAAAAAAAAAAAAAAAAAAAAAAAAAACCAGCGACTTGTAGGGCAATTTTACCTACTCCACCACAGCTGATATCAAATCTATTACAGGCGTATCATTGATTTCCGACTGTCTTGGCTAATGAAAATATCACTATTCGACTCGATATAGAATAGAGAGAAATTTAGTTGACATGATATGAAATTTGGCCTTGGCTAGACTTCATAGAGGTCTGAAAGAAATCTGGGGAGCGGATGTGATGGCGTATATACAGGGTGTCCCCAAAAATGTCCCCCTCCCCCTGCTAAAATTGTTTATAAAATGGGTAAAAAAAAAATGTTTTTTTCAATCTTGATGTTTTTTTGTTTGTATGGATCTCGAAAATGACTAAATTACGCATTGATATGACAAAACGTGCGCGATTGACACCAACTTCGTTATTTTAAATGGGAACCTCCATTTGTTATTGCAGACTTGAATTCTACGTGAAATGTCATGAAGAAATGACCCATCACTCGATTTTTTAAGTGTTCGCAAACGGGCGCGATTCCGCTCTAAAAGTGCAATAACTGTGGAATAACAGCTGAGTTTTTGAAGAAAATCAAAAGCCACATTAACATAATAATACATGATATTTGAGTATTTTTTCATGCTGATCCTCGTAATGATGTTCATTCATTGATATTGCAACACCAACTTGGGAAAACACCGAAAAATTGACCAGAATTGCACTTTTCTTACACATTTCCATAATGCACAAAGCGTACTAAAATGAAGGTTTTTCGGTGTCACATTTATTGCACTTTTAGGGCGGATTGCGTACTTGTGGAGCGGAATCACACCCGTTCGCGCGCATCTAAAAAACCGAGTGGTGGGTCATTTCTTCGTGATTTCATGTAGAATTCGAATCTGTAATAAAATAATGGGAGATCCTATTCAAAATAATGAAGTTGATGTCAATTGCACGCGTTTGCCCACGTGCGTAAAGCGCAATTTCATAATTTTTGAGATCCTTACAAAATAACATTAGGATTGAAAAAAAAAAAAAAAATTTTTTTTTGACCCATTACCAACGATTTTAGCAGGGGTAGGGGGAGGGGGGAGGCGTTTTTGGGGACACCCTGTATATATCACAGCGGTATATTCTCCGTGCATAATCCGAAATACATTGCGCTGTTTCAGCAAAACGCGCCGTAACGCGGTATCTGCATCTAGCCCCCCCCCCCTCTCCGACCAGTCTAGCTTGTGAGTGTGAACCACCTTCCTCCGCGCTTTTCGGAAAATTTTTTTCCAGAGTTTCAGGCCCAAACAATGTGGAAAAGAAAAATGATAACAAAAACTAAGTTGTGATCAAACGGTGCTGTGTGGTTGATTGTTATGATTCATCGATTGTTAGGTGCAATTAAGATGTCTGTAATAATTAAAGACTCGTTTTTTTTCTATCTCATTACCAGAATTTTGTTCGGAAAAAGGAAAAGGAGAAAGTGGGAATAGAAAATGTTCTTTAATAACTTCCGTTTTCTGGGACTAGGAAGCAATAACACTTTTAAACTTAGTTTGGTTTTAATGAAATTCCTGGAGTTTGTTAAGATTAGGTATAACATGGAGTTAATTTCCTTGATCAAAGCGAGTTGACAGTTCTATTTTTTCTTTAATTGTTATCAATTCGATTATAAATATTCAGAGCTTATCATTAATTACGGGAAGAATGACAAACTCTGTCGAGTGCTCATACCCATATACATAATTATAATATGAGGTAACATGCTGTTTTTTACACTATTTCAAATAAAATAATTACGAACTAGTTCCTATCGTCAAGCCCTAAAACAAGAAACACCCGACTCGCGAAGAGTTCCATTTTGAAAGAAATTGAACGGGATTTCACGGCTTGATTGATGTACCTGTTTGTAGAGCTGTCAAACCGTAAAATTGAGTTTATTCAATCCCCTTCCCATTTAAGGAGATGCCTCTGCGAATGCGCTTTTGCTTCCTGTCGGTGGAAATTATCTCCGAGCAATAAAAATCCCTCGAGAGACCAGTTAGAGACATGTGCTGGTTGTGAGATCCCTATCGCTGCGGAATTATCCACTTTACGTGGGTAATCCGTGACGGTTGATGCGCCGCGGGGCGCTCCGCTGGTCTCGGAACTTCTAGGGCGGGATTAGGGATTATTTTATTAAGTAATTTTTTCTTCTCGTTCCGTGATGCGAACGTCGAGTATGCGCTCACCAGTCAAATCTGTCTCGAATCCATTAACTTTCGTCAAGATAAGATCGTAGAATACTTTCGTATGTAAAAAAAGATGCGAATTTGAAGCCAGTTTCATAGATCAATTTACTATCCTATTAGTTTATTGATATCCTTCATTTAAAGAAGAATGAGTTCCAGTCATGCAGCACTATCGTATGAGCGAATTTCAGTAAATTATTGTAATACATTAGATATATTACGTTGTTTTGAAATGTGGGCACTCAAATAAATTTTTGACTACCAATTTTATGGCAAAACATGCAGCATGATCGATGAGCTAATTTTCATAAATTATCGTATTAGTTATATCAAATTGAATTGTTTTGGAATTTGAGCTTTCTGAGTACAAAGAAATTGTTAACCATTATTTTTATGGCAAAAAAAAAAAAAAAATTCTAAATAGTGATCTGCCAAAGTAGAATTTTAAAGATTAGGTACCTACTATTGTTGGTGTTTGGAGTATTGAGATTTTATAGATGTGAAACACAAAAAAGTTTCATGGTAGGGGATTGTTTTTGTAAATTTACAATAATTGTATTCATGCCATGCTATTAATAAATTACAGGGCCTGAGGAAGGTGGCACAGTATTTCCCGAAAGCGCTCGCGAAAAATCCAGTCATGCAGCATGATCGTATGAGCGAATTTTCATAAATTATCATAACGTATTAAATAATGTTACATTATTTTGAAATTTGTTGCACCAGTTTTTAATTTGTGCACTTTGAGAGCAAAGAGATTGTTAACTACCAATTTTATGGCAACAAAACTCATTCAAAATAATATTCTGCAATTCAAAAAAGATTTGGAAATTTAAGCTTTTTTAGGTAGTTTTTGTAGATTTTTTATACTAAAATGCTGCTAATAAATATAATGCGATTTCCAGCCGTTTTTAGCCATTTTTAGTGATTTTTGGGGTACATTGTTTAAAATGTGACTAATTGAATGTGCTCAAAATGTGTTGGCCAAGGAACTCATCCATCCGTGTGGAAAGTTTGATTTTTTGGCACAAGAACGGAATTTGTATCTCAATATTATGGAGAGTCATCGTCTGCAATGACACATTCATATATATATATATATATATATATATATATATATATATATATATATATATATATATATATATATATATATATATATATGTTTGTATTTGTAACAATTATTCGATAAATTTATATATATATATATATATATATATATATATATATATATATATATATATATATAGAAACAAGGGAAAGGACAGAAGGAGAGATAAGATTAGGTAATTACCTGAACGTTTCGCTTCTAGCGTTTTCAACAGACTGATGCCCTTGCGACCCGATACAGCACTCACCTCCTCGGGTAGTGGGGATGAAAACACGCACTTCATAAATTTCCCGAAAAGGGGGGTCTACTAGCGGTCGGGCAGCGGAGCAACAAGGAAGAGGAAGCGGAAAAGGGGATGGGAAAGGTAACGATTGTGGAAAATCAAAATAACAACATATAAAAACATAACAACATGAAGAAAAAAAAAAAAAAAAAAAAAAAAAAAAAAAACTCGGGGTCTACCTGTTCACATTCAGACCAGGTGGCCTGTGTGCCCCCAGGATCCACTGATGTGCACGCTCAGAAATTTGAACCTCCACGTCGGTTGAGTCTTCCGACAGTGCTCTCAGCACCTTTACTGTATAGCATGATGCCAAATCAGTGACTCCATGAGATGCTGCGTGCACACTCACACGCTCTTCCAATCTACGATATATAGCCGAACGGTGAGCATTCATTCTCGTGCTGAGAGCAGTAATGGTCTTACCAACATAGAAACTCGAGCAGTGCAGGCACTCCAGCAAGTACACGACATTAGAAGATTGACACGTTGTGGGAAGTCCCCTGCATTGGTACTGGAACGGAGTGTTGACAGAGGAGAATGTTGAGTCTGAGTTCACCATGGCACATAGTTTGCAACGCGAGCGGCGACAGGGGCTGAGTTTGGCCTGCTCTCTTGGGCTCGCATTCCTCGGCAAAACTTTATGGGAAAGCTGGTTACCCAGGGTACAGGAACCCCTAAACGATAGGGAGAATGGGAGAGGGAAGATATCTCTAGTCAACTGATTGGACATCAAAATGTTATGTAATTCCCGGAGAATACCAGCGACCCTGAAGATTCCCGGGAAGTAATCGGTGACGAGGAACGGTGTTTGCCTCACGGCTCTCTGTTCAGGCTGATATCTTACCCTCGACGGCACGATACGGTCCTCCAGCAAAGCTCTGGGATAACCCCTCTCCTCCAACCGCACTTTCAGCGAAGCAAGATATGCATCTAGGCTGTCGATGTCACTGCAAATCCTGTGACCACGAATTGATAGCGACCTAGGAATAGAACGTTTCACGTGTGGTGGGTGACAGCTGTGATAGTGAAGGTAGAGTTGGGCATTGGAATCCTTGGTATGAACAGTGGTCTTGAATTGATCTCCGATTAGACTGACATCCACATCCAAAAAAGTTACCCGGGACTCAGAGACTGAGTGAGTAAATGTCACTGAATACAGTGAATTTAATTCATTGATGAATTCGGTTAATGCCTCTCGACCATGCTGCCAAATCATAAAAATGTCATCTATGAATCTAAGCCATAGTAGTGGTGAAAGTGATGATCTAGAAAGATAATCCTGCTCAAGATACGCCATATACAGATTTGCGTACGAAGGGGCGACTTTTGTACCCATGGCCGTACCTTTAACTTGAAGAAAGTACGATTCATTGAATGAAAAACAGTTCATTGTGAGAACAAATTCTGCCAATTTACACAGGAAATCCGTTGAGGGAGTATGAGGCAAAGGTCGGGTGTTCAAGAAAAATTTCAACGCTTTCAAACCCTCGTCATGAGGAATTGAGGTATATAGAGAATTAACATCCACAACTACCATTAATATATCACGGCCAATAGCAGGAGGCAAATCAATTCCATTAAGGATACTCAAAAAATGGTAAGTGTCTTTTAGGTAAGAAGGTTGGGACTGAACAATAGGTTGGAGGTGGAAGTCAAGATATGCCGAAATTCTTTCAGTCACGGCTCCAAAATTTGAAACTATAGGTCGACCGGCAGGAGGAGTGTTCGGTAGTAAGAAATCTCGCGTCCACTAGTTGTGGTAATTGGGAATATCATAACCTTGAATATCTTGGAAAAGGAACCCCTCATGCACATTATGCATATCAATGGATGTTAGATTAGGACAGAGCGTCTTAGTGATTACTCGAACCGATCTATACAACCTCTACATACCTATAAATACAACAATGTTATGAGTACATGGGATAAGTAATTATGTGCCTCACCAAACTTGGCAAAAGTTTCCAAAATGTTATATATATATATCTGGAATTCGCTCTTGAGTTCGCTGAGGCGCTGGTTTATTTTATTGAAAACCCACCGAAAACCGCCTTGTCAGATTAGTCGAACTTCTTTAACATATTGAAAGTGTGGGGATCGGTTTCAAGTTTCATATAATGCATTTCTGGCTCAATTATTTTATATGATTTACAGGCCTCATTGAACACCAACAAACTGATTGCATCATTATCTTATATAAAAAAAACTGCGTCTGCTCACTGATTGACGATCTTGATAAACGGGAAATTGGCGGAATTCAAATCGGCGTTCGATCGGTGAACGGCATGGCGGGAAGGTGCATCTTGTCCGGTCAAACGAGAAATCAAAAGACAACACGGATGGGTTCCTCCCCATTAAGTGACCGGGAGTCATGAATCTTTCAGGGGGTTATTAAAAGTAATTTATAACGGTCAAACCGATTGGAGCTCTTCGAAGGAATGGTGTGAAATACTCGACTCGAAACGGGACGGGACATCAATTCCATCGGTTCAAAATGCCGAAACAAACAACCAGTTTGCAAAACGAAAGTGGCAAAAAACTCAATAAAAACGTGCATTTAGAAGTGAAGCCTCATTTGGCTTTATTATTTTCAATCATGAACCATTGGTTGGTTTGGTGTCATCTTGTTCATGATCTTGTGAGTTTATGGAGTAATGACGACGTCTTCCTTTTGGTGGATAAACTGTTTTATTATAGCTCAAGTACTTTCATCACATATAATTTTCGCCGGGTATAACTTTTATGCCCCCTACACTGCAGTTCATTTGGGCGTGGGGGTAGGTATCTACTTCTTATATATGCATCCACAGATGTAGGAGTATAGATTTGCAACCATCTGCTGTCCATCATGAGAATCATCCAAGGGCTTTGGCTTTTTGAGATCGTTAGTCATTGATTTAAAAAATGAGAATATTTGGATAGATTAATTGGGGGTTGGTTAGTTATAATTTGCAAAATAAATGAGAGAGGAAAGGATTTTCATTACTTATAAAAAAGTAGCCAGCTGCCAGATGCCAGCAGAGTTGGGGGACCCGAAGCATTAAAATTATTTCATTTTGATTTTGGAGAAAATTGAGCTAATCCAGCTCGCGATTTGCGGTACGCGAAAAAGTACCGTTTTGAAATAATGTGACTTGAAAAAAGTGTGACAGCCTTGAAAACGTAGGTCCAGCCATAAAACCTATTCATGCTGATTTATTGATTCCTAACTGTCTTACCCCTGGGATGAACGGTTGATAGAGACGCATTAAGACAGTTCAAATTATTACAAGACTTTACAAAGAAGGCTTTTCTGTCCTTGAATTCGTTTTGATTTATTCTTTCCAACAATAGGTAAGCCTTTGTAATCGTATAACAAAAAAATTTATTTTTTTCACAAACTTTGTCACTTTACGTTTCAAGGTGCGTAGAGTCCAAAACTGCAATGTCCGTCCGCCGCCCAGGTCATAAGACGGCTTTAACTTGATGAGAAAAATACGTCCTTTCCCAAATGGACTCCACTTGGGGTCTAGTTAGTCCTAGAATCTAGCTAGCCTCAGACGCATCAATGCTATGAACCGAAAATGGGCCAAAACGGTTTTTAACACAGAATGTCTTTTAGCCATGGACTAACTAGCCAAAAAACCTAACGAAATTTCGTAACAAAATCTGGGACGACAACATGGATACCGATGATACGGAACTAAGGATCGTGTAACCTAGTGTTGAATCGAAAACAGTCAAAACAATAAACCATATGTTATGGGGTTCTTTCAAATAATGTTGTAATCTCAATAAAACTATAAAATACCTTCCTATCCGAAGACTGACTTTTTAAAAGGCTATAGATGGTACGGAACTAAGGATCTTTAACCTGGTGTAACCTATGCGATATTTTGTTATGACGCGGTGATTATATAAGATTCTGATTTAGTGGGAGGAAAGTAGCGAAATTCTGATTTAGTGGGAGGAAGTTAACCAATCTTCAACCGAAGATTGAAGATGGGTTTATGTGAAACGCGTGAGCTAAAACACATTCTGTGTTTCAATAATTTCGTCCGAAGTATGTAAATAGAGGTAACCAGCGGTCTAGGGGGCTTGCCCCCTGGCGAGGCGCGGAGCGCCGAGTTTTCCCCTCATATTTTTCCACATACTTAGATTTTTCTATTTCTATTGACTTTCACGTACAACCCATGCGTGACTAGCGAAGTGTAACTCCCTTAGTTTTCATAGCTGGAAAATTGTTTGCCACTTTTTGGAATGGTCTCATTATTTATCACAACATCTTATGATCCCTAAGCCATTGCAGTGTCAACGAAAGCTGATATATTACGCTAAGTTATTAACTAATATTGATGAGTAACCATAATGAACTAATAATGTGAAAAGAAGGCACTAGGAACATGGTAGGTACACTATTACAACACTTGTGAATGTATTTGTAAGCAGTAGGTACTAGACGATTACAATTATTGGGTCTTTCCTAATCAGCTGAGTGAGCTAAAATCTGTCCGGTTCATCCTAAAAAGTCGAGAATAATTAGTGAGACTCCCTGGGACATTAGGAATTGATTGAAAAGATTGGCTCATTCTTACTCAGCTGAGTGAGCTGAATGGTGTCCTGTTTATCCTAAGAAGTTGAGATTTGATAGAGAGACTCTCTGAGACCCTAAGAGACGATTGTAATTATCCAATCAGCTGAGTGAGCAAAATTCTCTCCTGTTTTATTATTACCCAACGTTTTTCCCCAGGTACTGGGGCTTCTTCAGGGAGCGAACATTTAAAATATAAAATTCAAAATTTTTAGAAATAAATGCTTTTTTTTGTTAAGATAATAAATCGAATTCTGAAGTATCAGTGAGAAAAACCAATTCAAGGACGGAAAGGCCTTCTCTGTAAAGTATTGTTAAAGACGCACTGACACAATTACGTTCGTGAATTTCATCGGTACTGGAATTCAATGTAACTAATAATAATAATAACAGCTGCCGCACAACATAGGTAGTTAGGTTGGGTTGAACACTAATTGAAACCTACAGACTGGATTAGTGGTTACATACAAATGAGTAGTCGTACGTACGAGGGTCAACTACAAAAGTTCCGATTAGGCCTCAAGGTCAAGATGTTAGGCAGAATTCGAAGAAAAATGCAAGGTCGGGGAAGATCTTCTGAAAATAATAGGAGATTGAGGAGGACGGTGTAGAGGAGTAAATTTGTGTCTTTCATTCATTTCATTTTCGCAACTCTCTGTAGGAAGTCGCTTTGGTTTGAACGAATCGCATACGTGCCTGAGGGTAATTCAATTATTCAATTCAGAATAATCGGAGGCAATTACCGTTTTCTAATGTATTCTTGATGACATAGTACGAGAGACCAAGTGACATAACAGTGTTGACTAGTTGTACGCATTTGAATGATTCTGGTCAAGAATGCAGCAAATGATTCATTGGACAGCATACTTCGGCTCCAACTATGCTGGTCTCCTTTTTTTTCCCAACGGCCCATCGCCTCTCTAACAAGTTTCTTTTTTCCCTCCCTGGCCTTTTCTTCGTCTTCTTCGTAGGCCGTATTTGGAGCTGCTAATGAGGGGATTACTTGTGCAAACCACTCGTCCCATTAGAGGCGGAACGGCTGCCCTTACGAAGATGTACCACTGGGAAGGCTCCTCGTGGGAACTGGAGCATTTCTGTTGACGCAACCACGCCCATGAACGGCATTCGAGCCCATGGACCTGGACCTGGCCTGACGCGACGCGTGTCTTATGGGACGCTTCCAGGGAAACCGACGCTTTTTCTTCTGGTTTTTATTGTCCGTTCGGGCCGCATTGTGAGGCCTTCGGGAACCCGTTGGAATGGTAATCTGAGGTAGTTGGAATGGTAATCGCTCCCTGGAGTGATTGGTGTTAAGCACCGATTGAACAAGAGCGTCTCTCATCCAAATGAGTTCTCCGCAAACGCGTCGTCCCTCCTCCCGACCTACCGCAGATGTCGGCAGTTTGACCAAGCCGTAAAACTCAATCTTCACCCCGTTATATGTATTTACGGTTTATTTCTTCTTTTTTTCTGATACATTGAAAAGGAATGGGGTACCCTTTGTTGGATAATAGGCGGGGATTCAACTGCATAATCTTAAAAAGTTAGACAAAACAAGTCAAATCGTTTAATGTTGACAAACAAGGTCATTCAGAGATTTAATTTCCAAGAATGAATAAGACTATACAGATAGCCGTATCTGTTCATTCTCCCTGAGGGCTAGAGAAAAACAAGAAAAAAAAAGAAAAAAAAATTCCGGTGATCCGCGCCTTGCCGGGAGCAAGCCCCCCCCGACCCCCGTTTACCTCTATTTACATATTTCGAATGAAATTATTGATTGAAACGCAGAATGTGTTTTAGCTCATTCACATTAACCAGTGAAACCCGCATATAAGAACGACTCAGATTTTGCAGTGTATCTTATCACTACTATATCAAGTTGTTTCATTTATTTATCACCAGCGCAACGACTCTCTACTAGCTCAATGAAATCATCAGAAATTAAAAAACGGTTGCAATCATATTCACAATATGAATTATTGAGAATGATCACCTGGGTGTAAACAATTATTCAAATAACCATGCTGATAATTCAGCTTGTTGGTCACACACTTCGCAGTAGTTAACATTATGGTTGGATAAATCGAGAGCTTTCGAACGAATGGTCAACGCATTTTGTGGGATGAAAAATGACGAAGTACCTACCATTGCCCTAGCAACTACCCAGTTGTAAAACATTTTCGTTACACAAACGTTTCGTTTTCGGTTGGAGATGCCAAGACTAAAACACATGCTGTTTTAAAAACACATATGCCAAGTTGAGTTGGATAGGTGGTATAGCTTCCTCGCATATTGTAACATGCTCGTATGGAATTAGTTGAAGAACAGAGTACGAGACGTAATGTTTGAATGCAAAATATAATAGTAATATAAATATATGTGTAGACATTCTAATACACTAAATAGGGTTTTAATACATTTTTGCGCATTCAAATCGGTATATTTGTTACAGAGTGTCACCAATGCTAGTGTTGCGCGTGCGCAATAGTAATCACTCATCCAATCGAGATTTGAAAAAAAAGCCATCTTCCTGGAATATATAAGTAGGCCCTCCTCCGAGTTTGAACGAAATCGAATCTACAGATGATAGGAGATCGACTTTTTTCAATAAATTTACATTTGCGCACACTCAACTATTTATTCGACGATGATGGAGTTTATACTCGTAGGACAATCCCTGGAGATTTCATCAAAATCAGTCCATTAGTTTCGTAGTTTTGCCAGCGACAATAAATTTTAGTTGAGCGAATGCGCAATAGCTATCACTCAACCAATTGCAATATAATTCTTTGGGGAATTTTTCTAGAACATATACCCAACTACCTCCGTGTTTGAATGAAATCAAACTTATAGATGATGTGAAATCGACATCGTAAAAAAAATGTACTTTCGAGCATGCTCTTGGGCTACTATTGCTGACTCGCACAATACCTGAAAATTTCATCAAAATCGGACTAAAGCTTGTTGTAGTTTTGGGCGTAACAAGGATTTACCACAGACAGTCAGAAAGACATCTGACAGACTGACTGACACGGAAGTAAAATTGATAGGCAAGCTCTGAAATGCAAAATACAAGTGAAAATTTAGATTTTGGAGAGGACACATTTTTTTTTGGTTCCTCGCACGAACACAGTTTTCTTCCACCTTCGGTAGACGTGAGGAATCAAAAAGAAAGAAAGAAGGAGAGAGAGGACAAAAAACCTCAGGCTAGAAACAATATTGTCATCCTTCGACCAGCTGATACACTTTCAAGAAAATTACTTTTTAATTAATTGATTGAATAATAATTGGTGTTACCTACAATGACCCATAGAGTTTATAGACCGTTGGCTACCTATAGTAGACAGCCTATTGAATGGTAGGTAGGTGTTTTATTTTATTTCAATAGTTTTCTTCCGGATGGGGGGGAGGGTTTCGTTATAATAAATGATGATAATGATGCACCCGATGACTTCGTTTGATCTATGGACCATCAGTAATCAACGCAGAAGGGCTATTCTCAATACAGAAATAATAAACCTTTGTCTAACAATTTGCAGCGTTTTTACGTTTTTAATGATGTATTGGGCAATTTCGGAACTAATAAATAAGGTCATATGACCTATATGAGATCGTCAGAGGCAAATCCACAAAATTCCTGAAATTTTCACAAAAAACGGACTGTAATTAGGTAACATTTAGATTTCGTTGGATAAAAAAATGTTCAACGTCCTGCAAAAATTCCAACAAAAAATGAAATGGAAAGAGGAGATATCCAGAAAATTGATCGTTCTTTGGAAGTTCGGAAGGATCGTTATTAATCGGGTCACCAATAATTAATTTTCCACTTGTTTACCCACCGCGCAGGCGCAGAATAGGATCCGGGGCGGTCCAGTTCGGAATGAACGGAGAAAGATGAGCCGAGAAAACTGGTTCCTGTGACCATAAATAACGGACCGACTCGACAGAACAAGAGCAACGAGCAACCTCCTCCCCCTCACCCTGTTTTCGCTCTTCGGTGTTTTTAACCCTCTCTCAATCATTTGCTCTCTCTCACTCGCTCTCCCATTTACACACTACCGCTCTCTCTCTCGCACACTTTTTTTTCTCTCTTCCTGGTCGAGGCCTACGATGCGGAGGCAGGAAAGTTGTGATCAGCATAACCACCTCTCAAAAAGCCACGACGGCGGGTGCTCCGAGGGTTAGGAGAGTTGTGACTCCTTTGACTACAAGTGGCCTGTTATGTTGTAAGCTCAGCAAAGAACGTAGGTATTAGTAAGTCATGCATGCAGTACAGGGACGTCTCTATGTCCCGTTTTTATATGATTTTGAACAGAACTACGAATTAATCCCGATCATGATTGTTGCATCCCACATTGCGTCTATATAGGGTGGGACAAAATTTGAAAGTAGGATTTTACAAAGTTTAAAAATATTGACACTTTCTCACTGATAGTGAGAGGCACTATTAGAAAGCCATTTGGAACAAAGTATCCGTTTTTATCACACTATTTCAACGACGAACGTGTGTTCTTTTCATGGCAAACTAAGACATGTGACCTGCCTTTCCGTATCAGAATGCAAATTTTACGCATCATTTCCCCAAACCAGAAAAAACGTATAATAAAAGTCCTCCATTCCCTCGTCCTTCATTACTCCATAAAAGTCCTTCATTCACTCGTTAGTGATGCAGAATAATTCAACAAGTGAAGTGGATTCTCGTAGTGATTGCTCTTCAAAAGTATTATGTGAGCAACCAATTTATTGTCATAATAGAAGTTTTCAACCCGTTTTAAACCCGTTTTAAAGCTTAATCATAACTTTTAAATGTAGGTATACTTAATTTTTTCAAAAATCAGTAGACTCGTAAAAAAAGTGTGAATCTGTGATACAAAATTTTTACCATCTTCCACAGAGGCAATATAAAATGTGAATATACTGTGATTAGCAGCTATAACCGCAAGGCCAGTACTTTTATTATACGTTTTTTCTGGTTTGGGGAAATGATGCGTAAAATTTGCATTATCTCCTTAAAACAATATTTTTTTTTGTATTCTATTGGAAGCTCTGACTAAATTTTATTCAATTTCAATCATTTAACTTAATATACCAAAGATTGTTTATAAATGATAGGTATATTATGTAGCAGGAAAAATTCCCGATTTGTAATTTGCTATTTATCTTCGTAATTCATGGTTTCCTGGGTTGTGTAGAACGGCATCGAAGAGTAAGGGTGTCGAAAACAGGTGAAATACAAACATTTATGATGATGAACAACGGCGTCGAAAGATAGTGGCGTATAAAATAAGGAGTTATACACGGTAACGCTCAAGTAGAAGATTTGCCCTTGTTTTCGACGCCGTTCCTCTTCGATGCCGTTCTATATCGCATAACCGTGTCGAAAGTTTTAGGTACGAAAACTCCACGCGTGTAGCGCCGTCGAAAGACAGCGGTATCGAAAATGATACTATAAAACCTTCTTCTCCTCCTCCTTCGTCGGGTGCTAGCGTTAGGCAATCTGCAATTGTTAGTTGATTGGCGGATTATTATGAAGGCGCTACAGGGTTGTTTAGTAATGAATTAACCAACCATTGTAATCGACCAAGAAAAACTTTTTTTAATCCCTCCCTTCAAGATTTGTCGGTTCTCACTTAAGGATAGGTGGATTCCATAAATCTACTAAATTGAAAACCGTCCAAATCTTTTTTTCCGAAACTACTAGACCATAAATCTTACAATGGCTGGGGATGTGTCTGCAACATCGGCATAATTTTCGATAAACCTTGAGGGGTGAAATTTAAGGAGCGAAAAGTAAAAAGTTCCAGTCTGATCACAGCATGACCGTATGAGCGAATTTTCGTAAATTAACATACCTACCTACTATATTACGTTAGATTCTTTTGAAAATTAAGGACTTTGAGGGAAAAGAAATTGTTAACTACCAATTTTATGGCAAAACTCGTGCTAAATAATATTCTGCGATTCAAAAAGAAATTTTGGATGTTTAACTTTTCTGCAGTTTTTATCGATTTTTTAGCATATTTTAATGAAATTAAGTACATTTTTCGGCATAATTTTGAAAATAAATTGTTTAATGTTCTATTTTATATTTAATAAACTTTATCTGAGTAATATCCAGCTAAAAAATATAAATTTAACAATTTTGAACGTTTGTTGCTATTTTTAGAGATTTTTTCAGAATTCTTTTTGAAATTTGACCAATTTAAAGTGCTAAAATATGCTGGCCAATGAACTCGTCCTTTTGTTTGGAAAGCTTGATTTTTTTCGCGCAAGAACGGAATTTTTATCTTAATTCTAAGGAGAGTTATCGTCGATCGTCGGGAAGGACATGTATATATATATATATATATATATATATATATATATATATATATATATATATATATATATATATATATATATATATATATATATATATATATATATATCTAATATATAAAATTCTCGTGTCACAGTTTTTGTTGCCATACTCCTCCGAAACGGCTTGACCGATTTTGATGAAATTTTTTGTGCTTATCCGGTATCTATGAGAATCGGCCAACATCTATTTTTCATCCCCCTAAATGTTAGGGGTAGTCCACCCCTAAATTTTTTTAATTTTATTTTTGACCGATTTTGATGACATTTTTTGTGCTTATCCGGTATCTATGAGAATCGGCCAACATCTATTTTTCATCCCCCTAAATGTTAGGGGTAGTCCACCCCTAAATTTTTTTAATTTTATTTTTGACCGATTTTGATGAAATTTTTTGTGCTTATCCGGTATCTATGAGAATCGGCCAACATCTATTTTTCATCCCCCTAAATGTTAGGGGTAGTCCACCCCTAAATTTTTTTTTATTTTTTAGACAAAATTTTTAATTTCTATTTTTTATGATACAACATACAAAAATACATACAATCCTCAATTTTCACCCTTCTACGATCAACCTTATTTTTTAATAGCCATTTTAGTAATTTAATCATTTTTCCTCTCCGGTCGAAAACTGATCAATCGTCATTTAATTAGTTATCCCCGCCAGATGTCTACAGGTGTACTAGGAAATTATTTATATGGCAAAACAACATCTATTTTTCATCCCCCTAAATGTTAGGGGTAGTCCACCCCTAAATTTTTATTTTATTTTAAAACTACCCTTAGAGATCTACCGTTTTTTAATTTTATTTTTGACCGATTTTGATGAAATTTTTTGTGCTTATCCGGTATCTATGAGAATCGGCCAACATCTATTTTTCATCCCATTGTATTATTTTTATATTCCCTCATCGTTCACAGCGCTCCATGCTTATTTTACGCATATACCACATTCTTACATATACATACAATATACACATTCTAACATACATACATACTTACAATAAGTAAGCTATTTTTTGTCTACACTAGAAATTACTAGGAAATTATTTATATGGCAAAACAACGTTTGCCGGGTCAGCTAGTCTAATATATAAAATTCTCGTGTCACAGTTTTCGTTGCCATACTCCTCCGAAACGGCTTGACCGATTTTGATGAAATTTTTTGTGCTTATCCGGTATCTATGAGAATCGGCCAACATCTATTTTTCATTCCCCTAAATGTTAGGGGTAGTCCACCCCTAAATTTTTTTTTATTTTTTAGACAAAATTTTTAATTTCTATTTTAATTAACGTCTGCCAAGTTGGGTGGGCAGTATAACTTCCTCAAGCGAGCGAAGCGAGCAGCATCCTCTACAGAAGTTAAACCTACCCTTAGAGATCTACCGTTTGTGAGCGAAGCGAGCAACATCCCCTACATGTTTCAATTGTAATACATTCCATGTATACAGCCACACTTTGCGAGCGAAGCGAGCAATTTAATGGGGGGTCCGGGGGGCTTGCCCCCCGGCTGGACGTGGAGGCGAGCGGAGCGAGCCGGAGCGGCTAGTATATATATATATATATATATATATATATATATATATATATATATATATATATATATATATGAAAAACTTGGATTCGATTCAGAATGTCTCAAAACGGATTTCAGTGAAGACAATTTTCGAAAATTTTGATTTTATTGGTTTTGGAGTCATTGCAATAGCTTTATTATTTACGAAAATTCGCTAAAACAACCAGTGCGAGACTTCACACTTCTTCCCCAACTTCTTTAAATGAAGCATTCTTGTCCGACTAATTATTAATTATACCTACGAGTATAGATACTCAATTCACGAGTTGTCTCTTTTAGTAAATACAAATGAAATCCAGTAGGTACATACTTTATCTTCTTGCTGAACGCAGGCAAATAGCGTTACAAACGGCAGGAAACGACAAAAAATGACCCAAACAGCATGTCATTTGGGAAATTTGAAGTTAATAGGCGAAAAGTTCGAAAAATATCGAAAACCCAGGTTTTTTCACCCATTAAATGTGAAGCTAAAAAGTTCCAGTCATGCAGCATGAACATTTGGTTTTTTGCAGTTTTTATAGATTTTTTAGCAAAGAAATTTAAGTAGGTACATTTTTCAGCATAATTGTGCACATAGATTTTTGAATGTACTATTTCATAGTTAATAAACTATATATGAGCAATATTCTGCTAAAAAATATAAATTTAACAATTTGTATCCCTTTGTAGTCATTCAGTAATTTTTTTTAGAATTTTTTGAAATTTGATCAATTTAATGTGCTCAAAAAGTGCTGGCCAATGAATTCATCCTTACGTTTGGAAAGCTTGATTTTTCGGCGCAAGAACGGAATTTTTATCTCAATCCTAAGGAGAGCTATCGTCTGGAATGAAACGTAAATATATTAAAACATTTACGATGTATAAATATTATGAAAAAGTGTTCAACTCTGGGATTTTTTCTTACCTATGCTTCAAAACAGATTTTAATGAAGAAATTTTTTAAAAATTTTCCGAGCCATTGCAATAGTTCACTGTCTGCTTATGGTATATGAACCAAATCTCAGCGATTTTTTTATGTCGATCAGGGTGGTCGTTCCACTCATTACTTCACAGACAGACTGACAAACACTCATGTGCTTTCAGGATTCGGGCCCCATAGAAATGGGAGTTCTGGAAAAATGTTTTAGGCCGATTGCATAACATCCCTTTTTGACTCTTACGGGATACTGGGGAAGTAAAAATGGTGCAGTGAAGCATGGCCAGGTGTTAGGTAACTATTTTATCTAATCAATGTTTCATTGCTTACTTACTTCATTGGTTACTGTCATGCAGACCAAGACCATATGAGCTTTGTTTTTTACTTCATATTATGTCAATTTTTTTCAAACTTTGGGCTCAGGTTGCTTAGAAATCCTAAACTATTGAACTATGTTGAACTATTTGATTGTGGGAGGTGTGGGGGTGATCTGTCCATCCGCCACTTCCTGGAGGACTGCCCAGACCTTATGGACCTCCGAGTCTAGCGTCGGCCCCCTCCGTGGGTTGACGTTTTATCTGGACCAGACAAGGTCCGATCCCTGTTGTCGTACCTGAGAGCCGCTGAGCTCTACTACAAACTGTGATATCAGATGTATTTTTGTACAATCTAGTAACAGTTTTATTCATTTTGCTAATTATATATAGTGACATATATATTTAGTTATTAGCCTATCTTGATCTAATCTTAGTTGTATCATTTTGTTTTTGAGGTTTTTTATCCGCTTTGGCTAAACAGTGGCCATCACTGTTCCCCTCCGATTTGCCAGTAGAGTCCATCATGTCACTCGGTTTGATGTCGGAGGGCAACATGATGGCCCCCTTTGGAATGTGCTACTTGCAGTGTCCCTTTGGATTATGTTGAACCATACCCGTGCCGCCATAAGGGCAGTCCTGTATCTGAGGTATTTCCCTTCCTCGTCCTTATTATGGGAAAAGAGTTGAAATAATCTCAATTAATAGCATTTTGTATAAATACGAAACCCCTATTATGGTTCATTTTATGGGATCTATGCACTACTTTTAGTGGTTAGCTTCATAATGTAGCTTAGGACATAACTGCTATAAGTAATAATTTGGTTTTCAGCCTTTTAGCGAATTTTCAAATAAAAAATGAGCAATTTAAATGGCTTGGCCATTTTAAAAGTGGGTTTGAAGGGTCGGGGTACAATTAATTCCGTTTCGTACATCAAAGAACACAATCATGATTTTAACGTCGTATTTTTTTTTTTTTTTTTTTTTTTTTTTTTTTTTTTTTTTTTTTTTAAGAAACCTCCCCTCAAAGACGGAGGGGGCACGCCATTAAATTGGAAAATAACAAATAAAATAAAACAAAGTGGGGAGGACGCCCAGGTTTACCCGACGCCGGCTCTAGGGATAAGGGAAGTTGCAGGACGAGGAGGAAGAATGGGATGAAAGGAAGTGCCCCTATAGAATGACCACCAGTTCAAGTAAGAACCCCTCAGGACGCGGGTGGTGATACCACGGAGTACTCCTGCCGAGATGCCCAACTCGAGTAACTCCGTGGCGCTTTTCCCGCACCACACCCCGCGCCATGACACGGTCGCGGCAATGACCTTGATGTTACTAGGTGCCACTCCTTTGAGCTCAGATATCGCTTGGCGCAGATCATTTCTATCATATTTACTTTTCTTAGCCCGCCAGGTCTGCTCCATGTCCACGCTGCCACTGACAACCTGGACATCCAGGATTATGGCAGACCCATCGGGCTTGATCGCAACGATATCTGGCTTCTTGCCCCGGTCACTCGGCATGTGGTATAGTCTCTCCCTTTCGACATCCCAACCGCTAGATGACAAAGCACCTGCTATCTGCTTGGCAACCGCATCGTGACGTAAAATGCGGCCACCGTGAGTACGAGGACACTGCTGCACCACATGATAAAGATTCTCATTTTTACCCCGACAGGCGCGGCAAAGGGTGTCTACTGTCCCGCGACTACTCCTCGAACACCTCACCGAGGTGGCTAACGTAGCCACCCGGACGGCGTGAAAATGGCGATAGTCGCGGGCCCCAATGCCCTCTGAAGCCCATTCCACCCACTGGGTTGAAATGGGGGATTCAGAGCACTGTCGGAGTTCTTTACCATCTACTGACTCATGCAGTGCAGCAGCGAACTCAGCAGATGAGCTGGGTTTTGGAGCAGTTGGTGTTGCTCGATCGCACCACAACAGCTGCTGCCGGACAAAGTCCAGGTCAGCAGCAGTGCGGGCGACCTCCCAGCTCGAGCCCCTAAGGGCAAGCAGGCGCTGGCGGCGTAATGATGGGATGCTGGCAGATAGAGAGACAATACCGAGCCCACCGGCCTTGACCGGTGCGTGGATGTAAGCACTTGGGACACCAGGTGGAAAGCCTAGCCAAGAGCGCACAGCAGAGCGAACTTCACGATCTAACTCAAGCAGCCTCCCCGCAGTAAGCCTGCCAAAGACTAACCCATAGGTTAGCTTTGGCAGTAAGTACGTGCGAAGGAGGCGCAGCTTCTGCTGTGGCTTCAATGGAGCCTTGGTGACACGAGCTAATGCTCCACCAAGGTCCACACGGCTTGCGGCTATAGTGGCCACACCCATGAAGTCGACCCCAAGGTACCGCCAGACCTCCAACACGGATCGGGCAGGGATGGAAGTTTGTCCTAAGACAAAACACTCCTCATCCACTACCTTCACCTTATGCTGGCGACCCGACGGGACCAAGGAGACCGACCCACACTTAGCTGGGTTGACCACCAAACCACACCTGGCTAGCTGCTCAGCAAATGCGTTGAGGGAGATCTGCAAGCCCTCACGGGTTTCTGCGAGTAGGATGACATCATCAGCAAAAGCCAATGCACCTACTCGCACCCCAGGGGCGAGATCAAACCCTATTTCAGCTGGCAGCTTACCCAAGGCCGTATCCACGACCAGGTTGAAGAGGAGTGGCGACAGAGGATCCCCCTGGCGTACCCCACGCCCAATAACAACATCCCCTGACATCTCACCTCGTGCCTCGAGGACCGTCACGCCTTCGTGGTACAGACAGGCAACATACTCAATTAAACGAGCAGGTGCCCCGACACCACGAAGACAATCGGTCAGGGCAAAGTGGCTAACTGTATCAAAGGCCTTAGCGACGTCCAGAGCGGCAAGATGGAGCTGCCGTTTCTTGATACGGGCCAGCGAAATGACAGTTTGGAGAACTGTTAGATTCTCCGCTGTGCCATCCGCTGGCCGAAATGCTCTCTGGACGTCACCTATGACACCAGCCACTTGGAGGCGAGATGCCAGAACCTTTTGGAAGTGGCGGAAGACTACCGACGAAATAGAAATTGGACGGTAGCCTCCAGGCCCACTTCCCCCTTTCTTTGGGATGAAAATTGTGCGGGCACGGGTCAACGCTTTCGGGGGTCTTCCAGATAGTAGCAACAGGTTGAGGATGAGCAGCTTAACATTCTTTGGAGCTTTATTCCAGCGTCGGGCGGAAATACCATCGGGTCCAGCAGAAGTGGAGTTTTTGACACGGCACTTATGTGCCTCGTCATGAAGCACCGGTGTGCACATGATGCTGCGTAAGGAATCCCTGGTGGAAGCTGGGGGTACCACTGCCTCACCAGAGTTGTGGCTGGGAGCACTCATAAGTGGCTCCCAGTAGCCCGCAAACTCCTGGAGGGGGGGCATAACTTGTTCTTCCCCAGCTCCCTCCAGTACCTCCGCAGCTGCACGAGCCGGATGCTTCCTCCACAATCTCTGAACACGCTGGTATTCCCGCCTCCTCGCTTGCTTAGCTGCTCTGCGACCTCCACGAGGCACCACATTAGGGGGAACTTCTCCCTGGTGCCTCGCCACGGTCGCTTCCTCAACCTGCGGGAAGATCCTCTGCACATAGGCCGCGACCTCGTCCTCCAAGCCATTTGGCCCCTCAACAGCCCGCCTCGCCAGATCCTGCAGGTAGGCACTCTCATAACCAACAATATTGCCTACCTGCTCCCCGAGCCTCAATACTTCAGTCTTCAAGTCTGAAAGAAGACCGGAGGTCACGGGGGAGGATTGCTGAATGGCGGGCTGTTGTCCCACGTCTGCCGGAGATGCGGGAGAGGCCCCACTGCTATTTGCCAGGATTGCATCCTGGACAAGCTGCTTGTAGTGGGGCCTCAGGCGAAGAGATTGAATGGCAGAAAGCGTGCGCATGGGAAAACGGGCTTGCAAGAAAACATTTATATTTCGTACCCCATTACGCACAGCCTCTGCCTCCTCTGCTGCCATTCGCCGCAAATCCTCAGAAGCATACCTGGGCCGCTCTCGCTCTATATCAATTGCAGCGTTGGCCTGTACAGGATGCTTCTGCCAGACGTGGGCACTGAGGCCCCGCTTGGAACTGAAGGCTCTCTCACAGTGGGCACACTGATGGACATCTCCAGGGGCATTGGAAGAGGAAGAAGGATAGGATGAAGAGGAGGAAGAAGAGGGAGAGGAAGACCGACGCCCCTGCCTGGGGCGCCCCCGAGCGCCTCCCCTAGAACCCCGCATGCCAATGGGCATGGGGGGGTTATGAGGCTCGGCTGTGTTTGTAATCATAACAAGGGAGACGGTAGAAGAAGGGTCGGGAGACCCGTTGACACGAGCCTCCCCCCAGATCGCCATTGGGTCATTTTGCCACCCTCTGTTCACCCAGAGGGTGCCCGGGTTGCACGACGGGGACGTATGACCTTGACTTGGGTAGGGATTTGAAGGAGCTCCGAAGAGATAAAAACACCAACAGTTACCCTACCCCAGCAACACACACACACACACACACACACACACACACACACACACACACACACACACACACATATATATATATATCCCCTCGCATCTATACATCCCACAGAGAGCAAGCGAGGCGAGCAACATCCCCTACATATATTTCAAATCAACCTCAGTGATCCACCGTTTCCAATCACTCTACATGTCCCAGTCAACAGTGAAGACCTACGGATCTATACAGCCATACCGAGCAAGCGAAGCGAGCGAGTATACTATAAACAAGGTTTAATAGTTATAGACCAGCGATCCGCGCAGAAGGCTAATACATATATAATAAATCTTTGTGTAATAATTTGCAGCGTTTTTAAAATTTATTTTTTTTTTTAATTTATTGATGTATTTATTTATTTTATTTTATTTTTTTTCAAGAAATTGATACAGCAATATAATACATAAATGTGATTGTTACACAACTAATATCTCAATGATTTTCGCTTCCTCACTACCGAAGGTACATGGGACGCTTTGTGTTCTTGCAAGAAGTCGAAAAAATTGATACCTTCAAAAATCAAAATTTCTCCTAGCTTTTTGCGTTTCAGAGCTTACTTATCAATTTTTGTTACGAGTCTGTTGTCACGCCCGAAATTGGGTATGACAAGTTTTGTCCAATTTTGATGACATTTTCAAGGATTGTGCGGTTTAGCTCCTAGACAGTTCCCTATAACTGTCATCAACGTCGGAATAATAGTAGCCCGTGCGCATGCGCAAACGAGAGTTCATTATAACGTCGATTGTTCATTAGCTATTGGTCTGATTTTGTTCAAGGCCGGGGAGTAGTTGGGTATATCTTCCAGGAATATGCCATATAAATTATATCGCGATTGGTTGAGTAATTACTACTTTGCACGTGCAAAAATAAAATTCGTTGACGGGAGGCAAAACTCCAAAACTCTTGAATCGATTTTTTTGAAATTTCCAGGGATTAGGGTTAGGTCCTAAATGATGTCCTATGATTTTTATTGTCGTTGGATTAATACAACTTCAATTTCGCAACGTAATTCATGGAATCAACGGAATTAATGCAAACTTGAATTTCCTATAACGTCGATTTCTCATGGCCTATCTCTCCGATTACCGCCTCCGTTCAACCCCTTTCGTATTGAAACTAGTGACATAAATGTTCCAAATAAGACCGAAGTTTTAATGTAATATAATGAGATTCACGAAAACCAGAACAACCAGCGTAAACACCAAGATTTATCAATGTTACCCCCTCCACTCACCCTTTTCCATTTTATCCTTCGTCTCATTCCGTTTCCTATTTGAAACTTGTAGAAAAAAAAAAGAATCACTAAAATCAGATGAGAATAGTATTTGCAGAGTTTTTGAATGTGTATGATCTATGTTTGTTGAAACGGAGAGTAAGTAGACAGAAGTAAAGTAAGTTGAGAACTGACGGAGTGTTAACGAAGAGTAGGTAAGTTGAGAACTGAATAAAATATGTTCTGCTAACAAAGTACGAAAATCCCAGTGTAGTAGTACAGTATTAACTTTTTAATTGCCGGAGAACGGAACATCGTAGAGCAAAACGGATTACAAATTCCGATGCCATACCTCAATTTACTAACTAGAACACAATTTGGTGAATTTTGATCAATTTCCATGGTCTGGCAAGGGACGGGAATTCTTAGCTGTATCTGCTGAGGGTCTGTACAATCTCTACAGGGCTTAGCTTAGGGTAACTAGAAGCATTATTTCTAACAAGGTAGTAAGTACCTTATTTGAGTATGATTTGGAGCTATGGCACACTTACATCATTCAGTTATACATAGGAGCAAAGCGTAGGTGTATTGCGGGTTACATCACCAAAGCAGGCCTCTGTCTGGTTGTGTTTAGTATCCATATCTAATTCTTCTTGACCTTTTCGACGCGGTTGATCTTCGATGCCGCTAACCCCCTTCCGTTTTATACTGGGTTTATACGCCGCTGTTCTTCGGCTCTAGTATCCCCTATTTTATACACGGTTATTCTTCGATGCGGTTGTACACTACATTGAGATATTATTTGAAAAACCTCCTTTTTATACGCGGTTACTCATTCGACGCGGCTGTTCTTCGACACGGCTGTGCGTTCCCGGTTTCCTGGTGTACTTGATGCTACACTAGTGCGATAAAATGGTTTACTATTTGGTTAAATGTTTTATTCCGTTTCCTCCTAAGTTGAAATTTATTTTGTTCAAATGATCTTTAATGGTTGGCAAATTATTAGATAGAGAGCTTAAACAAACTGTATTTTTTGTGTGTATTTTGGATTTTATTCGATGGAAGCTCATTCTGAACACTTTTATGTGTGGTAAATTCGTAATCAGCGTCAAATTTTCTATAAGAATTATCATGAACAGAAATTTTCCACTCCGAACGCATTCTTGACGCACTGTGCGCTCCCCCTTGATTATGACCCAATGAATGTGCAACAAGAAAATCCCCCCCCCCCCCCCATTGCAACCATAAAGTATGAACTGCTTTTATATTATTATTATACAATTATATTGTACATCAAAACAAGAATAATGAGTCATAGCAATAGGGTGGAAATATCACGATCTATCGGTACCCTATTCCCGGCTACCACCACTATCAAATTTGAATTTACCTAGAATGGTTCCACAAATACTTCGTGCTAAATTGTAAAATAACCGAATAAGAAAGAATCGCATAAACCGTTTGGAAATAATGTAAATAGTCCAGTACCTAGTTTTTAATTCCTCCCCTCCCTCACATCATCAATCCGTCATCACAATTAAGTCCACGGATTTTCGCACACCTAAGAATTTTGGAAAATGATGATGTTAAGCGGATGAGAACAATAAAAATATCATGATTTAATAAAATTCTCTATTTACCACTAGGTACCGAAAATAAATTGAAAACGCTGCAAATTATTACACAATGGTGGTTTATTATTTCTGTGTTAGATAGCCCTTCTACGCAGATCATTGGTCTATAATTATAACTCTGTGTGTAATATATGATCAGAACATAGCGCATCGTTCCTCCGAGAAGGGTTCACACTTTTACAGTTCCAAGACCCCGCAATTTTACGCTTTACAGTAAACATGTTTGGAAAAAACGGAAAACGATGCATGAAGTTATTTACGTTAGCGCATGCGCAGAATGGAGTAATTATTGGAGAAAAATAAAATAGGTTGGGAACAATCTACAGCTCAACCCACAAATCCCCAGCAAATGTAATCAAAATCTGACGAAAACTAGACCTTGTTCCTCGGAGTACAAATTAGCTCATGCGCAAGATGCAATCATGTTGAAATTAACATTGAATAATTAAACCATTGTCCCCCAAATATGCACCGAATTTGAGCAGAATTGGACAACTAGGGCGTAAAAAAATGATGCTAGGAGGAATGTATGTTTGCGCATGAGCAAAATGAAGTGATGATTTGAGAAGTATGGAATTGGTAGTGGACCATTTACAGCCTAACTCGCACATTCCCTGAAAATTCCATAAAGTCAGATGAAAACTGTTGAAATTAGGCTCGTTTGTAAATTAATACATAAATTATGCTTGATGGAATTTACGTTTGCGCATGCGCCGAGTGAAGTATTGATTTGGGGTCAACGAAACTCATGGTGGACCATTTTCACTCTAACTCGCACAATTCATGAAAATTTCATAAGAATCAGTTGAATATTGTAGAAATGATGCATGTCACAAGGATTTGCGGACATACACACACCGACAAAGACACACACAGATCTAGAGGGAGAAATACACGAAACGAAAGTTTTTCAGAATAGTCTAAAACGTGATATGCAGGTGGCAATTCTACCACTGTAAAAAAAAAAAAACAACAACCGTTTGATTTTAGTGGAGACTACAACTTTTCAATCTCTCGAAAGTGAAAACAATGCTTCCGCTAACTATAGGAAGACTTGGGAGCGATTTAAAATATGAACTTTAGCATTTAGGTACCAATACTTCACTTGTAGGTACATCTGCTCGGACAATAGTTAATAGATTCGATATCGCAACATTAGAATAAATTCAATTGGAACTATATCAACTGATAATTCCAATATTGACATTATACCAGCTGATTACTAGGCAATTTTTATGTATTCTAGTATCACTATTATATCTAGCGATATTTGATGGAATTTAGAGCTTGATCGTCTCATAAATGGATTCGCTAGCAGTGCATTAGAAATCGCGCTTAGAAATTCGAAGGTTCTTTCGATATTCGAGCCCTTAGGGAAAATAAACCGTTTAACGTACGGCGTGGCGGATGGTTTTAATCGATTCTTTGGGGTCATATTTATCATGGACAAGCAAAAAATCATTGCTGTTACCTTGAAAGTTTTTGAGATCTCGATTTTTGAATTTAGCCCTTTACTCCTATGCTTTAGGGTTAGCAGAAATTGATGCTGAGCTTCTAGACCATCTAGACCCTAAACGCAAGTTCCATGAAGTTTGGTCCATTATTTTCGGAGAAATCGTGAGGACGGCCAAAGGGGAGGGTCAAACATTTTTTTCTCTTGATGGTGAATGCCGTTAGATTGAGGAAGGGTGTGCGCATGCGCAAACATTGATTATTTCCCCATTTTCATTATTAGTAAGAATTCAAATATATTCGGTACGGTTTTATCTTCCATCCAATCATTTCGACTGACACTTCGTTCATAATGTAATTCATTACGGCCATATCACATAAGTGAGGAAGCTATATTTCCCACCCAAATTGGCAGACAATTTTGTATTGCCGATCGAGTAATACTCTACCGTAGACCAAAAAATTGATTTAATTGAAATATCTCTGGTTATTACAGTACGCAGAAACAATTATTTGTGGGTGATCTGGACCCCGCGCGGTGAAAATCAAGATAACGAAATATGCCGGTATGTTGAATGCGTAGTTGTTTTAGTGCGACGCAGGCTTTTTTTTTTATGTATGATACTGAACTTCCCAGGCCTGTCTACCGTAAGCCTTGTTCGATCGCCATCCTCTTCATACTCATTCGCTCTCACTCTGTTTCCCTGTCTTTCAGAAGAAATATTTTAATTAGATGCGAAGCTCTTCTGCGCGGCAGTTTTTTGTGAGACCCCACCCGTGCACCAGAGAAAGGACTCCTCCCAACCATTTGTTTACTCAACCCTGTGACGGATAAAGGGTTAAATATGTATATATATTTTTTCTCAGATTAACTTTCTAAAACCCTCTTCACTCAAACAGGGACTGAATATTAAATATCGATTTTCACCGCCGATTTATAAATAAACTCAGGAATTTGCATAACCTCATTTCAATTCCCCTGATCTGGAATAGTGACACCACTGAATTGATAATGCATATATACATGTACAAAGAGTTTCCTTGATATCATTATCACAAAAATGTTCTTAAGCTTCAGTGTTTATGTGTTATGTATTCGAATCATCAAAGACCACCTTGTAGGAATAGCAAGGCTTATGTTTAAAACCGCTTCACATCTTCATTTCATAACTAAGAGAGAAAAATAGATTTTTAGGTGAAAAATGCCCATAATTGACTAAAATTTCGTAGTTTTCGTAGTTTCGAGTTTTGCTGCGTGTCCTTAAATTTTCATTGCGATCTCGTCACATAGCTGTCCCGTCAGTTTTATTCAGGATATGGTTGGTCTCAATGATCAGAATTCAAGTGCCTAATTTAATTTTATCCAAGCCTTTTCTTTGAAAATTTGCTCCATTACCCACGCTGCATGACCGAGTGATTTTAGAAAAAATTGCGCTCTTGGTTCATCTGCTCTTATCTCTTGAGCTGAATGAGATATCGCAATTCTGGTTTCACTATCGTGTTCAGTACTAAAATACTTGAAAATCTGTCACTCGGCAAAACAAAAAAATTTTTTTCGAAATCTCCAATACTTCCCCCTTTTGGGTAGTAAGAAAACTTTTGGATTTTTTCCTGATTTTTGTTTGCTTGAAACTTAGTATCGGTCACTCCAAAAACACTCTCCAAGTTTCACATCGATATCTCAAAAATTGTGGAAAAAAACTTGGGGGGTTTCTTTTAGGACACCCTGTATAATGGGAGCGTTAGGTATGTTGAAAAAAAAAAAAAAAAAAGCCTATTTCGGTGTAGTATCTTGCTTTCTCGTACCCGTAACATGAATGTATAGACCGCTGTTGGTCTTAAAACATAAATCGAATAACCCCTGAAAACTTCATCGACATTGGACGAAAACTACAGAAATTATGTTAGATACCTCGAGGTTCGCACATGCGCAGCAGCTACCAATGATACGATGGTGATTAAACTCACGTGGAGTAATCGAATTGTTATTTAATAACTAACATCCGATTTTGAATGAGATTGTCAACCATGAGAAATGCCATTAGATGGATTTTACATCATCTGCTCTTGCACGATGAAAACTATTGATTTTTGAGTGTGGGAATTGATGGGGGATCACTGTCTGTCGAATCCACACATTCCCAGAAAATTTCATCGAAACCGAATGAAAACTATAAAAGTAGGTAATGCTTGTAACGAGGTTTACATTCGCTCATGCGCAGTAACTACTAATGATCGGTATGCGATGATCAAATCGCATTTTTTCTACTACCCTCCGTTTGAGCAAGATCGAGTCACTAGAAAGTAAGAAAATGATGGTACATGGATTTTACGTTTGCATGAGCAGAGTTAAGCCCCGGAGTGTGTGATCGTTGATTTGCGAGCATTAAAACGGATAGGAGACCGACTGCAGTACAGACTAACATGCACATTTCCTGAAATCTTCATCATAATCCGATAAAAACTGCAGAAATTATGCTTGTTTCAAGGGTTTGCTGACACACAAACGAACAAACACACACACAACAGGAACGAAACTAGTTCAGAATGGTCTAAACCGTAAAATGCAAGAAGAAATTTTGATTTTTGCTTCCTCACTACCAAAGTCTGCAGTCGAAAAAATTGTAGTCCACCAAAATCAAAATTTCCACTTGCTTTTTGAGTTTCAGGGCTTGCTGATCGATTTCGGTTCCGTGTCTGTCTGTCTGTGGTAAATTCTTGTCACGCCCGAAACTATACCAAGTTTCAGTTCGATTCCGATGAATGTTTCAGGGATTGTGTGGGTTAGCTCCTACACGGTCCCATATAAGTTTCAATGCCGTCGAATCAACAGTAGCCCGTACGCATGCGCAAACGTGAATTTCTTATAACGTCGTTTTCTCATCATATGTTAGTTCGATTTCCTTCTAACTCAGTCGGTAGTTGGGTACATGTTCTAGAAAAATTCCCTATAAATTATACTGCAATTGAATGAGTAATAACCATTGCGCATGCGCCAAACTATTATCGATTGACACAGGCAAAACTCAAGAGTCTAATGGAACGATTTTGTTCAAACTCGGGGAGTAGTTGGGTATATGTTCTAGGAAACTTCCCTATGAATTACATCGCGATTAGCGGAGTAATAACTATAGAGCAAGCTCAAAACTAAAATTGATCGACACAGACGAAACTCCGAGTCTAACGGACCGATTTGTACAAAATTTTCAAGAATTGTGCGGTTTAGCTCCTAGACGTTCCTCTATAAATTTCATCACCGTTAAAATAATAGTACCTAGTCTTATAACGTTGACTTATTTATTCTTTCGACTCGTACTTCGTTCTACGAGTACAACTAATTCGATTCGTCCATGTTTACAATATGTGAGAAAGCTTTACTGCCCACCTCATTTGGCAGACTTTTTTTTTTCAATATCCCGAAAATCTCCTTTGATTTCTTTACTGACTCTAGTTTCACAATTGAACAGATTATGATATCATCGCTAGTATAATTTTCTACTCATCTAGTTACCAGTGTACGATTACTTTATTAATTTGTTTAATTACTTTTTAAAAATAACGGATTAATTTCTTTATTCATGTTACATTTGTTTGCTGTGTTCTTACCTTGTTGTTTACTGTATTTCATTTTATCTGCATCATTCAATCTGTTATGTTATATTGCTATTTAATTGGTCTTCGCCCGTAAATAAATAAATAAATGAGAACAATTTTTCCGCTCCCTAATGACTCGGAACCCCCCCCCCCCCCCCCCAATTAAGAATATCCAAAACCAAATTACCCGTTTGGTTTCTATTTTAAAACTACCACAGAACAATTCATCACAAAACCATTCATAGACAACAAGTCATTCAAGACAATCACAGAAAATCGTATTAATACCTAAAGGAAATCATGGAAAATATGTTTGTTCCAAAATTCACTTGTTTGAATAACTCAACCATGATTAAATAGGTAAATAGGGTTAATTCGTAATTATTGAAACTAAAAAACCAAGACATTCAATTTCTCATAAGTCAACTCAACTTGACAGGACTCAAATCCAGCAGCTATGCATGTATCAGCTATCCTCACTCAGAAGAGCTCAAATCTTGAAGAGGGTTGAACGGAGTTGTAAGCGCATAAGCTTGAGCGGATACCAGGCAGAAATCTCTTGAATTCATATTAATATGTCTTCTTGAAGATCTCACCAACAGGAGGAATCCAATAGCCAATTTCAAAACTGCATTCTATGAGGGAACCTAGTTTCGAAAGTGCATTCCAACGCACAGCCACAGATTTCCCTTGAGGGCCCCCGAGTATAACGGCCCTCGCAAAGACGCGAGCTGCAACTTCTCCGAGCAAGTAGGAAACTCGATGATTTGTAGTTGACATTTACTTGAACTTGGGAAGGCAAACTAGAACTTGGGCGTGGTACCCAGCTCGAAGGCCTAGAGTCTCTTCTTGTATGCAAAACTACCTCCAGCCCCGTCCTACGTTCGCTTTTCCATCACTTCCTGCTTCATCATATTTTTTCTTACCCCCACCTTCTCCGCCCTTTTGCTCGCCTATAAATATCGAGCGAGTTCCGTTAATGACGGCGCGGCGCCTGCCACAGCTATTATCTAGGAAATATGGTTCATCAGCCATAAAAGTGGTTCAAGGGCGTTGTGCCTCGTGGGTATAGGTACTTGAGAGAGTCCAATACAAATTTATAGCATTTTCAGAGTGAACTAAACCGTTCCGTTTAATGTAGGTACCCAACAATAAAAGTAAGTTGCTCACGTTTAAAAAGTTGCACAGTATTACACAAAGGTTATTATTATTGTATTAGATGGCCCTACCAGGCAGATTATTGGTCTATAATTTGAACAAAGATTAAACTACAAAGACGTAGGCATTTACCTGGAGGAAATTAATGAACGATTATTCTCAGCCACCTGCACTACTCAAGTATAAATAATCTGGACGTGTACCTTGATTTGGCAAGCGAAGATTTAGTTATGTATGCTCTACAGAATCTCTCTCATTCTGTTTACATTAGTAATTCCAGTTTTATCAAGGATTCGGATATTTACAGTTCCTATTTTCACATGAAATATAGTAACAATACTAAGTACCTATATTGGAATAGGTAATATTCTATTGGAAGGTGTATTCTACCTACTGTGTATTCTCCAAGCACGTTCTTCTATTCAGTGTTTTGAAACGTTTTGTAATAGAAAGTGTTCATATCATCTGGTACACGGAATATAATGTATCATTCTAAGTTACGTGCACTTCTTAATTCTAAATAAGCTGAATATATGAATTTTTCCAGTAATTTGGGTGGGATACCTTCCGTAAGTATGTTATAGAATACGTCTTTATTTTTCGATGACTTTCTTTTATGAAGCAGTATGCTTCCTTGGTGTTTTAATTAGTCTAGTCACCTATCTGCAATAATAGGTACCTAGTTGAAAATTTTTCCTAGAATGAATTTGTCCAAAAAGTTACTTACAGAAAACACTAATATTTAGAAAATGGATTAATAGATCTTAAAGATAGATATTTTTATATCTATTTTATAGATTTATTATCCATATTATATTATGGATGTGAGACCTATCCTGTTATCCGACAGCCAGCCCCTCCAGAGCGGCCTCCAGATAGTATACCTGCCACTGCCAAGAACGCTTATACTTAACAAGTCCCTCTGTATGCAAAAAGATCAGATATCCACGTACGTGGAACATCATAAACTAAGTACATGTAGCGTCAGCATACTACAACGGAAAATTAATAAAATAAAATAAATCATCTACCAACATTTTACTAATCCTTCACTAGTCCGTCTATTTAAAATTTAACAAAGCCATAATAAACTCGATTTCTTCGGAACAACATAACCCTTCGAACCCGCATAACGCTCTGTCACAGTCATATTGACAGTCTTTCTTTCGGTCGAAGATCCGGATGGTTTCATTTGATTCTTTTGTATATCAGTCACTGACAATCACGAAACCGTCTGCTTGGGTGTGGCACATAGCTGCCAGGAATCCAAATCATGAATACTATAAAGATTACTGACATGCAAACAACTTGAAGATTCCATAGTGGGTTCCTACGGTTTATGGAAATAGTAAACTAAGATGGAGTGTCAAATGTAAAAGTATAGTGTACTACAGGATCCGCTGACCTGGTGCCTCAGGAAGTTTGAGGTAATGCAAAAATTTTCACTACCAGACTCGATTTTTGATGATTTGACAATGAATGATCTCAGTGACGACGACAAAGAAGTCGTATTGTCACCAAGGACTTCTTATAAAGTTTTTAAAGTGATTTCAGTCGATTATGTGTGGCAAAAAATATTGAAAACGATACCAAACTTGATTTTCAATTGGTTTGACGTCAATTGTTGTCGCTAACGACGAAGTCCTGTCGTCGGATCGTCTCCAAAAACGATACAACTAAATCCAAATGTCCAAAGAGTCTACCTACGAAATTTCAAGCAAAGTCAAAGTAGAGACTCACTTAGTTCATTGATAAAATATTTCTTATTTAAATGTTTGTAACACTTGCGCACTCATAGAGTTAATAACCTCGTAGCAATAAGCTTCATTATGCAATTGAGGGTGATGGGTGAAAATCGAATTTAATTTTACGTTTTTGGTATAGCGTTTGAATTTAATGCAATCGAACTTTGTTCGATTTGCAATTTACAAGTCCCAGAAAGTTTTGTCTTGTAAAGAAGAATTTATTGTATACCTAATTATGTGCACTTCCCACTGTAATGAAAATACTATTTTCAATAAGCAGTATTTTCTCTTATTTTCTCTCTCTCAATTGCGAACGCGCTGAAATTACATGAATTACATTACGATCATAATTATGAACACAATCTTGCTGAAAACAAGGAAAGTTGCCTGAGGCCTTGCACCTGATGTTAGAGGCCAGTTTGCTGCCAAGACCGTGAGCCTGCCTTCATCATAGTGTCGGAGTGAACGAAAAACATTTGGTACCTTTGTGGGGGACATCGCGCTCTCGGTAATATGTGGGTCGAAGACTCAAAGGCCCTGGAAGCGATTTGAATTTAAAAGGAAGCTGACGTCAAAACCGATGGCAGAGATCGATCAAGGGAATTCACGTATAAGCCCCCTTGTCTGCGATGGATGATCAGGACAGAATGTTCTGCAAACTCAAAAGGGAGTTTACTTAATTTAATAACGAATAACTTTGCAAAGTCGCTATTCTTTTTGTTTTTAGAAACAAATTATTTGCAACTTGTTGAATATATAAATCTGATATAATTGGCAAAGCCAGAATCACGAATTAATTTTTTCTTCCCAACGACACACTTGTTGATTTGATTATCAATATCATCACGACGGACAGTTAGACACGGAAAAAATGTTGTTCAGAATGGTCTAAATCGTAAAATACAAGGAAGAAGTTTGATTTTGGGGACAAACAAATTTTTATTTCCCGAAAGCGAAAACAATGCTTCCGCTACCTGTAGGTAGACGCGGAACCTATTGCTGACAAATCATTGGAATAAAATCCATCACAAATAATGAGGAGAACCTTAATAATAAGACCTTGTCTTCTAGCCAAAATCTGAAAAAAACAGCAAACGTCTGGACACCACCACTTTGGAAACGAACTGAACAAAATAGTTTCAGCTCCAATTTTATTCCAAGTTTCCCCTCATGGAGTAATGATGATGTATTTGGCCGGGAAATCAATCCACAGCCGGTAGAAGGACCGTATCCTTTTTTTATTAAGGGGAAAGTAACCAACTGTCCAACTATTGGGACACCACTATCCACGATTAGGAACAAGTGTTCAACAACAGGGCCGAGGTAAGTGTTCACTGATGATTATTTCATAACTAGAGGCCTGTTAGGGCTTGGAAAGCCCTAATCTAGAACACGATCAAGATAAGCACAGAGACGAACGGCGACACTTGGGGCCGTCTAACATTGAAATCGGTCCGCGAAGTTCTTCACAATTTCAAAGATCGTTCAGAAATAACTCTCCTAGATATTAGTAACTACACTACGTTTCTAACTTACTGTGAATTGATGGCAACTGTTGTTACCGCCACAGCCTAATAAACAACTCTCGTTGATAAGGACCGCCTAGAACACGATCAAGGCGGGTATAGAGACGAACGGCGACACTTTTGCAACAAACTTGGGGCCGTGCTGATTCGAATGAGCCGTCTAACACTGAAATCGGACCGCGAAGTTCTTCACAATTTCAAAGACCGTTCGGAATTATATATAAAGATTCCACAACTATCCAATCTGAAAAACAAATATTTTATCATAATCTCACAAATTCTGAGAAGATAAGTAAATAGTAAGTTGAAAGGTTTTTTCCAAAGCTGATTTTATAGCGAGAATTTTAGCAAGAATGCCACATTAAGAGTCCTACTACTAAGCCCGTTACCATTTCAAAATACTGGTACTATAAATGTTTGTTTCTTTGAACGTTAGCATCTAATGGATTTTGAGTACCTACTTGATGAAATAAAATCATTAAACCTACAAAACTCATTGATGGAGAGCTGGGAACGGAATGTGAATGTGATGTTTTCCCATAAAATAAGAAAATAATAAATTTACGTCATTGATTGAAACAAATTATAGCTAAGTGCTAAGTCACTGAATTCATAATCGAAACATTATGGTAACTGTACGGTAATGCTAAAACGTTATGACCCTATACAAGAACACGAAAACACTTATGTATATGCAAAGTTTCTACAAAAATAGTAGTATTGTGTTATAAACAAAATTTTGTTGATCGTTGGGAAAAAATAAAATAAATAAATAAAAATAAATTATTTAATACGAATAAGATAACCAATTGAATAAAAAAGTTGAGGGGGGGGGGGGGGGGGATGATACCTCCTGGCTTCGATGAAGGACGAATGGATTTTTCTTTACCAACCTAAAAAGTTTGAGGAAATATTAAATATTTTCATTTTTTTCAGAATGAAAAGTTTTATCAATGAGAATTACAAGAGATAATATATGAGAATACTTGGGCAATATTTTTACGGTTTCAGAAATATATTTTCATGACATTCTCCCATTGAAAACAAATAGTTTTCACAATAATTGTCCCGTGATATTCATGAGTTCAGATGTAAGCCAAAACACGGATTAGTGAGAGTTTCCATAATTGCATAAATTTACTTTAACCCTTTAAGCCGTTGTGCAAGTAAAAATATATTGATTACTAACAATGATGTTATTTCGTAAGAAATTCGAGAGCTCTTTTCATCACACCGTTGGAGTTTTTATGTCTAATGACTTTCGACGCGTGACGGCCTTTACAAATATCTTTCCCTTCCCCCTTTCGCAGACCCCCGAATCTCATCTTGATTAATATTCATATCAATTAAATTTCTCCGTCGTCTGTATCAAAACGTATTAGAGACCTGCCGCAATAATTATACCAAATAACGACCTACGTCGATAAACAAATTGCGACAAGTACAAATGGAAGTGGGCGAAGGTGTGGATTCCTTTTATGTTAATTGTGATGAATGACCAAGGAGTCAATCGAATGAGAAATCCCGCCCAACCCACTTCCCTTACCAGCGAATGATGTCTCCCACCAAATTGATTTAGTTGTTAATAATGCGGGAACGAGCCAGATGGTTCGATTCGTACCTTCCAGTCCGTTTTCATCAATATAAATCGTATTTTTCGGCGTTGCGCTAATCCGGCTGTTGAATATTTTATGGGTGGAAATTGGATAAGGCTAATTAAAAAATTACGGTTCCTTATCGCGCTTGTCAGTTCGAGTTGAATGATGGTAGATGAATGTTGTTAACAGTGCCATTTGTAGGAACTGATTGACCTCTTATAACGTTATTGACGTCCGTATAGACATGAATGACTTTTTAAGATGCCGACATGTCACTGCTTAGCACGCCTTCCAACACTCTACAACAATTCCTCGTTTGCTTCTGAGTGACAGAAGTCTTGTGACCAGCCAAGAAGGGGCGAAATAAGATTGTACCTCCAAATTTCAAACTGTCACTCGCAGTCAATGTTAGAAAGATCACATGCCTGTGTTTTTGTACGCCCGCAACTCCCTGCTCCTCCGTACTAAATACCTCATTTAAGCGAATTTTCGCATTTATATCCATTCTGAGGTATTTATTTATTTAGTTTATTAAGGGCAAGCTAAGTTTACATTACTATACTAACAAATCATCCTAACAAGTCATTCTAACAAAAGGGAACTACAATACAATGAAACGAAAATATCATATTAAACGTATTCTGAAAATGAATCCTTGAGATCTATCTGTATATATACACCAGTTACATATATAAGTCTGCAAAACGTGCACTGACACTAATGCATTCTATGTTGCTAAAGCCTTCTCTCTAAGCTTACACATGAACAATCATAGAGCGTCCGTTCACCAATCCCGACCACTCCCAATAATAGAACATGACTAGCATATAGTGCAACAGTTGATCAATGTTATAAACTACCGGATACAGCCAAAGACCGATTGCTGCGGTAATCGGAAAGAGCTCGTTGATGGATATTCGGAGCTAACCTGGCCTGATTTGAACGATTTAGTATCACATCATCAGGACTGTACCATCCATGGATACAATTTAGAGATGCGCAACCTGAGAAGGCTCGGAAAAAAAAATTCCGTTCACCCTGAATCATCTAGCAAATATGGGAAGACACTGCAACAATAATTCTTCTTCTTTGCTCAGCCTTATTTATGGTTTCATTTTCAGCTTATTGGTGTGTGTGTGTATACGATCCTCAACAGAGATCAAGAAATTTTAGCCAAACTGCGTAGCAATATTGGGGGGGGGGGGATTCCACTATGTTCACACTAGGTACGAGGTCAGTAAGTACACAAGAATACTTCACCTCACAATATTCGTTATCTAAATAGAAAAATGCACTTTGCTAAGGTGAGTATGATGCAGAGAGATTGTCACATTTTGGTCGATTTAGATGGTTAGATATGTCGTAGATAATGTCTTAAACGAAGAAAAAATTGATGAAACATCTCAAGTAATAAATGTTGTAGGTAGAAAAAATAATGCATAGCCGGAGCTTTTTCTTCATTGAAGCAAGGTATAAAGGAAAACCAATCAATTCTAGTTGATGTAGAAGCAGCTTTAGTAGGTAACTGATAATTATAAATAATAACACAATACCTACAACACTTGAGTTACTCCCGCAAAGGAGCAGCAACTACATTTAGCCTAGGAGTGTTTCTTCACTCAAGAAAGCACGGGAATCAGTTTCACATAACAGACTTTTAAAGCTGCCTGCCAATCATTCGGATCACCGCGCCTAACGACCGATCCGTTTTACGCGGCCCAGTCCAAACATCCTGTTTTCTTTCGGCCAACATTCTAAGTGATTGCTCCCCGGACCTCGCCTACGCTCCGCTTCCTAACAGCTCAGCTCACCGCTCATTACGCCGACAAGACGAGAGAGAGAACAATGGGCGCCCCCAGTCGTCGAGTGTTACCGCTTCATTACCCCTCCAGCCCGGCCTTCCCTGCTGTAACCACTTGTTGACAGTTAACCGTACTAAAACGACTTCCGTACACCTCCCGCGCCCCTAACCATCAATCTTTGGCTAGGAGGTTTTTCCGTCACTTTCCCACTTTTCTGGAGGCCGGAGTTCTGCGGACAAGAGTTACATCGATGGAACTTTTCATTTTCGTTTCTCCAGGGGAAACCCTTACACTTTGCTGAATTCTTAAGATCTGACTGGACGACGGTACAAAACCCTTGGAAGCTATAACTAGTATCAGTCGAAAGCTCGGCGCTCCTCTCTCGCCGGTGGTGGACCCCAGGAACCCTCTTTGTTTCTGCTGAAAGTTAGTAAACACTAGGTAGGTCTATTCCAATGAAAAAATAGTTAATCTTGGACAGAATACGATACTTGGGCCATCCTCCGTAGGTACTTACCAAACAATAAATCAAGTAATGGTAACACACAAATTATTTAGGAGCAACAGGGATGCCCTATATCTAACGTGAGCTGACCTTCCATGTTGTCAGGGTTGCATAGCTGCTTACTCATTGGCTCAGAGCAATTTTCCTTTAAAACCCCTTAGTTTAGTCAAAACAATGTTGCCTGCCAAAATGCTGGAATTTTGAATTACCTTCCGTGAGCCTGAGGACGTGAACCGAGTCGGACGTGCTCATTTGTTAACTCTAGCAGCCGGAAAGTCGTCGCTAGCGATTCTTGGTGATTCTGATACTTAGGCGGAAGTCAGATTTCTCACCTATCAAAGTAGACTAATATTGATTGGGTGGGTGAATGTTGCTGTGGACAATTCTTGAATAAGGAGACTCACATGGCTTTCATTCGAGCAATGTGTTTTGTCTCAGGAAGATGAGCAAGGAAGCGTTGAATGTCAGTATTTAAGTGTTAGAATTTCGCAAAGGAGCGGCCATTGCTGATGTAACCACTTATAGGTAGTTTATAAGTCAAACAATACTCGATCCACTAAGCAACATTCTTTAGCTGAAAGAATTTGTCGCCACTTCAATACGTAAGGCATCGAATGTTTAAAAGTGGCTAAAACCGTGGTGTAGAGAAAGCTGAATCACTCAGCGTCGTTCACCATTGACGTAAAAACATTTTCTTTCTATCTGACCTTTTGGAGTTTTGAGTTGAAAATTTCAGTTTTAAATTTCATGGGCTCATAGTCCGATTCTAAGATGAAAAATTCAACCACACGAAAGTTGCCCATTCGGATTACCACTTGTTGACATCTAATATCTCAGACACTACCATGTTTTTGCAGATGCCAACGCCCACCATAGTGCATGGGGAAGCACTGACATCAACACACGAGGGGACCTGTTATTTGACTACCTGGTAGCCAATGATTTATATTTGGCAAACCGGGGAAACAAACCAACATTCGTAACCTCATCCAGGAAAGAAGTTCTCGATATTACCATCACAACCCCTCTGCTCGAAAGAAAAATTGAAAAATGGTTCGTATCCGACATCCCCTCCTTTTCCGATCACAGGTACATTGTCGTGGTAATCCAAGGTTTGGGTAAAACACGACAAGTACATAGAGATCCTAGGAAAACGAACTGGAAGAACTACAAGGAGGAAGTAGAGGGCAGGTTGAGAGAAATTCGGACCAAAATACACAATAACAATGATATCGAGGCCCTGGCGGAAGAGCTGGAAAGCGCGCTACTCGCCTCATACAACAATCACACCCTGACAACAACTGGGCCCTCGCCAATCCAGGTTTCCTGGTGGAATACGGAACTAGAAGCTGTCAAACGTGAAACTGGCAAACTGTATAACAGAGCCAAAAAGACCGGCTATTGGGATGATTATAAGACCAAATTAGCTGAATATAGGAAACTTATCAGAATAGCAAAAAGGGAAGCATGGAGGAGGTTCTGTGAAGAGGTAGAAAGTGCCTCTGAATGTGCCAGACTCCAGCGAATCCTTGCTAAAGATCCTATCAATCCAATTGGAACACTCGTGAAACCAAATGGAGAATATACCTCAACAGCTGGGGACACCCTGGCACTCATGCTGGAGACCCACTTCCCCGGCTGCTTAGTAACAAATGCTCCAGGTACAGACTCTGACCCACCAGCCCGCACTAATGGTGGGAAATCCTCTCCCTTAGACTGGGAAGTGGCAAAGAGTGTAGTCACCAAAGAGCGAGTGATGTGGGCCATCAACTCATTTGACCCCTATAAATCACCTGGCCCGGACGGCATCATCCCGAAACTTCTACAAGAAGGGGGGGACAATGTCGTTAGGATACTAGGTGCTCTCTTTAGGGCGAGCCTGGCAACAGGCACGATCCCCAGAAGATGGTGTCAAGCAAGGGTCATATTCTTGCCAAAGCCAGGGAAACCTTGGTACAACCAGGCAAAAGCATTTAGACCCATCTGTCTGACATCCTTCAATTTGAAGGCGTTGGAAAAACTTGTAGATAGACACTTGAGGGAAACCTCCTTAACAGAGAGGCCCATTCACCCCAACCAATTTGCCTATCAACAAGGCAAATCCTGTGAAGCCGCATTGCACCACCTAGTCACCAGGGTGGAAACTGTGCTGGCTGACAAGGAATTTGCAATAGGAATATTTTTGGACATAGAGGGGGCATTTGATGCAACCTCAGTAACCTCCATTATAAGGGCTACTCAAAGGCATAACATAAACAACACCATATGTAGGTGGATAAAAACTATGCTTACGAGTAGAACAGTAAATGCTGAGCTCCTTGGGGAATCAGTGGAGGTGTCTGTGGCGAGGGGCTGCCCGCAGGGGGGGGTACTATCCCCACTGTTGTGGAACCTTGTTGTGGACTCTTTACTTGAACGACTCAACACACTCGGCTTTTATGCTCAAGGCTATGCCGACGATGTGGTCATCCTGATTAGGGGACCATTCGTTGGAGTAGTCTCAGATCTGGCTCAGTCAGCTCTGAAAGTGGTGGAAGACTGGTGTGGCACTGAGGGCCTAAATGTAAACCCCAGCAAAACCACACTTGTAACCTTCACCAGGAAAAGAAATTTGAGGGGCCTCTCAGAACCTCTTCTCTTTAATTCAAGGGTGCCCTTCCAACGTGAGGTCAAATATCTGGGTGTATACCTGGATACAAAACTCACCTGGAATAAACACCTGGGATACATTGCAAACAGATGCAAAGGAGCCCTCATGTGCGCTAAGCGTACATGTGGGAAAGTATGGGGGCTACAACCGCGGATGGTCCTGTGGATTTACACCGCCATTGTTAGACCCATAATAACGTACTGTTGCGTTGTATGGTGGCACAAGGCAGGTCAGGTGGGAGCTCGGCAAACTCTCACCAGCATCCAGCGACTGGCCTGTCTAGCCATCACTGGAGCGATGCATGGTACACCCACAGCAACCATGGAGGTTCTACTGGGTCTACCCCCAGTGGATATCTTCATAAAAGGTGAGGCCATGATGGCCTCCCTGAGGCTGAAATGGAATGGCTCTTGGCGGATAACTCCTCACCGAGGTCATACCAACATATTGGAACTGATACAAGAACCACTACTCGACATGGTGGCCGATATCATGCCCAAAACTCTCTCCCAGCCCCATCTCTACACATCAATCATTACAAGAGAGGGGCTATGGGAGAACAAATGCTGCTCCAATGACATCATCTGGTTCACAGATGGGTCAAAAATGGAAGCAGGAACTGGCGCAGGAATACATGGGGCCAAACCCAGGTGGAACACTTCGTTTCCACTCGGGCAACACACCTCTGTATTCCAGGCAGAAATTGTGGCAATCGAGGCAGCAGCTGCGGAGAGCCTTAGGAGGGGGCATAAAAATGCCCACGTCCGCATCCTCTCTGACAGTCAAGCGTCGATAAAAGCACTAACGGCTCCAACCATCTCGTCCCGAGTGGTATGGTGCTGCATGCAAACCCTCAACAACCTAGCCAAACACAACCGGGTTCGCCTGGAGTGGGTGCCGGGGCATAGAGGCATTATTGGCAACGAAAAGGCTGACGAGCTCGCGAGAAGGGGCTCTCAAACCCCATTCGTAGGGCCTGAGCCAGCAGTCGGTTTACCAAAAACCACCTTCAGAAAAACCATCAACACGTGGGTCAACCAACAAACCGCTAAGAGATGGGTCAATATTGAAGGACACACCCACAGTAAACTCATGGTGGCTGAACTCAACACCAAAATTACTGAGGGGCTACTTAGGAAAAACCGTAGGGAACTAAAAACACTGGTCAGCCTCATAACCGGTTTTGCACCCCTACGATTTCACCTACATCGCATAGGGGTCACACAAAACTCAACCCTCTGCAGATTATGTGAGGAGACTGACGAAACGGCATCCCACATAATCTTCGAGTGCCCTGCACTCACCCATCGCAGAATTGAGCTCTTTGGGGCCCAAACCCCGATGAGCTCCATTCCGAGCGAACAATTAATCAAGAGCCTACCACCCCTCATCAGGGGGCTGAGTCTCTTTGATTAAACAAAAAACTCTCAGGAAAGTACAATAAGCCAACAGGCTTCCGTGCTGGGGGCTCAAAACCCCCGCCCTGAGAGTTTTTCTCTACATCTACATCTACATCTACCATGTTTCCTTAGTCATTACCGTTATCAAGGAACACTGCCCTGTTTTTCGTTTTTTGGAGTAAGTTGAAGTTCACTTTATTTGTACGACTTTTTGAATTCTCACGAACCAAATTTGATTTTAATGCCTGTTCAGTTACTTACTGTGAATCACGAATTTAACATGTGTTTGTTTTTTTGTGGGTGTAATTGGGTGGAAAGGGGGGGAATCAATTACTAGTAAATTCATCATTGAATATAATTAATCTGAAATTTGATTTGAGAAGACTGCTGTCCAATGAAACCATTACAGACAACAGCTGGTAGGTAGAGCAAATATGATTAATACACGTGCTCATTCTATAACTACCCATCGTTTCGAACGTGAGAAAACTCGCGGTTTTCTCTTGTCAACTCGTAATTACTTGCCAAGCTCTTTTTAATATCGCTAATCCATCCTTTTCAAACATGTTTGAAAAATAAATACACGCTCGTGGGAATCGGCTTTGAAAGAGGCTTCCTATAATTTAAATATGCAAATACGAGGCTGCACTGATAGATGGAAGGAGGGCGATCTGACAACTAGAGGTTGTAGGGGGTTGGAGAGGCGACTCCTAAATATCGAGCTACAGGAGCGCGGCCCGGCGGGAGACCGGAAACCAGAGATGCTCAGCGGGGGAATGTCAAACTCGAAAAATTCTTTCCGAATCTTTCTCTCTCTTTTTTATTTTTCTGAACAGATGAAAATGGGGCGGATTGACGTGGCGGCTACTGGAGTTGGGATTCCTTCCATGTAAAGTAGGAAATTTCCGTCCGTAAAAGTGGTCGTATAAAGTGAGTTTTGCTGTAAAAGAATCGCTCGTGTGGGCAGGTGACTCCCGGCAGCAGAGATTTGGGCGATCCAGAAAGACAAACGGATGGGCGGCGACGGCCCACTCGGAACACGAGGCATCCGACGACTGGACGTCCAATTATTGATGTTGGTCCGAGAAACGACCGAAGAACTCAATTTAGTTTCAAACTTCTTTATTTTTTAGTCGAAGATAAAAACGGCGCACAACATGCTACATTGTCAAAATAATTTACAAGGACAATATTGCCGACCCGCACATTGTGAAAACGCCTGTAAATTATCACAGAAAATAAAGATTAATAATCACATAGTTTATTTTTGTGGAGTGGGAAACATTCTTTATGAACGAAGAGGAGTGACTATACTCCTCAACAGTGTCGGAGTATCCCTTTCTGGGCTTGTAGGGCATACCAAGTAAAAACCACCACTCCCTATTCTTATAGAGAACTACCCCGGAACCACTAATTAATTATTACTTAGGGGTAGTTCCTTTTTTTCCCCCATTTTGACTCCTCATCTCTCCATGTCTTCTTTATTCCCAGGATCTATCCTGCTCCTTGGCTTATAGGACGGCGAAAATGTATGTTGCCACCGCGTCCCAGACATTCTTCTCGGCTACCATTTTGTTGACGATGGTCTTCGGTGCAATCTCTCCTACTCTCTCCTCCAGGGCTCGGCGAGCACCTCCCCACTTTGGGCACACAAAAAATGTGTGATGGGCATCTTCATTCCCCTATCGGCAGTAGCTGCATCCTTGATCCTCCGTCTTTCCTATCTTTGCGAGAAATGAACCGAAGTAACCATGGCCGGTGAGGAACTGGGTGTGGTAATAATTCACCTCACCTTGCTTCCTATTCACCCAGTCGTCCAGGCTGGTAATCAACCGTTATGTACAGTGGCTTCGAGTCTCATCCTCCCATCTAGCCTGTCATTTCCTCAGTGTTTCTCCTCTTGCCTCTATCTTGATGTTCCGCACTGGGTTCTCTCCCTTCCGCAGATAGATCCTCCTTCGCTCTTCAGCAAGGAGATCAATTGGGACCATTCCCGCAATAACCTGAGCAGTGGGGCCAGAAACTGTCCTGTATGCACTGCATATCCTGAGAGCTCCTCTTCTTTGGATTGCCTCCATCCTGTTTCGATATTTTTGGAACCTAAGGGCTTCTGCCCAAACCTCATCATAATGGCATCAGCTGTCCGCATCAGCAGCTTGCGTTTGGTCGGAGAAGGGCCTCCTGCGTTTGCCATGAGCCTACTCAGATTCCCGACCACTGTTACCGCCTTGTCTGCACTTTGCAAATTTGAGCCCAAAAACTAAGCTTGGAATCAAGCATTACTCCCAGGTATCGTATTGCATTGGACGTCTCAATCATCAGCCCATCCACGTTCATTGGGATATTTCTCTCTATCCGTCTGGCCGTCAGCAGTAGAATCTCCGTCTTCTGTATAGCCAGAGACAGGGATCGTGAATCCATTCACTCTATCAAACGACACATCGTGTGGTTCAGTTTCCATTGGAGTGGTTCTACTGTGCGCGCAACAATTACTGCAGCCAGATCATCTGCGTAATAATCACACAGTGAACCACATGTTAAGCGAATTTTATTAAAACGGAACATGTTTTTGCTATCATAACCCGGCCAAAAATGAGACAAGATCTACGTGACATTTAGTGCGTTACGCTCCTATTTTCTGATGATTATCGCTTATAACCAAATTGTTGCTACGGAACTGTATCTGAGGCATTTATCATCGTACAGAAATCTTTTGCCAGTCGTTGGAAAGCTCTCGAATTACCTAACCGTACTATGTCAACCACTGCTCGGTGCGTGGCCAACAATCTGAGGTACGAGCGTGGTTGTCTGAATAATTGTTTACATTCATTTTATCCTTTTCAGTTTTTTTGTAAAAATGATCGCAAACACTATTAGACTGGAAAGAAACTTTCATGATCGTTGCCCATTCGAACTCAATGGACGAAAATCCTTAAAAAAAAGACCAAAGCGCATTGGGGTAGTTGGAAGGTAGTTGGTAGCGAGTGTGGGTACTCAATCTAGGTAAAGGAGTTTGGCCATAAGGCGGGACGAGGGTGGAGGGCTGAGGCCAGATCGTGAGTAGGCGAGGTCCTCAGAGATGGGACCAGTGGCCCGTGACCGGGCTAACTGTAACACCGCCTGCCTTCTGCCTCCAGGCCCCCGCCGACTTATCACCCCCGGTATCAGTAACACTTCACTAGCCAATACCTGCCCGCTCTCCACACTCACCCGCACCCGGGTGCAAATTAATCCTCCATTGGCAGACTATGTATTTAGGTGGATCCGGGAGACAAGAATCCACCACATTTTCAAGTATATTGGTTTTTTTTTTCAAGCATGGCACACGGTTTATCCGGGATGTAATAGTGGAAAATGTCTACGAATATTCTAGAAAAATTGTCTACGAACATTCGCCAAAAAAAGAGACCAAAGTGGGGCGGGTGTACTTTCTTTCCTATTCAACCTACAAAGCTGAAATTTGGAGTAGAGGCCTCTTGAGGCGTCTAGAAACGAATCATGTAGTCTAGAGCCCCCCAGATTAGCTGAGTGAGATCCGGAGCTAAGTTCTTCGCTATTAAACCTATGAAGCTGAAATTTGAAATGGAGAGCTTTTTGAAATTTGAAATTCGATGAGCCGAAGCTCAAGGTGAAAGGAAAAGCAGGTCTGAGGTTTCCCCAGTGGGGTCAAGGGGGAGCCTTTTTTTTAGGACCTTACCTCATTCGGATTAAGTAACGAACCATTTGCCGTCAAGACTATTTACATCACATTACAACGCTATGTTGCAGAAAGTACAAAATAACATTAACTAGTAAAACCTTAACTATCAAATTCTGAACTTTTGGTCACAGCTAAATTTGTGATAATTCTAAGTATTGAGTAATCGTTCATCCCGTGTATGGCCGTTGAACTATTTTCATTCAACTTCCCAGCTTCCTCACATCTTGCACATTCAGCGATGACACGTTCTTCTTGTTTATGTACCGAAGGTCTCCAACATGATCAAAAAGGTTTAGTATAGGGTATAGAGCAAAAATACTTATAGGGGGTTGAGCGAAAAAAGTAGAATCGATTTGTTGCGCTCGTGTGAGGGAGACAACAAATACATTTCCTAAATATAGCTTAGGATGAATATAATACTCTTTTTTGGAGAGAATCAAAATAACTTGATCTTAATAATTAAGATCTGCAAATATAACAACAAGAATTATTCTTGTCCAAGGTTAGTATTAGTCATAACCACAATTGCCAAGCACCTTCTCACCAAAAGTACCAACGAATATGTGGGATGATTATAGCTATGTGGGGGTTCGGATAATGAAGGAAGTGATTTTTACAGCACATCTTTTTAAATTTGACCAATTTAATGTGCTCAAAAAGTGCTGGCTTTTATGTAAATCCTAAAGAGATTTATCGTCTGAATTGTCATATATATGAAAAATCGCAAACTTCTGGAATCGGTTCAGAATGCCTCAAAACGGATTTCAATAAAGAACAATTTCACAAATTTTGATTTTAAAATTTTCCGAGCCATTACAAAAATTTAATTTCCTACAAAAATTACCTAAAATCATAAAAGCAAACCACTCATCTCAGGGGAGTACGAATATATAATATCTCTATATATAGATATAGATAATAGTAGATATAGTATATATATATAATATATCTCAGGGAAGTACGAATTGTTTCAAAATTCCAGGATACAAGGTTCTTTAATTTAGAAACAGTAAATAAAACATTTTACGGTCCGTCCTTATTTGGCATAGGTTGGCATAGGATATTTACAGTTTTCAGATTGTTTAAAACATTTAAATAATTTATTCGTTCATGTTACGGATACGAGGACGCTATGTGCTATATCCGAATTGGTAGACCTTTTTTCTACTATTCATTATTATAGTGTAATTATTTATCTGTGTATGCAGTTACCCTTTACGTTCAATCTTTGCGAACTTTTATTACGCAATATATTTCGTTACACGTAATATTAAAGAACAAGAAAAGCTATGGGGCTATCGTTAGTATTCATTATAGGGTACTCAGATAGGCAGCCAGATTGTTTTCTCGATTGTAATCAATCGTTGTGGGAGTCGACCAGGAGCTACCGCTCCCGCCTTCGAGATACGAACTCGTGGCCCGATCCAAATTGTTTTTCACCCAACTTCGCGATATCGCTTCCCATAAAATGACCCTACGTGCTTCTCCGCTACCCGGCAAAAGCCCTGCGTGAACCAATTCGTGCACGACTCATTCGCCCAGTAATAAATTCCCCAGGCCCCAACTTCCTACTCGAGCCAATCGGGAGAATGAAAAAAACCGGAGATGACCCGAAAATCGGCGTTACCCAAGGATGCCGTGATGGGAGTCGTTTAAAAAACGATCAGCGGTTGCCCAAGACCCCTGAAATTCGATAAATAATACTATAATAGTACGACCGGACACCTGTAGTCCGCCTATTGGTTAACCGGTTGAGGATATCGGAACACAAACCAACTTGTTTTTCGGGCCATCATATTATCCCGAACAGCTAAGAGATGTAATATATAGCTGAATTTAGGAGATAAATCGAAGGGTAGTAAAACTGTCGCCGCTGACAACAAGGGATGATTATTCACTAATAAGGTTGCCTTTTGATTACATAAACTGTATTTGAGTGGCTCCACAGAGGTTGATTGAGTTATACACGGCTCTTCTACTGTATACACACTGCGGTTAACAGCCGCTGCCCATATACAGTTATCAGTGTCTAAATGAGTATAATGATCAAATCATTATACGCTTATCCCTATCAATTCATTAAAGAGGAGGCACTTCTTAGCTCAAAAATGAAGCTAAAATAAAACAAAATAAAATTGAATTAACATAAAATAAAGCTCAAAATGACCTCATAAACGAGTTTTCATAATTCCACACCTTTTCACCTCTCATATAAATGAGTATTTTCTAAGCAAAAAAATTGTTAACGCAAAAATACTGGTTTTCAAACGTAAAGCTCATCATATCTCATGAAAATTTCGAATTATCGTTACGTAGGATGTCTCCTTAGATTCAGCATGTAGAAATAAATTGCAAATGATGCCTCAAACTTTGTTTTTCAAGTTCAATTTTCAATCTTTGTTAATTAAAAAACCAAATTTGGAGAAATACTTAAACTCGATCGATTTCGCTGATTACTGAACTAAAATTATTCAATAGTAATCATTGAACCTATCAATAATGAACTAAAAGTAAAGTTTCAATTGAGATTCCTGGATAAATAAACACATCATGACCTTAAAAACACGAAGCGATTATGAATACACTATTTGAAAATAATGGATTACAGTTCACTAATTACATTATGTTTCGATGTTTTCATAAACTATATAGTCATTCACCCCTTAAAACGATAGACTTGGTCTGTTCTGCTTCAGCGAAAATAATGAATAAATAAACTTTTCAGAATTTTATATACAAATATTCAGATTATAAATATTACGCAACTGAACAATGACCACACATTTCTCATAATAATTACAAAGTTAATAAACCAAATAAGTAATTAGTAACATTGAACAACAGCGGTGAATTGAATAATGGTGGTGAACTATCTGGACCAGACAAGGTCCAATCGTTGTTGTAACTGAGAGCCGCTGAGCTCTACTACGAACTCTGATATCTGATCTGTGATATATTTAAATACATCTAGTCGTAGTTGTATTTCACTTTGCCGATTGTATATAGTAGCATGTATATAGTTATTAACCTATTTTACATCCGGTCTTAGTTGTACTACCTACTTTATTTTTGGGGTTTTCGAAAAATTTAGCGGGGTGTGAATACGATTTTACCGTCACGTTTTTTTCTTTTGACGCTGTTTTTTTTCTTTTGATTTTCACGTACAACCAAGCCCTTGCTGGGGAAATGAAACTTCTTTGTTTTTCACCGGACAAAAATTGTAAAAAAGCTCTCGATTTATCACGCATTTCTTTCGTACTTGTTCTTCTATTCATGTTTTATATTTATGTGATGTTTTAATTACCTACTTAGGTACTCTGTTCTAATTTCGATTTTTAAAACATTTATGTCGTAGTTTTAAATTTATTTACATTTACGAATTAGCTGGAAGAAAACATGTTCCATGTTTTAGCATTTTAGCCGAAGGCTCAAGGCGGTAAGTTACCGAGGGTCCAGGGGCGGAGCCTGTCTACTATTGATGCCGTTTTCATTAGGGGTCTAGACAAAATTAAGTCAAGAACATTTATTTCTTATTTCAGTAACCATGAGCCAATAATTTCTTTTCTAGAGTCGTCAGATGATTGTAATAATGATAACACTATTGTTGACGGTTAATGAATAAAGAATAAAATAATAATGTAAACAGAAAATACAGAAACAATGTTATGACTAGTTTCTGTGTAAGAAAAGTTTAATAATGTTTGAATAAAAATTTTGTATACTTTGAAATTGGTCTTTACAAGATTTTTTCGGCAACCAAAATCATTTCCATAATATATTTTATGTTTATTATATTTAGCAGAAAATCGTTTAAGAAGTTTACACTTCTCCCGTGTGGTCTTTAGCACACATGGATTTTTTTTTAAAATCCACTTTGGGGCTAAACAGTGGTCATCACTGTACTCCACATTTTTTCCGACTCCAAGTTGCCAGTGGAGTCCATGATGACGCTCCTTTTTAATCAAGGATGGCAACATGGCTCCCCTTAGAATCGTGCCACTTCCAGTGTCCCTTTAGACACCTTGTTCAATGCCGCTAATGACCCTTCTGGTTGAGGTGCGGCTTAAACCTTATATAATAAGAAAAAAATAGTGGTGAAGCTGGAGATAGATGGAGATAGCGTTTATGCTGTTACTCTTAATTTAAGAAATTTATCAGGTGAATAAACGATACTAATTTAGAGGGAATGCTGGTAAATCGAGATAAGTAGGGAAAATGGGGTAATACCGCCGCCTAAAGCATATTTGTCTATCATAGCCCAGGTTTGCATTCATGAGCTTCAGATTTTAAAGCAAATTATATTTTAAAAAAAAATAAATAAATAAAAGCTCCAGTAGCGAATTAAAACGTTTTTGCTGGTTGTGTAGCAACTTCATATTAGTAAACAACAATTTACGAGACCCTTGTAAATGGCGGTATTACCCCAGCTAGCTGGGGAAATACCACCATGGGGTTAGGGTAATACCGCCATATTAAAACAAGGAGGAAATGAACAGTCTCATCAGAAAATCGGAATAACGATTTATTGCATTTCAAAAACACTTCTGGGTATCTTTTCACCATATTGGGAACTTAATTGACAAGAAAAGGATTCACTAAAGGTTGACAAACAATTTCCACATCCGAATAGTAAAATTGGAACATAATAAATACTGGTAAAATAATGTTGGTTCTTCACAGGAACTGGACTATTGACAACGTTCAACGCGGAACTCGTTAAAAAAATAAAGATTATATTGCATTCATCTTCCCAGCTTTTGAAGTTTTAAATTTGTGCTCTTCTTCAGATCGCAGCAAAATTCAAAAGACTAACGTTAATTGTCAAAATCAAAACGGGAGCAAGAAGAGTAGAATCTTACAACGATTATGTTATTTTAGGAAGGCAGATAGTTTGGTAAACATCTAACAAATCACGATTAGGTAAATACGAGTATAGAGGTGCTTACGGAGATAAGCGATCACAATATAATTCGTATTTTAAATATTAATTCATATTTTAATTACTCAGAATCAATAGAAATAAGTTATTATTACCACAAAAAGCTTCCAACAGGGCTGATGATTAGAGCATTGGGGCAATACCGCCATGTCGGAATTACCCTGAATTCGGTGTGGCGATATTGCCCCATGTAACTTTTCGAGATAAAAAATCATTAAAAACTACAGTTTTCGTAAAAAATCATGAAGTAATTGGTGGAAATTAAAGCTAAATGATTTTTCTACGTCTTCATGCTCAACAGTTTACATAAACGTATGAAAAACCATTACTTGCCACGCAAACTCGACAACAATAAAACTAGAACGCCAAGCTTCAAAAAGTGTGAACTCGCTTATCTTAGATTAAAACAAATTTATGTCCCCTAACCAACTTTTCCAACATTACTGCTGATCTAAAGATGGCGATATTTGGCTACAAGATTTGTCACTCAGGTGGTTAAATAATTATACGGGGTGGCGGTATTCTCCAACTTGGCGGTATTATCCCACTCTCCCCTAGCTACCGATGAAGTGTTAAGTCGTGGAACAAAACCTTTCATTCTATTTGTTAATTTTATAAACTATAGTTTTAAATTAATTATAACCATAGATGGTCTCTATAGTACATGGTTTCCAATGTTGCATTTTACGTATTTATCAAGTCGCAAATAAAACCGCGCACCGCAATCGCGAGAGAAAAACAATTTCAAACCTCTTGTAAACCGCTGATCCCGAGATATATAAGAGGAAGCGCCGCGGCATCTGTAGAACCTACCGGCGAAGGCTTAAAGAAGGAAAAAAAAGAAAAAGAAAAAAAACGAGGTATTTACCAGGAGGCCCGGCATGTCCCGGCTTGCGGAACGGAAGGGTTCACCACGCAATTAAAACCAATAAATAAATAACTCGGGAACTTGAGAGAGAGTCAGAGTTATCTTAGAGGCGCAGAGCCCGTTAATCAAGGAGGCCGAGCCACCGTTTTATATATCCACCTATATATATATATACTCAAGTCAGAACGCCGCGGAGGTCATTTAATCAGGAGGTGAGGGCTCAGGGGTCATTCATATTCAGCTCTGCTGACGAGACTCCACCGCTTCCTGTGGTCTTCGGGAGTTGAGTTTTTTATTTATTATTATTTTTTATTCGACGGGATTTTTCCTCCGATTACCGGCGTAACCCGTCAGGTCAACCATATCACGTTGTAATCATCGTGTCCGAACCTTCAGGTGAACATTATGTTAAATTCCATGACATACCACCAACCTTTTGTATACTTCCAATGCATGGATGGAATAGCGAAGAAATTAGCTCCGGAACTCACTCACTTGATCAAGGGGGCTTCAGAATAAATTAATAATTAAGTAATTTCTAGATGTCCCAGGAGCCAAGACAAGACTTCACTACAGACAGACAGACAGACATACATACAGATAAACAGACATCAGTCGGACAGACAGACGGGCAGACATGCAGACAAACAGACATCAGAGGGACAGACAGACGGACAGACATTCAGAAAAAACAAGCTTCATAAAAAAAGCCTTCTCTCCTCAAATTGTTTTTTTTTTTTTTTAATTAAACTCCAAAGTTTCTAACTTGGAACTGGGGCTTCTTCATGGAGATTAATATTTAAAAATGTAAAATATCTACTTACTTATAGTTTTCTTTTTTGTTAAAAATCGAATTTAAAGTTATGAGTTTTTTGAAAATCAAATTAAAATTCTTAAAAAAATTTAAGACTTTCAAAAAAACTCATGACTTTAAATTTGACTTAAAAAAAAAAAAAAATTTATAAGTAAGTACCGAGATATTTTACACTTTTGAATATTAATCTCCCTAAAGAAAAAAACGGAAGTTAGTGAAAAACTTTGTCTATTTCCACGAAAAATAAAGAGTTACACAGTTTGTTACTGATGATGGCCTAACCGTCGAAATCGATTTAACAGTGTAACTCTTTATTTTTCGTGGAAATAGACAACGTTTTTCACTAACTTCCGTTTTTAAATGGGTTTCCACAACTTCGTCGCGAGTGATTTAGTTCGTGTCCCTAAAGAAGTCTCAGTTCCTGGGGAGAAACGATGGAGCTTAATAAAAAAACCAATTTAAGGACAGAAGGCCTTTTTTATAAAGCTTGTTATAATCTGAACTGTCCGAATAAAGAAACGTTATACAGAAAAACAGACATCAGGGGCCTATTTCATATAACAACAAGTTACAAGTGTACAAGTTAACAAGAACAGGTACTTGTAATGCACGATAAACTAGAACAAGAGCTTCACCAAAAAAAAAAAAAAAGAGTGCAATTGTAAAAAAGTTACACTTGTAGAAACTGAGTTTACAAGTGTAGCAGACAATAAAAATGGCGTGTGGGGAATAACGAAATGAACAACGTCAAACGGGATGCCGAAATTGAAGTTTTGTCAGCGAATCATAATATGAAAATGGTGTTCAGTACGATAGGATGTTTATCGTACATGACAAGGTGCAATGATTGGAAGACAGACAAATTATAAACTGAAAAGAGGAGGTGTGTATTTGATTTCAACTTATTCTGATGGCTGGCATAATCGGATTTTTCTCCTTCTTTCAGCGGAAATGATTAATCAGTTCATCATGTCTTAATGCTGCTGGGTTAAGAAGGTCATCTGTAACTTCGAGATGATTTTCACACTTCACTTAGTTCTTCAATGATGGGAAGATCCTCAATACCCGATCAGGAAAAATTGCACAGAGTCACGCACCATTTGAATCTTTCAAGGGTCTCGGAAGACATCCTAAATCTCTCGTTAAACTCAAAAATACCCACGAAATGAGCGTTTATTCGAGGGCAAAAAAAACGTTGGCGTCTTCTACGCTGAATGCTTCTTTCATGTCTGTATTTTTCAGCAGAAGATGATTCCCACATATTAAACACCCAAAAGTTATCAACTCACAATGCTGAAAAATAACAAGTTTACAGGTGAACGGACGTAGGTTAAAAAACGGCCATTTTTTACAACTGTAAAACAGTGATTTGTTCAAAAAACACTTGTAACTTGTCCAAATTCGCCTGTACGCTTGTTAATTTTCACAGTGCATTACAAGCCTATACTTGTACCTTTATGAAATGCTTGCACATAAAATCATTGTACATAAAATCGGCTTGTAACTTGTCACTTGTTGCTTTATGAAATAGGCCCCAGACGGACAGACAGACAGACACGGAACTGAAATTGATCAGTAAGCTCTGAAACGCAAAAAGCAAGTGGAAATTTTGAAATTGGAGGACACAAAATTTGTTTGACTTCTTTCACGAACACAAAGCTTCCCTACCATCGGTAGTGGGAAAGCAATATATGAAGTAAAAAATACAAACAAATACGTCATGTAGCTGGGACGAACGCTGGCGATGTGGACAACGATTTTAGGAGGAAATTCAAGAAAATCCGTAATTTGAGAAAATTAGTAGTACCAGTTGCAAATCTTTACAGAAACCCGGCACGAATCTTGTGTGTAGTCTGGACGCCGGTTGGTTCGTGGTGTCACATTAGGAGCTCGTTACAGCATTATTATTTTATTGTATGCCCGTCCGCGCTTGCGTATTCTCGACTTTTTCTCATGAATAATTCCAAGCCTTTCGCTGAATTTTCTGAGCAGATAGCTCAGATGGGGGCCACCGTTCACTCGCGTCATCAGGGGTGATATGAGAGCGTTGGCAGTCTACCATTATGAAAACGTCGCAAAAACCGTCGCATGTGAATACGTAAAACGGTTTGGACGGTCCCCTTCTTTTCCCCCGTCCACCTGTTTTATATGAGTGGAACCGCGAAGAATGGCCAACTCCGCATGTTTTATGATAATGCCCACTGTCGACCAGTGTTCTGCTCACTCAGTTCCTGGTCTACCGTGGGAATCTGCCGGTTGATCGTTGAAACTGGACTGTCGCTATATAAGGGATAGCTACTCCAGCCAAGCAACTAAGTGGCACCGTCTTACTTTTGGTTCCTCCTTCATTCGTAATAAGACATTGTACAGATACGATACGAAAAAATATAAATAAATAAAAGTTGATCTCCCTTCGAGTTGGATGGTTTTTGCAGATTGCGAAGAACGGATAGATACGTAGGTACGTGTCTTCCTGTCGATCTGTACGCCGATCACCGCTGTACATTTGTTCAAAGCTTTTAGCCGAAAGTATACTACGTACTTATTCAGAATACTCTCTGCAAATCACCCCATGACATCACTCAGGTAGAGAAGTATCGGTTAACTAATAGATTTTTGGAGAAAAAAAGTAGACACTCCTGTTGCTCCAAAATTTTCAAAAATAAACATTTCCAAAATTGTCTTCTATTTTGAGGTAATCCGAAACAATCCCTGAGTCTGAACGCTTATTCATATGTAAATATACGATGACTTTATCAGATAACTGTTTGAGCACTAAGAAGTTGTAATCTTCCAATTCATCGTTGATAAACTTCTTTTGACTAAAAGTTTGCTGGACAATATAAATGTAACGATTTTTAGCCATTTTTAGTGACGAAACTGTCCATGTAACGATTGAAAATAGTTATCATAGAAACTATGTCGTTCAACGTTTTGTGTGTAAAACGGAATCAAGTGTTCGAAGTTAAAAAGTTAGGAGTGGATAAGGTGGAGGTTTGATTTAATTTTTCTTGGTTCATTATTGAAAATGAAGAGGCTTATAAGCAACAACCACAAGTAGTTGGTTTTCTATATTGTTGTTACATCATTTTAGAAATCGCCTGTACTTACTTATTCTTGGTGAGGCCGTCGTATAGTCTTCATTGAACCAGGCGTGAAATGTATCGAGCTTTCTTACGAAAAAAAGAAAGAAAACCTGTCATAATAGCAGCTGTATCTTGTTACCACACTCTACTTAAATAGTGTTTTTCTTTCAATCATTCTCATCTTGTGAGAATGTCAGAGAAAGTTGGATTCTTCACGCTTTAGTCGGATAATTGTTGGTTTTCCACGGCTAGAGGTCTCTGCCGTTCAAATGAGAAAAAGGGCCCGTTTATTGATAATGGCTTCGCTGTCGATGAGAAATGAGAAAAAAAACTGACTCGTGAAAGGTTAGGTGTGGACTGGACGGTCAGGGTTAACACGCGGTAACACCTTCACGGGCGTTACAGCTGAACAATGGGATGGAGTCGTCAAACCCTCATCCAAGGGACTGTCATTATCAGGGGGGCCCTACCGTTTCAAAACCCCTGGCCCTGATGATGGGGTACCGCCGGTCCCTTCGCCCCGTCAAATGTAAATAAGACGTCAACACTCACGCGACACCCCGAAGAAATTTTCATTTCTCCATTTTCGACGATGAAACGGCCCCTCCCGAGAAAAATAAATGAAAAAAACCAAAAGAAATGTGTGAAGGTCGCACGACATGTCGTGCGTTTGAGTGGCCGCTCCGTGCGCACGATTGCATGATTATAATCATTCTCACACACTTACGTAGGGTGATGGGTTTTGGTTTGTTTTGATTCCTACAAACCCGAGAGGTTCCGGTGTAACGTCTTCACCACCTCTGTAATGAAGGGGTGTAACGAAAAAAATAGTAATTTCCGTGGTCACGGAACGCTCGGGAAATGAAATTCGGCCTAGTTTTGACTTACAGGGTAAACGCGGTAAACGAAGCTCTCTTTTTGGTTTATTATTCAATGTAATGTACATTTGTTATAGACCATGAATCAACAAATCTTAACTCAAAAAGTTTTGGTTAATTATTTTCTAAAATAAAATTTATTGTAGGTATAAAAAAAAAAAAAAAAAATTAACAAGCAGATCATTGCTCTCATGCGTCAGCGGCCCCTGATGCATATTTATCCTCGCCATGTTACAGAATACATCCATTAGATCAAAATCGCACTTCGGGGCGTAGCATTTAAAATTATTTTAAGAGGATATACATAAATGGAGAAAGTGAACACAATTTATAAAATATATATATAAAATAATAAAACATAAAAATCATCAACATGATACCTAATCAACGTTCCCTCCCTCGCCTCGAACATCGTTTGAAAAGAAAACACCATGGTGACTTTGCGAATGGTTTCAACTAAACATCAACAACTCAACATCCCAACAGTTCCGATCCACGTACTTTCATAACATTACCATTCTCATATGTAGTTCCTTAACACTTCATTTCCACTATTCAAAAAATCTGACTTTACTAGGATAAGACATTGGACTTATAACTAGGTTCCTATTTACATGTGAATCACGCTCAGAGTGCTATTAGACCTTTTGTATGTTCACACAATGAGAGTGCTTAGCACAATGTTTTTTCTTAATGAACGTCATTAAAAAAAAAAAAAACCCTCAAAATTTCTTGGTTTACTTTTCATGATGCGCGAACTTGGAAAAATAGAGAAAAAAAAGATCCAGTCATGCAGCATGTTCGCATGTCAGTTTCGTAAGTTATCGTACTACGTTAAGTTACGTTGTTTTGAAAATTGAGGACTTTGAGGGAAAAGAAATTTTCAACTACCAATTTTATGGCAAAAACTCGTTCTAAATAATATTTTGCGATTCAAAAAGAGATTTTGGATTTTTAACACTTTTGGAATTCATATAGTTTTTTTTTTTAGCAAATTTTAATTAAATTTAAGCACATTGTTCACCATAATTTTGCACATAATTTAAATGTTCTATTTTATAGTTAGTAAACTTTATTTGAGCAATATTCTGCCGAAAAAATATAAGTTTAACGATTTTAACCATTTTTTGCTATTATTATTGATTTTTTCATGACTTTTTCTGAAATTTGACCATTTTAATGTGCTCTAAAAAGCTGGCTAACAAACCCGTCCTTGCGTTCGGAAAGCTTGATTTTTTTGCGCAAAAACGGAATTTTTATGTCAATCCTAAGGAGAGTCATCGTCTGGAAGGATACATATTTGTATTTATAATGAATGAATAAATAAATAAATAAATAAATATATATATATATATATATACATATATATATATATATATATATATATATATATATATATATATATATATATATATATATATATACATATGAAAAAATGTTAAACTCTAGGATTCGGTTCAGAAAGTCTTAAAACGGATTTCAATGGGAAACATTTTCAAAAATTTTGATTTTAAAATTCGCTATTGCGATTGCTCAAAGAATCGAACGAAACCACTCCGGTCGCTGTGCGTTTATTTGTTTGATTTCCCTAGGGGAAAAAGCATTTACAGGAAAAAAATACATCAACTCGGGAGTGAATCGTAACCAGCAAAACATATCAAAAATCGCCTTGAAAACTATGAAAATTGTATCAGCTGATAACATGATTCCAGAGGAATTCTGACTTCCGGATATCGAGCTTATTATAACTTCTGTATCCTATTAGGCTTGTGAAGCGTTGGCAGGTAATCTACCTATTTCAATTACGATTATATTAATTTATTAAATTATTGATTAGTAAATACTTGGAAATTACTCTTAATTAAATTATTATTTCTAATCCAACAATGGAAGGTTAATTACTTCCGAGCCTACCGAGGTTGGAACATTTTAGCCAATTTTCTAAGAAAATTAAGCTATTTTAATGAATTCAAAATTTCCTTCATGGAAATTCGTTTTGAAATTTTTTTCGAAATCACCGCTTTTTGACATGTGTTGGTATGTAGAGTTTGATAAAAAAGTTCTGGTTTTTTTCAATTTGCGCGAAAACAGAGGGGCGTTGAAGCTTCTCGGTGAACTCAGCGTTACTCTTTCTGAGTCATCTGGTCATTTCATACTGCTGTAATATTTCCAGTTCTTGTGTTATTCTGATCAGTTTCGGAACTTCCAAGGCTAATTTCTTTCCTAATCGACTCACGTGGCAGACATTTAATGGACCTCGTTCGGAACACCACAAAAACAATTTCGAGGTTCGGAGGATCACTGAATTTTCAGCGTTTTTTAACAAGGAGAGATTCCGTTTGGATTGACACTAATACATTTTAATCTAAAAAAATTTCTCAGTCATTGCAATAGCTTCATCAGTTATTGAAGCTTTTCAGATTAGCTCACTAAAGGGCCACGCAGTTATTGCAGAATTACCAATTCCACTGACCGATGACAATGACGGAACCTGGAATTTGCCATAAAAGCAAAGCTTCTCCCTGAAGTGAGTTGAGTTCTTAGAAAAGATGAACGGATATTGAAAACCAGTAAAAAAGTCGGTCATTGACTCATAATTTAAAGACTTACCTTCAACCAAGGTCTAATGATTTCCTTGGAGATAATCCTCCTTTTTCGATTCTGTTTTGAGAGGAGGGTTGCACATCCCCATAATTCAACGCCTATTAAAGCCTAACATCTTTGAAATCATACGCTGGGCCCATTATCATCATTTCGCTTTGCATAGAATGCGCCTTTATTAATAATTCATCGTTCGTTCATCTCGTTCTCGAGATAATACTACGTCCTAGTACAAGTTTGACCCTGTTTGATTTGTACACGAAAGAAAGTTGCGTTGACACAACGTAACATAAATATTAACTACGTCTTCGGAGGAGTGACGTGGGCGAGTTTTTCAGGGAGTCGGGCGCCGTCGTTTTATTCAGAGAAGTTGATACCCCCCCATCCCTCGAAATATTGTAAAGCATTGCAAATTACTAACAAAGCTAGGGTGATGTACCAGTTATTGGACACTTAACTGTATTGGTCTGATTAATAAGTATCTTGGCCGTAGTTTCCGTAGAAAATATTTTTTGTAGTTACAACTATCCTTGATGGTAGTACTGCGCTTAGAGATCTTGATTTTCTGTTTTCCACGTCCAATGCTATCTGAAAGTTCAAAAAGTGAAGGTTAGTCGTGTTTCTTGTGAATTTTGTAAGAATTTGTCTTTTAATAATCAAGGTTTTTCATTTACTTTTCTTTATTTGTATGATATCTAAGTATTATCATCACATAGTCTAGGTCTTCGTCTGTACACTGGAGCCAAGAAATTTCGATTTAATGGGTTTTTAAAGAATATAATAAAGGTGTTCCATAATGGGAAAAGAAAAGTTGGCTTGTTCCAATTATCGGTCAGGTATTCAATAACTCGTGCGCTCAATTTTTTAGTATGTTCCAATTATTAGGCAATGATGTAGAGTCAATTGCTATTGCTTCTTAAAGGCGTTCGTAAGTCTGTGTTTACTTGTATCCCGGGAACGATCCGTATTCTCAGGAACTGCAAAAGTTCTAAGGAAGTGTAAAAGCATGTCGAGGGATTTTTCCTCTTATAGGTTAACATTTGTTCAACAAGCTGTGAAAAAAAACAACCTGAAAAAATTTGTTCAGGTGTCTGAAAAAAACAACTTAGTGTCAAAAAAATATTTTTGGTGAGAATAAAAGCTATACTTAAAATAAAGTTCTACCGCATCTCTAGTTTTTAAATTTAATTTTGTGAAAGTATACCAAAAAACACAGCTGACTCAAGTGACTCTAACCTTTAATTAAAAATTCGATTTGAAAAATCGATCGGCCCAGCAGATCCGGAGAAAATGGGTCACGAAAACGTAGTTTCGAGAAAAACGCACAACGAAAATCCCTAGCTGTGGCAGCACTGCAACTTGCCTGACCCTTCTTCACGTTTTTATCTATCTATTCCATTAGTAGGGTTTGTTACTCTGTGATCTATTCTAACTTTCGTCTACTTCCATATCTCCCATATGATTTGTGGTTATATAGTTTGACATCTTGGTTACAGTCACGCTATGTACTCGCTAATTATTCGCGATAACGATAACTTTTTCGCGATCCGCGCTCTCGTTACAATACTATTTTTTTCATACTTTATATGGTCCGAAACCTAAACATATTTATATCAAACGATTCAAAATGAAATGTAGAATTTGGTCGAAAATAAAATAAAAATAGATTTTTTTTTGTTGGTCAAATCTTTGTCTCAACGTCCCCGAAAGGTTGGCCAATAAATCAACAGAAACTAGTTCAAACACCAGTATTCACCCTTTATACGTACTACTTTATTATTTATATTCAACGTTTTCTTCACTGCTATTAAATAATAAATTTTAAAAGCTGAGTGAGCTAAATTCTCTCCTCTTCACACGAGGAATGTGAAGTTTGACAGGGAGCCTCTGTAGGACATTAAGATACGAATGCAATGACGGGTTCTAACCAGATCAGCTGAAGATCAATTCTCTCCTATTCACTGTAGGAATATGTAATTTGATAGCGGGCCTCTCTGGGACATTGAGAAAAAAATAAAATGATGGACTCTATCCTGATCAGCTGAGTGAACTAAATGCTCTCCTGATCACCCTAGGACATTCAAATTTGTCAAAGAACCTCTCTGGGACGACAAGAGTCGAATGAAATGACGGAATCCATCCTGATCATTTGAGTAAGCTCAATTCAGTAACATACCCCCAACCCCGAGAGAACTGCTTTTTCTTTTATATTTAGCAGGGGTGCCCACAGGGGGGGGGGGGGGGTCACGACGCAAACTGCGGCGTTAAAATTTGGGGGGGGGGGGTTAGAAAGGAGGATTTTTTTAGAAAGGAGGATGAGGATTTTTTTATGAACAAGTAATAAGATTTATACTAACAATTTGCTAGCGTCAGCTATTTTCAATTCGAATTACTTTATTGGATGGTTCTTTTCTTTCTTGGGTGGAATTACTTGTTGGTTCTTTCTGCAGAGAAAGATGTGATGGAGTCTATATGTAATGAAGAAATAATTGATGCATTTTCTTTATCATCAGCTCAAAGAAAAAAACGGCTCTGTCGATTGTAGGCAAACCTAATAAGGCATATAACTAATAACGTTAAATATAATATACTTTGTATAACCTAAATGGGGTATTTTGAGCAATGTATATAGTTACTGTAGATAATTAAAATTCTATATTTACGTATTGTACTTGTTTTACTGTCAATTAAAAATTAATTACTTACATTTGTAAAACAAGAAATACAACATTCTTTATCACATCAGTGTATCATTAACATTACCTATTTAATAAATATTTTAGTTGGGGGGGGGGGGCTCGAGTCGTTGCGCTTGGGGGGGGGGGGGGCACCCCTATATTTAGTATATAAATTTTTTTAACTTGATATGCTGAACTTTGGAACGGACTCCGTTGGGTGTAGTAGAGGAGCCTGACAGCCCCTCTAATCAGCACAGTAAGCTCTGTAGCTAATTTCGTTACTCTTCAACTTGAAATGTATTAACAACTCGCGCCGAAGTTGTGGAAACCAATTTCAATAAAAATTACTACCCATCCTTTGTACTCTAGGGAAGGTCATAGGCAATGGAATCTTCCCCAAACCTATTCCATATCGTCGAAATGGCCACCCTTCGCAACGGGTAAGTACGATAAACTGTGGTAAAAGTGATACGCGTTAATATGGCAACTACTTGGAGTAAAAATGTATGACAACTAATTGGATAAGGAGTGAACCCGCAACAATCTTAACTAGAGGGAGGGCGAGTTGTAGCAGATTCTATAGTAAACTCGGCGCGTTGCGCATCGCGTTAGTTCTACTTAGAGCCTTCGGCCAAAATTACAAAACATGAATATGCTTCAGCCTAGAACATCAAGCATTTGCATTATTGAATTTTCTCGTCTTATTATTATGAGTGTGTATTATACCAGGTCGCTAGCGGACATCACTCCCTAGCAATGGATGTTTATCGGTATCGCGCTACTTTCGTTCCAATCTCATATAACGTTTTTCGGCAGTTAGGTCCCGGCTAAAGCATATTCATGCTAAAAGTAGTTGGATGTTTTTGCGCATTGTTGAACATATTAGTCGGTAATTTGTTTTTTTACGTCTGCAACGCGCCGGGTAATCTGGTAGTAGGTAATGTATAAACTTTAATTCAGGTTTGTCCACCAATAAAATAGAAATTTCCGTTAAAGATACCTTCGAAATTTGGATTGACGGAAGATGAAAAGTGAACGGCCACGCCTTCCTGCCAGGGTCTTCCTTTCCTTCTTCTGCTGCAGAGAGAGGCGATCCGTCCATCCTGGTTCCCCTGGCTATCCCCTGACAATTTCACGGACTTTGGTTTTATTGGCCGTCCTCTCTCTCCGCAAGAGGGCAGGTGCAGTAATTTTCATACCTCCGCCGTCTCCGGACTCGAAACTTTACGATCTCAACAGGAAGAAAACGCATTACGGTGCTTCGCTTTCGGAGTTACCCCCTCACCACCCGGTCCTACTCGCAAAACCGATCGCCCTTCAAGAAGGGAAAAGGCACACAAAGAAGAGAAGCGTAACACTTTTTAGGCTCCCGCGAAAAACGACGAAATTTCAAAGGGTCTCTTCTGTCGGACTCGTGACCGGTTTTCTTCGGATTTACGAGCTGTAACGTTGGTCGGTTATCCCCCCAAGTCGGTCATTGTGGAGTTTTGTATTCGGCCGCCCTTCACAACACGCTGTAATCTTGTTGACTACTGTATTCACCAACAGTAGGTGTCCACTTTGATTGAATAATCGACTGCTTACCTCATCATTTCATTGTGACCCGTATTAGGAAGAGGGACCTTGTCTTACTTTGACAAAATTTTCAGGAGAGCTTTTTTCGATAAAATGGCCAAAACATCAATTTTTAGATTTTTATCGATTCTGAATTAATAACTACCTCTTTACACAATACAATAGGCACTTTATCAATGTTTAGCTGTATATTATATCGAAAAACTTGGATGAAATGGTAAACGGGTGGATTGAAATTGAACCTATAGAGCTAATTTCTTGGCTATTTAACCCATGAAGATAAAATGTGGAATGGAGAACCCTTGGGACGTCTTAAGTCCTACACATGAGCTGAGTGAGATCCAAAGCAAATTTCTTTGGTATTCGACTTATGTCAAAGCAAAATATTAACTCCTAGAGTAATTATGTAGTTTGGACAAACTCACCTTTCAGAAGGAGGGGAGAGGATGAAACTAAGTTCGCTATATTGAACACAGTTGTTGAAAATGAGCCGTGAGGTCTATTTTAAGAAGATACATTAAGTCAAGAATGTACTGATTGAGAATCATAATATACAGTTATAGTGAATATCAGATTCAATAGATATAGTTTTAAAAACAATGGACGCTGGCAAGCAGAACATACAGGAAAGAACGAGTGAAGATGACGGTTCCGTGGCGCGAGGAATCCTACCCAGTTTAACCAACATAGTAGTAGAACCACTGGGATGCATTGAGCGCTACACGGTAGCTTCCATGCTCAGTATGTTCTGTACTAGATAACGACGTGTTATTGTACCTACTGACTATGATTCCTGAGGGGCGTGGCATGAACCGGAGACCTATCCATTCAACAACTTATAAAGCTGAAATTTGAAATGGACATCGAGAAACGAATCATAACATAAAATATGAAGCACCTTAGGTCAGCTGAATAAGATCCGCTGCTAATTTCTTCGCTATTTAACCTATGAATCTAAAATTTGAAATGGAGAACTCTTGGGACGTCTTGATACGAATCATTAAGTATGAAGCCTCCTAGATCAGCTGTGTGAGCTCCGGGTTTTTTAATTTACTATTCAACATAATATATGTGTGATAGAGGTGTTGTAGGCCGTAATGTTGTTCATAGTGGCGTATAGTCGGGATTCTGCCCAAGGAGAAAGAAATAATTGAAAAATCTTTGTAATAATTGTAATGACGTTTTGGTCACCATTCTGTGACCATCATCTGATAAGCTATAAGCAACAAAAAACCTCGTAAACTACCATGGTTTGCAAACATATTGCGCTATAACACAACATAAGATGTTAAAAATGGTAATGGAGGTCTTTTGGAATATCTAGAGACAAATCATAAGTTCTGATGCCTCTTAGAGCAGCTGAGTGAACTCCGGAGTCAGTTCATTTGCTATTCAACCTATGGATAGCGCATTATCACGCCTAAAACGTAAAAACGTATTCTACGCTCATCACTTTTAAGCCTTCAAGCGCATGGTGGGAGCCCCCTCCCCACGAAAGTGGAAACAATAGCTTCGTTCTCAGTGTGCGTTCTGACAGTTCTCGAACTCATAAGAACTGGGACGGGAAATCCCGGGGCGTATTGAAACTAGTGGTACCGCGTTCTGCACTGCGAACCATTTCAGAACTTAGGAGTGGAATAATCTGCGTTGTTGTTTGTAACCTCACTCAACTCGTGTTACCGTCTGAGGCTCCTTTAAAGAATATTTCTAGTGCCCGTGAATATTTTTATTACTTATTATGCCCGTGAATATTACTTAACTATTACCCCACGATAATTTAAAAAAAATATTCCACGATGACTGAGGAGGAGTATACCTACTCGAAATAATTTGAGTTTCGTGGATGTAGACGAGATCCAACTATAACTTCAATCTCGTCCTAATAGTCTACACACCATGAAACACCATCGTCAAAACTATAGCTTGACGAGTCAGTTGATATTCGATCATAGAATAGGTATGATGAGACTATAGTGTGATTAAGTATGATTTCGATGAAGAAGAAGAGAGTTGTTTACTCCACGAGCTCCGAAAAATTGTGAAATGCGCATGCGTTAACTACGTCCCTGTGTTAGAGTTATGACAGTTCCGAAAAAAACGGGGACTGTCAGAACCGTTCGGAACTGGATATGCAAGACACTGCGAACGCCGATCTCAGCGTTCCGGAACTGGGAGTTCTGGCACTGCAAACGACAGAACTCGACTGCACTTACCCAGAACCGTTCCGAACTGGCAGAACGCGCACTGAGAATGAAGCTACTGATAGCTCTATAAGTCTCGGAAGCTAGATAGTGTTTTGTGTTAGTAGTAAGTGAAGCAGACTTTTGTTCCAGTCGAAAGGAAATGGATTGTGATGGATACAGCTTATTAGCAGTTCAAGGGTTTTTATGTATGAAAACTTCGGAGCTCGTTCTCTTTAAACCCTGTTATGACAAGTAGGTACGCCTTTCTTGCACTGATATACTAAATTATCGTCGGGAATTGGCTGATAAAATGGAGTAGCCTGTATTGAATCAAAACAATGTTCAATAGTCTCTTTACTGAGTTTTAAAGTAGGTTGTTCGGACTGGCATTGAACCGACACAATAAAATGAACCCTGAGAAATCCGCACGTGCGCTTGCAATAATGCAGGCCGCCCCATCCGAGGCGCTTTGCTCACTGATGACCTGATAGCGTTGCGAAACTACCGCCAAGTCTGTTCCAAATTGAAGGATCGGGAGCAGGCCCGGAGGATATCGGCTACCTACGCCGGCTTTCGCCCCGCTTCATGATCACCCTGACACCGCCGGGGTTCACGGCCCCGCCCCGGAGGATCATCAATCCAAGGGGGCCCCAGTTAAAGATGAGGATACTATTCCTTACCAATACCTTACCTCCCCTTGCCAGTACCTCACCAACCCAACTGCCCCCTTATGAGTTCGGTTCAAGGGTGAGCGGGTCGGCGAGGGCCCCCCCGCCCGAAGGCAGCCTCGAGGCCCCCCGTTGGTCACTCAGGGACCTTGGCCTCTTGATGTAAGAACTTGAGCTCTTTTAATCTCACTTATTGATCTCAGTTGGGCTCACGGTTTTGCGCGGAGATTGCTCGTAATCGTAGAAGCGGATTGAGTGGGTAGAAGCTCGCGCTCAAAGCGGTTCCCCCTTGCTCTTACGCAACAGTACATTGTTATGAGCTCCCCCGAGGTCTCGTATTTAACAGAACAGTCCCGTTTTAGTAGGTTTTAAATAGAACATTTAATTTATTTATTAAAAAAACACATCGTGTAGGACAATTGTCAATATCATTTTCTATATTTTTTCTCAGTAAATATAAAATAAAGTATAATATAGTACATAAAATAGTAAATCCATACGAGAAGCCAGGTGTCTGTATCTATCAAAATTGCACCTACACCACATCCAGGGATCTTTAGACCGAAAACTTAGTTAGGCCCTCATTGTTTCAAATAAACAGCAAGCAAACATAATGTGACCCGTCCTAGGAATCGGGACCATTTATTGTCATTTCTGGATTCTTGAGATCCTGCTGAAAACGCAGGTATATTTTTAAAAAAGCTACCTTTATTAGTTCTAAAGAAATGATTTTTTAAAAATCTGGTTTCCTGTAAACGTCATTTTGGGGAAAACGGGCTCAAAGTTTGAGCAACATTGAAAAGTCAATTATGGCCATTCTACTGGCGATATCATTTTTTTTTTTTTTTTTTTTTTTTTTGCGAAGATTTGTGAGCATATTGGGCTCATTTCACCATCACCGCAGATAATTTTAGATGTGATAAAAAAAAATTCCAATTTAGAGAGCAAAAGTTGAAAAAAAAAAAAAAAGTGTTTACTGTGGAGAAATCACACACAATCGAACATTTGCCATACCATAAATTGAAAAAATGCACAACCTATACCTATTTCTAAAAGAACTATAGATACCTAATTCCAGTCGCGTTAAAACATTAATAAGTAAGATTATTCACACGAAAAAAGATAAAATAAATAAATAAATGAAAAAAAAAAAAAAAAAAAATAAATAAAATAAAATAAAAATAAAATACACTGCCAAGGACATGGCACAGAAGCTTCCTCGTGGCTTCAACGTGACTTCAACAAGAAAATTACGTTCACGCATGCGCTGAGCGTACCGCTGATTCAATCATGATGAAACTGATAGGGGACCATCTAGGGCTAAATCCACACTATTCCTGAAAATTTCATTGAAATCCGATCAAAATTGTGGAAGTTATGGCTGTGGAAAGGAAATGTAGACAGACAGATGGTCGGACAGCGGATGGACAGACAGACACGAAACCAAATTTGTTCAGGAGGCCATGAAACGCAAAATGCGAGTAGAAATTTTGAGTTTGAGCACAATATTTTTATTTCGAAAGTGGAAACAAAGCTTCCGCTGAATTGCAGACTTGGAAGCAATAAGTATAATAAACTTCAATAAAAGTAAAAATACAACTTTCACAGTAAAGAATACACATGGTTCTCTCATTTACAATGTATTGGAGAGGGCGGTTTGCCACTGCTTTCGGAAGTTCGATCATCATATCCATTACCTAGTTTGCGCAATCGGTCGGCTAATTTATCGAAATAAGATGAAGATAAAAATTGCCTGAGTTATGACCGAAACAAGAAAATTTTGTTTGCGCCTGCGCAGAGGCTACCGTTGATCCGATCATGACGGAACAGATAAGGGACCATGTCGAGGTATACCCGCACGATCCCTAAAAATTTGAAAAAAATCGCATCAAAATTGTGGAAATTACGGCTGTTGCAAGGACCGTAACAAGAATATTTCGTTCACGCATGCGCAGAGCGTACCGCTAATGCAATTATGATGATTGTCTTATGGGACCTCAAGGGACTTTACCCACATCATCCCTGAAAATCTGACCGAAATCCGTTCAACATTGACCGAGTTATGACCATCACAAGGAATTCACGTTAGCGCCTGCGCAGAAGCTACCGTTGATTCGATCATGATGAAGTTGATAGGGGACCATCTAGAGCTTAATCTGCACGATCCCTGCAAATTTGGTTAAAATCGGATCAAAATTGTGGAAGTTATGGCAGTTACAAGGAAATGTGGACGGACTGACAGACAGACAGACACGGAACCAAGTTTCCTTCGATAAACTGTGGGTTGGCAACGAGTCATTCACATGGGATCAAGAAAAAAGGCTGTTACATCGTCAAGGATGCGGATTTACGAAAATCCGAGAAATGCTGGGAGTGAATTTGGAAGAAAAATTAAGAGAACTTGAAGTACCACACCAAAATACAGAGGACATCGAAGGAGTGGAGAAATCGTCATGACTAGAGGTGATAAACCCCACGATCAGCAGTCTCAGGTACGAAGAAAAGAACGTTAAAATTTTGGCCTTGAATGTGTGTGGTTTAAGAAATAAAATGAAAGATAGCAAGTTTATAAGTTTTTTATTAGATTATGATATTTTTGTGCTCTTTGAAACTTTTATGGTAGAAACGGAGGTAGAACAGATTGAAAATATCTTGGATAAATTCAGGTTAAGCTGGGAAGCAGCAGTTAGATATAGTAGCCAAGGTAGACCTAGTGAGGGAAGACTTTTTGGGATCAAGAAACAAATATTTGGAAGCAGGATAAATTACGACATAATTGGAAATATGAAAGGTATTAAAATCACAGCAGAAGGTGATGAAATCATAATGTTGCCTATCCATTTGAACTGCAGTATTTGGGATAATAAGTTAAAGAAAGTAATGAAGCAAGAATTGGTAAAACAAGATAACAGTAAATATAATACAATAAAATAATAAAATATAAATAAAAGATAATATAATAAAAGTATAATATAATAATAATATATAAAGAATAAAGCATAATATAATAATAATAAAAGATAATACAATAACAATCAATGGACGATGGATATATACCCAGCGAATACCCCCTGCGACGGATTGCATCTAGCAGTATAAGCTAAAAAAAAGACAGACAGACAGACACGGAACCAAATTTGTTCAGGAGGCTCTGAAACGCAAAATGCGAGTAGAAATTTTGATTTTGGAACAAACCATTTTTTTTTTTTTCATTTCGAAAGTGAAAACAAAGCTTCCGCTGCCTTGCAGTCTCGGAAGCAAAACTATTTTTGACGAGTACTGCGTCGTTTTGGTGACGGAGGAGTTGGGTGTTCTTCAGAATCCTCACCTTTAGAGACCACTTGTTCAAAACTTCTCCTCATTGTTTTCTCCCGCAGGGTTGGGGCACACAATGTCTTTAGTTGCATCCGTGAAATACGGTATTATTTTACGACCCATTTGACATGAGAGAGGGGTTTGGGTAAGATAAACTCCCTTTTGTGGAACCGCAACTACTTCTCGAGATACCAGCATTTTTTTTCTGTCATTTCAATTCTCACCAAAATGATATTCAATCCATTCATACGGACGTCCCTGTAATGCATGCATTGTGAATATGTTTTTATTCGATTTTAGCGAATTTTCGTAGAAAATAAAGCTATTGAATAGGCTCGGAAAATTTTAAAATAACAATTTTTTATTATTTATTAAAATAAAAATTTTTTTTGATTTTCTTCATTCAAATCTATTTTGAGGCATTAAGAAACGATTCCTGAAGTTTGCGCCTTTTTCATTGGTATATATGTACAATACATATATATTTGGATTGAGATAAAAAATCCGTTCTTGCACCCGAAAATCAAGCTTATCAAGTGAAAGGATGAGTTTGTTGGCCAGCACTTTTTGAGCACATTTAATTGGTCAAGTTTTAAAAAATATAATCAAAAAATCACAAAAAATAGCTAAAATTTGTTAAACTTATGTTTTTTGGCTGAAAATTGCTCAAATAAAGTTAATTAACAATAAAATAAACATTCAAAAATTTGTATAAAATTATGCTGAAGAATGTACTTGAAATTAATAAAAATTTGCTAAAAATTCTATAAAAACTTCAAAAAAAGCTAAAAATCTAAAACTTTTTTTTTTTAATAATATTTTTTAGAATACGTTTTTTGCCATAAAAATTTCCTCACTACACTCAAAAACCTCAAATTTCAAAACAATGTAACATTAGACAATATGATAATGTACGAAAATTCGCTCATACGATCATGCTGCATGACTGGATCTTTTAATAAAAACATCGATTGGTTAAAAAATTGATACAATTTCCCATTTCGTGAATAAAATTTATTTACTTTTCCCAAGAAAAAAATTCCGGAATTATGTGAAAGTAAATGCTATTCAGGTCATATTTTTTGAATTTTCAACAATACCTGGAACTATAAAACATGCGCTAATAGAGTGGGACTAGGAATTCTGAGACTATAGGATTTGACTCTCCCTAATTTGACTAAAGAGAGTAAATAATGGTAACGAGACGTTCGCGAACAATCAACCGAGTCATGAGACTGTAGACCCTGACCAACTAATCTGAATTTTGGTTTATTATTTCCAATAATAAGCCTATGTGATCGTGTAGCAAAAAATTTTTATAACCCCCCCTCAAACTTTTGGTTTATTATTTCCAATAATAAGCCTATGTGATCGTGTAGCAAAAAATTTTTATAACCCCCCCTCAAACTTTGTCACTTTACGTTTCAAGGTACGTAGAATCCAAATTTGAAATGTCCGTCCGCCGTCCGCCGTTCGCCGTTCGCCGTTCGCCGTCCGCCGTCCGCCGTCCGCCGTCCGCCGTCCGCCGTCCGCCGTCCGCCGTCCGGGCCATAAAAGGCCTAAGAATTGACTTAAAAAACCCGTTCTTTCGCACATAGACTCCATTTGGGGTCTAGTTGGTCCTAACGTTTAACCATCCCGATCGCTTTACTCGCATAGATGCTATGGGCCAAAAACGGGCAAAAACGTGTCTTTTTCGACGCGAGCACGCCTGGCACGCTTGGCAGGGGGTCACGGTGGGTGGAGGGGGGGGGGGGTTGAGGGGGGGGGGGGAGTGAGAGGAGGCGCCGGCGCCGCGTTCAAGGTCATATTTGTGTGTTAATACCAAAGCTTTTCCTACGCATATTTAATAACATATCCTCTCGACTTTTCGTACGTACTTAGATAATGATATTATTAAGGCAATAACTATTTGAATAGATAGGAGCTCAAATCGAGAAATATAAACATGCGTATATAATTATAGAAGTAAAGGTTGTGGCAACTCGAAGTAGGACACGCCGAGGAGTCTGGACGGGCCTTATGACGTACGCTAGCCAACTAAAACTACGATCATACTCAATTGAAAAAATAATAAACCTTTGTGAAATAATTTGCAGCGTTTTCACTTTACGTTTCAAGGTGCGTAGAATCCAAATTTGAAATGTCCGTCCGCCGTCCGCCGTCCGGGCCATAAAAGGCCTAAGAATTGACTTAAAAAACCTGTTCTTTCGCACATAGACTCCATTTGGGGTCTAGTTGGTCCTAACGTTTAACCATCCCGATTGCTTTACTCGCATAGATGCTATGGGCCAAAAACGGACGAAAAAGTGTCTTTTAAGGCGTGTTAGACGCACGCCTGGCACGCTTGGCAGGGGGTCACGGTGGGTGGTGAGGGGGGTGAGCGGGGGGTGGAGTGAGAGGAGGCGCCGCGACACCATGAGGTGGGTACAGCCTTCCATCGAGGCATGAATATATGTTTTTTCCTAGGTCATATTTGTGTGTTAAAACCAATGCATTTCCTACGCATATTTAATAACATATCCTCTCGACTTTTCGTACGTACTTAGACAATGATATTATTAAGGCAATAACTATTTGAATAGATAGGAGCTCAAATCGAGAAATATAAACATGCGTATACAATTATAGAAGTATAGGTTGTGGCAACTCGAAAAAGGACACGCCGAGGATTCTGGACGGGCCTTATCCCTTATGACGTACGCAAGCCAACTGAAACTACGATCATACTCAATTGAACAAATAATAAATCTTTGTGAAATAATTTGCAGCGTTTTTACTAGGGGATTGACTACTTGATGTTATGTATTTTTGAGGTGCGAGTGTAGCGAGCATCCAAACCACTCATCAAAGCAAAAACTGATCTGTGTAAAATCTCATTGCGACTGGAGCGCTGGGAATGCCACGCAGTCGAACTGAAGGGCAAGTCAGGGTGTTGAGTATCGTGTCTCGACTTGATTGTTCGAGAACGTCACGTGATAATGGTATGGCTATGGTAGGAAATTACTTAGTAGTTTGGCAACTGCACCGAATGATTAATAATTATTGGGAGTGTGAATAATAATTAATGCTTTTTGGGAATAAACGACATAAATGGCCTTTTTGTGCAACAATACCTCCAAATATTTAAGTATGAGTAACGCCAGACTCTATATTTTAAAAAAATACGTGTGGTAGGTTCCAAACTACAACTTAGAAGTCGTGAATGTGTACAGAAAAGTTAATACCTATTCAGTCTTTATGGCGTATAATACATCGTTTTGCACTCACATAGCAGATGTGAAGTAGGTTTATTTAAACCGTGACAGGATCTAGTAAGTAGATAGTTGCAATGAAAATTCTCCTCTGAGGTTTTTGGTTACAATGAAAGTGGTCCCGGAGTCATAAGTTTTGACTTTTTACCTACTTACTGTTACTGATAAAACAATCGTCTATAAGATATTATAATATTATTACGTTGTTAGGTAAATGTAATTTAGATTCTTTACGTAAATTACATCTTCTTTTAGTTTCGACTTGTAATCGATTAATCAATGTTTTTTTATTTAAATAACCAAAAAATTGAAATTAAAAAAAAAAAAAAAAAACCGTTGATTTGCGACTAGTCAGCTGGCCTGCAGCGAATCAGCGTATTCATAACAAACATGGTAATCCGATGTGCGGGGACTTCTCCTCTGGGGGATCAAACCTCACTCTACCCTAACTACATTCCCGATTCTCCCACTTTTTTAGTGATACGGGAAAAATGAAAAAACTATTCACATATATCAGATATCAAAATGCTTTAATATAGGTAGGTACATCGTACAATTTATTGATATTAGTCTGGGGTTCTGAACTCTTGTGACTTTGATTGGGCGAAAGATGCTTTATTCCGAAGACACCGAATCCTGGGGAGACAAGCCGATGTAGAATACGTTTTTACTTTGATCATGAGTGATGATTTGATCGTTAAAGTAAATCTCACCTTCCTGGTCGGTGAATCGCTGAGGGAAAAAATGATACAAACGTTTCAGGCGAGTCGGGCAAATGGGCTCTTTGTAGTTCGGGTTCGGCTCGAATTTCGGACCCTGGTACTTGTATAGCCAGAAGCGCTTTTGACGGAGGCTTTTGGCCTTCAGAAATTGTTTGTAAGGTCTGTTTTCGTGCAGGGAGCACCCCAGGATCTTGAGGACGAACTTGAGGTTCCTCGTGGACTTGTTGAGGGGGAGATTAGTGAAGCTGACGGGCTTCTGCGTCTTTTTGAGGGCCTCTCGAACATCGTCGGGAACCCGCCAGTACCCGTGTTTCTTCTGGAGGTTCCTCAAAGTCCTTTTCATTTCCAATTTCTCCAGGTACTTGAGGGCCTCGGCGGCGTGTTTGGATTTCCAGAAGCCCAGAAAGTAAGACGTGAGGGCGGTCGTGTCGACGGTGTCGCGTCTGCTCCCCCTCCCTTGGTCGTGGGGGTCCGTCATCATTAGTTGTAGTTTTGATAATTCACCAACCATGACTACTCGACGAAATTCTACCAGAAATAAGTAGTTCTTTAAATGATCAAAATTCTACACTTTTAAACACCTTACTATTGTCAAAACTCTGAAAAATGTGAAAATAGTTATTCTGTATCTTGGAGACTCGACTATCGGTACACAACGACGCCTCAACTTTACACTCTACCGACAATTTCGCAAACTTCAGCCAAATGTGGTGCTGCTAGCGGAATGAATCCTTTCCGTAGAAGATCAACTATCAAAAACATGGTGGAGTAGTGGAAAGTCATCATCAGTGACAGAAATTAATTCCAAAACTTTCTGGTTTCTGCAACTTATTTCTGCTACTTCGTCAAGAGTGCTTGAGTTTCATGTTGATGTCTGAGGTTCGTTCCCATCAGGGTCCCAATTATTTTTGTGGGGGTTTATGAACGTTTATGCATTAGAACCGCCCCCCTCCCCACCCCCCTCTCGACTCTGGTTGCTAACCATCTTTTTCCAATGACTAACACGAGTTTTTTAAACTTTATTTGGCATTGGTTTGCAGAAATGATATTTAAGGATTATAGTCTGTGGTTAATGCTGGTTAGAAAATCAAATAAATGGAGGGTACACTTCATAAATATTTTGCAAAAGTAACAGTACCTACATATTAAACGGTGCAGTCATTTCCTTCAAAATGCTAGTGAGCAGGATTTCACGTTCGGTAACCAATCTTGGACATAGCAGAACGATGTGTGTTATATCCTCAAATTTTCGGATACAATTGGAACAATTTGGCGAATCTTCTATACCAATTTTGTTGAGATAGGCATTGCATAGGTAGTGATAGCTTCGTAATCTGCATATGGATTTGTACAAGGATTTTGGTTTTCCAAAAATGTTAACGAACCACGTTTTTCCGGAATTGATGGGAAAACGGGATTTATATGTATTTCCTGATGTATAATTGTGATAAAAGTTGTTCGATTTGGAGAGCATGTGTTTTTATAATGTGCTGCGGAGATCGGAGGAGGGGTATAAGTCTAAAGTTATATAATTTGGTTCTTGTTCAAGTTTCTTTTTTGCTAGATAAGTCGGTTTTTTCGTTACCCATTATGCCCACATGTGATTTGATCCGAAGAAGTTTGTATGTGTTAGTATTCCCCAATTTCTCAAATTGAAGATAATTTGAACAATATCGCTTTAAATTTTTGTTAGATTAGCCTGAAGTGTGATGTTTTTGGATTTTGAAGTAGCGGTTTTTGAATTCGAAAGATTGGTAACAACGTTATTTGACCTGGCGCGATCCCCCTTCGAGTTGACAGTAGAGTACTAAATGGCGCTCATTTTTAGTCAAGTATGGCAACATGGTTCCCCTTAGAATCGTGCCACTTCCAGTGTCCCATTAGACACCTTGTTCAATCCCGCTAATGACCCTTCTGGTTGAGATGCGGCTATAAAAAAAAGTTATTTTATTTGGCACTTTATCGTGAGAAATCCCACCTTCACAAATCGTTATTAACATACTAACATCTTCACGAAGATGTTACTACGCAATTAACGATTTTCACAGCTGTCTTTTCCTCATTCGCTAAACGAAGCTCAATGTTTGTAATCCAATTCGAAGTTCGATTTCCATTGACGTGGACAACAACACGATGTCGACCATTTGTTGAAAAGTTGAAAAAGAGTGAGGCTGTGAATAAAAAACTCGCGCAATTTACGTCTCCACTGCGACTGCGTTTGTGTGAAAATAAAGTAAGGGGACCAGTTTCTTTTACTGCAGAAAGATTTAATTTGTAAAGTTCAAAATGCGCCCGTAGTATCTCAAGTGGGTGCATTCAAACGAACCGAGCGCCAGGTCGTCCCCGTTCTCCTAATTGACGATGTGCATTTGCCCGATGACTCTTTCTCGGGCGATGTGATTTGTTCGAAACGGGCGAGAAAACTGATTAGAGCGCCAGTTTCGATGGAACTCTAACGATTATTGGCTGATAGGAAGAATGGATGGGGTTCGCGGAATTCGAGAAGTTGAGTGTTGAGGCCGAACGACCATTTGCATTGGGAGGGGGGAGGGGGAGGTGGAGGGGTTATTCGCAAATTGAGATTGGAATTTCGAGGCCTCCGAATCACATTAGCATTCGAATAACCAGCTTTCAAAAACTGCATCTACCAAAGTGATGTATAGTATCAATATCACGTTGGCATCTATAAGACCCCTCTCCGCCCTTCACCCAATGCAGGAGACCTCTCTTGCGGAGACAAGTTCTGAAATTTCTATCTGAAATTAGCTCAAAAATCGACTCCTGCAGTTTGGCGGACCTGTTTTGTGTACACCCTGTATGGGTGACTCTGAGTATAAGGGCAATTTTTAGCTTCCAGTTTTCTGAAAAAATGCGAGGGCTCAAAACTTATTTTTTCAAGTATATATTCCTTCTTGAGATGAAAACTATCAGTGATAAATAGTTTTTAGAGGTCAATACTCACTTTCAAGCCTAAATTGCAAAATTTGAATTTGATACATCCATGGTACTGACAATGCTACCATGGGACTGACTCAAAAAGATTCAAATCTACAAAAATCGATTAGAAAGTAAATTTTATTCGAAAGCTTTGCGCGAAGGAATATATCAGTCAACCATTATTGTGTTTATTAGTCTGATACGTTGCATTGAGCAGGGCAGATAAATTTTAGCTTCATGAAGGATCATTCTGCCTTATTTCTCTCCTCCCTTGCTCCGCTAAACGTTTCCACTCTTTCAGCTCTGCAGCCGTAAATTTCTTTGCTTGCGCCATTTTGTGTTCCTTGAAAACACGATTGATTCACTCCAATCAGAAAGTAAAAGACGACATTTAATTTTCATGGGATGGCTCTTCAAGTACCTACCTAACCTAAAAGTGCTCATTACAGTGCTCAGGTTTTGTGAATGATGTTTGGATTCATTACAGAACTAGATTGTACCAGTCATCCTCCCCTCGCTATCTTCTTTCCATGATCCCATTTGACAAGGGCTTCATTATAGAGAAACAGGTAACTGTTATCTAAATTCTTAGCCAACATGTCCAAAGATATGTGAGCAGTACGACAGAGCTCTAGGGTTTTTTTTTTTTTTTTTTTTTTTTTTCAATCAAACAATCCAAAGAAGTGATTGTGATGATTTATCAAAGCAAATGAAAAGATGAAAATCATGAAGTCTAGTTTTGAGAAACGGCTTTTGCTGCTTTACTAAAAATGTTGATGATCTAATGATGAAATGATTTTTGTAAAAATCGATCAGTTGCTTAGGCCAACTAAATAAAGTAAATCGTCCTTTTTATCAGCATGAAAAATGCTATAAGAAACACAGAAATAAGATTTGCAATGTTAACGACAATCACAGAAACATTGAAGCGTGGTACTGACATGAATAAAAATACTCCCCGACGTACCACACCCGATCACCGTTGGGCGAGAACTAGCGCAAAAATTGTTCCAAACATTGCGGTAGTCTGGAACGCCACTGTTGCCTCTACAAAAAAAAAAAAAAAAAAAAAAAAAAAAAAAAAAAAAAACCGAATTTCCTAATGCTATTAAGTCAATTGACCCATGGTACTGAATGTCTTTCTGGTTTCAAACTTTGTAATGTAGATCGATAACACAATTATGTTTTTTTAAACTTGGTAACTATATAAACAATCGATGGAAGTATCCAAAAACTGGATTCAAATGATTTTAGCATGGAACATGCTTTAGCCTTGGACTAACTAGCGAAAAATATTACGCAGATGAGTCACGAAACTTGGTCTAACTAGGGAAAAACGTTACGCGGATGTGTCACGAAATTTTTGACATTTTCATGTCTTTGCTTTGGCACATAAACTAAAAAAACGTCACGGAAAATAATTGCTCACGAAAATTGCTCACGAAAATTGTCCCAAGTGGCCACAACGATGATTATGACCATCAGAAATGACGTTTTTACCTAATGAACCCACGATTCTGAGATTTGGTATGTGGGCCCTTGAGGGACTTCTGAACACAACTGACCGATTACAGATCAGCTGAGTGGCTCTAGAATCCAGTTTTTTCCCTAATGATTCCACGATTCTGAGATTTGGTATGTAGCCCCTTGAGGGACTTCTGAACACAACTGACCGATCCCAGATCAGCTGAGTGGCTCTAGAATCCAGTTTTTTTCCTAATGATCCCACGATTCTGAGATTTGGTATGTGGGCCCTTGAGGGACTTCTGAACACAACTGACCGATCCCAGATCAGCTGAGTGGCTCTAGAATCCAGTTTTTTCCCTAATGATCCCACGATTCTGAGATTTGGTATGTAGGCCCTTGATGGACTTCTGAACACAACTGACCGATCCCAGATCAGCTGAGTGGCTCTAGAATCCAGTTTTTTCCCTAATGATCCCACGATTCTGAGATTTGGTATGTGGGCCCTTGAGGGACTTCTGAACGCAACTGACAGATCTCAGATCAGCTGAGTGGCTCTAGAATCCAGTTTTTTCCTTAATGATCCCACGATTCTGAGATTTGGTATGTAGCCCCTTGAGGGACTTCTGAACACAACTGACCGATTACAGATCAGCTGAGTGGCTCTAGAATCCAGTTTTTTCCCTAATGATAAGAAAATAATAAGAAAACACACATGAAAATGTCCCAATGTGTTGCAGACTCGTATGCAAGCATTTTATGATTATAGCTGGATATTTTCACGGATTCGGTCTTTGAATGGTCTGAAACGAATTTTTATCCTATAGGTAGATGTACTCGCAAATAATAGAAATTCTGCGCTGAAGGAAACCTAGAATCCAGTATTTTTGTCTTGTACCAGTATTTTGTACTTATAACTCCTAAAATTTAAATAAGTATTCTCAAGTTCTAGTACAAGGAGTTATGACGTATTCATATTCTTTCGATTTTCACGTACAACCAAGCCGTTGCTGGGGAAATGAAACGTCTGTAGTTTTCACCGGACAAAAATCTCTCGTTCTCCGCACTGAAATCTGTAGTTTTCACCGGTTCTCCACTCGTTGGAAAGCTCTCGATTTATCACGCATTTCTTTCGTACTTGTTCTTCTATTCATGTCGTAGTTTTATATGTATTTATGTTATAAATGGATATAGTAATCAATGCCGCTTGTTTTGTTGTCACTTGGTTGAGAAGTTAATCGTGGTTATAGTAATTGTAGACGTGCACCATAACAGAAAATTACCTACCTAGGTACTCTGTTCTAATTTCGATTAGTAAAACATTTATGTCGTAGTTTTAAATTTATTTACATTTACGAATTAGCAGGAAGAGAGCATGTTCCATGTTTTAGCCGAAGGCTCAAATCGGAAAGTAACCGATGGGCTGATTTTTCCCTCGATTTATGTTTTTTGGCAAAGTTTTCAAAGTTGAGTATTGAAAATCAGAACTTTATTCACCCATGGGACTGAAATATTTCATGTTCAACATGAAAAATTTGACATTTCACATATTTTTACAAGGGTTTAGAATGTGTGTGCTTAAAAATGAGATAATGTAGGATGACTGAGATCAGATTCATTCTAGCACTAAAATCTGAGTGGTATCGTACTAGTTTCACGAAAATTTGTCCTTTTACTGAGAATCACCCGTATATTGCAGCATAGTAATATAGCAATGTGTTGCTGTCAATGCGATAGTAACAGAGCCGTCACCCCAACAGATGTTCGTTTCACGTCCCGGGGGTTTCCTTTTTTATTTTCTGAAATGTCAATATAGAAACGGGTCGAGACGAGAGAGGGTGATTCCCACGGGCTCTAATTAGAACGAGCTTCTGATTGATCAGTCACCTTAATCCTCGGAATGATATCTTTCTCCTCCAACCCCCCTTCCATACCACCCCTCCTCACTCTCCCCTTCCGACCATTAAACTTCATATTCCGTTAAATCCTTCACAGAGGCGAGTCCGAGTCGCCCTCCGGTTTCCCACGTTCCGCCTCCTCGGTAAATGTCGTTTTCTCAAGAACACGTGATAACTCAATTAGGTAAGCGCCTTATTTGATTTTTATTTCAAATGAAATATGTTGTTACCATACGCCCTTCGTGGGGAATCATTCCAACAACATACACTAATCCGATAACTCCTGCCTGGTGAATTTAGTGGTGGTGGGAAAAGCTTTACATCATGAATATGTCGAATCTAACCAGGAAACGCTGCAAATCATTACACATCTGCTTATTATTCCTAGATTAGATGCTTTCCTTTTAGGAATGACGGTAGACAGCCAGTTTTATGATTTGTTTATTGAAGCAATGTTTCTGCCTCCAACATTGGTGAGACCCTAGTCATGCTTAAATTGTAGAGAGTTGCACAGAGGAACAACAAGTAACTTAATTGTTGGTTGGTTGTAGCTTCACACCACCACAATTAAGTGTGGCCACTTACCTACACTAGTCCATCTAAAGGTGAAAAAAGTTATGATGAGCTCGATTTTGGGAAGTAAGAATTCCATTGGAATGATATCAGCTGGTACGATCGTCGTAGTTTTGAAGGCGATTTTAGTTTATTATTTTGAATATTGAACCTTTATAATCGACCAACACTCGTATCTGCCCGGCTGAGCCACGGAGAGCTATTCCACTGAAAATGGAATTTCTCCGGCATTTCCTTCTTAAAAGAGGGAACAATCATGGGGTCTTTGAAAATAGGAGGTAAAATAAGATAACTGCTGACATCAGCAGTCTTCCCCTCTCAGTAAAAGCATCTCGCTTTGGACTACCCGTCTGTTGGTTCATCTCTCGTGCTTTTCGGTTTCTTTAGTTTGGATATTTACCGTGTATAATTGAAAAAGAAAAAAAGAAGTCATTGGGGAATCTGTTGATCATTTTTCGGACTTTTTGTGATGACTTTTACTTTGTTATACCTCAAATACATTGTGAATAAGGAATGATTATAATTCTTAGAAGAACTATTTTTATTCAGTACCTACCTATTTTACTTTCATATCAGATACTCTCCGCTCTAAACTGTTTGGGTCCCGAAGCATGTACTAGAGCGAGATTTCCTGACATTCCTGACTAGAGCGATTCGTCAGCTTGGCAAACCATAATACAGATATTCTTATTATTATTTATAATTATTATTGTTTTCAAGGTCCTCGTAGGGCCATTTTCCTCCTCCTTTACTCTGTGGCCGCACCCAAGCCGGTTTATTGTGCGGAACATCCTCCTGTTTCCGACGTATACCTAAATTCTGGAGCCAATCCCCTTTATGTACTTTGGACCTTGGAATGTACTTAACCTTGATCCGAATGAGATTCGGCAGACTCCACTCTGAGCAATATTAGTGTCACTAGGTGATTTTGATGGGCAAATGCCTTGACGCGAGTTGGAAAGGACTCACACAAAACTAGCCCGATTTTCATTGTTTATAATTCCTTTATTTTAGGCGGTATTTCATAATTTTTGGGATCGGATCGCATTGGTTTGTTATACTCTACTGAGTGCTGTAGCGTCTATAAAATTTCTTGTGGGATGCACGGTTTAGAAGTTATTAAAGAAAAAACTCAAAAATGTTCAATTTCAGCCAATTTTTGAGGCTGTGCTTTGGTGTTTTATCTCTTCTTAGATGGAAAGATCTTCTCACTCAATTTTTAAAATTTAACCTCAAACCTTTCCTAACAATCAGTCGATTTTTTCCTTCAGGGCTTCTGTACTACTAACAACTACCTACACTCCTACAGTACACATTCAGTCAGAAGATTGATATAATTTAGCCGTAGTTACTTACTTCTAAGAGGAATGGTGGGAAATCTTAGTAGTTTCGAATCAGTGATATTCCTCGATGGGTTACAGATTGAAGATCTCGCTGGGTGAAAGCGAACGGTTTTGCACAGGAAATGGGGAGGAGCCGAGGCTGAGCCTCTTCTTAGGAGCGCAACAAAGTGTCTTAATAACTCGGAATCGTCCGGGATAATTGGCCGTTTAGAGCCGACGTGGTATTTCAATCTCTTTGAGCCTATAACCGTCATTATGATATTATACAGAGAAATAATTATGCGGTTTGGTTTCGCCATATCCGACGTTTAAATTCCAGGTGATTGCGAGGCTGACTTGATTGAAGAATTGCTCCATTAGACATGAATATTCTCTCATGAAACCACCCCAATAGTAAATGGGAGAACTTTGAAGTGATAGTTACTTACCTGATTTGTCTGATTTATGAGTTGTCAAACATAATTGTTCTTTTAATTCTACATCATGCCAGATTTTAGCAATGCAGCCATTTTATCTCGCCCAACCGACTATAATGCCGCAAGTCAGTGATGTCTCTACATCCGTTGCTCATCTTGTAGCAGAGTTCCATGCTCAAAAACAGGGCAAATCTAAAGGTGACCCATATCCTAACGTCTATTATCGTGTCATTATCCAATCAGAGACAGAATGCTGAGTGCGTTGATAGCCTAATACTCTTGAAGTTTTTATTCAAGAAAGCATGTTCTGTAGCAGCTAGAAATATGCAAAAAGACGCTCCTTGGAAAGTTGGTTGTAACACAGAGAGCAAGGACTCCCATTGCTTACCCTCAGCCTGCAGCACAGGGGGCGTTTTAGAGCTCCTGGTGGAAGTAAGCATCACTTACACGCTTGGCGGTTCTGAACGTCAAGTTAGTAGAAGTGAGCTACTTGGAGCTCCCTTCACCAGCAAGTGCATCAGGTCTTCCATTTCCAAAGAGCCCGCAGTGGCTGGAAACCCACTGACAAGTGATTTCTGTCCCCAGATGTTGTGCTGTATTGACCGGCTTCTGTGGGTATCTTGTTGATAATCGAGTGGGCTTCCATTCAACGCATTATCGCAGCTTGGTCGTTAACGAAAACAGTCTTTTTGGACTCCCAAGCTTGTGGTCCGGACCCAAGCAGAGGTAGCCTAAATAGGAAGCATTATTGAAATTCTGTCTATCTACTTGTGTACTGTACAATCGCATTACATTCATCAACCCCGTCACAAAAAAATAAAAAATAAAAAAAAAAAAAAAAAAAAAAAAAATAAAAAAAAAAAATAAAAAAAACATTTTTATCCCCCCCCCACCCCCACCAAGTTTGTTGGTTTACGTTTCAAGGTGCGCAGAATCCAAGAATCATATACCTATATATACATATATCTATAAACTATAACTAACTAGTTTTACCCTTATAAACACATAAAATTGAGCATAACAAATGAACTAAATATTTGTGAGTTAAAGAGTAAAACTGTCTTCTAACAAAGTTGGGGAAATCTGTAAGTGTTACCATTTGATTCAGGGTGAAAAAATGCGAAGAAACAGGCGCCAAACTTGAATTTTTTTGTGAGGGTCGGTAATTGTTCACAAAAACCGTCGATTTCATAGAAAATACCATGTTTTTCAACATACAAACAGACGTTTCTCCTCTAATTAGTGAAGTAAAATAAAAACTGATTATACCGTTGGAAAACTGAAATTCTAAGGTAGTTTTCTTGAAGATGGGAGTTTGAAAGCAATACAGTAAAAAAGTCAATAAGCGAATTCAAAACAGTGAAATTTTGTCCACTTCTCAAAATTATGGCCTTGACTTCATTTTTTGCTCAAAAATTCTTGTTTTGTTTCAGGGAGATAGGAAATTTAACGTTCTTTTCAACGGTGTAATCAAATTTTAATTTACTTACCAAATTAAGGGAGTTATGAAAATTGTAGTGATATAAGGTCAAAAACACGACAAAAATCTTGAAAGTGAAATTACTCGGAAACGAAGCCTCTAAAAAAATGTCAAAGAGGCACTTTTTTTTGCTAATTAGTTGTACAATCAATTTCTAAACTTCGATGAGTTGTGTCTGATACACCCTGTATATTACGTAGACACATGATACCTACATACAACATATAAGTCACATATTGTTTGATGAGGTCTGAATGAGGAAAATATAGTATGTTATTTATTAGGTATAAGAAACTCCTAATGTTAATGGTAGGAATTAATAAAATTTTACACAATAGATGTAGAATTTAAATGAACATTCAGCTTAATATCCTCTAAACGTATTTTTCCCGCCAACCTCAGGTCGATATATATATATGGCGGGAAAAATACCTGCATTCGTTTTGGTTTTGACTGAGCCTGATAATAAGCTTTTTTGTTGCTTTCGTTGACACAACTTCACATGGTAATTGTCAAATCGATAACATGGATCTTCGGTAGGTAACAATGACATTGTTTGGTTGTTAGGTGACACTTATAGAGAGAAGACACAGCCGTCTACCAGGACTCCATGATCATTGCTGAAATATTCAAGGAAACGGAAGACACCAGAACAAAGATTAACACTCTTTTAAAATAAGACAAGAGACTTAAGCTTGAACTGCAGTTTCACCACAATCTGCCTGTAAAACGTCTTTGAGGAGAATACAAGAAGGATTCAATGATTTTCACAATACTTATTACTCTCTTAACAACGTTATTTACATAAAACATTTTTCAAATACTTCATTATTTTAACTTGAATCAAGCAATTTCCACAAAACTTTCATTCATAGAATTTTACATGACAAAAAAATTGTTTCTCTTTGATCAATTATTAATTTTATTGAGGCTTATACCCCAATTGGCCACTTGTAATAACATAGTTCCAAAGCGGATATCAATAATACAAATGCCTTCACTTGGTCAGTCAACTTTCAATGTGGTCTTGAAACGTTTGTAGACTATATCTTGCACAGTTGGAGTTCAATTTTGAATTGATTGCTGAAAATGGACAGTATTTCTCTGTTTACAATAGCTCCGAAGAGCCTTCGCTACTCTAATCGAAAAAATCGTTCTCCTGAAGGAGAAACGCTCTTGTGCGTGGCTGCATTACCGACGAGGGGTAACGTGGGGAGCCTTCGGCCGAGGGATAGGAAATAATAAGCAGAGCTCCGAGTATCTAGATCCCAAGTTTTCAGCTTTCACTGCCCAGTCCCGACTCCTCCCTGATCGTTAAGACGCTACTCATCCGCAATCAGAGCACATTCTCCAGCCGTGGGCCTCAGCTCCGCGAAGAGTAGGCGAAAACCGGTCCAGGACGGCGGATGGCACCGGCCGCTCATCTCTCCCCAGGGCCCGTCCCGCCCTCGTTCTATTTTTTTCTCCTTTTTTTTTCTGCTCCCCGAGAAAGTGTCGGGTGATCTCAGTGTTTCCACTTCGAGTCGGGCGAAAACAAACTGAGATGGTCGGCTTCGGACTGTACGGAAGGCAGGTTTCTCGACCGGGCTTTACGAGATCACGGAAAAACGTGCCGAAACTTAAACCGCGTATCAGTTGATCCGGTGGACGCGTGTCTCGTCCAAGATGATGAGGAGAAGCTCGCGATGCAGGTGAAGGCTGAAATTTAGGTATCAGGGGATATGAAATGGGGGAACACGACGATAAAGAAGTTTCAACCGCATCACGACCAAGCACGACCTGCTTGCGTTGCCACCACCAATTACCAGCTGCTGCTTCATCTCTTAATCGTTCATCCGACCCCCAGCTAATTCAGTTCTTCCAGTAGAGATCAAACTCATAGCTGCTACATGCTCTACTAACATTCTTGTGCTATTTAATTCCTGATAAATTATCAGTCTTTGACAAGTTAACAAAGTCGTGTAACCCTACCATAGTCGCTCGAGTTCTGACACATCGCCCAGAGACGGTTGGGGTATTCATACCCTCGTTAGCAATATATTCTCTGAAGGATGAAGTGGAATAGTTTAGTGTCATTTCTCGGCACAGGCACTGGACTATGTGATACCATTACGGTGGACTGTACGGAAGGCAGGTTTATCGACAGAGCTTTACGAGATCATGGAAAAACGTGCCGAAACTTAAACCGCGTATCAGTTGATCCGGTGGACGCGTGTCTCGTCCAAGATGATGAGGAGAAGCTCGCGATGCAGGTGAAGGCTGAAATTTAGGTATCAGGGGATATGAAATGGGGGAACACGACGATAAAGAAGTTTCAACCGCATCACGACCCCCAGCTAATTCAGTTCTTCCAGTAGAGATCAAACTCATAGCTGCTACATGCTCTACTAACATTCTTGTGCAATTTAATTCCTGATAAATTATCAGTCTTTGACAAGTTAACAAAGTCGTGTAACCCTACCATAGTCGCTCGCGTTCTGACACATCGCCCAGAGACGGTTGGGGTATTCATACCCTCGTTAGCAATATATTCTCTGAAGGATGAAGTGGAATAGTTTAGTGTCATTTCTCGGCACAGGCACTGGACTATGTGATACCATTACGGTGGACTGTACGGAAGGCAGGTTTATCGACAGAGCTTTACGAGATCATGGAAAAACGTGCCGAAACTTAAACCGCGTATCAGTTCATCCGGTGGAAGCGTGTCTCGTCCAAGATGATGAGGAGAAGCTCGCGATGCAGGTGAAGGCTGAAATTTAGGTATCAGGGGATATGAAACGGGGGAACACGACGATAAAGAAGTTTCAACCGCATCACGACCAAGCACGACCTGCTTGCGTTGCCACCACTAATTACCAGCTGCTGTTCATCGCTTAATCGTATCTCCGACCCCCAGCTAATTCAAATCTTCTAGTAGAGATCATACTCATAGCTTTACTCTGCAAACCTCCTTGTGCTCTGTAATTTCCGATAGATTGTCAACCTTTGACAAATTAACAAAGTCGTGTAGTCCTAAATAGTCGCTAGCAATCTGAGACGGTTGGGATATTCGTACCCTCGTTAGCAATACCCTCACTGAAGGATGAAGTGGAATAGTTTAGTGCCATTCCTCGACACAGGACAGGACCATGTCATTCCATAAATCTCTTTCCACAATAAAGTTCAATTTTTCCATTTGATTTATTGCTTCATTTATACAGCTCGATTTTGTTCTCTTGGGTCAAAAGTTATACCTTCCAAATATTAGGCCAGTGGAATGGAGAATTGGTTATAACTAGGGCTCGGATCAACATGCAAAAATTTGAGGCCAAACATGCACTGACAATGCCAAAACATGCAAAAACATGTATTTTCAAAATAATTCAAAGATGACTTACTTTTTTGCCATGAATGCATGTGAAACCCCCTTTTAACGAATATGTACGTATGCTAACAGTATTTGAACGAAAAAAACCTTGAAAAAGTAGTTGATGAAATTTATTGATAAATACCTAAACGAATTTAAAAAATTGAAATTTTTTAATGCTATGCGTATATAAATAAATTTGCCGTAATCAATTGCTGTTCATCAAGCAAAGGGATGGGTTGTAAGGAAAGAACAGTGTTTCACAAATTAGTATACTAGTTTTAGGTTTTATTGTCAAATTATACAACAATTAATAACGTGCTGAAAGATTTAAAAAAAATAGTTCGCATTATATTTACAGGTGCATTATTCTTCTGGCTCACTCCGATCAACTTGCTGATTGAAATTACAATTTAGAACTAATACCTTCTCTAGGTTGCCAACCTTGAAACTACGCCTGTTCTCACTTAAAAATATCTTTATTGTAGAAAATGACCTTTCCATATCACAGGAGACAATAGGTAGAAATCGGTAATTGCAACCTCTTCAGCCGAAACTTCTCCGTCAATTCGCATTCCATACAGCCTGGTTTCCTGCATTCTTTTGCATTTGAATCTTGAGTGAGACCAATCACCTCATTTCGGTTTGAAAAATTCTATAGAAAACAAAGTACCAGTACTAGTTTTAGTTAGTTATTTAAAAAAAAAAAAAAAGATTGGTATGTACCTAAATATTTGCTAAAAAATCAATTTTTTGTCAATTTTTTTAAATTGCTGGGAAAAACATGAAACATGCGCCAAAACATGCACAAATCTGGAAAAAACCCAAAACATGCACAATAAATTTCGTTTCTTAAAAAAATCGAATTATTGATTTGGCAACACTGTAACTGATAGGCGACCACCTACAACCTAACCCGCGCATTCTCTGAAAATTGCATCATAATCGAATGAAAACATTGGAAATTAAGGTCGTTACAAGGATTGCATATAGGCGTATGCGCAGTAGCTATTAATGATTGATAATCATGTTAAAATTGATATGGAATGATTAAATCGTCATTCCCCAACTATCATCCAAATTTGAGCGAGATCGGACGAATAGGGCGTGAAAAAAATTGAGCATAATGGAATTTAAGTTTGCGCATGCTCAGAGTGAGGTATTGAGCCAAGAACGATGAAACTGATAGGGGACCGTCTACCCCTATCCTGCAATGTCATCAGAATCGGATGAAAACTGTGGAAAATAAGCTTGTTACAAGGATTTGCGCGCGCGCGCACACACAAACACACACAGACACGAACGAATTACGAATATCTTTATTCAACAAAATTTTTACAATATATTTTGTACAGAGACCAAATTTTTTTTTCCCCCGAAAGTGATAACAATGCTTCTGCTACCTTTAGGTAGACTCGGAAGCAAAAACTGCAAAAAAGCTGAGAGTCCAAAATGCATGAAAAGCAGATTATTATTCACAACAATTTTTTTGTCACAAAATTTGTAGTTAACCATTTTTTTGCATTCAAAGTGCTCCAATTCCAAAATTAGTTGAAAGTTGCTAATGCGTTTATGCTGTGTGACTGAAACTTTCTCTTGCGGTGTCCGTACCTAACATGAATTTCCCACTGTCAAACCTAAACAACAATCTATTGTTACCACGGTCCCTTATGAAGCAACACTCCCAAATGTTGAATGATAACCTGTACAGATGAGAATTTCCCTATCAATGGTAAACATTGAAATAGGGCACTGTAGCAATCTGGTCCGGTAAGTGCTTCTGAGGGGATACTACGTAACGTTGGACACCGATATTGCGTTCTCGACGTCCAAATCCCATAAAAAGCCTCGTCAAGTGCAGCTAATGGGTGGGCGCGGTGTGAGACTTCATAAGCCCCGATATACGAGCGATCTTATACAGCGATCTTACACAGGCCGTCATATACAGCCTTTCCTCCAGCTGTCACAACTCTAATTGCCAGGGGGAAGCTGGGGCCCGTGATCGAGGCTCCGTCCACTAAAACGCTCCTCGACGGAAATTAATGGGTTTTGCGGCTTGAGAGACACTGGGAGTGAATATTTTGTGATTAACGTCTCAGGTGAGGCGAATTAAAAAGGGATTTACGACGGTGGCACTTTTTATTAGCTCATTCCCCGATAAATCTCGGTGTAATGAGATACCTGTGCCTATCTGTAAACCATCGATATAGCATTGATATTATCGAGAAAACATCGATATCTAACATCCTGCCCTGTCTCCTGGCCCATAGAAATGAAGACAAATCACATTTATGATATCGAATCCTTATTTACATTAACCAAAATGAGCTTCATAGGTATTAATCTAGTTTTATTTCTTAAAGGAAAACATTTATATTATTCTGAACCAGTTAGCCCACTTTCTTCGGTCGTTCGTCTAGGACCTAAATGAAGACACGGTAAACCATCAAATACTTATATTTTGATAGCCGCTTTCTAAATTTCTGTATCTTAAGTTGAATAGGAATGAAATTAGCATCTGTGTTCACTAAGCTGATTAGAGTGGTTCGTCGAGTTATAATTATACCTACTCCACTACACCTAGAGAGGTTCAGTACAAATGTTTAGTCTAGCGTCTTAAGTTGATTAGGAGTAAAATTAGATACGGAGCTCAGCCAATTGATTAGAGTGGTTCCCCAAGTTATAGTTATACCCCATCTTGTCTAGACCGGTACCTAACCCGTTCCTTAATTCTGATGCAATCTAAATTGTTCATTAAAACCCCAAAGTATTGTAGAATTGTGTGTTGGTGTGAGTATTCTTAGAAGATCATCTGCTTTCATTTAACAAAATAAAACATGCAAATCCGACACATCTTTATTTGTCATACTGACGCTAGGGATTTACGGTATATTAGTTGTTAGCAGAAAAAGTTGGGAATGCTCAATTCTAGCCATATGAGTTAGTCCTCAATTTGGTATTCCAGCTGTTACGAGATGGAATACAGCAATTCATTACTTCAATTACAGCAATTCATTATTCAGGAGGTGATGTACATCTCAGTGTTGTTTTATTCGAATGGAAAAATATTTTTTTTCTTCGGCTCTTTTATTGTCAGAAGAAGCCATTCGACCGTATTGTTAGATGTGGAGCCTGGAAATGTATCGGAGAAAGAATTGATGGTGAATCCAGACGTGGAACCAACAGATTGTGGATAAGCCACCTCCTCAAAACTTTTATCTCTGGCACTTTCCATATAGGAGCCTAAACAAGATAACTGATGCCAAAGGAATATAGAGCATGAGTGCCAAACTTCGTAATATTTTATTTTTGACTCTTTCCTCTTAGTTGATATGGCGCCTAAATCGAAGAGACCAGAAATGAGTCCTGTTTAGCCCTGTAGTAAATTGAAGTTCGTATTCCACAGGTCCCTTCACATTAATGGGTAGAAGGAGAAACACGCTCACTCGGCTGCTCTTCCATCACTCACAACTTCTGTTTCAACCAACAAAAATGAAGACGTCAGTCGTTGAAATACGATTCTTTCCTCGGGATGAAGGGGAGATAAGCACTTAAGCTGCCACCCCCGTCCCTTCCAGGACCCAGTAACTGATTTGTTAAACTCGGCATATCATTAGTTAGTGAAACCGAGGCGGTTATGCAGATCGGGTCTATGGGTGAACCCCGAGGGCGACCATCGCTTACGAGTCAATCCCCAACCAATACAACTTTCTTTTTCCGGGGGCTCCGAGCATCTTTGCTCACGCATCCGCGATAACCGAGTCACGCATTTCGATTTACTCAAGTTCCATCGGATTACTTCTCGGCTTCGGAATCCCGTTTTGTCACGTCGGGCTTTGCGCCTTTTTTTTCCTTCAAGGAGCCGCTGAAAGATTGCTCTTTTTCGGCTTTTAAGATCTCGGAAAAGAGTTCGCCCTCTGCCCTTGCAAATTGGGAACATTCGTCTACTTGAGTCGGGAGTGTTGCCGAGTGTTGAGCATCGATGCCGGCAGTGTTTGCTCATTTGAATGAACGTGAGTTATGACCGGTGAGAGGCGCTGGATTTCTGTGGAGTCTGGAACAGCGTTGAGAGGATCAATAGTTAGAACCGTCGGTGTTTGAAATATGCGCGGCGAGCCACCCAAACCACTAAACATGACTGGGTCCTATTCGGAGTTTTAAATTTGACACTTCCTTACACAGAACCGAGTTCAGTTTTGTAATGGACTTAGGCACCCCGTGGGTGCAATGGGGGCCTAAATTCACACTCATAGAGAGAGAGAGGAGAGTGACAGTACCATAAGAGATACAACTCGTACTAATAGCATAGGTTTTCGGAGAAGATAGGTTTTCCAGTTCTAGGATCACCCATCCATCGCCAAACGCGGGCTTTCGAAAACACGGGAAGAAGCGCCCGACGCTCGTTGGGAAACAACGGAGCGACGGCAGCGCATTCCCTTGTATCTCGCGGGAACTGTCACAGTTTTGTTGATTCGAAGAAGTAATTACCTGTGACAGCTAATCGTAAAAGATCAGGTCGAGTCTTGTTATGTAAGGGTGCGCGTTGGTCTCGATGCTATTGAATAGCTACAACAAAATTGGATTCCTCCCGAATCCTCTAATTTTTGATCGCTGATCATAAGTATGAATTTAACCACATTGGCGTTTTCAATAGCCTTTGGCAACGCTTCTGATGGCTTCTTGCGCGGCAATGAGCGGAATCACATCGGTATTGTATTATTAATCCAAAATCAAGTCATTTGTGTCTGTTTAACCTGTGATCACGACTTAAAATGTTCCCTTCTCGCGATCTTGCTTCACCAATAGTTTAGTTTTAATAGGTACCACTTATTATGTACCTACCTAATTCTTGTTTAACATGTATTTCTGACAATGCTGAGTCATACTTGATCTTTGAATACCAAATATTTTTCTTTATTACTATAAATGAAACACTCTATATTAGGGCAATCAGGACGGACAAGCCAACATGTGACTTCAAATCGCTGTCAGGCAGGTGACGATGCATTTACTCAAAATACTAGTACAATAGTGTGACGTGTGAATGATGTACGAAAAAAGCTTCCCGAAGGCTCTAGAAGTAGAAAATACGGCCGACGACGATATGACTCTGCACAGATCCCGGTGCTGTGGGGTCTTTATCGCACCCTATTGTTCTTATTTCACCTATCAATTATTCAAATTGACTCGGCGCATACCTCCATTGAGCACTTAGACGGATAATTGAATGGTTAACAGGCACCTACTCAGGAGATATCTATGACTCGGTGAGAGACCTCGGTCTTCATCAGGAACATCTGAGTGTCAGGCGGGAAAGGGAACAATGGGACGGGCGTGGCGATTAATAGTCAGGCGACATTAACTCCGATTGTCCTCTTATCAAGTCGGATATATATATAAGTATATATATACACCTTCAGCGCCTCCCATCAAGGAGGGCAACCCGCTTGCGGACCTTCCTCCCACTGGCTTTGCATATGTCTTGGTATCGCAGTGTGTGGTCGGTATCTGTTCCCTCCTATTGACCTTTTAATGATACTTCTCAGCAAGGGAAGATAACCATAAGCTATATGACTCATAACTTGGTCATGTTAATCAGGGAATCAACGATAAAGTCGTACCACAGGCGAGGCATCGATTATACTTCTTTTCCTAATTATTTTGATAATAATTATATTCTACTATCTACATTAACGCAGGCCTGCTTACATTATGAGGACTTGTTCTTTTACCAAGCTAACTGATGCTACAAAGCCCATTAATCAAGCCTAATTAGCGGTGTATCAGAATTATGTCTTTTAGTCAATTTCGGAGGAAATTTAAGGTACTCCGATACAACGACTCCAATTTCAATGTTTTTGTCATCATAGAAATCCGTTCCCAAAAGTCATCAACACAAGGTGTCCCAAAAGTACCCCCCCCCCCCCCCCCCTTAACTTTTCTCCACAATTTTTTAGACATCGAAGTGAAGCATGGATGAGAGAAAGCGCCTGATACTAAGTTTAAAAAATTAAAAAAAAAAAAAAAAAAAAAAAAGAAAAGAAAGGTCCGCCAAGTTGTGTGTGGCACATAGCTTCTTCGTTTACCTATCATCTTCTTCCAACTATCACCCGAATTTAAGCGAACTCGAACGACTACAGAGTGAAAAGATGGAACATGATGGAATTTACGTTTGCGTATTTGCAGCGTACGTTGGCTATTTGCCAAATGACCTCTCATTTTAAAGATTATTTAGTACTGATTACGACGGTGAAGCCAGAATTGTGATATCTTATTCCGATCTCAGACCGGAGCTGATGAACCTTGTAATGAGGAAGCGCGGTTTCTTCTATTTTGTTATCTACAATAACTCTTCTTAGAATCACGATCATAAACTCCTTACTTTTTTTCCTAAAAATTACTTAAATTACTATAAATTATTATGAACAATTATTTTCAAAAATCAATAATTATAAAATTATAATACATTCAAGAAAAGAAAATTTAAAAAAATATTAGTCGGACAGCTCTTTTTGAGCACATGAAATTGGTTATGTATCAAATATATAAATGAAAATATGTTTAAAACAAGAAACTTCGCCTGAATCTTTGTCTTTATAAACTAATTGTGAATTTTTCTTTCAACTTTAAATTTTTATATAGTTTACATATTCTTATATAGCACTAAGATACAGCTCATGAGCGATACATGAAGTTCTCCCTTCTTGACTTTTTGGTCGATCTTGATGAAATTTAAAGGGATAGTACGAGGTATGGCTTTTGGTAGTTTCCAATTACATAGTTTCTTTCCATTCTTTGGTTTCCACTGTACTCTCGTTGATCGCATCCAATCCTGATGAAATTAGCAAGTTAGATATTGATTAGAACGATAAATACCCATCTGGGAGTCTAATTAGATCGCTGATTTATTTAACCGTAAGAACTCTTGCGAATATAAATTATACGAAAAGTCCAGTCATGCAGCATGACCCCATGAGCGAATTTTTGAAGAAATTTTCGACATTTCTGTCGCTATTGATCGTGTAGAGAAATTTTAGTTTATGATTTTTTTTTTTTTTTTTTCAACAAGCACCTTCTTCCTACGTTTTAAACAGCATGGTTCTAGGATTGGTTATACAGGGATACTTCCATAAGAGTAGTTCAGTCTGAATTTGGACAATGTTTCATGCAAATATTACCGATTTTTACAACTAGCGAACGGCATTATCTCGATTTTTGACTGATTTTTCAACTTTGAAATTTTTGAAAACTTGATACATATTCTTATAGGACATTTTACGCTGATTCCGAATATACCACATGTTAGTATGCTGAAAAAATTATTTCGCACAACAAATCGCAAAAACAGGCTATTTTGAAATTTTTGACTACATTTTTGAAAATTTCAACCCGAAGATGTAATCCGATCGTGCCGGCCAACGAACTTGAACTTTCGTTTTGTGTCCTTAACATTTTAAAATTTGTTTGAAGTTTGTAGCACAATTCTACGTACAGTTATCGTCTGGAATGACACATACATACATACATAAAAAAATGCGTTAAACTTCAGAATATGATTCAGAATAGCCTGAAACGGATTTCTGCATAAATTTTTTTCAAAAATTCACATTCTACAAATTTTGAGGCGAGAGCAACAGCTTAATTTTCTTAAAAAATTCGCTAAAATGTGTGTCAAATCAATTGTTGGTATTTGTGTAGAACAAGGTGATGCGACTTACCTTGCTTAGGGCCCGTTCCACCATGAAGGGTCACGAACTAATTCGAAGTTAATCCAGATATGTCACTACAATTTTTGAGGTATAGCTTAACTCCAGACTCTTGATTAAGCCCCTATGGTGGAATGCACCCTTACTACCCCAAATGCAAATGCAGGCTTCTCTGTGTCAGAAAAGGACACGGATATCGCCAACATGTTTGACAAGAAGAACGTTGATAGCCAATACTAAGCACATAATATCTCTGTTCTATTAGATTAAGTAATGGACTAATATTGATCTATAATGTTATGACTAAAAATATAGATTTTTTCTGAATAACTACTGTACAGTATAAATATTGCTTTACAAGATCCTCATCCGGCTACTCTCTTTTCTCACAAGCCACATGAAAATTTGTATTTCATACTTTGGTTTAGTGTATTGTCATATGACTATCTAGCACCCAGAGGATTAATAGATTTCGAACTTACTTCAGAAATATCGCTCTTGGTGTAATTGCAATTCGTGCGACTATATTTCTGGTTGCTCATAATACAAGTAGATTTTGTTTTGAATTTATTATTTGAGACAAATTATTGAACGGCCGACTGGTTAATGGCTTAATTATATCAAAACACTGCAAATTATTACATAACGTTCATTATTTTGTTTATTGGCCCTCATACGTAGTCCATGACGATTTTATGTCATATTATCTAATTAAAACTGCCAATAAGTACACACCGAAGAGATAGAAATAATGAAAGCACCTACGTTTAACTACTCCGTCTACTGACAACAATAGTTACATAATACAGTCTTATCTACGTAGTATGATAACTAGATACATATACCTAGGGTATAATAGGACCCTACCGAAAGAAAACTATTGAAATACTCGTAATATTCGAACCTACACCTCTGAAGTGGAACAAAGAATTCTAAGGAAATTGTAACCTTATTTTCACCATGTTTAAACATGTTTTCATTCACACTCATGTTAACGTTCCTTTTCCCAAACCAAATACCCCCCCCCCCCCCCCCCACAACAACATCATGCTTTATTAAAGTAGGGATTGCATGCCTCACGAGAAGTACATATCGCCGCATATTGTAGTAAATTCATTCTGGTGAGTTTCTTGGGGCGAGAGTTCATCTAGAAGTCAGACAAAGTAGGTCTTACGATGGTTTCCTAGGAATTGGAATGCTTCAAAGATAGGCCAGCACTCGTTTGGGCAAATAAACATGCACCTGGGATATCTGAGTGTGTAATTTGTCGGCAATGGGCAATTTTCTTCAGTTTCCCCACGCGAAGATGGGTTAAATCGTTTTGACATGGATATGTCTTTGCTCGGGGGGTCAACCGAAAATTTCCGTGACGCGAAATTTGTGTCACAATTTCAGTGTTTTTCACGTACAACCCATCCGTTGCTAGGGGAATGGAACTTTTCGCGCAGTTTTCATCGCACAGAAATCGTTCGCCACTCGTTGGAAAGCGCTTGATTTATGTGATAAATATTCACATCTCAAGCTACCAATTTCCCCCTCCTTACGTACCTGGCTACATTCCTAAACTAAGTTGATTGGACTAGTAAATTTTAATAAGCCGGTGACAATATTCTTAACGTAAAGCAATAGCATCATTTACTCCACTCCATAGGAAACATTTTCATCCTCTTGACAACAGTTGACTGTTAACAACAACTCATTGTAGTGGCTTCTCTCCACAGTTATTTTCAACATTTCTATAAGTAAGTAAACCGTTGTTTTGTTGGAATAGTCGGGATGCGGCCCAGGGATTTGTTTGAAGTTAAAGGATTTGTTTACAACTCTCGAGGACAACGGTTATGAAATCCCCAATCAAAGACATATCCATGTAACATGGTATCTGCTTGTAAAGCAGATAGTGGAACTCGTTTACGAAGTAAACGCCCCCCCCCCCCCCCCCCTCAATCAGTTTACAAACCATATCATATGCAACCCTGTTGCGATTTGTTGAAGATGCCAATTTCCTCCTCGAATATGAGCTGCAATACAATTAGGAAGACTAATGATGCTGAAGCCTTTCATCGTGACTATACAACATGCAGCTCTATAGTCAACACCTTAACATGTTCCTTGTAAAAAGTGTCTCGAAAGAAATTAGAGTTGAAAGTGCTTTAAAAATCATAAGTAGGTATCAAGTGAGGTTCTACTAACTGTACGGAGGAAAAATCGAGGCAGTGTTAGGAAGTGCTAATAAGTCAATTGTTGGAAATCGGTCCAACAGGACAGAGATGTTATGATTCACCTCTTAGAAATCGTCAATCTGTTCACAACGAAAAATTTATAATCTTTGGAAAGCGTGGACTCCACTTCAGATACCGAAATATAGATTTTGTTTCGGATCGAACTTGGTGTGGTGGAGGGAAGCATCCCTCATGGTGAAGAAGTTTAAACAAATTATGTCAATGTGAACCTATTTGCCAACTTCATTGATTTTTATCAAATTTTAATATTCTCGTATTTACATCTACGCCTTATTCCACCTTATTATATAACCCTTTAAGTATAATATAAATATGTTTATCAAATCAAGTTGTGGAGCCAGCGTGGGTCCCTTGCCCAAACAAGTTGCCGTATTGATCCAACCGAGATGAGTTTTTGCTGGTGTTTGCCCCACAGGTACATTTACATCTAACACAACAGAATCTTCTATTTCACATTTTGATGATCCTTTATAATTATTGATACTCGCACAATCCAATGATCTACTTGATCTGCAGAAAATTTAAAGTGTCACAAGCAATAGGTGGACGTTTCCTTTTTCATTCCACCGATGATGGACGAACGTTGGAACATACGAGTACATTGAGAGTTTATTGACAATGTAATAATATGTACTATTGATGTAAATATTATACTTTTGCGTCTTAAGGTATACAATTATTATTTGGGAACTGCTCTTTGGAAATTAATGGGTAGGTAAGAAAAACTAGCAGTATTGAAAAGGAGGAAGGAAATGAATGGCTGCGGTGATCGCGTTTAGGTCCGACCTTTCCTGAAGAACGGGTTTGTGGGGACACTTCGTGACCAACACTCGTACTCCCACCTCAGCTAGTTGGACTTAGGCTGTAATTAGTTTTGCTCAAGTGTGGGAGAAAATAGAGAGAAATTGAGAGCCACTCCGAGGCTCTACAGCGTTCCATGTTGACATAGTGCCGGTCTCTGGTGCTGATGTACTGGACTCCCGGGTCAGATAGCCGCCTCGAGCCCCAACACCGTATTAGTTACCTCTTAGCAGCAACAAAATAGTGGGATGGGAGTTGGAAAAATGACCATTCACATTCGTGGAACGGGATGCTCCTTTTTATGGCCACTCCCATAACCGTTATAAAAGCGGTATTATAAGTTTTTATATGCGAGCTAAAGAAAGCTCGCATTGTAAACTACCATCTATCTCTTTTGTACATAGGTAGTGCATGATTTGCGAGTACTTGATATCATCTTCAGCTCGTTCCAATATTAGTGTCCAGCTGATGGCGGAAGGTTAATTAGCTCGCACAATTCACCGCTCCTTCGGCGCATTTGTGCTCCTCAACATATAATTTACTTTCGATAACACATGCGCGAGCTACTAATACTATGCTAATAGAAAATCCTACTGTAAATAATAATGATATAACAGCCGATACCCAATATTGGCCTATCCAATATTTTGAAATGCCCTATCCTTCCTCTTCGATTCACTCTCGTACGTATGTATATAACATCATAGTCAAGCAAGAGACCGGCAAATTGAATGTTCTTGTCGCCCACCTTTCGACTTAAATGTAAAAGGTCTGTAGCCTTCAACAGTCAGGGCCTCTAACAATAATACAAGATCGCAGGTTCTTATTTTATTAGCATAGTTTAAATCCACATACTGGATCTCTGGCTAGTAAGTAACTTCGTATCACGCATATCTATCAACTGGAAATTTAGGGTTCTACTATACTATTATTATAACCGTTGTTAGTTTCTACACCTCAACAAAAGTATTTGCTACAGATGAAGCTTGCCATTGCCGCATACCTACACAATGAAGAAGATTGTTGAGTGAAGCATTTAATGCGACTTCTATCACCTCTTTCTTTGCGCGGGATTGCTCGTGAAGAACTTCAGTAAGTTATCTAAGAACAATAAAAGTAGCTGTAAGTGACTGTAAATCTCGGATGATTTGTTTTAAATATAAGTGAGAAAATCTTGAAGTTAAAATGAATATTGCGATGGGCAAAGTAGTCCGTTTATAAATGTCCGAACGGCTCAGGCTAAAGGGCAGCTGCTGAGAGGCTCAGAACTATCAGTCTAAAAAGTTTAATCAAAATTACTTAAATGATATTTCGAATGAAATAAGCCATTGAGTTATTTAATTATTTGAATATAAAGAGAAAAACCAGAAACTTGGTAACCCACCTAAGAATTCACGAATCCCGCTGTATCGATGCTCTTGTACGTACGTCATTCGAGAGTTCCTAGTACATCCGTAAAACACTATACGTCGTGCGGTATCGACGATCTGGCGCCGAAACTCTGACGCATTGAGTCACGGTAACGCATCCTTCCGTACAGACACGTTAACGGATTGCAATCCGTAAAAAACGTAATCGTATAAAATAACCTCCTTCCACGGACTCAGAAAATCTCCTAGGGATAATTTCCTCCTTCCATGGATTTAGCGTTACAACTAGATCCGTTAAGGACTTGACGGGACTTTAAGGTGCGGTAAATGTTTCTCGTTACCGCACGCCGTAATGAGACTGACGGATCTACTAGGAACTCTCTATTCATCCTATCCAGTCTTGAATCCTTATCTATTGTGTGGTCACTCTTAAATATGTAAATGCTAAACAGCCTCTAGAACGATAGAACAGTAGATTTATGCGTTTTACTTTCAAGAAAAAAAGGAAATATAAGATGAATGTACATAGATGAACATAGGTGCCTTGTTTTTCCCTGGTATGCCCATTTATTTTATTTTATTATCGTTTATCAATGTAAATTCTCTACCTTATGCCACATCACAAAATCGTCTTTAGTACGTATACATATCGCCACTCAGGAGTACCTATGAGCAGGAAGATGATGAGTATGGTTCATGAATTATCTACCTCCGTTGATGACGAGTCCCTCTTCACCACATCTCTACATCAGCGGTCTTCAACCTTATTTTTCATAAAGGATCGGAAGTGAGTAGAAATGGAAGATCTTATGTTGTTAGGTAAAGAAAAGGTTGTTGGCCAAAAATGAGTATGGAAATCAGATTCATTCGGACCTAATAAAACCATTGCACGTTTAGTGAAAATAATGAGTGACAAAGCACAGTTCATAATGATAAATTTGGAAATGATTAGGGAATAAAGTGTGCCTCACGTTAGTATCAAATGTGGTGGTTAATCCAATACACTACGTCGCTGGTATATGTTGATTGCCTGAGTTGGCTTCTAGACTTCTAAGTTAGCTATGTATGATTATAGATTTTATGAGTTTAGTTTTTTTTAATCTGCTCTAGTAGGAAGGTAGAGCTATGCTGAAAAAACAGCTCACGTGTAAGATTTTTCAAATTAATGAATGATCGACTCTTCTAAGTACAAATGTTCTCTTCTTTTTCAACAGATCTTATAGGATGATGGAGATGGTTGTTTGTCTTAACTAGTGTAAATATAGAGTAGAATGGGCCAAGTCTTCAATCCATCAGTTTTCAATGTTTATTCAGCAACAAGCTTTCGAAACATATCTGAGGAATAAAATGCTGAGACAGTTTTTTTTCTTTTTTAAAATTTTCTCAACGGCTGAGGTTGTAGAACTCATGTTGCCAATACACATTTTACATTACGTATTAATCACACAATTAAATAACATAATGCACACATTACATTAAATACCTATAACTTTTAAAAAAAGTTCAAAATAACATTGTAAATTCGAATATAGTTTGTTCACCGTTCACTTTTATTTTATATTTTTATTTTTGCTGTGTCCATGAAGTTTAATATTATACGTTTCCCGTTTTGCTTTAAGACAAAAATCTTTTATTTTTCATTGTGTAAGATCCTTTTTTTTTTGACACGGGTAAAAATTCATTAACAGAACAATCAACCAAAAACAAGATTACTAAACCTTAATCGCTCAACCATTGGAGAGCAGCTCCATCCTCCATTCCCACGGACCTCAACCTTCTCCGTGTCTCACGTATTCGTTGGGAAACAGCTTTCAATATGGCCATTTGAATTCTTATCCTGTTCCACCCCAAGACTTGAGAGTAGAGTTGTCTCCATTTCCCGGCAAGATTGTGTGCCATCCTTTTCAAAAACACGCGAACTCGTCTGTTCCATCCACTGAACAGATTAGTGAGGTGAAAGAACCTCGACGGTCTTCCACTGCCTGGTCATACTTCCTGTTTCTCTGCTGCTGCTGATCGGGCTACTTTCTTCCAGGTATGGGAAGAGTAAGAAACGGCGTTGGCATTGATTATGCGATTATCGAAGAACGCCGACCTCCCACTTTCCCATACCCCTTCCACCTTGATGTCAGCTATTAAGGCAGGAACTTCGTCTTCAGCTTCTCGTAGCACAGGTTATATGACTGCCCCTCCCCATGTCAGGTCTGCTAACATTGCCGTTTCGTCACGTACTGCATCGTTACCCCGTTTGACCAACCCCCCTCTTTTACAATTTAAGGCATGTGATCAAATCTCTCTCCACAGCCATCACAGATCTCGAGCAATCCAAACAGTGAACGGCCGTACCGTAATGCTAGCGCATCTTGAAATTTTGTGACTGACAAGTCGAAACTGTCTGCCACCTTTGGGGGAACCCTTGGTCAGCCTTTGGGACGCTGAAGCCTCAATAATTCGCTGAAGAGCTTGCTGTTGATATTTGGTTGCAGGGTGGCGATTATTTCTTGGCTGCGTTGGATTGCCTGCTCATTCTTTTCCTTTCTCGCTTCTTTTAAAACATGTGTGGCGTGTTCCCAATGCTCGCTGTAATTCAAAGGGGCACCACCTGTCCTAATGGATTCTGTCAGAAACTTTCCAAAACAATTTTCACGGAGCAGTTCGTCAAGAACTTGAAGATGTTATGTTGGTTTTAGAAGTTCTGTGATAAGACTTGCCGATAGAAGTTTTGGGTATAACGTCCGGATTTCCTCATATTTAGAAAACGAAGTGATAACGTGGTCCACATCCTTTAGAACCTCACATGTGTCACATATCTGCGTACTAATAAAGATATAGTGTAGGTACGGCTTTTTTCCCTTTACCAAGTTCTCACTCTTATCACAATACATATCTCTCTCCTTTTCATTTTCCATTTAAAAAAACCAAGGTTTCAGTGACAATGTGGGTTGTATTTCGTAATAAAATTCCCCGCTGTCGACGGGTCCTGTCATATTCATCTTGCCAATTGCGCATCATGGCTCTTTTACAATAAAGTTCGAAATCATTTACGGGTATTTTTATTTCTTCCTTTATCCTCTTCATGTAACCTTCTTTTGCGAGTTTATCCGCTTTGTCCTTCTACCTTTCATGAATCATGTAGCCACAACCAAACTGTTCTCAGGTGGACGATATGGAAATTTGTGGTAGGGAAACTAACTACCAAAAACAAAATATAAAGAAAATAGCACAAATAGTAAAACAAAAGGAAAGCACATTGAATATCCGTTCAGGAACTAATGAAATAGCTAGAACGTACCAGTCTTACCAAAAATAGCTCACTAACAATCCCACCCCTATCATTTATTTATTGAATTCATTTAGACTTCCTATTCCATAGTTCTTGTCAACCTCAAACCTAAAAGTGTGTGGGTATGAAACCGTTCGTGAATATCTGGGACTTATTCCAAATGATTCGCCCCCTTAAATTGGTATTCTATTCAATGTGAGGGTAATTACTTTCTAATTTTTAAAAATCCCCCCCCGGTTAGCGTACTGTTTCGATGATACGATGACGTTGGGGTTGACCGAAATTGACGCAGAGGTTCAAGGAGCAACTAACCCCAGATGATTTTTTACCCAACTTTCATAAACGTAAAAGCCCTGAACAGCCGGCGCACTGTGCGTAATTTGACCGATTTAGAAAACCAAAAAGCAGAGCAGCCCCAATCAAAGTTAAACGTGCGTTTTTCAAGTTTTTTTTTTGTAAGCGTATTTTCTTAGAAAAAATGAGCCATTATAGTCAAATTAACTGAAATCGCGCCAAAGTTTACCAAATTTGGACAAAATGTGTTTCAGGATGTCCAGGATCAATCTAGAATGAAACAATTTTGTTTTTTCGTTAGCCCATCTAAGTTTGCTGCAGCCATGCTTTAAAAAATTGAAAAAGCACATTTTTTAGCGATTTTTTTATTTTTTATCAGTTATATTTTTTTATTTTTAAATTATTTGGGCAAATTTGGGCAAAAACTGCCTTTTTCCCGTATATCTACAGATGTTTCTCAAGAGGTTCTCTTAGAGATCGGGCTGAGACTCGTTGAGACTTTTTTTTTAAAAGCATACTACTTCAAGACAAAAAATCTTGCTAATTCTATCCCTGTCTTATGTGATCGTTTGGCTTGCAAGAAAGGTGTTTAAAAATTTTAAAAATGTGTTTGACTTAGCTTGGGACATGCCTGATGAGGATCAAGTGTCAAACTGCGTTCGTGAAGACATCTGGTCATTATCTTGATAGGACTTGAAAACCAGTTGGGCTGCACTTTGTAACGTCGTCATGTATGAGCTAATGCGAGTCTCTTCCTGTTGCTTAACTGAGCTTCAGCGACCGAATTCCTTTCAAGTCAGACTACAAAGTGAACATTCCTTGGGTCAGATGATTTTTCCAAGGACTTCCATTTTTTGATTTTCGTTCCCCTGAGCGGACTCTACGCATTGGATTGGACGCTCCTGAAACGTACAATTTTTCCTTGGTATATTGAATGAAATAAACCAAAAATGGATGGCCAGCACTGCAAGATTCGAAAATAAAAATCCAATGGCCGGTTGAAATTTACCTCCAAGTTAGAGGGCCAATTTCGTGCATTGCCGCACCTCACTTACTAATCGGCCATTATCGATAATAGGCCTTTAATACACCTAACACATCTCATTGATAACCGGCTTTAAATCTCGCATCATCCTCTCGTAGTGACCTCCGCAGTTCTGTATCTCGACACCAACTTCTGATGAAATAATTACGCATGTCCGTTCTTCTTGTTCAAAACGCTCACCCAATGCACGTCAGCCGGTTTATTTCAAATTGAAGTGCCCGCGACTGTCACGCCAACTTTTTTTATCTACAACCGCCGCATCGCCCGTAACACTTTCAGAGCAAAACGACCGAATCACGAAAGAATCATTGGAGCCGTAAAACGGGAGGTTTTAACACAGTCCGCGCCGTTTTGATACCTACAGCGACGTTTTCCTTTCAGATTGACATTGCTTTTATGATGAAATACTTTAACTATTCCTACCTAAGATTGCTTTTCCCGTTCTGAATCGATCCGTTGCCGAGGGGATCGGTATGCGGTAAATAATGGGAAATTGCGAAATAAACACGCAACCCTCTACAAAGGCAATTTTTGATCCCGAGCTCTCCAGTAGAACGTACAGTTCTATTTCTCGTAACGGTGGCAGAGGACAGTGCAGTGACAAAGATGAATTAAAATCGATTATACGTGCTTGTCTGCAGTTGAACAGGTCTTCCTTAAAAAGAAATAAATAAAACTCAATAAAAATTATGTTATCTGTAAATGCGATTCTGTTGACGTCAAATAGGAATGACGGTTACTTGGTGTTTTTTTGTTTATTACTTTCAATAATGAACCCTCGTAATCGTCCAAGAAAAAAAAAGTATAACTCCTTCACCCTCCTCTACCTCCTCAAAGTTTGATGGTTTACGAAAACCGTTCTTCCGCCCTACGCCTCGCCACCCAGTGGTCCAAAAATGGAAGTTTAATTTTGAGCACAATAAATTAGCCAATTTCAAAAAATGTACCTACTTAGAAAAAAAGACCAAAAAAAAAAAAAAAAAAAAAAAATCGCAGAATTTAAGTAAACAAAATTATCATCAATGAACTTGAAAAAAAAAAAAAAAAAAAAAAAGCTCTAAATTATCCTGAAAAATATACCTAAATTTCAACAATATTAGCTAAAAAATCGAAAACATAACTGCAATTATAAAAGCTAAAAATCCAAAATCTATTTTGCATCACAAAATATTATTTAGAAGAAGTATTTTTGCCCATGAAATTATTCGTTAACAATTTCTTTACACTTAAAGTGCTCAAATTTGAAACAATATAACATAGTTCACTCACACGATCACGTATCACAACTGAAACGTTTTGTATATTCTTCATGTTAGATGTAGGAAAAAACTTTGGGGTTTGAGCCTTCAAAATATTCAAATTTCCACAGGGTACAGGAGCAAATGAGTATTATGTAGTGTTTATCCGCCGAGTCCACGTGTAGGTAGCGGAAGTAGCTTTCACTTTCGAGAGATGAAAACTTTTTTCGTCTAAATCAACATTATGCCTAGCATTGTACATTATAGACCATTTTTGAACGTCTTTGGTTTTCTATCCGCATGTGTGTCCTTGGATTCTTAGAACGATCTAAATTGCTGATCTATAAGAGGTCGGAATTCTCTTTATTAGCTGCAATATGGCGGCCGAATCAAAATGGTAATAAGGTTCCAATCAGTCCAGACCCATGTATTTAGACGTATTGTAAAATTGTTTCTAGACAGAGCAAACTACACCTCAGAGCAATTCAAGCCACTAGGAAAATAACCAGACAACGGAATGCAGTATAATAAATTTGAACAGACATGAGTTTAGACGTGTGATTTCCACTCTTCACCGTTTTTTTCAGTTTTAGAAAGTGCAACTATTGGTCGGTTTTACTGATAGGATGACTGAAATAGAATGATTTATAATACCTACCTACATCGAAGTGTCATTTCAAATCAATCGGCCGAGTTGGACATAGTCTTGTAAGGCAGGTTAGAAAAATTGATGATCACGATTAATTTTTATTATATAATCAGTGGAAAAGGTGCTTTTCTATCTATTTCAATGGCTTCGGACAGACACCCGTTCAATCGTAAAAAGTATTTTACAATTAACTGACATCACGCTCTAATTACGACGGTTTTATGGTGTGGACTTCATCATGCCGATTTCAACCAAGACCGATATTATTTTCTTAGCGCGAGCGATTTGAATGTTTTATAACTTATTCGAAATAATCGTACATTACCGCACGCGATGCCGCCGCAAGGGGATCCGGCAGTTAAAATTAAAACGGCCGAGTCGTTGGCGAAATGGGGCTGGAGCGACCTCATTGAGGCGACGGATGAGGCAAGTTGCCGGGGGATCGGAGCGTCTGAGGCCGGTAAAGACGCACGCGAAGAAGCCCGATGGGGCCATCAATCAGGCGGCCCACGCCCTCGGCACCACGAGACATCTAGGGCCCAATAAGTTATCAGGGGGCCTCGGGGGGCCTTGGGACCTCGAACCTATACGAGGAGTTACTATGCCGACCCGACCTCTGCCGAGGAATGACGTTTCGAAACACAAAGCCGCTAATCCATACATTCTGCTCATGTCTGTGTATCATGGATGCTATGAACAACAAAGCAAGAAAAGTATTCAAGGATTTCAAAAAGCTCATCAGCATAACGCTGATCTTCCGTCGTTACAATACTTGTACTACACCAACGAACAAAGTTCTTCTCCATATTCTAATGAAAAAGGGTGGATTTTACAACCAATCAGGCTGATTATGCCCTCCGCTGCCGCGTTATCTAGAGCCTAATGAGTTATTATGAGGCCTTGGAAGGGGGGGCTTGGGGCCTCGAACATACTAGAGGAGTTACTAAACCAACCCGACCTCTGCGGAAGAATGACACTTCATTTTACGTTATTTTAGATATAAACAGGCAAAGCCCAATCATAACACATTAAGGATCTTAACATAAGTACAAAAACGTCTGCCAAGTTGGGGGTGGAGTTTCCTCTTTAACCAATCATCTTCTTCCAACTATCATCCATATTTAAGCGAACTCGAACGTCTAGAGTGTGAAAAGATGGAATTTACGTTTGTGCATGCGCAGAATGAAGTACCTATTGATTTGGCAACAATGAAACTGATAGGGGACCATCTACAACCTGACCCGCGCATTCTCTGACAATTTCATCGAAATCGGATGAAAACAGTGAAAATTAAGGTCGTTACAAGGGTTTCACAAAGTCGCATGCGCTGTAGCTAATAATGATACAATCACGTTGAAATTGATATGGGATGATCAAATCGTCATCCCTCAACTATCATCCGAATTTGAGCGAGATCGCACTACTAGGGCGTGGATAAATGATGCTTGGTAGAATTTAATTCTGCGCATGCGCAGAGTGAGGTATTGAGTCAAGAACGACGAAACTGATAGGGGGCCGTTCACTCCTTAGCCCGCACATTCCAGGATTTGCGGACACACGACAGACAGATTTTGCAACAGCTGGGTTGTACGTAAAAATCATTAGCTTGGAAAATCGTGACATCAACTTTTGCGTGGCGAAAATTTTTGGTTGACCTCCCCAGAGCAAAGACATATCCATTAAAAAAAAAAAAAAAAAAAAAAAAAAAAAACTGATACTTATTCCAACAAAATACAAGACAAATTAGGAGAACGATGCTGGCACATAACAATATTTTTTTAAGCGACTGTAGAGAATCATTAAAAAAGTCATAATCGGGATTGACATCCAAAACCATGTTTGAAGGACGGAGGAATCTGCGAGGGATCGATGTTCAAGATAGTTCCTTGCGTTTTGACACACAAAGCTATTAATTCATTCATTCTGCCTATGTCTATGAATCATGGCTGCCACAAACAATAAAGAAATAAAGGTGTTCCAGATTTTCAAAAAGCTCATCAGCGTACCTTTATTTAATTCTTCGCCGTCACATCAACTTGCTTTTTGCGTCTCAGAACTTGATGATCAATTGTGGTTCCAAGTCTGTCTGTGCCAATTCCTTGACAGGCCTCTAACTATACTAAGTTTGAGTTCGATTTTAACGAAACTTTCAGGGATTGCTCCTAAATGGTCCCTTTTGAATTTCATTGTCGTCGGATCAATAATGGCATGTGCGCATGCTCAAACTTGCTTTTGACGTCGTAAACGAATATTAACATCGATTTTTTACAATCCATTTGTTCGATTTTGTTCAAAATTGAATGGCAGTTGGGTGTTGGTTTCAGAGAGGTGCCGTAAGAGGTGAGAAGTAACTTCTGCGCATGCGCAACACTAAAGTTCATTTACACACGTAAAACTCCGAGAAAATGGACCCATTTTGATGACATTTTCAGCAATTGTAAGGGTCAGCTCCTAGATGGTCACCTAAAAATTTCATTGGTCACGGAGAATTAATAGTATCATGTGTCCATGCGCAACCATGAATTTTTGATAACGTCGATTGGTTTTTTTCACTTATCCTATACGTCCATGTAACACGAGAGGAAGCTCTACTGCACTTCCAACATGGCAGACATTTTTTGTGATATATATTGGGGACTTTTCGTAATCAAGCACTGCCTTCTTCTTCTGAAACTGGTGGGCGTCTGATAGGAGTTTCGCTCAGCGTTTACGCTGTTCCCAATAGTTGTGCGATGGATGAATGAAAAACAGTCCTTCTAGATCTGAAGTTCGCCCGACTCGCGCTATTTTTCGCTCTGAATTGGGTAGTGCAAAATTTTACTAGAAGCTAGCAAGAGTCACCTTAGTGAGTTTTGTGGGGAGCTTTGCTAGTGTAAACCCTTTACAGGGTGCTGATGGGCATCTGCTGAGTGAAATGATGTTGGGGAAGCTCAAGGTAAAAATTCATTAGCTGTATACATCTTCTCTACACATACCTTTCCTGACCGTTTCCAGCCAGGTGGTGCACCATGGAAGAGAGGACAGGTATTAAAATAGGAATCAGACTGCCCACACAGTCATATTCGTTTCCCACCTTAACTCTTGAACTACTCGTACTTCAAAATAGCTCAATATACCTTCTACTTTCTATCTTCACTTCAAGCGTACGGAGATTGTTCAGTAGCCACACAGACGGATTGATCGTAGTGATTGGTAGTATGTACAACCTTTACTGCAAGACGTAAGGCGATTGAGCATCAATCACCGAATCTTGTCTACCTCTATTCATTATTGAGAGCGAACAACCGCATCAGCTACCGAACTTAAAGTACTATCCTCTCCACGGTGATAATCTCAGTCACTGGGCTGATATCAACCTCCTACCTCACTCATTCCATAAATTCTGTTCAGTACAAATTTATTAAAGCAAGGTTGCTTAGTCTGAATATGAATAACCTCTTATCGAGTATCTCGATGTTCGATGCACAACATATGCCATACCTGATGTATAACTATGATACAATATAATATCTGCGTACGAGTAAGTGTAGCTAGTGAATTGGCGGCAGATAAAAGCATCGTTGCCACTTTCAAGAGTCTTTTGATTCTTTCAAATTAAAATCGATATCCCTGAATATAGCACCATCGCTCTTCAAGGTATCTGTATAATCCAAGCCCACTCGAGTATTACAATATGTATCTGGCGGGTACCTTCTTGAGCGGAAAACGTGTCGGAAGAGCCACCAACTGCATACGAAACGTGGTGGCCCAGGAGGCAGAGGCGTTGATTTAATTATCACACAAGGATGAACCCCCTCGACCTATTGACATTTTCACGGTCCGACGGATATGTTGGATGAGGGTGTGGCGAACGTGACTTCGATATTATTATTAACTATCGCACAATGGGCCGCTCGGTGTGTCCTTCGCCAGCCGTATCGCAATCTTCAAGAGTCTTCTTGTTTCTCCCTTTTCCTTGCCCTCGTCAGCTGCCTTTTGGATGTATGTATACAGTATGTATGAGTATGTATATCCCTGCAAAGATATAATTATACACTTCATACATTAGGTAGGCAAGCCGGTTAAATGAGATTCAAAGATTTTATCTGGTTTTTTATTGACTTATTATTTTGTTTAATTCTTATTAATTATGTGTCTATTATACAATTAGCCTGCTTCTGGATGGTAAGGATGCCATGTGTACGCACATGCGCGTTTGGGTTGGAGGAGCTTTTGAATCGCTTGAGGTTGCCTCGTTTTTGGTGTTTAGTGCCTTGATTACTGTGATCTATGTCTGCCTAACGCGTGCCTTTGCTATTTGACGAGCTGGTTTAAGAGATCAGGAGATGTGAGTATATTTAGTTTTCAATTTATTGGGGAAGCCACAGCGCCAAAGCGGGGTAACAAAAACGTTGGTTACTAGGTACTTCTTATTTTAGCAAATTTTCGCTTTTTTTAAATTTTAAAATAAAACATTTCGAAAATTTTCTCCATTAAAATCCATTTTGAACATTCTGAAACGAATCCAAGATTCCGAGATCGTAACGCTGTTTCATTATGTGTATCGCGCGTTTATGTGTTTCGTGTATATCGTTTTGTTATGTATACCGTGTATCGTTTGTTGTGTTTCATTAAGTATGTGTGTTTGTGTATGTGTGTGTTGTGTAGTATGTGTGTGTGTGTCTGTTTTGTGTGTCCTTCCTGAAGATAACTTACTGTTCATAGGATTGAAGTAAAAATTCCGTTCTTGCGCCAAAAATGAAGGTTTCAAAACGAAAGGTCGATTTCGGTGGCCAGCATTTTTTGAGCTCATTAAAATGGTCAAATTTCAAACAGTGTTGAAAAACATTGCAAATTATTACCCAATGGTTTATTATTCCTGTGTTAGACAGCCCTTCTACCCAGATCATTGGCCTATAATTTATTATAAAGTAAGCCCCGTCCGTAATGTATGATCAAAACATGGCGCATCGTGACTCTGAGAAGAGTTAACATTTTTACAGTTCCAAGCCCCGCTATTTTTCGCTTCAAAGTAAAAATGTGAAAAAAAAAATATTGATAGGTAAGGAAAGAATATAGGTTCAGAGGACCCTCAGCTGATCAGTGTGTACTGATATTGAATTTATTTTTGATATTACAAAGGAGGTCGATTTCAAATCGCGGATCCGAAGGTTGACATCAATATGCCTCTTAGATGTAAAAAACCTGCAGAGGAAAAATAATGCAAATCATTAAAATATCTACATTTTACTGGCCCCCCTGATCTCAATATAACGATATTTAAGTAAGTAGGAACCTACCAATTGAAAACAAGATAAGTGTATATCTCATTGAAATGGTTTTAATAATCATTAAAAACTCCTTAGCGGAATATAGTCAGTCACGATGTAGGTAACGTAAAACTTGAAATCGGTCATTTAGAAAACGGGAAAATGATGATTGGAGTAATTTACGTTAGCGAATTCGCAGAATGGAGTAATGATTTGAGAAAAATGAAATAGGTAGGGAACTATGTACAGCCTAACCAACAAATTCCCAGAAAATGTAATCAAACTCTCATGAAAACTAGACCTTGTTTTTCAAATTATTCTATACATCCATGTTACAATATGTGAGGAAGCTCACCCAACTTGTTTTAATGCTAAATTTTACGCTTTTTTAGGGGTGAAACTTGTTACTTAAATTCAGATAACTTGAAAACTAAGGGTTAAAACGAAAATTGAACGGAGGGACTTTTGTTGGAAATGAAAAATGAAACATCTAAATCCCAAGTTTTCGCGCTCTCAAATCATAAACCTTATTATACAGAAGTGTTCAAAATGAAAGTCCAAGACTCATTCATATCAGGTCAGCATGTTTTGTCAAGAATACTATTTCGTAGTCATGTGAAAACCATAATTAAACTGGTGAATCAGGACTGACTTAATCGGGACTGACTTTAATTAATATTTCAATTTATTCAATCGAATAAAGATTATGAATCACTTGATAATCCTTTGAATTGTAATAATTAAATCTCATTATTAAACACCTAATAAATGGCCTAGCCTTTTGCTGACAGTAGTAATCAATTTTATCGAACGGCCGCTCCGGTTTACACTATTGCTCGCAAACGGTGTTAAGGGTCGACACCACTCAACATTCTTCAGATACGTAATTTAACTCAAAGCTTTCGTTACGTGAGATAACCAGAGAGTTATTTATGTTTCTTAATAACTATTGCCTGTAATATATAAGATGTAATACTCATTGTACATGATATTATAGTGCCCAGCTTGATAACCTTGTGGGGAAGTATCGCTATCCAAACAAATAGACATGGAGTAGTGGTCTTCTTAGTACTAATTTCCTTCTTCTAACCAAACAAGACTGTGGAAGGATGTGACCCGTTTAGAAATTATGTAATTCTATTTTGTTTGTCATTCAATATTCAGTAACCAATGTAGCAACTATACCTTGGATTTTTACATATTTATATTTGGTTTTTGACCTGTAAGTACATCTATCTACTGATGTATTTCCCACATACAAAATTTCCAGATCAAGGTGGAGTTTCATTATGCCAATTAGTCAGCTCATGATTTACCTTATAAGTCATAATTCAGGTTCAACATACGAAGGAGAGGTAATCAGCAATGAGTCACTATTCTTTTAAGATAAATCAGATCCAGGCCCCTTTTAGCTAATCAAGGCGTGAGCTAAAACATATAGATCAAGGGAAAAATGTACAGGGAAGCTACTCAGCACGAAGCGACTGATTGTTAAAGAAAAAAAGAGAGCTCACAGCTGATCAGGGACAAATTGTTGACAGGACACAGAGCGCAGGACACAGAGCTGATTAGGACGCATTGGCATTGTAACCCTACAAACCCTGGAAATTTTCCCATATGTAGAAGACTCATTACAGAGTTGGATGAAATCTTGAAGGTAGGGAAATTTATCGAAACGTCACTAGTCTAATAGTTCTCCATACCTCCAGTTTGCTGAAGGGTTCTTGAAAATACAATACCAGCGTGTATCTACAGTTTCCTTAAATTCAGCGATAAGGACGCAAAAACGTGATATATTTTTTTAAAATCTGTTATTTAGCTGTTCCTTTTGAAACGTGGAGGCTTCCATTGCACCGGTTCATATTGGTTAAAGTACTGTTTATGTGTTTCATTTCCGTTGTGTTATACTTTCTATCTTTTCATCGCATGAACTCTTGATGGAACAATGACTCATCGAGCAGTCTCAAAGCCATGATTCTCTACTCACTGATATTTTATAGGGCCTCCCATTCACTAGAGCTGTGGGAGAGCTTCCGACTGTTGATCAAAACGTTATTTACGTCGAACCCTCCGAACGAATAAAGAACCATTAAACCAGATGAACGTCCCGGAGGTGGCAGCGAGGCCATACGTTATGTCAGCAGCCGCCTTCGTCTGCTTGAGCGACTCAACATCAATCCAACATCAATCATCAGCGGAACCATCAATAAGGGGCCAAGCCGGGAGGCCATTGTCTAACTGAAGGTCCCATTGTTTTTTCTGACGTCATCATTAAGTGCCGCGAAGTAAGTCCCTTCGCTGGAATAGCTTCCATCAGATCGTTGATTTACATTTAGAATAGGCACTTGATTCTTCGGCTACACCTGAATACAGAGAATCCCAAAGTAAATATGCATCTACGTGTTCATCAAATTTATGAAGAACATCATATAGGTAATGCGAAATTTGCATAAAATCTTTATGCAAATACCTAAGTCATACTTTTCCAGGCATACATTCCAAGTTCTGTCACAAAAATGATTTATTTCGCCTTTATATCAACAGCGACCCGGGTGGTTTCATTTGATTCTTTGGGATAAAATCGATCAATGACACCCACCCCCCCCCCCCCCCCCCCAAAAAAAAACAAAAAAAAAAACACTCATTTCAAAAGTCTTCCGGATCTAGATTTTTAAATATTTCAGCGTTTTAAAACTACCCTTTAATACTACCCATCAAAATCGATGCGGAGGTTTTATACGTGACTGTTGACTCAAGTTTCATAAACTTTGGTCTTGTAATTTAGGAGGAAAGCTCTGAATAGCGTTTGGCGTACATCGAACGGACGGATTTGTTTTTTAATTCGATTTTTGGATTTTACGCGTCTAAAAATGTAAACAATAACTTTTGTGGGTCGTTTAATAATTTTTCCTTCCTAGTTCAATTATGGTTAATTATTAGAAATAATAAACCATAAAGGCAAGCTAGAAAATATATTTGGAGGTGAAGACACATTCGTGTTTTTGGGCAAGGACTAGCCTGCAAAGTGATGCGAAAAGCGTGAAGTTTATTTAGAAAAGTGATGTAACCATCAAACCCCATATATTATACATGGCTGTTACTCACTATATGTGAACTGTTACCTATCCTAGGGACAAATAAGAATAGTACACATTGTGTCAACAATGTGGCCTGTTATTGGCTCAAATAACGAGCTCTCCAATTGGACACAAGGAATCTACCAGTCCTCCTTCTGAAGTATGAATAGGGCATACGAAGCCCCATTTATTATTAATTATTTGTATTTATTTATTATTATTTATTCCATTCTGGAATAAACTTCGCTACGTGTTACAACTCTACAAGGTTCTTTCATTCACCTCAAAAACTTGGAAAAAAATCTTGTTGTTCGTTACTTAGCGAGTATTGTCTTGAGTTTCAGCGGATTGGCTGAGGACATTCGAAGATCGTTATGCAGATTATCTGTAGGACATCTTAGGATTTTTTTTCGCTATTATTTGAAAAACGCTGCAAATCATTACACAAAGGTTTGTTATTTCTGTATTAGACTGAGCTTTCACGCAGATCATTGGTCGACAGTTATTAAGCCCCGTATAATGTAGCCCGCTCTGTTACAAACGATTTGCATAATGCGATTTCGAGGTGGTCGAGCGGAAGGCTGACTTTGTAATAAATTTGTCTACATAGATATAGGTGCCTAACGAGGGACAGTTAATGAATTTACTTAATTCATCTTCACATTACTAGTCCCCCTGATCTAAGTATTTCAACATATAAGTAGGTACCTACCTACCAACAGGAAATGTATGAGACAAAATAAAACACAAATAGGTACCACTTGTCCATTCGTAGGAACAGTAGTTACATTAAACTCGATCAGCTGGTACGATCATCTGATTTTACTAGGAAGTTTTATTTGTTCCGATTTAATAATCACCTACCTACACTTTTTCGCAGTCTATGAGAAATTTAGCGATTGAGTTGCAATTGCAAATTCAAAAATGTCATTAGGTACCTGCGCATGAATTCTCTAAGTTCTAGCGCTTGGGAGTGCGAGGTCTTTTTCTTGAAGTTCTAGCCGTTAGAAAGAGTGAACGGGTGGTTCTGGGTGGTTTCAATTGATTCTTCGTGATGATAAATCATTTCTGTTGACAGTTTTCGAGATCCCGATTTTTGAATATTTCAACCCTTAAATGCTACCCTTTAGGATCACCTATTCTAGTAATCCTTACTAGACCCCAAAATGTAACTTATAACTCGAATTTCTTAAAATTTGGTCCAGTGGTTTTGGGAAAAAGCTCTGGACGTCGGAAGACAGATTTTTACTTTATTTATTCATTTATTTATTTTTTTGGATTATGTAAACCAACTAATTTTGAGGAGGGGTTAACATTTTTTTCTTTCATGGTCGATTACAAAGGTTACAAAGGAATCGTTAAAAATATTAACAAAAATGGATTTTTGTGATCTATCTATCAAAAGAACTATTGGTTCATTACGAATTCATTAAATCAGAAAGAACAGCAGTTTGAGCAAAACTTTTGCAGTGTTTTCATTTATTATTTTTTACAGGTGAGTAAGAGTTGTAGAGTTGTTGTCTCATGATCACCGCAACATCGCCAGATTCCGCTCGCGTTTCGCCTTGTGCCGCTGACGTTTGACGGGAAATGCGGCCCTTCACCGGACGGGGATCGGCCTGCTGGCGGAAGGCCGAGAGTCAAATAATATTTTGAAAGGAGATTGCCCGAGTAAGGTGAGCTAAGCCTACTCAGTTCTCAGATAAGATCGGGCCATCAGAATGAGCGCATTACCCTCGATTCAGGAAGTATTAGGAGACTTCATTAAGCTTGCCTGCCCACTCAAATCCTTACTGATTACTCGACTATACCTTATTCATGTTGTAGTAGGCATTGAACAGGCTGTCTGCAAGGGTGAGGGGGTACAACGGTAAGGGGAATACAGCGAGTACCCCACCACAAACTGTTCTGTACGAAAACGCTGTAAATTATTACACAAAAGTTTATTATTTCTGTATTAGATAGCCTTTCTACGCAGAACACGTGCTTTTAATAATTATCAAACGAAGTCTCCCGTACATTATCGCATTAAAACTGCTTATATACGTACACGCCTATGTACCAAGGAGAAATTAATTAGATTAAATAAAACACCTGTACCTTATTAGTCCCTCTGTATCTAACTGATGTCGACGTACAATAATACATCAGAATCAACTTCGTAGCACCCACCAACTGATCGAAATTTCGATTTTTTAAAAGTATTTCAGCCTCCCTTTAGTATATCATCTGTAATGGATGATAAGAGATCAGAACAAGCTGTACAGCCGTATATGAGCTATAAGAGAATCATTGGTTTTGCATTGATGTTGATAGCTGGCTAAACTCGCGTTAAAATTCATATTTCCCAAAAATTTGCAAGTAGTTATGGCTCGAGTGCTGCCTCCTACATGCAAAAAGTTACAGCACTAATACGATTGGCATACAAGGGAAAACTGAAAATAGGTGCACGAGTATGATGAAAAATGCTTGTGTATGTTGAATTGGTCAGCACTGTGTATGATCTGTAACAGAAGGGAGTAGGGGACTTGAGGTCATTTTTTATATTCCTATGTCGAATTTACAACTCGTTTTGGAACTAATATCTTGCTATATATATAATTAGAGGCTTGTTAGGGCTTGGAAAGCCCTAATCTAACCTAACCGGAACCTAGTACCTAACAGGAACTCAGCATATTATAGTAATGATATAAGTCCTACCTATTTACGGCGTTATGTGACCTGGTGCAAAGCTAAGGCGATATTATTAAATGATTAAAAAAGAGGAAATACCGATCAAAATGTAAGTAATGTAATGAAATAAATATCACCAGTTGAGGTGTCCTCGCCACTATGAGACACAACAAAAAGTTGAATCGGGGAATTCAGAATTTTTGCATGGTGAGACGATGGTGCTATTCTATCTCGAGTCTTCTTCGTTTCTTTGTAAGCGTGTGAATCTGCGCGTCCGTGTCTTCTATCTCCTTCTTTATGTCGTTGATTGTATCTTGATCGGTAGTACTCGTAGATGTCGAACTGGTGTTGAGTTGTGTGTAGGAGATGCTACAGCGGTCTTCGCCCTGATGTGTCTGGTACCACTCCAGCAAAGGTCGTGCTTGTTCTGTGTCTGGATTAATTTCGAGTGTTGTGTCATGTCCAATTTGTGCTTTGAATATATTTTTGAATTTTTTGGTTGTAATGAGGTGTGCTGCCACGATGTCATGCGAGTTGAAATTGAAATGTGTCAACTCTTCGTCATTGCGCGACACTGTGCACACATCGGCGGGACCAACACAAATTACTAAAATGTTGGCAGTGTTGAAGTTTGGAAGATCGGTGATCTGCGAAGTTCTTCACAATTTCAAAGATCGTTCAGAAATAACTCAAACTCCGCTAAGTTGTTTTGTTTCAATTTCTTCGTTCAGAAATAACTCTCCTAGATGCTACGTACCTACACTACGTTTCTTACCGTGAATTGATGGCAACTGTTGTTAACGCCACAGCCTAATAAACAACTCTCGTTGATAAGGACCGCCTAGAACACGATCAAGGCGGGTATAGAGACGAACAGCGACACTTTTGCAACAAACTTGGGGCCGTGCTGATTAGAATGAGCAGTCTAACGCTAAAATCGGACCGCGAAGTTCTTCACAATTTCAAAGACCGTTCGGAATTATATATAAAGAAGATTACTCTAATTGTGACATTATATCTATAGAGAAGTCCAATCTCAGTTAAAGGAACAGGTAGCTTGGGATGAAAATCCGAAGAAGTGAGCAGAAATCGTTGGCTATTGTTTACAAGTTCTAAAATGCAGAGCATTTTCTCTGAATGAGTAAAATTAGATTTCTCCCCTCAGATGTCTAAATCCCTGAAAACGAAGTTTTCTATGTCTATATCGTATTGCATTGTGATTTTCAGACGTCTTGCTCAACTTTGATTTGAACGGTGACGGGTGATAGGTTTTTATTAGCATTACGCCATACAATTATGATATCTATGTAAATATTTATGCAGTTAACCTAATGCGCTCTGGCGTTATTGTAATATAATAGTGGCGTTGTTTGAAAGAAGGATATACCTATTGACGGACTGTAATGTAGTAATATTTTTTATTCCAAGTTTCTGTTAACACAAGCAAAATGAGTAAAAATGCATTAATTCATTATTGCAATACCCACAGGGCTTATACAAATAAACGATTTAAATTGATCGATTAAATTGAATATTTTGGCCTTCAAGTTCTACCCTGCAGAGTTGATCGAATGCTTTGCCAAAGATTTAGGACAGAATTGGCCTCAAAGTGGTTTTGATCTAAATTTCATAAACTTCGGTCCATTATTTTTGGAAAAAAGCTACGGACGGCGCATAATGTGGCCAAATGACAAAAAAAAAAAAAAAAACTCCTTATCTTGATAACGGATCGTAATATGGACTTGATGGGTATGGATTTATTCATATCAGGAAAGAATAACGGGAAAAAATTTAAGACGTGATCCCTAGTCATGCAGCATGACCATATGAGCAAATATTCATAAGAAAAAATACCCGAAAACTTGAAAAATTATGCTATAAATTGGCAGACATTGCCTATTTTATCATGAAACCAGAGTTCATCGCAAATTAAAACCGCTAGTTAAAGCTTTCACCTAAAAATCGTTAACTCGGTTTTACAGGATGCATGTTCAATGTAAGCCATGGATTGATCTCAGTTTGAATTCATTTCGGTTTCACCCGGTTGAACTGAGTTCTTAGAAACGAGTTTTCGACGGAACTTGGGTGGAGGGGGTATTTACAAATTCATTCGAGCGCTACACAAGCTACAATTCTCCACCAATTTTCATAATTCTTTTTTGTTCGATTATAGGAATATATGTCAAGAGTTTCAAATTTCATAATGGAAGGGGGGGGATGAAGGAGATTGTAGTAACAAATCGTTATGCCTATTTCATAAATTTTAATCTGACTCCCGTCACCGTTTTTTTCGTTCGATCTGGATTTTTGCCCAGTTATGCATCAAACGTTGGGAAGTTCAAATTAACTGACGGTGAGGTGAATGAAGGGGATAATTCCGATAAATCATCATTTTAGTTGGTCTCGTAATTTTTTGCAATCTTTCGGTTGAGATGAGAAAAAATCGGAGATTTCATTTTGATGAAGGATTTCCGTGGAAGAGTGATAAAGGGGGAACTAAAACCTATACTATTTATACTTTTTCTTTGCCACATTTGTTGATTCTGTTAACGTACAATACGTTTTTACGGTGACCTAGATGCCAAACAATAGAGAGTTCCTGGTTACTGCGGTTACAGATCACACGGTGCACGTGAATCATGATCAGCTGATCTGGTAACAACCGACAGCTGACGAATTACTACAATCACGCGATGAGAATGGGAGACAGCTTGATTGGCAACGCAAAATCGAGACTTAGTACGTCCTCGTTACCACGTCTTCAATATACGCCCTTAAATTTATAAACCCGAAGAAGGGGTCAGTGATAAGCGTGTCCAGTTCATATTTATATTAAAATTTATACTAATTATATTATCTAAAATATAAGTTAAATATATAATTACATTAAAATATACTATATGTATTTATGTCCATCTTATTTTCACTCGAAGTAGTCCATTCATAGAGTGCCCAAAAACAACAACTAAGTCAACAAAACGGAGGATAAAGGGTTGCCTAAAAACGGATAAAATCTTTTCATTTCAATGGTATCAACCTTTCATGTTACAAACATTAAACTTTTAGGATGCCAACATGTATTATTTTACTGAGTTTTTACACAAAATTCATAAATCTGTATATTTATACGGACATTTATATCTATATATACACCAATATTACTACTAACTCAGTTGAGCTAGAACTTACTTGAACGATCGCCAGTGTTCCTGACTCAAGGTAAACCTGGAACACATCGTCGAGGTCTTTGCTCAATCAACTAGCCTGATATATAGGCCAACGAAGTCTAATACTTCTCGCTGATTTTCATTGCACATAAAACGGCGGAAGGACGGACGACGGACTGATTCGATTTTTGAAATCTATATAGGTATCTTAAATTGCAACCAACAAATTTTGAGAGGGAGGTTAAAAAAATTTCTAGGACGATTACAAAGATTCATTTTGCAAAGATCACTACGATTTGAAAACAGAACAATAAACCACACGAGATGATGGAATGTGAGATCAGGATGAAGGAAAACAAAGTCGGAGAAATATAAGATGTCGTATGATGGAATCCCGGAATCACCATCACGGCACAACATTTGATAAGAGACAACGTGTGAAGACGCGTGAAACACCGAGTTTGCTCCGTCGTAACAGCCAGCGTGTTAGCGAAAATTTTGGTACATTTAATGTAATACGTACACCGTGGTAACCAGGAACTCTCTAATGACACACAAAACCGCCATAAAGTACCGTCAAGCTATTTTTTTTTTGACATTGAAAATGTCTTAGTCGACGGGTCAACTGGAAATTTTGTTACGTAAATTTTGTTACGCAAAGAAAAAAACGTCACGCAACCTATAAACAAGTTAGCTGTTGTTATGATTGTGTATACTAGCAACAGTGTATACAACTGGATAGTGCTCGAAACAAAATTCACAAAATGAAGCCGGATGATACTGCTAGTTTACCATGTGATCAAATTACTTTTGGGGAAACCATATATGGTTAAAGTCAATATCGATGTGCTCGATGGTCTCGGTAATGGTGCTATGGGCACGTTGCAATACATAGAATATAGTAATGAACCCAATGATTGAATCAAAATGTTTTCTAATTGTTATTATATTTATAACAATAAAAAACATTGTAATTACTGAGACATTTTCTATGCTCATAGCTCTTCTCTCATAAGAGAGAAAGTAAGAGCGGCCTGCCGCGTTTTTTTTTTTTTTTTTTTTTCGAGCAAATTTCTATGTCATTCAACCCTTGAAGCTAAAATTTGGAATGGAGAACCCTTGGGACGTCATGGAACGAATCATAAAAACTGAAGCCACCCAAATTAGCAGAGTGAGATCCGGAGCTAACTTCTTAGCTATTCAACCTATGATGCTGAAATTTTTAATGGAGGCCTTTTTGGAATATCTAGAAATGAATGATAAAGCCTGAAAGCCTCCTAGATCAGCTGCCTGAGATCCGGAGTTAAGTTCTTTCCTATTCAACCTATGAAGCTGAAATTAAATGGAGGTCTCTTGGAACATCTAGAAATTTGTTATAAATTCTGAAGCCTCCCAGATCAGCAGGGTGAGCTACAGATCTAATTTATCTACTATTCAACATATGAAGCTAAAATTTGGAATGGAGGTCCCTTGGGACAACTGGAAACAAATTATAAGGTCTGATACCCCTTAGAGCTAAGTGAGCTCAGGATCTAATTTCTTTGCTATTCAATCTATGAATAGCACATTTTTACGTAGAAAACATAAATAAGTATTCTACGTTCACCAGTCTTTAGCCTTTTGGTACAAGGTGGTAGTTTTTTTACTATTTTATTATGTTGCTGTATTTGGTCCTGTGGCATGTATATAACCATAGCAGTAAATTAAAATTTCATAATAAAGGCGGGGGAGGGGATTCCGGTATATTGCGTTAGCAAATGGTGAATTTGTAAAAGCAGTTCATACTTTATTATGGTTTTGAATTTGGGGGGTGGTGGGTGGGGGGTGGGGGGGATTCCCTAACAGCAAATTCGTGATAGGCTATAATGGGTGAGGGGGAGGAATACGTCCAATAGAGACACGATCTATTCACAATTCCCACCAAAATCATACACAACCCATACTTAGGGACGTCCCTGTAGTCATGCATTACTTACCAATACGTTTAACTTTGGGTACCTGCGAAAAAGCTCCATTTTGAAAAATCGCTAATTGCCTTTCTCATACTCGGGGCTCCCCTTTCAAACGATTTGACTTGCACGCCGGGGCCGTCCAGGAATCAGCCGATCTCCAAGTGAAGGGTCCTCTGTTTTCTTCAAATGCTCCGCCCGTTTACCGTCAGTTTACGACAGGTATTTTCCCGTTTAAGTCCTTCCGCTTCAAGTCCTTAAAAGAGCAATAAATAATATTTTCCCCTCCCGAACGTTTTTTCTCTTTTTTTCCAAAGGCTGCGCGATCCACGAGGTTTAACGACTCCGATTTTCTTCTTCTTGCAATGTGCTTCCGCTCGTTCCCATTATATGCGCTCAAAGATTTACGTTGGTAACATTTCAATACACCTATTAACTATTATTAATTTGTTAAACCAGTTATTATTAATTATAAGCATCAAGATTAAGTTGAGCCTTGGAAATAGTTATTTCTGCATAAATATTAGGTGGACGAGTCGTAAACTAGGTATAATTACTCGTGCTTATGCGATGTAAATTGTTGACCCAATCACTTTCTTAAAGAACGTCACTACCTAGCCATTATGAAAACGTTTTCTTCGCTTTCCCAGATAAAAAAGTCTGCCAAGTTGGGTGAGCAGTATAGCACACTAATTGTAACATTGACTGATAGGTCTTGAGGAATCAGCGCTCTGGATGATTCATGTATTTCATGTGTTCACCGTAAAATGCATTCGACGGCATTCGTTACCTATGGTGGGTAGGTATATAGGCTAACCACCACACAAAGGGCTAACCTTAGGGCTCACCTAAGGACTAACCGTCACGATCTTTATCCATATCAATAAAATCGTTGAATTAGATCTTCAAGTGTTCTGTGATTGGAGGCTCACATTTTCCAGACAAATTGAGAGTGTTGCGAGACGGGCTATGTGAGGTTTGGAGTTCCTAATGAGGAATATTCCCATTTTTAATTATATACTAGCTGTAGTTGTACTATATAGAGCATATTCCAGCAAAAGGAACGCAAGCCTTTTGCTGGAATATGCATCTCCCGTTTGGCCGCCCAGCTACACTGGGCAGGGTCGAACTGTACAATTGGTCAAGAAATTAGTAAGCGGATTATTTCTGAGCCCTCGGGGCAAATATCGAACTGAGCAGGTAAACCCTACAGTCAATCATGCACGGTTGATCGCTTCTTTTAGAATGTTGTGTATAGTTTGGTGATCTGGATACTTGCAAGCTCGCATCTCAAAATTACACAACATCAAGTAGTCAGTCCCTTAGTAATAATGCAGATTAGTTGGACATGTAAGTCAGAATGAGGTGTGTAGTTAGGTGGTGTTGGTGCACGCAAACTCACACCTGACAAACACATAACCTGACTTAGTACGTAGCGAATTTCTTTGTAAAACCTTTGGTTATTTGCTCAAATAGATTAGAACGATGTGTATAGTTTGGTGGTCTGGACTGCGCATTTTTAGGCTGCGCACTTTGACCAATAAGTTAAGGTTGACCAATCAGGTCGGGTTGACCACATACATAATAGGCTAGGTGGAGTTGATTCATTGCCATTTTGAGAACGACCTTACGCAGTTCGATCCCACCAGCTACATTATCGACAAGTCCTTATAACCTAGAGAGTTTGCAAAATAAATTCCTCCGGTATAGCCTACAAGCTGGCGATTTCCGCAACTAAAGTGGACTGAATAATCTTCTCGAGTGCCTGGCTAGCTTGCTATCCAAATTGAATCATATGAAGCCCAGTCAGTCCATAAGATCCTAGGGTTCGTGAATAATTTGTAAATTGATTAGGTAGATACGTGGTATCTAATTGCGTACTTGCTTATGCCGGTACGCAATACTCCATAGAGGAGTGAGCCAAAGCAAAATGAGTAGGTATACCTGATGAAGGATTTGATGTTTTGGAATTTTTTAACAGTGGAATAAAAAATTTTACTCACAAAAAATCTGATAAACGCGTGCCTCACTTACCAATCGAACTGGATATATCAATCTAGGTTTTCCTGTTAATTTAGCCTCTATTCTAACTTTTCTTGACTTTCCAAGTAGGTATACCAATTACTGACTTTTACTTAGTGTGAATTTTTATGAAACAAAAGTTGTTGATTCAATTAAAGGTTGTATTACGATCTAACACAAACAAACTTCAACTGGTAGGGTGGGAATGGTTTGAATCGATTCTTATCCTTAATGAATAACCACCTTGGCCGGTAGGTATAATGGACTCCTCGGCTTTGCTGAAAATTGTTTTTGTATGCACAGCAGATTGAAAGTAATTTTCGATCCACCCCATTGATTATCGATTATTCAATCAGGGAAGGCCGTGCCCCGAATCGGTTATTACGGAGATAATCTGCTCCGGATTTAATTATAACGGCGTCTCTCGGGGTGGGAAGAAGAAGCGGATTAAAGCCCATCAAAGAAGTGAAAGTGAATCCGCGACCCTGTAGGGATCCCGCAAATGTGTCCTTAATTACTCGAAAAATGGCTCGAGGCCGCTGGACCCAGATGGATTTCTCGATAATGGACGCCACACAAAGGGAAGGGGGTTGAAATGTGAAGATACAGGAGCAGGGCAGTTCTTTGTGCGGTCTTTTCACTACGTCCCGAACCTGGCTAAGGCCCCGGAGGTCGTAATTTCACTTGGGCAGACCACAATTTCCATCTCCAGCAGGCAACAGTTGATGGCCTATTCTTGCTTCCTGGGGCATCAGACGTTAAGGATCAGTGTATGCAGATGTGTGATTGTCTTGGGAGCCGCGTCTAATGGGGAAGGAAGCCCTCAGGGGTTGATTGTCATCGAGGGGCGACTACGGCGTTGATTGAGAGTCTCGGGGCGTTAAGGGGCTACCGGACAGTTGGATCTAGTTTCTCTTCTTAATCTCGACTCTGGTAGTGAAGAGTCCTTTGGTAGAGAACCCATCGCGCTGAATGGAGTGAAGAGAATTTTTAATTTCACAGAATTACGCAAGAGAAGATGGTTCTAATTTGCTTACCGAGTGAAACTAACTTGACAAAATGTTGGAAGCCCATGATTGTGGAGTTCATAATACGTCAACAACAGTACATTTTTGAGTGGTAGCACCATAACAATCATAATCATGGTCCATGGTTTTGGTGGTGATGACCGGTCCATTGATTTGTTTGATTTAGGTTGTTGGTTGTAAATAGTGGATCCCCCCCCCCCCATTCCGCAGCTAATAGATGGATTTGGTTATGATTGGATACTGCAGAAAAAAAGGATACACATGAATCAATAAAAGAAGCTAAATATGGTACTGCGGCTGTCAATCAATATGATTCATAGGAATTGGAACTAGTTGGTGATTCCACAAAAATTTAACTTCGACATCTTCAAACCGCTTTCGAAGATCAAGCTGTCATTATTATTTGTTGTGTTGATGTACTTATGATCGACTAGAAAAACCGGCATATATGACCAATCCTCACTTCTGTAGAACCAGAAAAGAAGTTTCATATTTTTCTACGTAATTTTTGACTCCATAGTCAACATTTCATGTCCGATCGTGAATACTATAGTTTAATAGTGAAATGGAGTATCAGCACGGAATTGATTTAGTCCTTCACAACATTCGTCTGCGCTGGCTAAAACTCTTAAGAGGGGTTAATGAAAAGATAACCTTCCTTACCACGGGAGTGGTACGAACAATTCAAAGTCTTCATATGTTAGCGGAATATTTATTTTTATTCTGGAACGCACGGACCATTAATCGAATTTCACAAGGCGTAGGCAGTACGAATTCTCAGGAGCTATGCCTAACAATATGTTTCATGAAATGGCTGTTTCTGGGACATTCATGCAGTTATTCAGTTAGAGGTAATGAATTGTTTGATCTCTGTTTAGAAGGGTAATTCAATAGTGGAATCAGAAGCTGTAGTGTTGATATAAATTACCAATGGTTTTGGGTTGTGTGTTGGTAGTGTTTTACTAACTATCACTTGAAATCATCTGGTTTAGGCTTAATAGGTTGAAATTGCATGGGAATTCAAAATTTCGGTGATATTATTACTGACCGCAAATAGATAAAAATCTATTCATAAAACGATGGTATTGATAATAATTTATAGTGTTTAGGATAGAATGTTCATTAATGGATTTTATGAACAGCAAAAAATTAGCAAGAAAAGGTAATAAGATTATATTAATCAGGCCGAACAATTAGATACTGGCAAGCTAGGAAGTTAGCACATGCGCAACTATGATCTCTTATCAAAGTGAAGAAAATGCAAACGTTTATGGATATGATTTATATGATGAAGGCTACCAGTGATTCGGTAATGATGAAATTAGTAGCAAATTACCTATATATGTCGACCTCAGAAATTTGGTGGAAGTTAAACTATTAGATTATAAAAAAAATTAATTGTCTGAAGATTTAACGTTTTCGTGCGCAGAGTTTTCTATTGTTCTATATGTACTGATTTATACAGCTGATCTAGGGCATAGCCGGTGTATCCAATGGAATTTTCATTGTCAATAAAAAATTCGGCAGTTAGGTCCCGGGTAAAGTATATTCATGCTAAAGTAACTCGTAAACGAGTTCCACTATCTGCTTTACAAGCAGATACCATGTTACATGGATATGTCTTTGATTGGGGATTTCATAACGGTTGTTCTCGAGAGTTGTAAACAAATCCTTTAACTTTAAACAAATCCCTGGGCCGCATCCCGACTACTTATAGAAATGTTGAAAATAACTGTGGAGAGAAGCCACTACAATGAGTTGTTGTTAACAGTCGACTGTTGTCAAGAAGATGAAAATGTTTCCTATGGAGTGGAGTAAATGATGCTACGTTAAGAATATTGTAACCGGCTTATTAAAATTGTTTATAGTCCAATCAACTTAGTTTAGGAATGTAGCCAGGTACGTAAGGAGGGGGAAATTGGTAGCTTGATATGTGAACATTTATCACATAAATCAAGCGCTTTCCAACGAGTGGCTAACGATTTATGTGCGATGAAAACTGCGGAAGTTCTATTCCCCTAGCAACGGCTGGGTTGTACGTGAAAAACACTGAAATTGTGACACAAATTTTGCGTCACGGAAATTTTTGGTTCACCCCCCAGAGCAAAGACATATCCATGTCGTTTGTTCTTGTGCAGAGGCGACATTTGATTAGAAAATGATGCAATTAATCGAGAATTACGGTTTCAATTGGCGAGGAGTTTTCTTGAGGGTCTAGGCAACAGCAAATTTTAGAATTTTAATCCGAATAAAGTGATAACTGTGGAAGCTATGAGTTTGCCAAGAATCTTAGACTAAGAGTCAAACACAGACAGAATGACAATAATGAAAATTCAGATTTAACCCTCAAACCACGAAGGCCAGGTTGGCTCCAACTCAAATGGCTTTCAAGCTTCATGTCTCTTTCCTGTTCTCAGTTTAAAATTATTGCCCTTGCTTAGCCTTTCCATCAGTCTTACTGATGAATCCCCAGCAACCTCTCGTTGCAAGTAAGCGTCTCATCCTCTTTATTATATTCTTCAGCTCAGCCCTCTGGTTCAATCTAACCCATATGATGCGATCATGGGATGTAGTTCATATCATTACTTTATAAATATGTCGTTCACATTACTGAAAAACGAGTTGAGAGTCTACTTTTGACTCGGCAAGCATTTACAGCGTGTGTGCTTGTGTTACGTGCTACAGGTCACAATTTTGGAGCTATCAACTTGAAATTGGTAGGTAGACTCTTTAGACATTCGGTGTTAGGTGTATATTTTTTGGTGGCACCACTGCATCAAATGGCGGTGCCAAGGCGTCACCTCCAGGTTAAATCAATTAACTCCCCAAAATTTGAGGATTTTAGGTTGCAGATGCGTGGATTCCAAAAATCGAAAAAAATACATGCCAAGTTTGGCAAAAACATTATTATTTCTTTATAGTTACCCTTTTTTTGCAGGTAATCATGTTTTTTGACCAATCCACAGGAGCAGCCCTACAAGGAGCATGTGATTCTTTTGAAATCAATAAAAAATTATTAATTAATTTGAGAAGCAAAATCGAGTACATTATACCAGACAACCAGTTTTTTAAACTTCGTGAGGAACCCGGTCAGCAGACCAGCTAGTTGTTTGATTATTTTTCTAAGTGATATTCGATGAGAATAAGCAAGCAGATATTTTATGGTAATTAATTTTTATCTAATTTTCATTTCTCGTTTTCTGACATGGATACTTTTATTGTAGTTCCATATGATGAGTTCCATACGTTTCCATATCCATATGTTTCCATATGAGTTCCATACGTTTCCATATCCATATGAGTTCCATATCCATATGTTTCCATATGAGTTCCATATCCATATGTTTCCATATGAGTTCCATATCCATATGTTTCCATATGAGTTCCATATCCATATGTTTCCATGTGAGTTCCATATCCGATGTAGTTCCATATTGATGTAATAAATACGTTAAAACGAGTATTAAACATATTTTAATCCACAAAACGGTTGTTTCATCCATCTGTTGAACATTGGAGAGTCGAATGATCAGGGCTGGTTTGGATCCTAACGGAATATGCCAATAATTCTGGAAATGTTCACCAGTGGTTGGAGGCCTAAGTAAGTGTAAAATGAACGTATACTGCGAGTATTTAAATATTTAAGCCAACGATTTCTTCATCTCACTGAAGTGAACTGTCATTTTTGTAACCCGAAAAGAAACAAGGAAAACACGAGAATTCAAGTAGTTATGCAAGTGTTGGTTCTTAACACGGTGGTTTCAACGTTATCCTCGCAACAAATCTAAAACCAATTCATTCGATGATAAGTTCGATTGGAAGTTGTGATTACACCGTCATTATATTGTGATAGGCATCTAATTGTAGATTCATTATTCGGCGATTGCTCATCACTGGGCTGAAATGTATCATTAGGTTTGCTGTGGTGACTCACGTCCGATGGTTGACAGTAATTCTGCACGAATATTTCAACACCTTCGAGCGACTATAAATGAAAACGGGCGGTTGATCGACTCCACCCGAAAAGCTGACCCTCGATGCATTTCTGGAAGAGGAACGCGTTCAGAAAGGAACGGCTCCTTCATCAAGGCTACCCGCAGAAAAATTGGTCGTTACTCGAGCGATCTCGCAGTTATAATTTGCATGGTAAATAACGACTTTCTGTTACGATATATCGACCGGTCATTATCGTGTTATGGTGCCTCACTTCTATACGACTGGTTTCGTAATAGGAGGAAATAAAGGGCGTTTTGTGTAGGAGAACTGGCAAAGAACGTATATGTGAAAACATTGGGAAATCTAAGGATATTCATGAGTTGAGTTAAATAATATCCATCGTAGTTTTCGTTTACTATATTTTGTAATAGACCTTCGTAATTGATCAAGAAATCTAAAAAATAAGTTAATAATAATACCTAATGATTAAAAAAATTAATAGTAAGTACTTGAAACCGACCTAAAAGTAATTGACATTGTGCCACCAGGATTCCCCGGGAGTTGTCTTTCTAGCCGTAAATGGAGAAAAAAATATTGATAATTAACCATTTAGTAAGTCTATGGAAATTAGTTACTCTAGTTCATTGTATTTCGTTCATATATATAAAGAGTAACGGGGAAAAAACGTGTTTGTCATTTTTGTGTGAAATTGAGGTAATGGTTCAACCTGTTAGGGTCTCAAGGAACCTTTCGAAAGGTGAAGTAGAAGCCGGGAAGAAACGTTGTTGTCATAGTATTTTGAGCGCTGAAGTTTACCCGTACCAGGGAAAAACAGTTGTTGACTGAAATTAAAGTTGATTTTCCCAACATAGGTACATTTTTTGGGCATGTACGTTTCTTCCCCTATACCCTTCATATACTACTAGCCGCTCCAGCTCTCTTCGCCCTCCCCTGGACCACCCCGTTGAGGTGTATTACAATTGAACCATGAAGGGGATGTTGCTCGCTTCGCTCGCTTGGTGTGGCTTTATAGATGCGATAGTCTTTTACTGTCGAGTGGGACTTGTAGAATGATTGGAAACGGTATATCACTAAGGGTAGGTTTAACGTGTGTAGGGGATGTTGCTCAGCTCGCTCGCTCGGTGTGGCTGTATAGATGTGATGGTCTTTCACTGTCGAGTGGGACTTGTAGAATGATTGGAAACGGTAGATCACTAAGGGTAGGTTTAAAGTGTGTAGGGGATGTCGCTCGCTTCGCCCGTTTGAGGTGGGTTGTCTCGCTCCCTTCGCACGCTCTTTGTGGAATGTATAGATAACCTCGTTGAAATCCGGAGCGTGTTGGGAATGTTCCTCCTTGAGACCTACAGCCCATGTTACAATATGTAAGGAAGTTATACTGCCCACCCAACTTGTCAGATGTTGTTTACTGTTGGAAATGACTATCAAACGCGGAACCTTATGTGGAACTACGAAAAGTATAGTTTTAAGTACATTTCAGTACTAACAAAACAGTCAGATGTTGAATGCTTTACATATTTGTTTTCCAGTTCTATTTTTCTAAAGGTAAGCCATTATTTTATGTGCGTGGAAGGGCAAACGGGAAACTTCCCGAGATCAAGAGGTTCGATGGGCAAGATCAGAATAACTACGTTTCGACGGAATAAGCTCGAAAACCAACGTTTTCGTTTACATTTTTGTTCACTACAATCGGAAAACTCAATTTCGTGTCTTGAAACTCGTATGGAACCAACGATCGTCTACATTTGCGTTCGTAACAATCGTAAAACAGAGTTTTATGTCTCGAAACTCGCATGGGAACAAATTGGAACTACAGCGAAAATTGTAAGACCTACCAGAGTCAAATCCGTTGAAATTTACTCGGTCTAAGACGGAAAAAATCATAGCGGAGAACGCATTTTTTTTCATCCTTTACCGCATTCTTTCGCTGATTTCTCCGAGAAGACAGCATCTTTTAGCGAGCTTGACGGCACCATCGTGTTCTACGGGTCTTGATGTATGTGGGATGTATAAATGCGATGGGATATATAGTCCATCCCAAGTTCATGAGAAAAACCCCGTTGAAATCCGATGTGTGTAGGGGATGTTGCTCACTTCGCTCGGAGTGGGATGTATAGATGCGACTGGATATAGTCCCCATACCATCGAGACCTACAGTCCATAGTGTGGGTGGGGGTGGAAAATATGAAATTTGCTTACAATCCCTTTCTATACAGATTTGTTTGAGCATGCGTGACTTTATACGTGACGGCCATGGAAGTTATAGGGGACCTCAAATTTCATCAAAATCTTTGTATTTGACTCAGAGTTTTTCCTGTGTCAATCGAAATTGGTTTTGCGCATGCGCAGTGGTTATTACTCTATGAATCATAGAGTATAATTTATAGAGCATCTTTCTAGAACATATACCCAATTACCATCCGCGTTTGAACGAAATCGGACCAACAGATGATAATACATCGACGTTAAGAGAAATTCACGTTTGCACATGCGCTCAGGTTACTGTTGATTCGAAGGCATTGAAAATTATACGGGACCGCCTAGAAGCCAACTTGCACAATCCCTGAAAATATCATCGGAATCGGACTGAAACTTGGTATTTTTTTGGGCGTGACAAAGATTTACCATAGACAGACAGACAGACGCGGAACCGAAATTGTTCAGCAAGCTCGGAAACGCAAAAGGCAAGTGGAAATTTTGGTTTTGGAGGACACACATTTTTTCGACTTCAATTACGAACACAAAGCATCGTGGAAGCAAAATTGAGAAAATTTGATTAATAGGGAAGAATTGTGGGGTTTTATGTAAAAGTGGTTTTGTCGAATAAACGAGCGCTTTCTAATTTGGTGACATATGATGGGTAACTGATAAGTAAAAGCTTCTGCAATTCATTAGGCCTAAGCCCCCCGCATGCCTGGGGGGAACCCTCTGCTCCATTGCCCTTTTACATCACTCGTGATCTTCCTACCCGTTTATTGGGCAAACTGAACGGTATTTTGAGCTAAAAGTTCTTAATAGAGGATTTTCAAGTGAACTGAATCTGAATCTGAGGTCAAAAGTGTGAAATTTCAACAGATGAAAGTTCCCCGTTTCGTGTTGTTTAGTAAATTGTTGATGAACCAGTTGAACCTTTACCAGCAGTGGATATTGTGGTAAGTGGTGCTCCTGACCTCTTATCATCAACCAGGCAGACCAACCAACCAGACCTGCATCTTTTCCTCATCCTAATATAATACAGGAGAAAGAGACGGAAAAAGGTCGTCAGGATCGATCTTCAGTGTATAGAAACCTAGCTGCTCAGTAATTTTCTTGTAAAGCCGGAGCCATTTTAGTTTCACATTTTCTTCTGTAACTTCCAAACCAAAGTGAATTTTAGCATGATTTTTTAGCGAATTTTTGTAAAAAAAGAAATTATTGCAATAATTACAAAATTTTTGAGATCAAACCTCTTGAAAAATTCCTTTAAAGAAATCCATTGTGAGGCATTCCGAAACGATTCTCACTGAACCAATGCTCCACAATGCTCGGTGGGGCTCCGAACATGAGATGCTTGAGATAGAGAGCAGCACAACTAATTTATGTCGAAGAATATTATTTAGATCGAGTTTTTGTTTTAACCATAAAATTGGTTTACATTTTTTTTTTTTCATTGAAAGTGTTCAAATTTCAAAATAATATAACTTTATGTATTATATAGTTATGTAGGCAATTTGAAAATTCACGAAGGTTTGCTCATACGATTGCTACATTAGTGGAACTTTTTAAGTTGCACTGCTCTCTTAATAAACCCCATTCTATTGTACGTCTCTCAGAGAGGTTCTGTTTGAAATTTCATCTTCCCTGGTGGATTATAAAACCTTGCAAGATTTTTCCACTCAAATGAACCCCTGACATAAGACATTTTGATGTAAAGAAAATTTGATCTCGGCCACTTCAATAGAGAGTTCCTAAAGCGAAAGGGAGATAGAGATGAGGCGCCTTATCGTGAAAGGAAAACGCTACTGCGCATGTGCGGGCAGATGAGGCGCCTCATCTCCAATAAGATAAATTTATTTCACCTAAACATAAGACGCTTTATCCCGAACCAACCTATCTCATCTCTTCCTCCCTATCGCAAAGTAACCTTAAGGTGGTCGTCCACTAGGTCGGCAGAGCGGCGGCGGCGCGGCGCGGGTGAGTCGAAAATTTTTCGCTCCCGACCGCTCTCCAAACTTCTGGAGCGCGGCGGCGGCGTGGCGCGACGCCAAAATATTTCGCACCGCCCCATCGACCTAGTGGACGAAGGTCGAAGCGAAAGATTTTCGACCTCGGCCAATTTCGTAAGCATTTGTGCATAAAATTTTATATATATGGAAAATTATGTGCAAAATTTATGCAGAAGAGTGTACTTAAATTTCATTAAAATGTGCTAAAAAATCTATGAAAACTCCAAAAAAATCCAAAATCTCTTTTTTAATCGCAGAATATTATTTAGAACGGGTTTCTGGCCATAAAATTTATAGTTAACAATTTCTTCTCCCACAAAAGTCCTTAATTTTCAAAACAATGTAACATAATACAGTACGATAATTTACGAAAATTCGCTCATACGATCATGCTGCATGATCGGAACTTGTTAGCCATTTTTTGGTTATTTTTCCAATAGTTATGTCTTGCCTCACTATCAGTGGTTTAATCATTTCATGAAGATCAAAAAACTTTTCTTGAGACATCCTGAAATATTGGACGAATTTCCTTTCATCGTTCAATAAATCATGGAAAAGGTGGTTGTGTTCCCCGAAGTCCGTTCTTTTCGCGTTGGTCGGATGGACCCATTGCCTCTTCCTTCTTCCAGCAATTTCCTCCTTCTCTTCAGCTTCCAGAGCTGCCGCAAAGACGAACATTTCCTCGTCGTCCAAAGAGAACTACCAGAATATTGTCAACTTCTAGGAATTTTATAATGAGTGGTATTTTGTAACCAAAAATCCGCACAGAATTTTTTAGAAGAAATGTCTATGTATCGGCTTTGAGATTCTTCGTTTTTCTTAACATTAATCCTTTCAGCTTCAATAATTGTAACCAGTTTTTTAAATAAGCTTTAAAGTGCGCCATTAATTTTTAGTAAATTAGAAATTGTGTTTAGTTTTTTTCTTTCACTCTATTCTGCGATTTTGTGAATTCAATAAATTCTTAGGTTCATAAAATACCGATGTATTACTTTGTAACTTCTTGTAGTTATTTTGTCTGTTTATTTCTTAGTTTTTTTTTTCTCTTCATTTGCTTTTCAACTTCATATTTTACTTTATATTCGCTTATTGTTGGGCTCAGCAATTTCACTGAAGAGCATAAGTTCTTTTGAACTTATACTTCTTGTGGGCAAAGTTTCTATTTATTTGTTTTCAAATCATTATTTATTCACAGAAAGATGTGTATTAATTTTTGTAATGTGAATATTTTTGAATTTGCCATATAAATGAAATGAAGAACATTCCTCCGTCCGACCGCATTTTTCACACAGGGTACCTCACTGCACGCGGGACTGGCAAAACGACGGATCGAAAAATGAAATCCGCTCCATAGTGGACGAACCTCAAGATTTTCGCGTCGCGTAACGTCGCGCCGCGCCGCTCTGTCGACCTAGTGGACGGCCACCTTTACAAGTCGATATTAATTATATATACTATTAGTATGTATCAATTTCTTTTTGGTTATTCATGATTCATGAAAATTATATTAATTTTCTTGTTCATGCATTTTCAAAATCTGCCATTGCGAAACCTTTTCGTGAATAAGAAAAGAACTAAAAAACTTTAAAATGCTGGGAACTGAACACACGGGATAGGCGGGAAAATCCCCTTGGTGGTTCAGTGTTACTTGAAGATAAGTAGCGTCACTCTAAGATGAAATGATAATTGGACCCTCTCGACTTTATCAGGTTACCATCCGATGTGGCTTGCCCCTGATGGTGAAATCCCCAAGCACCTTATCCCAATTGACTTTAGGAACTCTTTAATATCAGGCGTGTTTGCTGTTTTTCTACATTATTGGTATCTCAAAGAGTGTTTCCTCTGCGAGGGAAACCTTGTTTTTCACAACTTGAGATGTCCTTAGAATGCACGCAAAATCTTCATGTTATAATCCACTATCATTTACGTCATGCCGTTCACAATATTTATGTCTTATCTGAGAAAAAAAACGTTGCCGTTGGGGGTGTCTAGCCGCCAGTGGTTTGTGTTCATGATGGTACATTTATTGTAAAATGAAATCTGGGGGACACCCCCAGACCCCCGGATTGTTAATGTTAGGATCCAGGATCAAACCAATGAAACACAGAATGTGTATTTCGGGGATTCCCCGGAGGGCTGCTGGCATTCTGGTAAGTTCGGCCGAAGTTCATTCGTTCTTGGAATCCAGCGCCTTGGATCGTAGCAAAGAGTTTATAATACGATAGAGAGGACAGGTCGTGAAGGGGGAATTTAAAAACCTTACCTCAATAGGTCATAGGTAATCGATTACATCAATGAAACAAATTCAGGTAAGTAATTAGATATCGAAATGAGCTCCTCAACATCTTCCCTTGAAACTTAAATAAACTTTATTAGCATGTAAAAAAGATGAATTATGAATTGAACTCTAAACATGTAAAATTTAAATGTTTTGTGCGAATTGTATTCAGCTGAATTGAAGGTGAAACTCAAAACATTGCATTTCACCTCGAGGAGTAAGTTTATTGAACTTCGACAAACTAACTGGTTTTAAGACTCGAACTAATAATCACAAGAGGCTGAATGAATTTTTCAATAGTGGATGGATTTCAACAATACAATAGCAGCAATTCAGCAATATAGGTAGGTAAATTTTTGTGTTTCTGAACTAGAACGGGTTACATTACCCTACTTAATCACAATAGGTACATTTAAAGTATCACAACATCAGTCCGATTGGAAAATTATTATTAATAGAAGTAGTGATTTTTTCTTCTTCAATCGAGATCTTTAAACAAGAAAACACCCACTTCCTGATGAATTAGTCAAACACTTAATCATAAAGATTACAAGCAATCCAAGTAACGTCTGAATACTAACTGTCAATGAAATGGGAGCAGTACGTACCGGTCTTTCTTACCTACCGTCTTATTTATAATAATATTATAATAATACTTGCCACTATGTATAATATTATATGAATATTATATTATATTATATATTTTCATTTATACACACACTCGCGCGAATGATGGGTCGCAGGGCTACGTGAGTAGGTACTGATTGCCCAGTCCGTAGAGAACACTTGAGCAGCGTTTCTACTCACCATTATCAACATATTAGCCGCTCCGGCTCGCTTCGCTCGCCTCCACGTCACTTTAATCGCTTCGCCTCGCTTCGCCTCGCAATTTAACCGACTTCCCGTCACTTTTTTCGATATCCGATTTCGGATTCGGATTCGTCGGGATCAAACCTTTATTTCGCCCGCGAAAACCGTTCCGAATAACGTACCTTTATGGGGTATATTTTAATCAGAAAAAACCAAGTTTTTCGTCGAACTTTTCGAGAAAACGGGTCCGTACTCTTGTATTTTTTGACGCATTTCCCGATACTTTTTTCGCGATCCGATCGCGCCGTCGTCTTCTTCGTAGAAAAACCTACGAAACCGGTATTTTTCCGGATTTTTCAACGGCCGTTTAGAGGGGTACAGGAAGCGGGGAAGTCCAAAAAGCGCACATTAACCGTTACTTCGACCCCCCTCCCTCCCTACGGCCCATGGTTCGGGTGGGATTAGAAAATTTTAAAGTCGCTTATGCCCCCTTTCGGAAAATCCCAAGAAGATCCCCCCACTCGTACACTCCCCCCACTCAGCCGTTTGGCCGTGCATAGACATGACAGAGTGGTGGGGTTCGGGGGGGATCTTACTGGACAGACATTTTCAAACCAAATAACCCTCCGTAAAAACACATTCTGTGTTAAAATTCGATATTATCGACGTAAATTAAATTAAAGTTAAGGATCTCGTGTGACGATTCACACCAGATGTTTTTTTCGTATAAAAGGTTACGACCAAAGGAGGACGCAATGCCAAATGATTCTTCTTGACTTTTCCTGTTGGACTTCACCGTCCAATGAGCAACACGAAAGGTCGCTGTGGCAAGGTTGAGTTGGTCGGGTTGAGGTGTCAATAGAAAACCGCAGTCTTTGCCCCAATCGCCCGGGTTGCTTCGGGATCGAATCAAATCATCGCCGCGTTTCACAACTCGTTAGTCAGCCAGAGGGGCTCCGTAGTCTGGCCCATTCCGGGCCGTAGAACCAATCCCACTCCTTCCTCTTTTTCTAAGCTTTACAACTTGAGGATGAGTTCGGAATGTTACTACGTTGAACTCAAATTCGATTCGATAGGTAAACTTGTTTTGGTTCCGAGTTTACCTAATGGTAGCGAAAGCATTGTTTTCACTTTCGGGAGAAAAACAATTTTCGGTCTCCAATTTCAAAATTTCCACTCGCATTCTACGTTTTAGACCATTATAAACAACTTTGGTTCCATGTCTCTGTGTGTGTTTGTGTCGTGTGTCCACAAGTCCTTGTAACGAGCTTATTTTCCACAGTTTTCATCCGATTTAGATGACATTTTCAGAGGATGTGCTAGGGGGTAGACGGTCAGTTTCATTGTTACCAAATCAATAGTTCACTCTGCGCATGCGCAAACGTAAATTCCATTATGCTCCATTTTTGCATGCCCTAGTCGTACGATCTCGCTCAAATTTGGATAATATTTGGGAATAACAATTTAATCATTCCATATCAATTTCAAAGTGATTGTATCGATAATAGCTATCGCGCATGCGCCTTTGTGAAATCCTTGTAACGACCCTTATTTCCACTGTTTTCATCCGATTTTGATGAAATTGTTAGCATTAACTCCATTCAGCTAACAGTTTCAACATTCTGCTAGAAACGAGTATTTTTGTTGCTCCTTGGCATTTTCTGCAAACCGCAATCATTTCTGCATAAATTTTCACATCTACCGAAATCCATAAAACCACCTCATCAATCCCTAGGAACTATCCCCTCTTTTGCATAATCCTGATTAAATGGAAAAACCAGTAGGTGTTCCTCCCCCTGGGGAGAACCCTCAGCTCCCTTGCCCTTCTACGTCACGCGTGATCTTCCTACCAGTTATTTTGAGCTGAAAAAGTCTACTTGTTCAAGTTCGCTGAATTCGAATCTGAGATCAAAATGTGAAATCCTAACAGATGAAAGGTTCTCATAGGGTGGTGTTTAGTAAACTGGTGATGAACCACTTAAACCTTTTGCAGCAATGGTAAGTAGAAGTAGTAGTAGTAGGAGGTAAGTTGTGTTCCTGTCTTATCGTCAACCAGATACTATTCCTCCTCTATATTCTAACACCCATATTCATATCCTCACCCTAAAATAAAATGGAAGAAGCTCGTCTGGATCAATCTCGAGCTCATAAAAAGTTAAGTGCTTGGTTAGATACTGCGGAGTTTCCTTGTCAAGCCATTAAATCTCACGTTTTCTCATCGAAAGCATTTGGCATGATTATTTTGAGTTTTTATTTCAAATAATGAACCTTTGTAATCAAAAAAAGAAAAAAACTTCTTTTTTTTTCTTTTTTAACTCCAAGATTTGTTGGTTTACGTTTCTGGATGTGTAGAATCCAAAAATCGAAAACAATAAATCCGTCGGTCCGACTTCCGAAGCTTTTCTGCAAAACTATTGGGGCAAACTTGGCCCTAATTTATGACTCTCGCACCTTTGAAGCAAGAACTCTCCTTCATTTTACCGTAGAACCACCAATGTTTAGTTATTCGTCCGCACTTTCCCCAAAAGTAGATGCGAATTTCTACCCACTCTATGTGTATCAACATTCTGCTTTACAAGACTATTTTTGGAGTCCCACGGCGTTTATCTGCAAACCGCAAATATTTCGGCATACATTCCACATCGGTAAATCCATAAGACCACCCCATTAATTTCTAGGATGAATAGCTATCAACTTAGCATAATCCTGATGAAATGGAAACACCAGTATTTCTCCGTTCTTCCACCACTAATTTATGACACCCACGCCCTTAGAGCAGGACTCGATTTATTCTTTTTATTTGTTCGTATCACCCCCACCCCTTCTCCTAGCCTCGCCTCGCATTCATGTTGTGTTCCTCCTGCTCTGCTCTCCACAGGGCGGGGCACCGGTTTCCCGAGCGGCTTCGAGAGGACGCGGATGCTGGCGTGTGCCGCTGCAGATGGTATCGTACTTGACATTTACTTGAACTTAGGTGAAGGATAACTACCCAGCCTTGGGTGTGGCCGCCTTCTCCCTTCTGGTCCGCAGGCTCAACCCCCGCCTCGAACTGGAGATTCTTCTTATTTCGCCAACTATGAGGGCCGCCCTGCGTTATACGTTCACTTTTCTCTTCTCTTCTTCCTCTCCGTTCTCTGCTTTGTAGCTCCGGAGTCCTGAGTTATTGCGCATTTGCACTGTTTCCCGGCGGCGAGAAATCATAGGTTTAGCCTCTGAACTACAAGGGTAATAATTCCTTATTGCATATTTGCTTACCTTCATGACGCCCTAGTAAGAACGCAATTATTCCAAGTCGACATGAGGCGACCAGGATCGCGAACAGATAATTTCAAACGAGGAAATTTTAAGGAGAGGCCATAATACGTACAGCCATGGTACGTTTTGAACCCTCAATCTAAACAATACTACTTGTAATAATCTGCAAGTATACATACTTATGACTATTTAAGTATATATCTCCTATTCCGTTTATTCATTCACCTCCATACAACTGATTCAACTTGTTATTAAAGAGATATGAGGAAAAGAAACCCTGCAAACAATTACGCAAAGGTTTATTATTTCTGTATTAGCAGATACACAAACTTTTTTTTTAATCGTACAAACCATTAAAAAAAAAAAAAAAAATTCCTTGACCCCCAGCCAAAAGACATATTCATGTCAAAATCGGATTTTATGGTTGGCACTGTTTCAAGCCACATTTTATCGTAAATCCTCACGATTTGTTGAAGAAACGAGATGTAACCTAACGGTATAAATCCGAAGTAGAAGTAGTTTAATTTCTCCCTTGATGGGAAAAACAAAAGATCATGGATATGTCTAGTACCTACTGCTTACCAGTTGGTACCTACTTCTCAATTGTATATCAACCATGTAGTGCCTTCATTTCTCAAGATTATTCCATTATGGTTACAAGCAATATGGAAAAAACTGGATTCTAGAGCCACTCAGCTGATCTGGGATCGGTCAGTTGTGTTCAGAAGTCCCTCAAGGGCCCACATACCAAATCTCAGAATCGTGGGATCATTAGGGAAAAAACTGGATTCTAGATCCACTCAGCTGATCTGGGATCGGTCAGTTGTGTTGAGAAGTCCCTCAAGGGCCCACATACCAAATCTCAGAATCGTGGGATCATTAAAGAAAAAACTTCATTCTAGAACCACTCAGCTGATCTAAGATCGGTCAGTTGTGTTCAGAAGTCCCTCAAGGGCCCACATACCAAATCTCAGAATCGTGGGATCATTAGGGAAAAAACTGGATTCTAGATCCACTCAGCTGATCTGGGATCGGTCAGTTGTGTTCAGAAGTTTCTCAAGGGCCCACATACCAAATCTCAGAATCGTGGGATCATTAAAGAAAAAACCATTCTAGAACCACTCAGCTGATCTAAGATCGGTCAGTTGTGTTCAGAAGTCCCTCAAGGGCCCACATACCAAATCTCAGAATCGTGGGATCATTAGGGAAAAAACTGGATTCTAGAGCCACTCAGCTGATCTGGGATCGGTCAGTTGTGTTCAGAAGTCCCTCAAGGGGCTACATACCAAATCTCAGAATCGTGGGATCATTAGGGAATCTCCGCGTAACGCTCTCCGCGTGACGCTCCCCCGCGTGACGCTTTTTCATTTATGTCTAGTACCTACTACTTACAAGTACCTACTACTCAACAATACCCTCAATTAAGTGCCTTCTTTTCGCATTATTAGTTCATTATGGTTACTTATTGGATTGTTTATAACTTAGCGTAATAAATCAGCTTTCCTTGACCCAACAATGGCTTAGGAATCATGAGATGTTATGATAAAATTAGAGCATTCCAAAAAGTGGCGAACGATTTTCCTACTATGAAAACTATGGGAGTTACTCTTCCCTAGTAACGCCTTGGTTGTACGTGAAAATCAATACAAAATGTGCCGGTCGGGAAAAAAAGTGTCGGTCGGGAAAAAAAGTGTGAACGATGGTCGGTCGGGAAAAAAAAGTGTCGCGAAAAATTCCTTGACCCCCAGCCAAAAGACATATCCATGTCAAAAAAAAAAAAAAAAAAAAAAAAAAAAAAAAAAAAGAAAAAAAAAAAAAACGCTAATAATTATTATACAAAAGTTTATTATTTCTGTATTAGATAGCCCTTCTACACAGATCATTGGTCAATAATTATTATTAAGCCCCATGTATATCTAGTAAATGATCAAAACTTGGCGCATCGTGCCTCCCAAAATGGTTTGCACCTTTACAGCTCAGGAACCCACAAGTTTACGGTTTCTAGTAGGTAGGTGGATGTTGACAAATTTTCCAAAAATGCCAAAACAACAAAACGAAAAACTGCAGGTTGAAAAGGAAAGAAATAAGCCTCAGAGGCTCCACCAGCTATTCAGTGATCCTCCAAAACTCCGAAAATACGATCCGATCCGTAGCATATATGCTACATAGCATAGGAACCTACGGTGCACCCTCTCAATCTGGTTCACATGGCACTAATATTGAGGGGACCAAACGACTGACGCATACTCCAAGATGGGAAGAACAAGCGATTTATAGAGAGAAGTTATTGCTGCTATGTAATTGAACTCACATGTATTGCGTTTGATAAATTCCATTACCCGCATCGCCTGACTGGAAATGGAAGAAATGTGGTCAGCAAATGTGAGCTGGTGATCAAGAAGAATAGCAAAATCCCGTAGTAAGTTGTCCCGCTCAAGGCATTCAGTCCCCATGGTATAATCCTGGAGATGTTGTGCTTGAGACCGGTGAAATGTTATAACTGAACACTTTGAGGGATTGAGGGTAAGACCTTTAGGTGGTCACCATCGAAGCAGAGCATCAATGCAATTCTGCAAGATTATGCGGTCCATTGGAGTTTCAGTCCTGCGGTATAATTTTAGATCATCAGCAAACAAGAGGTAGTGAGCACCTTCAAGGACTTTGGTGACATCATTAATTACAATCAAGAAAAGTAGTGTCCCAAGCTGGGAGCCCTGAGGCACTAAAGAGATGAATGAAAAGGGTCTCGATGTAACGCCCCCCAGCCTCACCGCCATTGTACGGTCAGTCAAATAACTTGCTAACCAATCACGTATTGCTATGGTTCTCAAAATTTTGAAATACAATTTTTCATAATTTTTTACATGGGAGTCCGTTTTGAAGCATTCTGAAACTATTCCAAAAGTTTAACACTTCTTTATATGGACATATACATACGACCAGGTGAAAGCTCTAGGATTGGAATAAGAAATCCGTTCTTTTACCGAAAATCAAGCATACCATGAGAAAGGATGAGTTCATTAGACACCATTTTTAAAATTCAATAAATTGGTCAAATTTCACTCAATGTGCTTAAAAAATGACTAAAAATAGACAAAACGACAAGTTTTATAGCAAAATAACCTACAAGAAAGTTTAACAACTAACAACTTCCAAATTCAAACATTTCTGAACAAAATTATGCAGAAAATCGAAATTAATTTTAATTAAAATTTGCTTTAAAAAAATGATAAAAAACTGCGAAAAACCATTTACGAAAATAAGCTCATACGGTCGAACTACAACTAGAGCTTTCCTATTTCACTATGATATCGCACGTTGCCACAAACTGAGCGGAGTGGAATGGTCGTTCAACAATCACGTTTGTAATTAATAATTTCGTTATGACTCTTGAACGACCTGGAAGTACAGGTGAGTACCTAATTCTAGGAAAATAATTGTTAGGTACACCACGTAAAGAAGGAAAACTTTCGTTTTTCTCTCTTCAATTCTTACTGACAATGGTGTAACCGATTGTGAAAAAGTAAAAGGAACTGCCGTTCTCGCGGAACACAAAACAGTGAAATCGCAAATCAGAAGCAAATTACACCATCATAATACTAATTACATAATAATAATTACAGCATCAGAGCAAAACAGTGTTGTTCACATTTCTCAATCGATATGGAGAATGGGAAGGTCCGAGTTTACGTTTACGTAACCATTTACCTACATTCATAATAAACAATAGAGAGTTTTCGTACTTCTCGAGTTCATTTTCTCGTATACGAAAATGGCCTTTCCGAAGCGAGAAGCGGTTTTCGTTACGTGGAAACGCTTTTCGGAACGGGAAGAGTCAGCTTTAAATCGTGCTCATTTTTTTCGGAATCGTAATTCCGAGACGATATTTTGACCTTACTCTAGGATAACTTGGCAACTATCATATAGTTGGCATGGACACACAATTACAAATCTGTACAATTTAAAAAAAGGTTTATTATATTTCTTTTTTTTAAACATTTTCATGTCTTTGTTTCGGCCCACAACCCCGAAAAGCATTACTGTTAAGGAGGGACATAAATATTTTATGGTTGACGAAACTTTCTGATGATTCTCGCTCACATCCAAATCGTATCTTCGACATTTTTTAAAGGCTCAAAAATCGTTCACCAGTCGTTCAAAAGTTCTTGATTTATCGGAAACATCCCACATCTGACGCTGCCGATTTCCCCTTCAACACATCCGTGAGAAGACTGGTTAATAGCTTGATGTGATGTCAAAACCTGTTTGAAGTTTTGTTCGCGCTTAGTTACCTATTACGTATCCGGAACAACATCCACCTTGTATGAAGCACAAATACCTACAAGATACGAAGGCGTACGGTAGAGGCGACAATTTTGTAAAAAATAAAGCTATTTTGCAATGGGTCGGAAAATTTTCTTAATTGAAATCCGTTTTGAGGCATTCTGAAACGAACCGTAGAGTGTAACGCTTCTATGCTTTTTCATATATATATATATATATATATATATATATATATATATGCCTCCCATAGGCCATTGTAAAGGAGGAGTATTGTCCTCTATGATAAGAACAACGTCACCAACTTGAGCAGGCTTGGTCGGAGTATTCCACTTCAGTTTGGACTGGAGATCTAGAAGGTATTCCTTCTGCCATTTTTGCCAGAACTGATTAACGAGCTGATTGACAAAGTTCCACTTAGGAACAAACCTGGGACTGGTGTTTGTGACGGAACTTTCAGGCAGAGCAGTGAGTGGACGCTGAATAAGAAAATGGCCTGGTGTCAGAACTTCTATGTCATCAGGTGATCCAGACTGGTGAACAAGTGGCCTGCTGTTCAAAATGGCCTCAATTCTGGTGGTGACAGTGGTGAAAGCTTGGAGTGTGGGAGTCTGGTTGCGAAAATGAACACGAAGAAGCCTCTTTGCCGACTTGACAGCAGATTCCCATAACCCACCAAAATGAGGGGCTTTAGGAGGGATAAACCGCCACTCTATTCCCCTCATTGACAATCGGTCACTGAGAACATCTCCTATACCTTGCTCAAGAGCAAGTCTGAGCTTGCGGAGAAGGTTGGCAGCACCAACGAAATTTCTTCCATTGTCTGACCAGACAACTGAAGGCACGCCACGACGACCCATGAACCTCTCTAATGATTGGAGAAAGGCATCAGTAGTCAAATCCATGACTACCTCTAAATGAACGGCTTTGGTCGAGAAGCAAACAAATACAGCCAAGTAAATTTCTATGGCTTTTGTACCTCGTAGACCTGAGACACTGACAGTGAACGGACCAGCAAAATCTATGCCAACTTGCTCAAACGGATAGCTGATTTCTACGCGACCAGCTGGCAACTGACCCATGGGTGGCTGGAATGGACGTGGCTTAATTGAGAAGCATCTATTACATCCGGACAGAACTTTTGTTAAGAGATTACGACCATTGACAATCCAATACTTGGTGCGTAGATGAGCAAGAGTGGCACGAGGGCCTATATGAAGGCAACTCTCGTGAGCATGACGGATCAAAAGTTTGGTCAAAATATCATGCTGTGGAAGAAGAGCAGGGTGCTTGGTCTCATAGCGAAGTGAGCTCAGCTCTAAACGGCCTCCCACTCGAATGATGCCATCATTTGACTTGAACAAGGCCAGCTGCTTCATGAGCTTTGTGAACGGTCGATCATTGATCAGTGCACCATAAATGTCTTGGAAGTGACGCTTCTGAGCACGAAGAATAAGTACCCTATCAGCTAATCGCAGCTCTTCAGTAGTGAGCTGACGGGTTCTTGAATGTGGTTGACGACAGTTCTGAATAAATCGTAAAATCCAGGCTGTGATCCTTCTTAGCCTCGGGTATGAACTATACCGTTCTTCAAATTCAAATGTGGAACTGGTTAGAGCATATGATGCCTTTGATGATCGTATTTCCTCATGAACAGTGGGACAACTGAGGTCTGGACGTATGCGTCTGATCGGCCACTCTGAACGGGGTAATTGGAGCCAAGCAGGGCCTTGCCACCAAAATTGATTCTCGACAAGTTGCTTGGGAAGAGCACCTCTTGAAGCAATATCTGCCGGGTTGTCTTTGGTTGGAACATGAAACCAATGAGCTGAAGGAATGCCCTTGAGAGTTTTAGACACTCGGTTTCCCACAAACACTTTCCAGACCGGTGAAGGGTCAGCAGTCAACCAGGAAAGAACAATAGTGCTATCAGAACATGCCACTATGTGATTATCCGGAACCTGACTAAACTGTGGGCGAAGCTTAGTGTACATTTTTGAGAGCAACTCCCCAGCAAGAAGCTCCAACCTGGGAATCGACTCTGATTTCAAAGGAGCAATTCTAGCTCTGGATATGACAAGACGAACAGTACAATGATCTTGAACTTGGCTAACATGGTAGATGACTGCGGCATATGCTTTTTCTGATGCATCAGCAAAGCCAATGAGCCATTGTTCTGAACAGGTGACATTTATATGACGTGGAATAGCTAGTTCAGTGAGAGAACCCATGGACTCTGCAATCTGTGACCATTCATGAACAAGGTAAGGTGGAAGAATATCATCCCACTCATACTTAGACTGACAAACTTGACGTTGTATGCCACGAGCATGAACAGACACAGGCATGACCCAGCCCAATGGGTCATATATACGACCCACTTGACTGGCCAACTCTCTCTTAGTTTTGACGACTGGTGTAGCAGGGACTTTGAAAAAGAAAGAGTCCGTTTGAGGGTTCCATGCAATGCCAAGCATTTTAAGTGGTTTTTGATCATCATTATTGAAATTGACGGACTGAGCAACATCCAGTCTATTCTCCACTGGAATGCCTCTAAGAACGCTGGAGGAGTTAGAAGCCCACTTTCTTAGTTCAAACCCAGCAGTGGCTAAGAGCTCAATGAGCTGATCCCGAACAATGACAGCTTCAGTACGCCTCTCTCCACCTCCATGAACATCATCTACATAAGTATGGAAGTTTAGCACTTCAGATGCACTTGGAAACTCCTGAGTACCTTCTTGAGCAAGATGTTTAATAACTTTGTTGGCAAGGAATGGAGCACATGTGGTGCCATATGTAACGGTTTGAAGAGCAAAGTCCTTGATTGGATCTTGTGGAGAGGCTCGCCAAACAATGCGGAGCATATCATGGTCCTGAACAAAATGGTTGATTTGCCGGAACATTTGACGTATGTCTGCAATGAACACATACTTATAGGAACGGAATCTGGTGATCATATCTACTATGTCAGGTTGGAGCTTAGGACCGGCATGTAAGATCTCGTTGAGTGAACGTCCATTAGTAGTTCTTTGAGAAGCATTAAAGACAACTCTGATTTTTTCAGGTGGATCATCAGAACGGTGAACAGCATGGTGAGGAATATAGTAGTTAGGCTGATCGCCAGATGGGGGAGGGACGGGCCTCATGTGCCCTAGTGAGAGATATTCGTACATAAATGCTGTGTAAGCCTTGGCTAGAATGGGGTTGCGTGATAGTTTAGTCTCTAGCCGATAGAGTTGTCTTAATGCAATGTGACGAGACACACCCAAAGAGCGGCGGTCCTCCGAGAACAAGAGGGGTACAATGTAACGACCATTTTCATCACGTTGAACTTGCTCATTGAACATTTTGTCAGCTTCAATTTCCGCAGGCGACCAAGGTAATACTTCTTCTACAGATTCGATTTCAAACATTTTTCGAAGTAAATCGTCAGTTCTGTGGTCTTGAACTGTAGGAACTGATACAATTTCAGGGGAAGCATTTGGAACGATTACCCACTGAACGTGACTGGGCTGAGAGCCTGAACAGCATGGCAGAGACCGGAACAGATTAAATAGTTTCTTATGAGGAAACGTTTCCTCTTGAGATGGAACAATAGAAAACAGATTGCGAACCACTGGCAGGGCAGTAGATTGAGCACCATTGATCAAATCGTTCTTTTGTAAACGATGGCTGTAACGCCTCTCATTGTCAGAACGAGCCGGTTTCGGAAGCTGAAGAGGAACAGTAACTTGAGACATAGCTTCTGGAATAGCCGTTGTAGTAATGAAAATTTTTCTCATAAGGCGCTTGATTTGATGTAAAACGGTTTTTAAGTACTCAGGAGAGCCGGGTTTTGAGGACCTAGGAACAGCCTTATGAAATGATCGAAACTGTCCATGAGAACTCGTAGTGAATTCACATGAACTTAAATTGAGTCTTTTTACCTGATGAGAAGACACTGGAAGATCACTGTCAAAAATTAAAACACTAATCTGATCATTAAATCTCACTGCTGTAGATCGTTTGTGATGAGCCCTACCGAGAACCAACCATCCGAGTTCAGAATTGAGTAACCACGGAGAAGTACCAATGGGTTTGATTATTGGTCCATGTACTAGTTGCATGAACAGGTCAACCCCGAGTAAGACGTCGACCGGACTACGACGGTTATATTTGGGATCAGCGAGAACGTTACGACGTGCGTCAATATGAGACCATAAGTTTTCTTCTATTGATCGAGAAGGGAGTTGATCAATGACACGATCCACGACATGAGCAGTGAGAGGGAGAACACGACCAGATTTTGTATGTAAAAATGCTGAGGCTATGTATTTGACAGGTTGATTGAAATGTCCAACTCCAGTGATCCTATTTGTGGTTTGACGTAAGGCGAGCTTAGTTTGAGTGGCAACATTAAAGGATATGATATTGACTTCAGAACCTGAGTCAAGTAGAGCACGAACAAGGTATTTGGTTTTTCCATCAGGGGAGATCGTTATCACAGCAGTGGGTAAAAGACCATTTGACGTTTGGAACTTGAAATTGGAACGGTACTGAAGTCGAGGAGTATCATCTTGGAGAACGGTTTGATGTAGAACGGTAAATGATGACGACGAAAGGTGATCTGAACTAGTAGTACCAATGGAGCGACTTCGCAGGTTGCTGATAGGACGATTCTTGGTCTTGCGAGCGGGAGAGGATGATTGACGGGACTCATATTTGCCATGGGAAAGTGGAACAGCTGATGGGACCATGTGAGCAACCTTTAATTCTTTTTTAACGAACGAAAATAGATCTGATATTGTGGGAATATCATCCCGACCTTCCATCTCTTCTCTATTAAATTTGTCCTGTAATTCTGTTGACAATGACGGAAACAGGAGTTCGAACATTAGGAATCCTACTTGATCATCTGTGGGAAGGGCATTTACAGAACGAGTCCAATTTTCTGCCGCAAAAAGGAATTTTTCTAGGTCGTGGGCGTTCGAATTTTTCACTTTAGGAATAGATGAGCGGTTGGAGAACGTACGTTGTGCAACTCTATATTTTCCGGTATTTTCCGAACAAAGAGCTTCGTAGCAATTGTGGTAGTCCTCCCCGGTAGCACTACATCCAGAAATAACTGAACGCGCCTGCCCTGAAAGTTTCGATGACAATGACTGAAACTTTATCTCATTGGGTAACATCGGGACATCATGAACGGCAGTATTGAAAAGTTTTATAAAGATTGGAAATTCAGTGACGTCACCACTGTAAACAGGAACGGTCGGAAGCATAACGTTCATAAGTTGAACTGCTTCTAGGATAGAACGGGGCGAACGTGGTTCAGTTTGAATGACCTGATCAATTGAGACTGATGACTGTTCATCATCCATGGTGAAATAAGGGATCAGTAGGGAACGCAAATCTATGATCTGATCGTTGAGAAGCAGTATTATGCTATCATTCATAGTGCTTTTATCAATTTCATCCATGAGACTTTCGCCTTGATTCAACATAGATTGAACAATTTTCAAAATACCAGCACCAGAAGTACTAGTGGCCAATAGTGAACATACTCGCTTTGACCATGAGCGAGCTCGGCGAAAAATAGTGAGCTCGTCAGATGAACACAGCGCGATAACTTCCTGCGCAAGTGAAATGATCTTGGGGTGGTCGCTAGACATGATTGCGGTAAACAATGTTGAGTTGACCCGTAACTAAATTTGTATGCTAGAAGGCAGTGGCAGTGAACAATGGATGAACAAGATCAGGCCAATGGATGTCGAACAAGTGAAAAATGGGCGAGACTATAGCGCCTTCAGCGGGAAGCAGTTAAAACACCCAAGTCACAAGCTAAAGACTGAATTTCAAATATAGGAAATATTTCCTCTGAGTGTTGAACAGAAACAGAACGTGGATGACGAACACAGATCAAAGTTAAAAAGCAGTGTTCTACTTACAGTTTTTGCAGAACGTAATCCTGAGCATTTGGTATAAGTACTCACAGAACTTGGGAAACTTCACAGAAACTCACTGCACTGGTTTTAATAGCGCGCGCGTCAATGCGGCTCTGTATTAGTATCGCACAATTTCGGACTATGCTCGAAATTCACGAAATTCATCCCGGGTTTCGGCACCAAAAAATGAACGACCTCGGTCGCGATTTCTTATAGTTAACTTACGATCTCACAGAAAGAACAATTACATAGCTTGCAGGTAGTATACGTATAATACTTATAAACATTAGAACGGTCATTAGAACATTTTGAGAGCTAGAATGTGACATGAACAGTTAAAACAAAGCAAGCAACGAGCGGACCAAGAAAAAAGGTGAGAATGACAATTTGACAAAAAACAAAACAAAAGACGACTTGACAGATGGTTGGCAATAATAATGTACCGGCTCGCCCCAAGCGGAGAATGTCTGCATTTTCATATTCCTGTCAGCGAGGCTGACCATATATATTTATTTATTCATTTATATATGTATCATTCCAGACGATAACTCTCCTTAGGATTGAGATAAAAATAAAGCTATTCAAATGAAAGAATGAGTTCGTTGGCCAAAACTTTCTGAGCTTGAAATTTACATCTATTGCTGCATCAGGATGTCCTCAAACTGCTCGGTATTGAAGAAAAATCACTAATTCAAGCCAAAAAACATCTAAAATTCGTTTTTCCGAAATCAATTTTTTGACCAAGTATTTGAGAGCGACATTTTTTGTTGTACCTGTGATTGACACCCTACGATTGATACAGCAATTCTCCTGCAATAAATGATTCCTTGTATCAACAAAACATTTTAGCTCAAAATGTTACAAATAAATTGAGCATTTGAACTTATTTTCATTAATCTAAATATAAAATTAATATGCGTATACATAGAGACAAAGCTGAAAATATCACAGGATGTTTCATCACAAAATAGGTACAATGTTTTCATGATACCATAGGCACAGTACGATTCTAATGGTAAACTAGCAGCTTGTGAGTTGCTATGTATTTATATAAATATAAAAAATAAAGGACGAATAGAGGTCCATATTTACTCCACTGAGGCGAGCATCAGTTTGGGAACTAGGTAGTAATTGAAATTTGAATTTTCACATGTTATCTTTGATTATTTCCAAAAAATGATAGCATAAATGCAAGCTACACAAAAAACTGATTGGGAAAACCATGGAAACAATCGAATTTGAAAATGTGGAGGGCATGATGGAGCAGAATAAAACGCTTGTAAGCGTAAGGAGGTAAACCTCCTTAGCAAAATCACAAGAAATAGCACCAAAGAAATTACAACACGAGGTTATGTTGGGTAACCTTCTCCAGATTTCACAAAAACCCGCCTGAAACCTTTTCCCGCCTCTATACTTTACTGAGAAGTTATTTTGCCTCAAAATTCAAATGGATCAAGCCCGTAAAACACTTTTAAATGCCTTATTATTAAAACTTCTTGGTGAGATGTCAGTCACTGGGTCCCTATCAATCACTGATCCCTCCACACTACCCGTTTGGAATTTTCATTATTCGATTGTTATCAATAAGGCCCGATAGAACGGTCACAGCACCATACCCGCTTGAAGTCACCAATTTCCCGGTCCGATAAATTTTAACGGCTCACCCGTTTGATTATCAAGAGGACATTTTAAAAGACCCGTTCAGAAATGGTCCATCCAATAAAAAAAAGAAGCTCGATACCGTCTTAGAGAACCACACCACCCGCTTGGATCGACGGACAACCGCTTGGATTCCTATCGGGAACTCTAATTGATGTATTGTTTACTTGGCAAAACTATATTTTACAGAGGTCAGGAACGAAATCGATTGTTTTTGGTAACACATGGATTTGAACATTATTTGGTAGCATGTAAGTATTTGTAAATCCTGGACACAACAGCTTGTTCTTATGATCTAGTAACTCAAATTCATGAAAAAAAAGGAGATCATTTGTCAGGGAGACTACCACAGGATGCGAAGAGCCTCGATCATCGGGATTGAATCCATGGGAATGTGTTAACCATTCCCTGTTCTACCATGGCACCATTACTGCCAATTCACGCGTCCATGTTTCCACTGAACGCGCAACGAACATAATGAATTCATTGATGAAACCCACAGTAGTGGATCAACCACGCGCATCAACGAACGCTGTTTGCAAACAATACTGAACGTGGAGTGGGTGTTCACACTGTACAAGCTTTTGAGTTCACAGACCTTTGCAATCCAGTTAGCAAACATTAAGCGCTCAGGGGAAATGGGGATCAATTTTCAATTTTTTTTTGTAAATGATGCTTACTGGTTGATTCATATGCAAGGTTGCTCCACAATAAGTTTAGTTATTATTACTAGATCTCAAAAGCTAAAGAATTAGGGTACACATTAATGCTGGCCCTCACAGATCAGTAAAGTGGAACGAACCGAAGTACGTACTTACTTTTTTCTAGGCAATCGATGAATTATTATCAACTGTCATTTGAAGAGCGATGGAAGACTTGAAGATGAATAGCCGCTCTCGATGGCATCTCACCTACGCGAAATGACGCAACAAGAAATGACCTGACCTTCCAGAGAGAAGCTACCGATCATGAGAATGACGAGGACTCCCGAGTAACGCTAACGTTACGCCACGCTTCCGAAGCGATGACCGCAGCCTTCACTCTTCTTCGCTCTAATGAGCCCGCCTCTTTGACTCCGAGGTAAACGAACATAACCTTCCCATGTCGAGCGTCTCACGAAGCATTTTTCAACCCCTTAATGGTCATGGGCCCCTCCCCGTTAAAAAAGTGCCTAGTTACAAGAACGGTTGCCCATCTTTATGCATTTTTTACCGATTCATTCAACGTGCCGGGCACATAGTGTTTCTCAGCCATATTAGGGGAATTAATGATGTTGGAGCACGGAGCGGTATGACGAAGACCTTTTCATATCCTGATTGCACTGAAAAAGCTCATAGGCTTCGCTAATAAGCGATTCTAACCTGATTTACTTGGCATTTAGTGCTCTCGTTATGAGCTTCAGTTATTCTTGATACCCGTCACATATTTTCTGCGAGTTCCGATGCGAAGGATCTTGGATTTACACTGATAGGACATCCACGCAATTCTTCAAATTCTTATAACACAGGAACGTGATCACGGACTCTTGAACCTTTGTAGTGCTGCGTGAGGTTCCTACGTAAATTATTCTACATATATCGTGATTAGCTGCTTTTATTCTGGCAAGGTGTTTGTTCTATCAGTTCTCACTTGATTCCAGTAGCATAGGGAAAATATCAGTTCGATCCCGGCAGTTTTGGAGAATTGATGATTTCGGTACGTGGACCACACCAAGGCGATCTTAAAAAGTACCTTCCCATAGGATGGTTTTTCGTTAAGACGTTTTAATTTATTTACAACAATAGCATGGTATTCATTGTGATGAATAAAGCATGTCTGATATGGATTGGACCTGAAATGGATTGGAAATAGAAATCCAAAATTATTGTGAAATAAGAAAGATCTAACTAGTTTGAAACACGGGTTCACACCACTTCAGAGTCGAATGTAGGTGAGGTTAACCGAATACAGCCTCGCTTGGCTTTTCATCACATATAAAGGGGACACATCAAATCTTTCAGCTTCCGCTTGAAGCCTGTTTGTTCTGTACGATAGTTTGTTGTCGTCATCTGTTTTAGCACCCTTCTTCCAAATTGCGGATACATAGTGCGGCCTTCTGATGAACAGTCTACTGTTGAGCCGGAGAGGAGTGAAAATGGGCAGTTCCGCTTCTACAACGGTGATAAGCAGTAGCGCAGGCGAAAATTTAGCACTTCAGCTTGGTTTTATGCGAGCAGATCGTGTTACTTGATTGCCACAAGAGGCCATCGATTGACACGAGCAAACCCTCCCCTTGAACCTAGGAGAGTGTGCCGATTGGACTGAAATTAAATACGGCCACTAAAAATTAACACGTTCCTACGTTAGGCTTAGCAGAATACTTCTGCTAAGGAGCTTCTTTAGTAGTGGAAAGAGCGTCTGGGCGCAGTGCAAGTAGCCATTTCATCTCTAACTCAGCAAATAAGTACAGTAGTAGGTTAATTGAAAGTACTGTGTAGCCAAATGGCTAGAATATCTGCCAATGGTGCATGAGATCACGGGTTCGAACCCCATTCAAACTAAAAATTTTCCTTCAAATTTCACTATTATCGTTCCGCCACCCTGATACTAATCTATACGTCCAACTAAACTGAATTTTTACTAAAGGATTGACTACTTGATGGTACGTGTTTTTTAGATCTATGCTAAAAACTGATCTATGCCACTGATCTATACTAAAAACTGATTCGTGTAAAATCTCTCTGGGCGTGGTTGTAGACGAGCTTACATTAGTTATGACTTGTTAAAATAGGATTCTTCGGAAGGGTTCGGGAGCTCTCAGAACTTCTAGGTTCGTCGCGCTGCCCCCAGACGCTCCTGTTTCAATTGAGCTTCGGCGATGGAAGCTATAACTTTGTCAAATTTCACGGGGGTTAATAACATTGTTGACCTCACTCATAAAACTCCCATCGTACCACCCACCATCTAAATCGGGCAAGGAGGAGAGACTATAGCAAGTCCTGTCATAATCTACTTTCACTATTTGATAGGGTCCGAGTCAACATATTGAGTTTGCCGCTGATTCAGTTTTGTCTGACTGCTCAATGAACCCATAAACCATCACATGTTTCAGCAAGTGGAATATAAAACGGAAGTTAGTGAAAAACGTTGTCTATTTCCACGAAAAATAAAGAGTTACAATGTTAAATCGATTTCGACGGTTAGGCCATCATCAGTAACAAACAATAACTGAACTTATTGTTTGTTAGTGATGAAGGCCTAACCGTCGAAATCGATTTAAAATTGTAACTCTTTAAAACGGAAGTTAGTGAAAAACGTTGTCTATTTCCACGAAAAATAAAAAGTTACAATGTTAAATCGATTTCGACGGTTAGGCCATCATCAGTAACAAACAATAACTCTCAATAAGTTATTGTTTGTTACTGATGATGGCCTAACCGTCGAAATCGATTTAACATTGTAACTCTTTATTTTTCGTGGAAATAGACAACGTTTTTTCACTAACTTCCGTTTTATAATGGGTTTCCACAACTTCGTCGCGAGTGATTTAGTTCGTGTAACTCTTTATTTTTCGTGGAAATAGACAACGTTTTTCACTAACTTCCGTTTTATAATGGGTTTCCACAACTTCGTCGCGAGTGATTTAGTTCGTAAGTGGAATATCATCAGTAACAGAAGTCCAAAACCTGATCCACCTATAGGTAGGTTGAGAAGACGATGATGTTTACTCAATGCCTTACTCACGAGCTGGTACTGAAGTGATGAGAGTCTGGTCGACTGTTTACAGTAAAACCCGGTTATAAGATATCGGCTACAATATAACCTTCTACAAAAGATATGAAATTTATGGGCCGTCCCTTTGAACACGTACAAGCGGCTGATTCGTCGTCTAGGTTTGTTTTCAGTTAGAGGTCCATTACCAATGTTTCAAGTGACTTCAAGAATAAACGTTTCAAGTCGATTTCACAATTTCCCACCAACTCTCCGGAGTGCTGAGAAAGTAATAGACCTGTTCAAATCACCCCTTTTAAAACCCTTTTAAAATAGCAGCGACCCCCACCGACCGCTCAATCAGATTAGAACGCGTCGAAAAGGCGAGCTCGAGGCGCGGGCTCGTCAGCCCTCGTCAAATTTCACGCCGCCTTATCACGCCCGTATCTCTCCTCTATAGTCGCCTCTCACTTCGACATAATAATATCTTATTAAATTAAGAAAAAAAAAAAAAAAATGAACGAGCTCACCTTGGAAGGAATTAGCATAAAACTCCCGGGACAGTCCGCGCAAAACTTATCAGCCTCATCTTTGGCGTTTTGAGCTACAAAATTTTTTCGTGTTTTTTCGCGTTTCGCCGCTGCCCGCTATCGTAATATCTCTTATTTAACTAATGCCAAACGTGTCCACCGATATTTCACGATGACGCATTCTAATCAAATTATAAACTTTTTTGTTGTTGTTAAATATTAAAAACACCTTCCACGGAACGCGTAATTACGTTGTTTATCTATCAAGGAAATCACGGGTTGTCAGGTTTGCGGCGACCGCGTCAAAGGCGTTTGAAATCAATTCTAATCGAAAACAGGGAAAGTATAATATTATGATACTCTTGAAAAGTAGGTCGTTGTGAAGGTGCTACCGTCGGCGTCGTACATGAATCTTAATTTTCGCAGCAGTTCAACCCAAATGAGATCAATCGAGTTTTTTCCCCTCACCGAATCTGAAGTCACCGGCAACGATAAATCGCAAGGTTGGCAAACTAGTTGGCGTTCGGGAGATTTATGAGTGAATTATATTGTAGGACTTGAAATTAATATTAGGGATAGTAGCTATCTAACATTATTTCTTTTTACAGTTGTAGATTAATGTAGGTAGGCATGAGTATCTAAGTAGCATGTTCTAGAACATGGGCATCCTATGAAAGGCGGGCGCATAAGCGAATTTTAAAGGGAATTGTTTAAATTGCACAATATTCGAACATCCAACATTTTTTGAAAATTATTCGTAGCTCATGGAATTATCTCGAGTTACAATTTCTCAACAATAACTCATCCTAATGATTTTTGCTTGGAATACGCTTTTACCGGGACCTTAAAGAAAAAAACGTCACGAAAAAACGAGACTAAAGTAGCGGCGGATCTAATTTCTTTGCTATTTATTTATTCAAGCACGGGCTTTAGCCAAATTTACAAGAGGACTATTCATAATTGAAAGATAATAAATTAATAGATTTTACAATATAAACAAGTTGGATTGATAGTATAATATACCTACATAAACAAATTGGTAAGTAATGCAGGCATTACAGGAACGACCCTATGAATGGATTGTATATAATTTTGGTGAGAATCAAAATAAGTGAGAAAAAAGGAGCATTTCTCGAAAATCCCCACCCCCATATACCTATTTAACCCCTTCACCGACACTATTTGAAACTTCCGAGGTTGCATAACTGGACTAAAATCTGGATCGAACATACAATATAAACAGTCACGAAAAGTCTGATGAATATAATAAAAATATCACGATTTTTCGTTAATACCCCCTCCATTCACCCCTTCCATGGGGAAATTTGAAACTCCTGTTACATTTTCCAAAACTAGGCTGAATTCAAAGCTGAATAAAAAAGAATCACAAAAATTGGACGAGAATAGTTAAAACATCATGATTTATCAGTATTACCCCTTCCATTCACCCCCTCTCTTGATGAAATTAGAAAATCTTGACGTACTTTCCAAAACCATATGGAATTCATAATGAAACTAAATTATAATCACGAAAATCGGTAGAGATTTGTAGATTGGGCAGAGCTTAAAAAAATCCGAAATCGAATCCGAAATTTCCGAGGTCTAGACACGTCTTGACTGAAATTGGAATAGACGAAAATGGGAATCACGAAATTCGGTTGAGAACTGTAGCGTAGGTAGTGTCGACCAAAATTTTTGAAAAAAACAAAAAAAAAAAACATTTTTTGTTTTGTTTTACTCTTTCTATTTTCCCTATTCCATCTTGACATGCAAAATTTCCGAGGTTTGTTGCACAACTAGATTAAAATTAGGATAGATCAAAGAAAGAGTCTCGAAAATCAGTTGAGAATTGTGGCCTGGGTAGAGGCGACAAAATTTTTGTCACACACCACACGCACACACACAGACATACACCTATGGATTTTTTCACGGATTCGGTCTTAAAATAATTCGGTCTTAGAATGGACTGAAACGGATTTGTATGCGGTTATTTTTTATTTATTTTTTCTCATGAATGGTTTGTCCCCTAACCCCTTGGATTAATTACGATAGGCGTCTCTCTTATCAACGAAGCCTTGCCTATAAGACATATAGCTTCAGAGGGACGTACTAAAAAAAGAGGACCCTAAGATCCCTAATCACAGATCTCCTGCTTAGAAACCGCCCACCGATACTACAGTCATAGGCTGTAGGAGAAACAGAACGCGAGAAGGAAATCAACATATTGCACCTATAAAGCTGAAATTCGAAATAGGGGCCTCTTGGGGTGTCTAGGAACAAATCATGAACTTTAAAACCTCCAGATCAGCTGAGTGAGATCCTGAGCTGTTTTGTGCTATTCAACGCATGGAGCTGAAATCCGGAATAAGTGCTCCTTGGAGGTCTAGAAACGTTGTTTACTTATCCCCTGGTTATCATGTTATATTATTGTAATCACGTAGATTTGTCTGCAAGGCTGGTTTTTCTTTTTCATTAAATTGTTCCATTTATGAAATTCTGTACCTATATTGGAATCTATTGCTATCATGATTCGTAGTCACAAATACACTAGGTTCTCCTAACTCAATCTGGTAGTTACAAACCTCCTCGTTCCCAGCCGTCTGCACAGCCCTTTAGTCCACTGAATCCACCAAGACTCTATGTTGTTCCCAAATCACATTTGAAACTGGTTTGTTTATTCCAATGAAAGAGAGATAACTTACAATCGAGCAATGGATTTTCGGTCCAAAACATATTATGAATATACATCCATCAAATGTGTACAATATTTATAGTGATGTTCCTTGATGATAGAATTGATAAGCGAAAATTTAGAACTGCGCATCCTTCCCTTCCCTTGCACTTACTAACGTCCGGTGTCGCCATCCATTATTGACTAAGAAGTTAATGAGTAATCTCGAGTCAGTAGCAATGAATTATTAATCAATAAATTATTGTGTGCGCTTTGAGTTCATGAGGAACCTGACATCATAATTCGCATTATTGCTGATTGAAAGACCGAAACGAATCATCTCCCCAATAAAAATCCCTCTTTGGAATCCCATCTGACATTCCCCGCTCAGATGCCCAGCTGCACCAGGGACCGGCCCTCCTGCATTGAGCAATATTTGCTTTTTACCCAGCAGTAAATACGCCGCTCAAATAAAAACTCAAATGTGATCCGGGACTTGACCTTTGCTCAGCCGCGAAAGCAATCAAGGAGGATCGCTCCAAGTAGACACACACTAACGAAATGCAAATCCAAGTAATTCAAGGCGCGACTCAAAGGTCATTCATAGAAACATTACCTCTTCTTGAAATGGGGCTATGAAACGCGGAGTGGTAAGAATATTGCCATTTATCATCCAGTTTATTATTTATTGTGAATGATTCGATAGGAATTGGTGTCGACGTAATATCACCAATAATCGTTTCAGCTGCTGGACTTACGATCAATATCAAAAGAACGTGCCGATTCATAATCATAACCGATGATCGCTAGGTTTGTGATTGCTTTTCAATATTATCAGCTGTAAATCGAAGTTGTGGAGAAAAACGGAGCGTAACGGGATTTACTGGTCGTTTTCATCGAGACCGTGATTGCTCAATACCTACTAATAATATCCGGAATTGATAACCGGTGGTGCGTCTGCGTGATGTTTACGTTCCATAAATGAGTTTTACGGCACCAACCAATTGATTTTCATTTACCCAACACAAAATTATTTAATAGGCAAAAACTGCGATATTATAGCAGTTATAGAGGGGTGCAACTACGGAAGGACATTTAAGAGTTAGCTTTCATATATGGGACTTAACTTTCAATGTAAACATTAATAGATTATCCACCCGAAGTAGGTAGGTAAGGAGAGTTGAGTGCATTTTGCTTTTAATTCTATCAACGGATGCTCCGTATTCCCTTCTTTAAAATGGAAAATCGGTACGTTCCAAAATGTAACATCCACCCACGTATTAGGTATGTGGAAACCTGATACCGTTCCATGTCAGTCCGCATCTTTATATCGGACTCTCAATTTCATCAAGTTTTTATTCGATAGTCTGTAATAAAACTTCCAGGAATCAGGAGGTGTAAGCTTCATGTTTTCTCTGAGCAACGCTTTTGACGAACCATCTTTTCAGCAAAGTAACGACTTTCTAAGTTCCTGATAGACCAGTACGATAGGAAAGTACATAAAGCATTTCGATGATCTACCTATACATACGAGAAGTCCATGTGCCACCCCCAACTTGGCAGATGTATTTCATTCTGTTTTAGCATACAATGTTTGGTAATGGGATTTTGGCAACTGGACTGACGTATTTGTATGTTTTTGGTATAGCATGAATTACTTAGAGATAAAAACCAGAAGAATAAAACTATCAATGTCACATGGGCTCCCAAGAAAAGACAAATAATAGCATGAAACACCACACATTTGGATTCGAGATTTTGATTTTGATTTAGAGTCGACTTGATTTTGGTTGGAGTTCCTCATGAGGCTTTCTCTAATTGCAGAAGAAGGTTTTAAAAGCAGCCAAATCAAGTAACTATTTCTTCTTGGCTGAATAAATTAAGAGTTATTTGTTTAAGTTCCTGGGATGGACACGCAACACCTGGAATAATAACGTTTTGGTTGATCATTTTCAATGACGAACCTTTGAAATCTACTAAGAAAAAAAAAGAACTTCATCAAAATTGCTGGTTACGTTTTCAAGGTAATAAAAAAAAGAAAAAACAAGTCGTCCATCCCCGATGGAAACATTTATTACGAAACCCCCAATCATGAAGTATGACCGTATGAGCTATGAGTAAATTTCATGTTTTATAATTTTCATAAGAAAAAAGGATAACTTCATAATTGTACTAAAACGTCGCTAAAAATCACATCTTGAAACCAGGATTCCTCGATAAAACACTCAGATCATAAAAATAATATCATTATAATTTTTGGGTGCAAAAATGTGCAAATTATGCACGAAAATTAGTAAATTTGTTTACACAAATGTGATAAAAATTATCATAGTCTGAATATTTGGTTCTGCGTTAAATATGCAATTTTATAAAAACATTCCCGATCGTAACAGGAATAATTTTTGTGTCTAGACCTATGTTTTCAAGAGCGTCACGCTTTTTTCTTGTCGCGTTATTTCGACATGTTACTTTTCTAATGATTCCCGCTCTCAACGGAACCGTTCCTAGGGAATTGTAACTTCGAGAGCTTTCACCCGACTACAGTCGTTCACCACTCGTTGGAAAGATGAACATTTATGCTTTAATCTTACTTTGTATAAACGTTCCGAAAACGTTGCGAGTTATTACACAATGGTTTATTATTTTAGTGTTAGATAGCCCTTCTACGAAGATCATAGGTCTATAATTATTAATCCCCGTACATAATATATGATCAGAACATGGAACGTCGTACCTCTTAAAAGGGTTAACACCTTTACAGTTCCAAGACCCCGCAATTTCACTCATTACAGTAAATGTTTGAAAAAGTTCACTAGGTAAGGAACGAAAATAGGTTCAGAGGCACCACAGCTGTCTTGTGTATCTGCAAATCCTATGGCTATGGTCATGGAAGTGACAACCAAATGAATGGTCATAGAATATATAAAGTAGAAAATATAAAGTAGTAGGTATAAAAAGTGTGTTGAGGAGACGGGCGTGGATCCGAGGTTGCGAAATGGTCTCGCCCTCTCACCCGGTGCCGAGTGCGGGTCAGGAAGATCAGGGACGCGGGTTGTAGGGCAACGGAGCCAACGAAGTTGTTGGCCCAATGGTCAGGGGTTCCATTCATCTTTATCCTCAGAAGGTATCAGGTCTATCAGTATCATCATGATACCACTCTGTCGGTTTCATCAGGGTTTCACACTGTCAGTATCATCAGGGTATCACACTGTCAGTATCATCAGGGTATCACTGTGTCTGTCACTCTCACGTCCAGTCCGAGGCCGCCACAAAAATTTTTTCGACTTCAATCACGAACACAAAGATAATATCCCACACGTGAATAATTTTTTTTTTTTAAATTAAATTTTCAATCATGACATTTGAAAATAGTGAACAAATTATAATTAGTGATGATTTAACGTTCTCGCCAACGGCGCTCTTAAATTGTACTATAAATCAAAAATTCGGGGAGTTATAGTAATTTGGGAGACGTAAGATCAAAAACACGAGAAAATTAAAATTGCTACAACTCCCTTAGGAAGAGGTTTCTAGAAAACGCCCGGGGGGAAATTTTTTTGCAATTTTGATTTGGAACCTTAGCCACTAGTGCACCGAGAAGAGAGACATAGAATGGACTAGTGATCCGCTCAAAAGGGTTATCTAATAATGAAGTAATCAAAATGTGTGTGATAATTTGAGTGTTGAAATCTATTGGAGCTGAATTGACTCAAAATAATTTTTTCTTTAAAATTTGTTTACTAGGAAAGAAGAAACAAACTTGGGGAGGGATCCTTCCTTTTTCCGTGCACAACCCATTAACCACATTGGACATGGATACAACACGCAACAATAATCTGGATGTTACTGGTATAACAAGACGTTACGAAAAAGGCCTTTCTGTCCTTAGATTGTTTTTTTTTAATTGTTATTTTATTAAACTTCTTCAGGAATTGGTGCTTGTTCAGGGAGATGAATTTGAACTGTCCGAATAAAGGAACATTAGAATACACTATATCTTTTATTAATTACAAGATTATTGGATCACCTTCAAGAAGTTGAAGGTAATATGTGCTGTGTGTTGGGTATGCTATGTACTGCATATGTGCTGGGTGTGCTATGGGCTAGAAGTGCTAAATGAGTTAGCCCTACAATGACCAAGGCGTCGATGGTGGTAGGATAGGAATCGGTAGCTTAAGAGGCGGATGATTCAGAGTGTAATGACAGCCGGGGGTCCTTCCTGGTCCTGGGTCCTGCTGGTGGCACAAAAGCCCTATTGTTCGGGCGGCAAGTCTAATGAGCGGGTAGCCACCTCAAATAGGAGACGGCATCTGTCGAGACGCTCGTAAAACCCGCGACTATACTCCAACCCGCCGAAGTCATTCGACTTAATGCCGCGGCTCTGATGAGAGTGAGAGGGCTTGAAGAATTTTTCCCTCCCCACCAGCTCTCAAGGGCGGTAATAGAATCAATAATAGGGCGTTCGCAGGCGGTTTCCCGGTAGGTAAGTACCTACGACAAAAAAAGTCAATCACCGTGGATTCAAATTGGCTCCATAAAAGACCTCGTAACGGTCCGTATTCTTGAAACAATTCAGCTGCACTAGGCGGTTGAAAGTGAAATTGACAGAACTGAATTAGACCCCCCAGAGACTCAGAGATATGTCGTCACTCAGATAGAGTGGATGATCAATCGAGCAGAATGATCTCACATTTTTTCAATTGATGAACGGAAACACCTGTCGATTGGGTTGGTCTATAACCACAAAACCAAGTTGTAGTTTTATTGCATTAGTTTACAGACAGATCTGGGCATCTACACGTATTATTGAAACTACTTTCAGCGACCCTCCACAGCGACCCAAAGATTTATTGTGGATGGTGTCCAAGCTGCATTAACCTAATGAAAAGGTTAGAAATAGAATTAGGGGATGAGACATCGTTTCCAAGGGTACTGTGTCTGATTCGATCAACTGCATCACAATAGCGCATGATATGTTCAGTATCCACTGTTTCTGATTTACAGAAGTGGCAGGTATTCGTTGTTACTTTCCCAATTTTTTTCAAGTAGTATAGAAGTGAGCTATGACCAGTTAATAGGTCTACGAGTATGTTGTCGTCTTTCTTATAAATGGCTACTTGATCAGTCACTTTCGTAGTCAAGAATAACGCAAATAGTGGCTAGGCACCCAAGACTAGATGCTTAGACGCATCAGGCGTTTGTTCAGGTGTCCAGTAATTTGGCGTGGATTAATCGGATCCCGTGTACCAAAATCATCATTCATTATAACTATTTAGACGCACCTACGGAAAGGAACTTGATAAATAAACACCCCTATATACTTTCCACTAGTCCTTCAGCAGTTGACGAAATTGTATCTATATTAATAAAATCGTAAGTATGTCTGTCTGTAGATTGATTGGAATCATGAAACTTTGCGTTTCTTTTCTGTTTCATGCTATTTGTAGACAATTGGTACCATTTTCTCAATTTTTCTCTGTCTGTCCGTATGTTTATCCGCTTTTCACGATTACAGGGGTCATTGGACAACTGGTATGAGTGGTAGGAAACATCTGTATCAGTCCAACTTAAATTATAGGCTATTTGAAGTTTTTTTAAATTGAGCCAGAGGAGGTGTTTTAGGGGAGGGGAGGGGGTGAAATGGGGTATCTTGGAAACCATTGAACGAACTGGGGATCTGATAATGCGAATATGTTTGGATTATTCTAGCTTGAATCACAGGCTAGTCGACAATTTTCAAATCTACCTCACAGGAGGTATTTTAGGGGAGGAGGGGGAGAATGAGGTATTTTTGTCATCACTGAACAAACCGGGGATCTGAGTGGTGGAATATGTTTGGATTTCTCTAACTTGAAACACAAGCTACTTAAAAATTTCTAAACCTGACCCATAGGGGGTGTTTTGAGAGAGGAGGAGGGTGAAATGGGTTATCCTGGACTTCAGTAAATAAGAGACGTGATTATTGAAATATGTTCGGATTACTCCAAATCGAATCGCAGGCTAGGTACTTGGAATTTTCAAACCTGACCATTAGGGTTTTTGGGGGTGAATTGGTGTTATCTTGGTCATCACTAAATAATCTGGAGTTGATTGGTAAGAATAGTTTGAAATACTCTTATTTGAATCGCAGACTACTTACGTTTTCCAATCTAACCCATAAAGGGTGTTTTGGGGGAGGGAGGAGGGGGTATCGTGGATATCTCTGAATAAACTGGGGACCTGATTGCTAAAATATGTATGAATTACACTAACTAAAATCACAGGCTAGAAATTTTTTAAAGCTGACCCAAAGGGGGTTTTTTCTTGGAGGAGGGAGGTGGGGGGAGGGGGGGGGGGAAATGAGGTATCTTGGAAATCACTGAGTATACTGATCAAATATGTTTGGAATATTCCAACTTGATTCACAAACTACTTGAAATTTTCAAATCTGAACTATAACGGGTATTTTGAGGGAGAGGTGGGGGTGGAATGGGGTATCTTGAACATCACTGAATAAACTGAGGACCTGATTGATAAAATAAGTTTGGATAACACTAACAAACCACAGCCTACTTAGAAATTTTCAATTCCGGCCCATAGGGGTGTTTTGGGGGAGGGGGTTTGGAAATGGGCATCTTTGACATCACTGAACAAACTTTAGATCTGATTGGGCGAATATGTTTAGATTGCGTCAACCTCAAGCACAGGCTATTACAATTTTTTCTAACCTCAACCATTGGAACGTGTTTGGGGTAAGGAAAAAAAAAAAAAAAAAAAAAAAAAAAAAAAAAAAAAAAGAGGAGGGTGAACCTGTTAGTATATTAATAATAATGGAAACTCTGTTTGTCTATCCATGCTCTACACAGCCAAACGGCTGAGTGGGGAAAGTCTACTGGTGACGGGTTCTTGTTGGGTGTGTCCGAAAGGGATCGTAAGTAATTTTAAAAACTTCTACCCCCACCCGAACCGTGGACTGGATGGTGGGAGGGGAGTGGGGTCAGTTCGTTGAGGTTAGGCAATGACCCGCAAGACCGAACGGTCTTGAAGGAGAGGTCGATTTTTGCCCCTTGCTGGAGGGCGGAAAGGGGTGAGAACCTCGTTTAATGCGTCTTTTTTGCGTCTATTCACACGTCGGGCTTTTTCCTACAAACTCTGGATAGACTCAACAGTAACATCCCATCGCATCTATACATCCCATCCTGATCGAGCGAAGCTAGCGAGAAAACTACACTAGTTTATAATAAACTCGATTTCTTGAAAATATCATTCTTGTTCTCGTATGGTTTTATTGAGAACAGTTTGTTCGACCACCGCAGTTAAAGAGCGGATGTTTACCATGCGTCCAAGTTTATCACTCATCCTCTTTTTCTTTTGACTGCCGAATGTCTGGCCCTTCAGAAGAGCGAACGGATAGACGTACAGTTTAGCGGGTGACTGAGGTGATAGCATTCGATTAATTGAAAATAAATCTATCCACAACCATCATAAAAACTTCGTTATTTCGCAAGTTTTTAAGATCTTTTAATTTCCAACCCCTCAATTTTATCCTTTAGGGTTGATGGAAAGTGATTCCGATGATTCTGGACCAGCTAGATAACATTCGTGATTCGGACCAAAGTTTCATCAAGCTTGATCGATTGAATAGAGAAAAAAGCTATCGCGGACTGAAGGATTTTAAAAAAAATCTTTTTCGGGATTCTACGAATCTTGAAACGCAATCCAACAAATTTTGAAAGAAGAATTGAGAACAAAGAGAAAAAAAAAAGGTAGAGAATTTTGTTATTGAAAATATTTTAACTGTCCAAATGTAATCACCTTCGCAATACCAACTGAAATACACATACTCAAAATCTCACTATTTCATTTCTGCAGCCCCAACAAAGGTGGCATTTTGCCATGAAGATGGGAATTGAATATAATTATCCTGCTCTTACTCGCCTGATATTTCTAAAATCCAGATCTAGACCAAGCGTGTTTCCTTTTTCAACTGGAACTTGTAATAAGAATCTGCTTCGCGTATTAGCTCTAGATGTGTGTGGGAGGATTGCTTCCAGGAGCATCGCCAAGATCTTATGGAACTTTGAGTCCAGCATAGGCTCCTTAGTGAGTTGACGTTCTAATTGGACCCGACAAGGTGAAGTCCTTGTTATTGCACTTGAGGCTGGGCTCTACTGTGATATGTGATATGTAGGTATATGTGCATCTTATCATAGCTTTATTTCACTTTGCTGATAATATAATAGTAATATGTATTTAGTTACAAACCAAATCTCACCATCTGGTCTTAATGATATTATTTAATTTTTAATTTTTTAATCAGCTGCAGAGGTTAAACAGTAGTCATCGCTGTATATGCCCGATGTGGCTGAGTGCGGTAGTGCTTTTCTCTGCTGAATGTTGTTATTGTTGTTTATTCTCCCTCCGATCTGCTGGCATTTATGGCTGAGGCAACATGGCACCCCTTAAAAACTTGTAATGTCTCCATAGATACCTTGTACAATGTCAGTAATGACCACTTTGGTTGAGGTGTGGCTTAAATAATTAAATTTAAAAAAAGAACGATCATATGCTTTACATATAATAGCATGTCGGATTGAGAGCAAGTCGTATTAAGTATTGTAAAGTTTGTGGGCTTGACCAAACTTCGCTACATCTACAATGAAGTTCTGGAAGGGAACATCCATCACAGACCCTCACAATAATATTATCGAAGCGATAAATCTTGAGGCCAGCCGGATCCAACTTTCCATTTTCTTCTCCCACATCTGCTCTGATTTGCCAATAACAAAAAAAAAGCTCCCTTCCCGTCGATTCCTCACGGAGCTCTTTTCTTCGAGTAACAACCCAAACAACCTCTTTCAAAAGGCTGTCGATGTGGACATCTTCTCCTCCCTTCCGCCTGCCCCTAAATCAAAACTGAGCGTGATGAAGCGAGGACAAGGCGGGAGTCACAACTCAACCTTCCATAAGGGGTTTAATTGGAGCCGACTGCTCCTTATAAATGGGCGAACTGGAGCGATCTCCCTCTCCACAAGCTGATTTGTTTACCCGGGAAGACGAAGTCAGGGCGTGGGCGACCGAGCGACGGCTAGAAAGTCGGTCGGAGGAATTAGCTGAATAATGAAGGGGCTCCCATTCGTTATTTATTTTTTTGTGCGGCTTTTTTTCTTTCGGGGGAATTCCAATTTTAAAAAAAGAAGTGTATTTTGTTCCTTGTGACAAGATTTAGATCGTTGTACAACACATCCCGCTTTGCTGTAACCAAAGAAAGTCTGCCGTAGGTGTGGCAAAGTGACTTCTCCGTCTATTTTTCATGACCCTGCAGTTCGAATATGAATGCTCATGACAATAAGAAAGAATATACTATGAGGGATTTACTTCCAAAATAACCAATATCCACTTTTGTTTTTTTTTGTATAATTTTCTATTAGATTTTCAGGATTGGACCCAATTGATACATTAGTTAATTTTTGAACTAAAGAGCTATCAGTTTACTGGGGAAATGAAAGCGGTTAGTTACTGATGACTAGTTTTTTTTATTGCAATTATTTAATTAATAATATAGACATTTACATAATGTATATAAGATCTTATAATGCTGTCATCCCTCCATATGTAAACACTCGTGCTGAGGGATGGAGTTGCTCTCTGCCTATTAGTTTCGTCCGTGATTAGCTACTGCCAAAAATAACAATGACATTGTTACCTCTTTACTTCCTTTCTGTATTTTAATGATACAAATTACTTCTAAAAGTATTAATTTTCATTATTAGTTATTATATCCTAGGTAATATTGATTGCATCCAAAATTATGTAAACTTATTGTATATTGGAAGTTAAGTTGAATGTATTTTAACGTCTCGTTTCCTTTTTTTGCCTGCATAAAATCTTTAACACCAATTTTAAATTTTTTCAATGTTGTACTACCTATTCTTCTGTTAAGGAATTGAACAGCTTAGCGCTCATATAAACATATGAATTTCGCCCATTAGTGGTCAATCTGAAATGAATCCTCAAGAGCTTTTGACCCCTAATTGTAAAAAAATGACACTTTAACAGAGATGAGGCGGTGGGTCTGCTGAATCGGAAAGAGGATTGAACCACGTTGTCTAAATTCTGTAGGATGGCCTGGCAATGGGGCTCCAAACTAACAAAGTCCACTGCTAGGAGCGGTTGGGGGCGAAGGACCTAAGGAACATGGTGGTTGACATGACTTTCCCCTTGTTGATACCTTGCGTCACCCCTTTTGGCTTTAAAGTTCGTTCCCTCACCATCAATCCCACCAATACTCTTCAAAAATTAGAATTATATAATTAATAAATAAATGATTATAATAACGAAACATACAAACTAACAAAAAACCGACAAAACAGCAAAAACACGCCCCCTCAGTGGGTTGACGTTCTATCCGGACCAGACAAGGTCCGATCCCTGTTGTACCTGAGAGCTGCTGAGCTCTACTACGAACTGTGATATTTGATCTGTGATATATTTATATACATCTAGTCGTAGTTTTATTTCACTTTGCTGATTGTATATAGGTAGCATGTATATAGTTATTAGCATATTTCACATCTAGTTTTAGTTGTATTACTTTATTTTTGGGGTTTTTTTCGTCCACTTTGGGGGCTAAGCAGTGGTCATCACTGTACCCCTCACTTCTTCCCCCCTCCGAGTTGCCAATGGAGTCCATGATGGCGCTTCTTTTTAGACACCTTGTTCTGTGCCGCTTATGACCCTTCTGGTTGAGGTGCGGCTTAAAAAAAACTTGTATCCGTCACGGCTGCCCTCATAGGCAACAAAAGAATAGCAAATCGGTAAGGTCATTGTTTTCGTGCTGCGCTCTATCTCAACCTTCTCGTGTTCGGAGCCCCATTCAGAGGTGAGTCGGAATGGGAGTTCAACTGGTAGGAGTGTTTTATATTTCTTTGAGAATTTATAATTCTATTTGGTATGCTATATTATTCTGTATTGTTCGAACATGTTACTTATTTTGTCCAAATCAATTAATCGCATACTTATTAGCCGAACTCGATAATAATCCGCCAGACGGACAATACATTGTCCCCATCGTATTACGTTTATAGGTAAACTGGTGGTTATTTATTTTACTTAATTATTTGAAAACGCACGGCTAATTATCGTAAAATTTTTCAAATAAGGCATGTATTCATTCATTCGTTCATTAGGTATAACACTCAACGGAGGAAACGCACCCACATTTCATTGCTTGGTACAAAGAAAAACTATTCCAGATATATTCCTTTGCAATGCAAGAAATTTCGTAACTGGCAAGTTAGCGAAAATTACACTGGAACCGATCACCGGTACATAAATTTTCATCGAATACATTTGAAGTATTTATTAATTAATTATTACACTAATTCATTTTTAATTCTTCCCAATTTTTCATCTTCTTAATTCTTATAATTCATTCATAATTCTTCTTAATGTCATCTTTAACTCTTCTTTAATTTTTAATTCATTTTTGTTCATTACAGATTTTTTCATTAATTTTGATGATTTTATATTAGGTATTTTCAGTTTGAAGCCAGTTACCGGGTTTTGAGGTGTTGCAGTGACCTTTTTCCAGGCCGATTTCATAACTACCCTTTATCCCTTCTGGGCGTTGGAAAAGTAAACATTCCCAAATCCAGAGCCCGGAATGAGATGCGCGGTAGATTTTGTTTAAACCATTTGAGCTCCAGTGCCGCCGCACCGGCCACTCGATAAACATCTTGTGGACTTCAGATTTCAAGCGATTAGGAGTTCCAGTAATTTTTGGGTAAAGTGCGAGGCTACGTGCTCCAACGGCAAAAAACGGGTGATGCATGCGAGGAACGAGGATTCCTGCCGTGGACGTGACAATGTTTATCACCGTAAAATGTCCTACGGAGATTTTCGGTTTGGCGCGAGAAAAAAATAAAAATAAAGATCCTCGGATAACTGAAAAGGTAGGTAACGTGAGAAAAGTTACACGATAAGAGTGTTTGATATTATTTGTGCAGCGAAGTTCAGTACTCACACAGCCAACTAATACTCAACCACCTGACTGACCTCCCCAAATACCTACTCTTTAGGGTTGAGGCACTCTGAAACAACTGATCAAAGTTCCCCAATCAGCCACTGGAGTGGTTTAGAGTAGTCTCCACTCTTGTTCCCGTGCCAGAAAAGTGACTTGTTACAGGTTATTCAGGTGTTGCACGTCAAGTCTAAGTCTTTGATATTATATGAGCAGCGTTCAACTACGCGTAATCAGTTACTATTCAAATCTCAAAAAAAAAAAAAAGTTCCTCTGATCAGCATGATCGCACGATCGTACTAAAAATTACCTATCGTATCATATAATATTAAATTTGATTGAAATCTGAGTAAAAAGAAATAGTTAAAAACCAATTTTATGGGAAACAACTCATACTATATAAAAGTCGACTATTCAATAAAGGTTTTGGATTTTTAGATTTGTTTTGCAGTTTTTATTTAATTTTTCCGCAAATATTAATGGAATGTATGTACATAATAATGTGCACACATTTTTTAATGTCCAATTTAATTGTCGATAATATTGTTTTAACTAAAGTTTGGCTAAAAATGATCAGTTTAAATTTTTTTTCCGTTTTAGCCATTTTTAGTGATTTTTTAGCAAATTTTTTAATTTGACCAATTTAATGTACTCAAAAAGTGCTGGCCAACGAACTCATCCTTTCATTTGGAAACCTTGATTTTTTGGAACAAGAACGGAATTTTTATTTCAACCCCAACGAAAGTTATCTTCTAGAACGACACTCACTTACGCAAGCGCAAACTTCAGGAATCGTTTCAGAATGCCTCAAAACGGAATTCAATAGAAATTTTTCAAAACTTTTTATTTTAAATTTTTTTGAGCCATTGCAACAGCTTTATTTTCTACAAAAATTCGCTAATAGATGACATTTTATTATAAATATGCCATACTTATAATGATGAAATGTTTATAACATTTTGGCAGTATCTACCCGAACTTCTGGCGAAAGTGGTGCAGGCGAAAGTATTTTTCCTGAGATCTAAGAAAAAAATTATGAAATATGTCTTTGATCGCAATTTTTTTCGCTGTATTCAGGGGAAATGAAGGAGGGTGTAACTTTTCCGTGGGATACCCTGTATATAGAATTCTACGTAGAAGGTCTATCTAATACAGAAATAATAAACTTTTGTCTAATGAGAAATTTTTATCGTTTTCTCACGGGAATTAGGTAAGTATTGAATGGCAAATTGATAAGTAGAGACCTCGTTTCGAGGTGGGTTACGCAACGGAAGGAGACTGCTTCTGGAAAGATGATGTAGACATCAGTAGGTAATCTTTCGGCGTCAACAAGGACGTGCAGTTTGAAACCCTTTCGAGATCCCGGGATATAATTTGCATTCACACTTGGCAGTTGGGTAGTTGTCACTAAGTTGTACCCGCACTTCACTTTTCCTCGTGAAGTAAGTTGAACTCAGCAATAATTCTGCCTACACAAGTTCTATTCGAGTTTTAATGTATGGGAAATCAATAATCTTGAAATAAAGTTAGATGATCTAAAGGCATGTATATGAGAAAGAAGGCTATTTCAGAAGATTTGTTCTGAAATAATTCACAATTTATTGCTTTCTCACTATCGAAGGTAGGAAAGCTTTGCGATCGTCATTGAAGTCAAAAAAATGTTTGTCCACCAAAATCAAAATTTTCACATACTTTTTGCGTTCCAGAGCATGCTTATCAATTTTGGTTCCATGTATATCTGTCAGGTGTCTGTCTGTCTGAGGTAAATTCTTGTCACGTCCAAAACTAAACCAAGTTTCAGTCCGGTTCCAATGAAATTTTCACTTATGAAGGATCACCTGTATGTAAACAATTATTCAGACAACTACGGTCATACCTCAGATTGTTGGCCACGCACTGAGCAGTGGTTAACATAATACGGTGCTTTCCAACGACTCGAGAACGATTTTTATACGATGATAAATGCCTTAGATTTAGTTCCGTTGCAACGATTTGGTTGTAAGCGATAATCGAAAAATAGGAGCGCAACGCACTAAATGTCACGTAATGGTAATTTTGTCTCATTTTTGGCAGGGTTATAATGGCAAAAACTTGTTCCATGTTGAAAAAAAAAAAAAAAAATAAAAGTCAGATGAAATGAAGATAATGCTGTGTTAACGGTAATAATTCGTCAAGGTATAAATGTTAAATGGAAGTGGAACTCATATTTTTTAACTTGGGGCGTTTGCAATTCATCATAATTTTCAATAATGCTTCTCCAATGAGGGTTAGAAACCTATTCACGGGTGTGAAAAATAACGTGTGTATACTATTTTGGTTACTGAATGTAGATTTGTTTTCGAGAATTTTGACCCCATTCGCAGTTTCCTATGAATAGTAGGTGGCTTTTCTGATTTTCTAAAGTTTTGGCAAACTGTGACGTCACATTTGAAGAAGGGTCCCATCGGTCACACCCCCTGATAACGTAACTGTTTGCAACACTTTGAAAAGACTGCTTATCGTAGAATAGTTTGGTTGGTACTTGTATTTTTCGATTTAATCTTCTTTAATAAAATTTAAAAAAATAATAATTAAAAAAAAAATCCGTTTTTTTATTTATTATCTACCTATTTATTCTAGACGTTCTTGTTGAAAATAGTGAGGAAGAGCCACTGCACATCCTAATCTGATGACGAATTTTCTCAGAACCATTCATCGCAGTCAAAGTATATACCTAATATTGCCACGATGGTGATCCTCTCCTGATTGTCGGTTCTGAAGTAGGAGGATGTGAGCTCACAGGGCTCAGCGTTGAATACCGTTGGCGTCACAGTTTTTCCAAGTAGGACCACCCACTCAACGGGCCCGAGCCCTCTTTGTCAATCACCTGAGATGACACGCCGGTCCATTTAGAACGTCCGTTTAGTCCGTTGGAGGTCTCGTGCAAACCAACGAGTCCGTTTCAAAGCCAAAGCCCCGAGGGCAGGACCAGAGACCGCCCCTTCCAAGATGAATCAGTAGCTGGACCGATTCTGACATAACTCAGCTGCAAAGGACGATTTGCATATCACACAATTAGCTCTCCGGAGTGGTCTCCTCTCCTCTCGGGTAATTGGCCCAGCTTATGTCACTAACGAGAAACACGTCTTTTGACACGGCCTTGGAAAGCTGTTGCTAAACTCCGTCTGGGAAGATAACATCAGGATACGCTGATGAATCTTGGAGCGGAACCTTTTTACCTGAATTTTTTTGTTCCTCCTCTTCGATGAACCTAACCGGTGATTATCGGTAGGGGCACAACCACAGTAGCCAACACGCAATCTGGCGTCGACGTAAACTAAGCTATTCCGGTAAAGGTAATCATCTAACATGTTCGGCGAACCTTGGTGAGATCAACGCATTCCTTTGTGGTGTGCGCTTCAAACCCTCCTTCAGGCCTGACGTCACCTACAAAAACATGAATAAATTCACTAATTATTTCTCACATTCCCCATAGGAACGTCAAAAATTGTTACTGAGTCCTTCTAATCACGCTGGTTTTTCAACTGGGGGAAAATGACTCGAAACACATTTAACTGGGGTTATTTTACCATCTAACTAGGGGAAAGTTTTGACGGACCAACAATTGAACTAGGGCATTGAAGAAAATATCTAAAAAATTCCTTTTATCGAAGAAGTTACTGAGATGCGAGCTTACGAGCATCCAACCACCAATCCAACACATCATTCTGTTCTATTTGTCCAACCATTTTATTTTGAGATGCGAGCTTTCGAACATCCAGACCACCAATCTATATACATCATTCTGATCTATTATCCATCCAATCTGATCTGTATTTTACTAAAAGAATTGAAGGATATTTTGCTATATTTGAGATGCGAGATTGCGAGTATTCAGGCCACCAATGAATATGCACATCATTCTGATCTATTTGTCCAACTAATCTGTATATGACCAACAAAAATGATTTAAGATTGGTTTTTATTTTTGAGATGTGAGCTTGCGACATCCTGATGATTAACCTATACGCATTATTAGTCTGATTAACCTGACGCTATTAGTCCAACTAATCTGTAGTTTACAAAATAAGGATTCGATAATATGGTTGTTTACATTCCGAGGTCAATGTGCCTTCCCCAAAGGTGCCCGCCTTCCGATTCACAGAGATCGATTGCCATCATTATCACCAATTAAATTTTGGATACCTAATCTCTCATTAAATAAATCAGATACAACTAAACTACGATAAATTATAGAGAAACAACCAAGGTAAAAATACAATGTTCTTCAACAGTCAGAACATTAGACCTGCAGCATACCTAAATGGAATATGGTTATTTGGTATCCAGCACATAAATAGTCAGGTACATGTTACGTTTGCGCATGCACAGAAGCTACCATTTAGTCAGAAGCAATGACATGATTTAATGAGAACAATTTACAACCTACAACCTAAACCTTGAAATTTTCATTCAAATCGGATAAAAACTGTGAAAGGTTGTTGGTTGTTGATTAATTTATTCATTTCTCGGGATTTATACAACCATTTTAGTATATTATGTTAAATAATGTTGGATTTAATGTTTTAAAATCCCCTCTCTCCCCCTATTTTTTGTAAACTTGTCAAAAAGCGTAGAATCCGTCAATAAAATTTAAAAAATTCTTCCTTACTCAGTATGAGGTACCTCAAAACGGAGTCTGATCACCTGTGGGACCTCTGAGGCTAACTCCTTTTCTAATCCACTGACGGTGCTAAAATTGCTCCTTTCAGGTACCTAGAAAACAATTATTTACGAGGAACTGAGGAGCACTGGTTATCTACGGAAGCTGAGAGGCTATTTACTTTCCTTATCAACTTACGCCGATGGAATTTGAAATAGAGGGCTTCAGGAACACGCAGGAGTCTAAGATTTTTTTTGTTTTTAAACAACCTACAAAGTAAAATAAGGAGAGAGTTTGTGTCAGAAACAAACCCCATCGCAAATGAAGCCACGTAATTATATGAAGCAAAAACAGCTCGTCTCAATCATGTAAATGACATCATGTAAACGCACACAGCTAACTAATACCACACTCAACCACCTGACAGGCTTCCCCAAATACCCACTCCTTAGAGTTGAGGCACTCTGAAATAGGTGAAATGGGCTCTCCAATCAATTTAAATATGATTTATTCTTACTTAAACAACGTAACGCATTTAGCAGACTTGAGTTGTTTCTGCACATACTTGTGATGGTTTTAATATCTTTCTGAAAACTCAGATGTTTTTGACTAAAAATGTTGGGTTGGTCAAAATCTCGATAGCATTTTTCATTGCTTTCCTAGTCAAATTTTCAACATTCCACATCACCATTGAAAAGAACGCATCAAAATTGATGGGAGTACGTAAAAACCCCATTTTCGAAAATATTGGACTTGGGATGTTTTTCAATTCCAAGGCAGTGCAGGCCAAGTTCTTGTAGAGACTCACTCCATTTGTCAATAATGTGAAACGTGTGCCAATTCGTATTCTGGAGGTGCATGTATGGGAGTGTAGACAACACTTACCTACTTGACATAATACGGAGAATATACTCGTACTTAAGATTTAAAATGTTTTAACTGCATTCAATGACGTTTTCTGTCATGCATATGGGTCAAGTATATATTGCTTTTATCATAAAACGATCAACATCACGATTTGATACCCATCAGCGGCTTGAGGGGCCCAGTATTTCAATGAAAGCTCTTGAATCCGACCCAATAGAGATAAGCGAGGGGGTGGTCGGATCGTTGGGAGCAGATAAGATTTATTACGATGGGCGGGGTTCACTGCGCAGGCGCGGCTCACCTCCGTTCTTATTGGTGGACCAAAAGGGGGGGTTAGTTCACACTCCCTTTTAGTTCACCAATAACCACTTCCTCTATAATTACATTAATTAAGGAATATAATTCATCCGGGGGATGGTTAGGGATGGTGTTGTGTGGAGGTTCACCACTAGTTGGAAAAAAGCTTTCAATTTACCTCAAAACATCAGATACCTAGTAAGGAATGACATATCCGTCATCTTTTGTTTCTCTCATTAAAGGAGAAGGTTGTCTTGGACATTAAAAATGAATCCCGGATATCATAGTCACGGTCAGCATAAAACTGATAATTTAAAAATTATTTTAATGCGAAAATAAAACGTAAGAGATTTTAAAATTGACACAATTTCACCACAAATGTAAACTTGAATTTTAAGAACCTTTACTTGAAGTTCTCAACTTTATTATTTGCTGTCTCGATGGGAATTCAGAGCACACCTAACAAGTTCATCAGGTCTGGTAGCTTTAAAGGTATTGAGTGATGTGCTGTCATCCATTCTCCGAATCTGCCAAGTTTGTGAAGGTTTCATCATATTCTACGCTCATCGTCCGAATGATAAAATGTCGACGTTAGAAATGAGTGGCGAATCGTGTGTTTCAACATAACTATATATGTACCCACTACACTTATATCGGTACGAATACCCGTTTTAATGCATCGTGAATGGTTGACTAGGTCTATGCTACTAAGGAGTAAATGATTTACCTAAGTCATGTCCATGAGTCTTTAGAACACAGCTGGATATTTGACGTTACGCTCTCATAGCGCGTTATTTAAGCCGGCAATGAGGCGATAGGTTTTCCTATTTGATTTGAATTCCCCAGACCATCGGAAGAAATTATTTATTCATCTACTTACCTATTTGAGATCGTTAGCGATAACGATAGGATATAAGTATGTGGTTATGGCGTGTTTGCCCGTTACTTATACCGCTAATGTCCGGGGGCAGCGAGGGTCATCTGTTCAATTTGAATTGCGAATCGGACTTGGAAATCAGAGCCATTCGCCGCCGCATTCTTACATGATGTCACTTGCCGTAACCATCACTTCTGTTTGGAAAAGCATCAGTAGTCCCCATCAATGCCATTGCATCTTATTTGCTCAAAATGCCACTTACTCAAGATTTTGACTGATACTTCAGCACCCTCATCCCCCTCCTCTATAGCGGATTTATCAATTTCCCTTAACTGCACGATACCTATCTAGACTACTGTATCCACCGGACAAATGGTTGGTAGGTACTGCAAATAGTATTTAATTAAACCATTTTAATCAGATTGATACTTAATAATTTACTACATTATCCGGATCTTTGTGATACCGACAGTATGGTTGAAGATTTTCAATAAAATGAACGAAACGTCGGCGCAGTGAAAAATATACTAATATATTGACCACCCCACGAGAACTTTAACACGTTGTTTCAATTTGAAATGATCGATAATTCTACATATTGTTATCAATATTGCAGAAATATCTAATATAGCCGATTATTACAGATGAAGAAAGCAACGGAAGAATCACTTCACAAGTGTGTGAAGATCGAACTTGTCATCAACTTTTTAGCTTCCAAATCTATCTATAATAGGTAACGGAACGCTGTTTACGATTTCGAGAAATCACAATATTTTTCTCCAAAATTGAAATATCTACGTCGTAGCTATTTATTTTTAGTCGTAGCCTCTCTAACCATTTGGAACAACTTTCGTTTTGTGTGTGTATTTGTGTTTGTCGTGTGTCTGCAAATCCTTGGGCCAAACTAAATTTCAACAGTTTACATCCGATTTTGATGAAATGTTCGAAGAAGTAAGAATTAGACTATTGATGGTCTCTAAGTACCAGTTTCATTGTTCCCTGACCAATATTTCCCTATGCTCATGCGCAAACGTAAATTCCGTCAAGCATCAATTTCTCACCCGCCCCAGTTGTCCGATCTCGCTCAAATATGGAAAATGGTCGGGAGAAGACGATTTAATCATACCTTATCATCACCTTCATACCTTACGCCTTGCACGAGTGTGAAATCCTTTTAACAAGCGCTACAGATTTCACGCGATTTGCATGAAATGGTCAGCGAACGAGGGTTGGGCTGTAGATGGTTCCCTATCAGTTTTTTTTTTTTTCACCAATTACCCAGCGCAAATCTAACATCTATCAAGCATCACATCCAATAGAATTTTTGAAGTAAGCAATATTTGCAACCCTGTATACTAAGAATGGTAGGTAGATTACGTACTTGCGCCGTCGCTATAAATGAAATAAATAATGGTCTGGGGAGAGCAGTGAAATCATTGCTGACTATCATATTTCTTACCCAAAAAATTGTGTACTCCTACTTTATATATATATATATATATATATATATATATATATATATATGGACTTTTTCCTACACCTGATTTGTTTTATTGCTTTAAAGTACCACAAGTCTACGATATCATTAACAGAACTGGGACCATTATTCAAGTATTTAAGATGTTGGAATGGAAACTGGTGAAGATTATGCCTCCAGCTCGCTCGGGATCTATAGCGACCTTTGAGGTAGTTTTGCACATCACTTTCGCACAGAAATCACAAAGGCACAATGGAGTAGAACTTTTTAATAAACTACCAGAGGATCTCAAACGATCTTCATCATTACCCATTCTTAAAGTAGATTAAAAATGCTAAATACAAATTCGTGAATGAAACAAATATGAATATTATGAATAAATATGAATGAAGTAGTACGAATATTTAACATGATCGGTAATTTATTATTCCTTTTGAATGTAAATACACGTTCACATCTTTGACAGTTTTCAAGATATATATTTTTATGTAACTTATCTGTGTATACAGATATAAGAAGTAAGTCATTCTATTCTCTTTTTTTTCTTTTTGTAATGAAATACTATGCTCGAATGAATTTGCTTGCGGTGGTACAAATTGAGGGACCATTTACATTTTTATATTTCATCTAATTGAAAAAGGATTGAAACTTCTAACCCATGCAGAAGTTTACTTTTAGGGGCTAGCAGGTAGCATTTTTGTTTTGATTGGTTAATCAAGATATCCGATGAACCTATTATACATTTAAATCGTTTCTCTTGTAATTGTGATTCTAATTGTGTTCTCTTTTAATTTAGTCAGAAATAAATGCAATTTTGTATTAAATAAATAAATAAACGATTTCGATGCCTAATTGACCGATTTTGACGATCTCCATTTCATATCCTGATTTTATATTTCCACTAACCTAAGGGTCTGCTATGGAATCCTTAAAAGTAACTTAAAAAACATTTTAATGACCCAGTACATTCAAAATATGGAACGAGAAAGCTATGTGCCACACCCCACTCGGCTGACGTTTTAGCTCCAGTTTCAAGATCCCGAGTTAACGTCCTTTGAGTGCTGAGGGAGAAATTTAGATTTCTGGGTGGGGAGACCTTTCTACACTTGGATTTATCGTTCTCTATTTTTCTTCTGTGTAGTTGGAAACACTGATTGGATCTAAGGAAGGAAATATATCGGTATTCGGCGTTTCCGCAAAAGAAACCGCGAAAGACGCAAACGCGCGAAAGCTTACTGGGGGCCCTAGTGGTGTAACTCTCGCTGGACGGAGATTCGTCAACAGTTAATTATCGGAGGAAGTGGAGCGGGGCCTTGTAAAGGCGAGTGACGGAGGATTTCTGTTGAGAGGTTTTTAGCAGGAAATCGAAAGTCTCTTAACCCTCTACGTGGGGATGTGGCGGAGATCAGACGGGGGAGCACGTCTCAGGAAGCTGCCGGCCGGGCCTGGCCGGGACAATGTTCGATCCGTCACACTCGCCACTCATCACTTTCACCGAAAAACCGCGGAGCTTCTGTCGTCGGTGCCGTCAGCAGGGGCTAAGTTCAGCTGGAACGTGCGGAAATGGATGCTATCTGCCTGCCAGTTCCGTAAAGGAGCGCATACTAGTGCCTGGCGGGAAAGGCCGGATCAAAGGGGAAAATACGCCTCGTTTGGTTTAGTGAATTGTTCACGGGGGTACTTCTCCGTCAATAAATTTTTTTTCATAATGAGTACACTAATATATCGCCAGACAGTCATTGGGTACAGTTCAATAGACTCCTTTCCCCAACAAGTTGCGTAGGGATACCCGAGGAGCCAATGAGCGTAACTCATGAGTGCGAAAAAGGCATTTCAACTATTTTTAAATGGAAGCACATTCCATCCTAAGAAGTTCGGCTTCAACCGCACTCTCCTGCGATGAGTATTTTACTTTCTATGATTTTTCAGTTTCACGCACTGGTGACGTCAAAGCATCCCTCCCGCCTGTGGCGAACTTTGAAAATTCATAGAAAGAAAACTACTCAAAGTAGGAGAGCGCGAACAGTATCAAAGTTCTTGGAATTGAATCTACTTTCATTTAAAAATATAAAATGACTACGTGGGTAAAGTTCATTTAGCAGGGTTCTGTCAACATCTGCCTTGGCCTCAGATGCACACCTCCTGACTACCGTTTCAGTTTGTGCGTGTATCTACTGGGAGACATGGATCGGGCTGAACCTTCTACAAATATGAGCACAGTAAGTTATTTTAAACAAAATAAAAGTTTTCTCAGTTGATTTATCGAATAGGCCACCACCTAATCAAGCACTTCTATCCTACACTACGTTGCAGCGTGACTATTGCAGTAGTTATCTATAGAAATGTTTGCTTGTACAGTATTGAGCAGAGGTAAAACAATTTATTAAACAATCTCTCTTACTTTCAGCATCAAATATATTTCAATCAAAAGTTGATGACCTATCCGTCACTATTTGTTGAATGCAACTGCACACCATGACATCCATTAGTTCATATCACATAGCTTCCTAAAAAGTCGAAACCAATGTTCCCTGCATCTTACTTTACAACATATTTTTATTAGAGATTTTTGAGTAGTTACGATTAATTGGTAGCAGGAAAACTATCAGATCAGTTGTTGTCGGTCAAATTAGCACGTTTAGAGGGAAGCGCACACTTGTGCTACAGAGGATTGGGTCGCCTCGCCTCGCATCGCAGCGCATTAATATACTCGTACATATATAATTTCGTTAAGTACATTAGCGGCTGGTTGAGCCGCAGCAAACCGGAAAATTGCGTTCATTTTAGTATTTCGTGTGTCATGGATTATTTTTTCGCTGTGCACTGACGAAGGATGAATAATAATCTAGCTGGATAGAGAATGGGTCCGACGGACCACACCGATGGATCATTGCGGGTTGACGCACCGTGCTTCGATATTGGGGTCGGATTGGAAAAACATCCAATTTTGACGGATTCCAATAGGAAGTTCCGTGCTGATTCCAAATATACCCGTGTGTCAGGGTCGCAACTAGTCCTTGACTTTCAAAAACCAAAAAGTGAGAGGTAAGTTCAGACAAGTAAGTCACGTGAAGAGGATAATTTTGAAGCATAATGCCAAGAAAAAAAGAATACAACTTCCATGATTTTTAATTCGTTAAAATTTTTTGCCATCTTCTACAAGGTAATTAAGATTCCATTTCATAGGGAATTTCAAAATTTGGAGTTAACGCCCATTGAAAAGGATGAAGTTTGTCATAAGACTTTGTCATGGATCACCTGTTCCATGTTCCATGCACTTCCTTCAAACCTAGCCTTTTTTATAACCTGGTCGTGCCTTAAATACTCGTAGCTTTTTTTGTTGTACGGTTGGCTATATTGTTTTGTCCCCTTCCCTCTTCCAGAGTTCCTTTTGTAATGAGAATAATCTCTCTCCCCATTCTCTTCTCTGAAGCCATCCAAATAGTTTTGTACCTAATAAGCCAACTCATCATTTTTCCATCTTTGATTTTCATTCAGCCTAGTGCTACTTTTCTTTTCATTTTTCACTAAGTTTAGTGAAAGTGTTTATTTCCATTTATTTTCGACACCTGAGTTTTGCATCAGTGTCAAGAGCATAATTTAATTTCCTTTTTCAGCATTGAACCTTTTCATTTCCATTTTAGGTTAATTTCCTTTTTCTCAGAGGTTCTGATTTTTCCTTTATTTATTTCCACAGCACATTTGACTTTTGTCTTTTCAAACAAGTACAGTTTATTTTCCCCTTATTTATATATTTTTATTTTCCTACCTATTTATTTTCCATGTTGTTAAGGTTATTAGGCAATATTTTTCTGGATATAGCTCCAATGGTAGCAGAACTCTGCTGGGACACTGGGTACTAAGAGTGATTTCTTCACAATTGGTCACCCATTGTCACAAATTATTCCAATCTTTCGTGATAGGTTTTTTTAAGCTCTTTTGACTGGTCTGTGGTGTACACGGAATAAAAACAATGTTCTGAGCAAAACAATCTGAAAGTGTTTCTAATTTCTTCTCACTACCCGCATTCTAGTAGTTCTACTAGTCACTCCTTCACTCCACCACTAGGATCATTAGAGATAGTTCTCATTGGCCCCACGGAACTCTCATTGGTCTTCGGAGAGCCTCCCCGTCTTAAAAATTTCGATCTCCGATCTCCCGAAAATAAATCATTGTGCCAAATTAATTCGAAACCCTTCTCTCCGGAACCGACGGCAAAGTGAGGTAGTGCCACTTAAGATAAGGCAGCCATGGGGGGACGAGGAAGAGCGGGGGCTCTTGTTCGTGACGCGTCCCCCGGGTCCGAGCGTTTATTGTCTGTTTATACAACCTGAGGCCGCTGTTTATACAATCGTTTCCCCCCCGCGGGCCGCTCCCTAATGTGGCCCCGGCGCTGCTTTGAGGGACTCAGGAAGGACCTTTCTCCACCGCCGCGGGCCCTCCATCGATGAGATAGAGAACGGGAGCATATTGTTTTGCGCCGCGTTTGGGAGGCTCAGCTGGAGATAAGCGGTTGCGATCTCATTGCGCGTTACTTACTACCGGTAATGTCCTGGAGGGTCTTCTGTTTGATTTGAATTGCGAATCAGGGAAGGAAATTATATTCATTCGCTGCCATATTCATTCTTTATAGCATGTCATAACAATAACCATTACTCCTACTTGTTAACAGGTCGGGCAGACGCATTCATACATCTTAACCGAGCCAGTTCATACTATAGGTTTCTTGAATTACTATCGCCACTTCTCCTGATCCAAGATCCTCATATATTAAAAATATAACACCAGATCCTTTTTGACCTTAGAATGGTAATGTAAAAATCCATGCGCTGTTTGCTAATCGTACGTCTCAGAGTTGTGAAGAACATAAAACTAGATAATCATGTCAAATCGATACGTATGATTAGACTAATTAAACTTAATTAAGAATTAATTGAACGAATTCGCAATGATTTTTACAATGAATTTTAAGAGGGTGAAAATTATAACACCAGTTTTCTGATGGTCTACAAATAATTAAAAACTAGACTTGGATTGAAATACGCAATTTTCAAGCCCCGTAAAAATACAGTAAATTTTTATCATATCACAAAATACACCTTCACATTTAGACGTATAAACTAGGGTAGGTACTTTTCTTTTATACTTCCGTCACTTCAAATTTGGTTTTACATCGGCCAAGCGTTACGTTAGAACAATGTGTGCCTTTAGTTTGGTGGTCTGAATGCTCTCAAGCTTGCATCTCAAAAGTAAATAAAACTATATATATATATACCTATATATATATAGGTATATATATATATATATATATATATATATATATATATATATATATATATATATATATATATATATATATAGATCAGTACTCAGTAGATCAGTGTGCACTATTTCTATTAAGTGGATTAATGTTTCACAAGGAATAGCCAAAAAAGAATTTTGGGGTGTGCTGCTGAACGGAGCAGTTAAGAGCTCACTCAAACGATTGGAGTGGTTCGGCAATTTAAAATCCTATTCTAACAGTATCACAGAGGTTCCGTTCCAAATTTAAACGGCTTAGGATAAATTGAATAGAAATTAGCGTTAAGAGCTCAATTAGCTGATTTGGGTGGTTCGCTGAGATAAAATCCTATCCTGCATGGTTCAAAGAGGCTCTATTTCAATTTCAGCGTTTAGAAGAATGAATATCGTAAATATTAGCGTTTAGAGCTCACTCAACTGATTGGGGTGGTTCGGTAAGTTACAATCCTATCCTGCATGTCTCTCAGGGGCTCCGTTCAGATTTTAGGTTCTTAGGACAAATAGCAGAGAAATCAGCGTTACGAGCTCACTCAGCTAATTGGGGTGGTTCGGCAATTTTGTATTCTATCGTCCTTGGCTCGCAGAGGTTCTTTCTCGCAGACGTTCTGCTTCGTAGGATAAATAGCATACGATAAATAAATTCGTAGGATCAGCGGTTTCGTAGGAGAAATAGCATAGGAATTTGCGTTATGAGCTTACTCAGCTGATTAATTCAGCAAGATAATGTCCTAACTTACTTGGCTCACAGAGGCTCCGTTCCAATGTCAGCTTCGAAGGATAAATAGCATCGAAATTTCCGGTAAGAGCTCACTCAGCTGATTGAGGCGGTCGGCAAGTGAATCTCCTATCCTACTTGGCTCACCGAAGCTTCGTTCCAATTTCAGCTTTGTAGAATAAATTGCATAGAAATTGTATTTTTGAATCACGAAATGAGCTCACACTGCTGATTATCAATGACAATTTTCCAAACCACTTTATTTGAATGACTAGCTGATCATTTTGCGACCCATGCCGTCAAAATCGATCCAGCCGTTCTCGAATTAGAGCGCTTTTACTAGGATACACATACATTTATACCTAAATAAACGGACAATGGGAATACAAAAGCGCATTTTTCCTTTTTTAAGAGAATGCGATAAGAATACTTCATATCAGTCTTTCTATTAAAATATTAGTTTGACAACTAGATCAGAACGATGAGAGTGGCTAGATGCGATGCGATACAATGATATGTGTGGATGGTTGGCGGACGTGAAGCTGAATCAGAGGTTGATTGGAAACAGAAAAGTACCTGAACTTTATTCGAATAAACAAAGTGACGTGCTCACCTTGTGGGTTGCCCATTGACACACAAAATGCCACCCACGCGGAGTGAAGGTAAAGAATTCAAAATGAATGGTGGAATAGCAGTTTATAGTTCAAGCAAGCCTGTCCAAACTGTAGGTGAAGATGCTCTCTCCAAACAAAGGCCCTACGAAGGAGTTGAATCGAAAATCTCATACAGGATAATAACGGTTAATTTATCCCCTCAGAAGATTTATTAACACTTGTACTTCAGAATCTTTCTGTCAGAATCAGGCACACAATAGGATCTGCTCTTACAATAAGTCTAGTAATTTGGCTACGGAATGAAGAGGGCTGCAGGATGCTCTAGAAATGCCACCTCAAGATGTGACTTTGGAAGGGGTAGAAGCCAAAATGATTGAACAAGAGCGGCATTGGACTTCTGTAACTGTCTACGTTGAACATATCCTCAAGAAAATGATCATCTTTTGGAACAGAAGAGACATATAGGAGGCATATTTAGTAGGCAGCAAATGGACCGAGAGGACTAAAGACATTTCCCAAGGACTCGGCCTGAAGTAATGTGTTACACAAATGCAGGCTGCGTTCCAACGTGAGAAAATGAAGGTAGTTTTAGTAGATTTGAATCCCACATAACCCGACGTGCGGTCCCTTATTATATATATTTATCTTACAAGATCCGATTACCACCTTAGGATCTTAGAGATTTCCTTACCTGCCGACGTAAAAAAAGTAATTTAGCTCATAGCCCTGATAGACTGATCAGCCCTTCAAAAAGAAATTCTGCCGTTGAAAAATACAGCAATAAAGTGAATTCTTCACACGTTGTTCCATGGGGCAGATTGAAGAAGAAAAGGGTCAAGTTGTTTCGTCTTTAAATAAAGCATGAGTTCTGACGTCAGCACCAACTGGTGGTTGTGTTAATAGGTGGTTTTGGACGCCAACACCGCACGTTCATCGAAAGCGAATGAAAACTGTAGATGTACTGCTTGTTACTAGGATATCACGTTCGCGTATGCACAGCAGCTGGTAATGATACGATAGAGATTAAGTTAATAGAGAGTTTTTGTACTTCTCGTATTCATTTTCTCGTATACGAAAATGGCCATTCCGAAACGAGAAGAGGTTTTTGTAACGTGTAAACGCTTTTCGGAACGGGAAGAGTCAGATTTACTCGTGCTCAGCTTGTTCGGAATCATAGTTACGAGACGAAAACTTGACCTTTCTCTTGGATTACACTCTAGAATAACTTAGCAACTAGGTATCATCAGTTGGCATGTACACACACACACCCGACAATCGCCTGAATTTTCCCCGTGCCGTCTTTTGTTGTTGGTTTAACCTTTGTATTTGTCTTTCTTTCGTGTTTTGACATGGATATGTCTTTTGGCTGGGGGTCAAGGAATTTTTCGCGACACTTTCTTTTCCCGACCGACACTTTTTTTCCCGACCGGCACATTTTCTATTGATTTTCACGTACAACCAAGGCGTTACTAGGGAAGAGTAACTCCAATAGTTTTCATAGTAGGAAAATCGTTCGCCACTTTTTGGAATGCTCTCATTTTACCACGACATTTCATGACCTCTAAGCTATTGTAGTGTCAAGGAATGCTGATTTATTACTCTAAGTTAAAAACTAATATTGTTTTGTAACCATAATGGAATAATCTTGTGAAAAGAAGGAACTACATGGTCGGTATACAATTGAGTAGTAGGTACCAACTGGTAAGCAATAGGTACTAGACATATCCATGATCTTTTGTTTTTCCCATCAAGGGAGAAATTAAAATGCTTGATTTTTCTGAAAGCATATTCCTGTGTCCAGAATCATGTTCCAGTACACATAATGGGACCTGGCACCCCTAGAATGGATTTTTGTAACTCCACCAAAAGCTATTTGAAGCAATAATTGCAATCCTGCCAGTTTACTTTGTGGTACCTGGCAAAGAACATAACAACTCTGCCGGTTTACTTTGTAGTATTTGAAAGAGGACATTAAACTGCCGAGGGTCTACTTTGTAGTACTAGTACCTGTTCAGCTCAAGATACAGCCCGCCATTGCAATAATCTTTTGTTGTCCGAGAAAGGCCCCCAGTTAAATAAATTACAACTTCCTAGGGCGAACAGAAGTAAATTTAGCTCACACAGGTGGTAAAGGAGCATCTGTCATTTTTTATTCTTCTCTTGTCTTCTCGAGGCCCCATACCGAATTTCAACATCCTTGGATGAAAAGGAAAGAATTTAGCTCACTCAGCTAAATAATCAGAATGTTTCCCCGCACCTCAACCAGAACGGTCATCAGCGGCATTTCGTTCTTGCTTTCGACGTTTTATCGAAAATTTCAGCTTTTTCATTTTCAAGATTTCGTTTCAAGGTTCATTTTACACGTTTTAAAGATTCGTGTTCTTAACGGCTGAATCGCTTTTATATGGTGTAGAGGTAAGTGGTCGTTGTTTCTTAATTCATGTTATAATTTGGAAATTATCTGCTGTGACAATTGAGTTTTGAACAGTGATTCACTACAAGAATCACGTTAACGTCTCTATAAGAGTTCTCTTCCTCTCGGGCTTAAAAAAACGCTTCCAGAAATCGATGCAAAAAGGTTAGCATTCATCGTGCTCGCTCTAACAGCTTGTTTTCGTGTTTAAGAGAAATGCTAATACGCGAAATACAGAAACTCTCCAATATGAGGTGATTAATTTTTCTTTTTCTGGCTAACTCACAAATTTGAGTTAGGTCAGAAGAATTAATATTCTAAACACAAATATGTCCGGTGAAATCTCGCACTAAACTTCAGTTTTTAGTTCCTGCCTCATCAACCATCTTACCAATGAATCTATCCCAAATAGAAACTGGACCTTTAGTTAGTAGTAGTTTGTTTGGGTTTGGATTCGAACATCGTAACGGTTCAGCTGCCTGTGATAAAACACCCACGAAGGACCGCACCCTTCACGAATCTAATTTCGCCTTAATGTGGTAACTAATTTCCTCGTAGAGATCCATATCGGATCCACTTGATTTTCGTATGAATATTCATAGCTCGCTCGTTCATCTCTAACGAGCACCGCGTTACGTCAAAAGAATTCCTAGTGCCACCGGTCGCGTGCCTGAATCCTTGAACTACATTGCCAGTAGGTAAAGAGATGTTGCTCATTATTCTGCCTTTCTGAACAGAACTTGCGCATCTGATAAGCATTTTGAATGTTTATATTCCATACAATATAAGCTTTAATTCACTACTATGTTGACATTATTTTACTTCCGTGTCTACATATTTAGCGAAAACCTAAAATTTATTTCGCATTTTACGTTTTAGGCTGTAATATGTACTAAGCAATCTAACTGACTAAATAATCTAAACTAGAGCAAAACTATACTAAACAATCCATTTTCAATGAAGTGTTTTAGAATGGTGTGGCTTGAGCCCTCCCCTTTTAAAGGCATTGCCACCGGATGATTAGTAGTATTTGCGCAAGTGCAAACGAAAATCCTTGTAACTAATATTCAACTGTTTTATTTTCATCTGACTTCGATCATTTTTACAGAAATTGATTAGGTTGGACGGCCTATGATGACTGTTGATGATATCAAATTTCTCTGTCAGATACTCAGTCAGATCAAATTTCGTTTCGGTGCATGCGTGAAATTCATGCAAAAAGCATAACTTCAATAGTTTTTGTCCGATTCGGACGAATTTCTTAAGAGTTGTGCGGGTCGGGGGTGAAATGGTAATCTATGTATTCCAATTTTACTATATCTAAGGTATTTTAAGACAGTAACTAACACAAAATCCTCGATACTCTACGTCTTTTGCTTCTACATTTCTTATAATTGCTATTCGGTCATCATGTCACTATTTCTTCAAGATATGCTTCAGCTTATTAATTCGGTCATCAATTTATGATAAATTATTTCTACACACTCCAATGTACTACACTAACATGCGATTCGTATGGTGACATTTTATGCCACCCAGCTTGACAGACGTTTTCCACTTTAAAATGAGCGTTATAGGGTAAGGCCCGAAGGAAGATGAAGTACCGTGCAAATTATTTACAAATTCAACATTACTTACATTAATTACAACCGGGATGATTTATAACTAAAATCACGAACAATTCGTTCTAATATTTCACTTTATTTTCGTACAGTACAGAGGTTTGACGATTCAAGAGGAAAAAGCGTTCTGTGTAACTAAGGAGATCAGGTTGTCCACGAAAAACAAAAAAATACTCTGATATCTATACAAATTCGTAGAATAGCGCTATATATTCTCCTACTTTTGCTAATTAATTACCAACATACTAATTAGCAAATTCACAACAAAATACGTTGCAAACAGATAACGAAATGTATAAGTCCAAAATTTGTTGAGTTTCGACTATTTGTTCACTTCTAGTCGTTTCATTGTTCATTGTCTTCTCTTCTTCTGTCGGTAACTCATTTCTGGTCCCTGTGGTCTCCGAAACGGGAGGGGAATCTACTCCAGAACTGGATCCAGCTCAATATCAAAAGGAGCGTTTTCATTTTTGGACCTCACCAGGTTCCACAGGTTCACGGAGTATTTCTTGGAGATGAATTCTTTGGAAGCTGTGAAGTACGTCACCGTTCTTTTCCCGAGGTCTCGCCCATTGTCCTCCAAGGCATCATGGCGTTGAATCCAGTGAAAATTAACAACGTTTAACGGCGGATTTGCACATTATCTGTCGATTTCAGCTGCAATTTCCACGCTAAGTTATTGTACAGTTTTGTGAACCATTGTTTTGCACCAACTGCGATTGAAAACCAGGGTTATTAGTTTTACCGATTCCTCGTTCCAATGAAACAATTAAACTTTTTAGGTTATAAGCCGTCAAAAAAGAAAATATTGCCGTTGCAAAACACATCTATACATTCCTTTTGGTAATCACTCACTAACTCAAATTGCTATTAACATACAAGATGATGATAGTCAATGATAGTGGTCGTTTTTAGAGGGAAAGTTAATGTATTTTCAGGTGAAGTAGAAGCAGTGGGAAAAAGTCATGCACTCACTGGAACTGCCAACGTCCAATAATTTATGCTTAGTATGCGTAATGATGAATTAAGTAGGTACTTACTTATCAGTTCAAAATGCCATCTCACTCTGTGGTTCCCATTATTTTGCGACGTTTATGTAATAAAGATGTAGCAAGTTTCAGTTCCCTGCAATATCTTCAATATGCACGAACGGAGCCTCTCCTCGAAGTGAGAGAATACAATTTCACGCCACATAGATGAAACAAAATGAAAAACAGATAATACCGAAACTGAATGGAGGGGTATCGCAATTTGGCACCTACGAAATCGTTCCAGTTCGCGCACCCCTCAAACAATGACGCCTCATCATTGCACCCCGTCTTGCAGGATATCCCATTCTCACGATCGGCCAACGTTGTCCTTGACTCAAAGTTGGTACGCTTAGTACACACGGCGTGAAGATATTCGCTTCCAGCGTGTGGGATTCTTCGCGATGTCCTCTTCAATTATTAGCGGACTCCGTTCCCAAGACGGTGAAGATGAGGAAACTGGGCGAAAACTGGGTCAGTTGGCAATAGCCCGGATAGCTGGGGACGTTGGAAACACGAAACTGCACCGTCCGCAGTTAGCAAATTCTCGGGGAGTAACGGACGTTAGGGACCGCGATCACTTTTTAGGTCTTCCTTTCAATCGCATCCGGGAGGGCCCAGCGGTGTGTGCTGGGCAAGTGAATTGCGTCCATCGACGAGCAAACATGTCCACTGGATACAGATTTCTGGGGACAGTCTTGGAACTTTTCACATGATTCATTCGTTAGGATAACTTTGTTTTGACTGTCGAGGCTTAAACATAATAACGTTAGATTATATGTTTCACCAGCGGGATACCTGTGCGTCCTACGGTAAACTAGAGAGAATTAAGTTCACTCAGCTGATCAGAAAAGAGACCATTATTTCAATCGTCTCCTAATGCCCCAGAGAGTCTCCCTATAAGATTTCAAATTCCTATAGTGAACAGCAAATAATTTAGTTCACTCAGCTGATCATGAAAAATCCCATCATTTCAATTGTCTCTTTATGACGCAGAGAGTCTACCTATTAAATTTCAACATCCTACGGTGAACAGGAGAGAATTTAGCTTGGAAGAGCTAACCGATTTTCTTTTCTAAGGTATAACAATCAAATTTATTCACCTAACAATTTGGAGGTAATGGAGAGTTCCTGGTTACTGCGGTTACAGATCACACTGTGCATGTGAACCATGATCAGCTGATCTGGTAAAAATGTACAGCTGACAAATTACTACAATCGCGCGACGTGAGTAGTAGACCGCTTGATTGACAACGCTAGATCGAGTCTTAGTACGTCTCGTTACCACGTCTTCAACACTACGCCCGTAAATGTACAAACCCGAGGAAGATTTCTGTGACAAGCGTCTTCAGTTCATATTTTTATACTAAACATATTATTAAATATATTATTTAAAATATGAATTAAATATATAATTATATTGAAATATACTGACATTCTTTATTATTCATTTTATTTTCACTCGAAGCAGTCCAATCATCGAGAACTCGAAACAACTTAGTCAACGTAACGGAGGATAAAGGTTTACCGAAAAACGGATAAAATCTTTTAATTCCAATCATATCTACCTTTTTCAAAATTTTCCCCACAAAATGAATAAAATCTCTGATACCAACCTCTATATCTACATACACCATTATTAGAAACTACTAACAAAGTTGAGCAAGAACTTGAACGATCGCCAGTCTACACACAACGTAGACGCGTGAAATACCGAGCTTGCACCATAGTAACAGCCATCGTGTTAGAGAAATTTTGACTTTCACTAGATTCACGTTCGCCGTATTAGAACACCGTAGTAACCAAGAACTCTCTAATAAGGGAAATAAAGGAGAGGAAGCAATTCGTGCTGTCCATTGTCAAACAATTCGATCAGAACAATCATTCGTCAAGACAGAGAAGGGCGGCTCCATCTTCCGTACCCAAATAGCTTCTAACCTTCCTCCGTGCTCCACAAAGTCGAAGAGACGCATCTCTTATGATGACGGATTAAACTTCGTATTCGTACTCGAATGGTACGAATTGTACTTTGTATTTGTCCCTCCCAATGCTTGGGAATAGGATCGCTTCCATTTTTCTGGAGGTTGTATGCCATCCTTCTTAAAGAAGAAATTAACTCTCAGTCATGAGCAAAAAAGTCCAGTCATGCACCATGACCCCATGAGCGAATTTTTGAAGAAATCTTCGACATTTCAGTCGCTATTGATCGTGTAGAGAAATTTTAGTTTATGATTTTGATAGACAAACATGGAATCAAATTATTAAAAATAATTAGGAGGTACTCATACTTTATTATTATTAAACTAATCTTTTAGATTTAAAGACAAATGTAGGTAAATATTCATAGATTTCGATGTCCAATGTGGTCAGTATTGAAGGCAGTTGAAATCTTAACAGTATCCTATCATAACATCATCAAATCTTGACATAAAATAAAATAACATACCGACGTCATATGAAAGAAACGTATTTCCACAGCCAATCGATGATGAGGCTTTATATTACGAGTGATATAAAGTCAGTTGCATTCGAATCTAGTATCCTACAGCAAGAAATTGACAGACAAACTGTAGTCTCTGTGCATCTGTTGACAGCCTAAATTATGGGGAAGTGTCACTTGGCTTTTCCGTTTTAAACAGCATGGTTCTAGAATTGGTTATACAGGGATACTTCCATAAGAGTAGTTCAATCTGAATTTGGACAATGTTTCATGCAAATATTACCGATTTTTACAACTAGCGAACGGAATTATTTCGATTTTTGACTGATTTTTCAACTTTGAAATTTTTGAAAACTTGATACATTTTCTTATAGGACATTCTACGCTGATTCCGAATATACCACATGTTAGTATGCTGAAAAAATTATTTCGCACAACAAATCGCAAAAAGCAGGCTATTTTGAAATTTTTGACTACATTTTTGAAAATTTCAACCCGAAGATGTAATCCGATCATGCTGGCCAACAAACTTAAATTTTCGTTTTGTGTCCTTAAAATTGTAAAATTTGTTTGAAGTTTCTAGCACAATTTTACGGATAGTTATCGTCTGGAATGTCACATACATACATACATATATATACATACATTTAAAAAAATGCGTTAAACTTAAGAATATGATTCAGAATAGCCTGAAACGGATTTATCCATAAAATGTTTTCAAAAATTCACATTCTACAAATTTTGAGGCGAGAGCAATAGCTTAATTTTCTTCAAAAATTCGCTAAAAGGAGATAAAGACCCTCGAAGGTCCTCCGAACCCTGTCATATTTTCTATGCTTCTCTTGAGCTACAGTTTGTGCTGTTTGTGGCCAGTCCTGGGAGTAGTGGGAGGCGGTGTCAGCTTAATACGGTAGTCATAAATCGTGGATTACAGGGACGTCCCTATGTCTGATTTGTAGAAGTCAATCTACATATAAGTTATTATCCTTGCTCTGCAACTCACTGAGAAAAACTTGAGAGAAATAAATACTAGACACCATTAAATATGATCTCTGAATACAACACATTACTTAAAAAATCAATCCTTTATTTCTATATGAGCCATTCAAACGTGTTCACCGTTATCCGCAGCTATTAAAATACAATAAGAATAGTTGTGAGACCAAGGTTTAAGGTCTAACCTTCACTTTTAACCGTTATACGTATTGCACTATACATATATATTTCTCTTAATACGTTCTTTTTATCTCATCACGTAAACTATAATATCGAGTTGATATTATAGCACGAACATTATAAAATGAAGGAACTAAATAGGATTAGTACCTAATTGAAGAGCTAAATCTGCAGAGGGAATTTGGGTTACCTTGAACTTCCATTCATGAATGTATATATACTCACTATAACCTTACCTTTTCCAAGTTAGAACTTAGTCTGGATTTTACCGAAAACCTGTTACCACACTACATTTTGAGCGTAGAAACATGCCTATTCTTTATCACCGCAGAGTTTTCTATAAGGTCCGTGAAAAAATAATTTTATTCAGGGTTTAGCAAATTTTCGTAGAAAATGAAGCTATAGCAATGGCTCCAAAAAAGTTAAAATCAAAATTTTTGAAAATTTTCTTCATTGAAATCCGTTTTGAGACATATATATATATATATATATATATATATATATATATATATATATATATATATATATATATATATATATGTCCTTTCAGAACTCTCCTTAGGATTGAGATAAAAATTCCGTTCTTGCGCCAAAAAAAAAATCAAGCTTTCCAAACGAAAGGACGAGTTCGTTGGCCAGCGTTTTTTGAGCACATTAAAATGATCAAATTTCAAAAAAATTGCTGAAAAAATCACTAAACATGTTTTTTGTCCTTAAATCACTAAAAAAAAGATTTTTTGGCGCAAGAACGGAATTTTTGTTTAAAAAAACGGTTAAAATCGTTAAATTTATATTTTTTAGCAGAACATTAGCAAATAAAGTTTATTAACTATACAATTGAACATTAAAAATTGCATGTGCCAAATTATACTGAAAATGCAAAATTTACTCAAAATCGACCTAAAACTCAGTACAAAATAGTTGATAAACTTCAATGTAGTTGATGAGGAATTGACAAAGTCACACATCAAATAGACACGGAACGAAATTTGATCAGTAAGCTGTGAAATGCGTAAAGCAAGTGGATTTGGATATCGAAGGGAAAATTTTTGTTCGACTTCTTGCATGAACATCACAAAGTTTTCCTGCCATCGATTTTCAGGAAGCAACAGAAGGTATCTCGTCATTGATCACTTCCCATTACAATAGTCATAGTAAACAACGTACCGGTGCGTTGTACGGTTGTTGTGCGGTGTAAAAAAGTAATAATTCGTACCATGAACGTTTTTTTCCGTTTGAAATGAAGCCCATCATTTTATTTCTTACTTGGTGGCCATCATGGTAGCTCAGAAGATCCAGTTATCTGCTAAAGTACGCGATGACTGGTCTCTTTGTCTAGTCTTTATTTTCCCAGATTCACTTTGGTGACCTAATAGTAAGATTAGGTAAATACCAAAAAAGTGATTTCGACACGAGCGCTTTGAGGACTCGCGATCCGTTTTGCGCTCAGCCTCCTTTCTGGCTCTGAGTCTTTCTGAGGCCTTTCAAAAAACGCAACTCTCAGTTGTTGTCTCGTTTTGGGCGTGTCCCGGTCCCCGCTACCCGCAAAAGGTCCGATTCTTTCGAGTATGATGTATTGACGGACTTGCTACATCCATTTCCAGCGTTGCACCACTTTTTTTCGTCGTTGTTCGATGAGATTTTTTTCTTTCGTTCGCCTCCATCTGTGCGACTCCTCGGTCTTGGAGGACCTCGTTTTGATGATTTGTCGAAAGCGATTTAATGGTCCCTTCGTGAAAAATGTGGTTTGCAATAAGATGATTACGTTCAGACATATGTGACGTCACTAGCCTCCAATAGACCAAAGACCACAAAATAATCGCAAGATGGAGTTTACATAGATAAGAGGGACTAAATAGTAATGTGTAGGTGTTTTGTTTAATCGCATTAATTTTCTCTCTGTCGGTGCCAACATCCGCGACGGCATGTTGGTGACAAGGTAACCCTTCCGCTCTACCAACAACAAATCGATCAAGAAGGGTCGCTACGCCACGAGGACTTTGAGGATAATTTCTTTCCTAATCAACCATCGGTGCTAATATTTGAAATAGAGTGTCTTAGGAATATCTAAAATACAATTACAGTGCACGGAGGCGCCCTGATCAATCGAGGGACCTCTAGCGTTATTGTTTTCCTAATCGACCTACAGTGATGATATAGGAAATGGAGCGCTTTTGAAACACCTAGAATACAATTACGAAGTATGGAGGCGAACTGATCACCTTAAGGGCCTCAGAGGCTATTTTCTACCTACGTTGCAGCAATTTGAAGTAGAACAGGATTCTAATCCAATGTTTCCGGAGTATACACCAGTAGGTATTCAAGTTTAATATTTGTTGCTGCTCTCTGTGCCTATCTCATACTGGATTGCAATTTATTCGGATTCTAAAACTAAATATCATCCGGAATAAAGTTTTCTTCATTCATTCAACTGTAATATAACAGTACCTATACATGCTAATACAGTGAAACTTGGATAATTCGAACCCCAAGGGACCAGTAAAAAACTTCGAATTAACCAAAAATTTGAATTAAATAAGTTTTTAATAAATTATATTTTAACAAACAACAGTACGAAGTAATGTACCTACAGTAACATTGAATACTGTCTTGACCAACAGAATATTGAACAATAAATATAAAGACACCTGGAATGGTACTGAATTTAACTGCAACCATAAAAAACAATCTATTGTTTTTCAAAAAAGGATGATATTTTGGCCTGTTTCCTTGAATTAAGTCTCCCGGCCATTATAAAAGATTCCAACGCATTCAAAGAGTTGAAGTATGTATGAATCACTTACATTAATTCGGCTTTCAAAATAAGTCTAAGTTCTTGTACTTACGTGATTCATGGCGTCAGCTGCACTCGGCACTTCTGCTGATGAGTACGATGGCACTGACTTGCATGCATTTGGTCTAATTCAAACCTTTTGCCGAATATCGTTACTAAAATGTATTTCCCGATAGATTTACAATTATTTTGAGTCGCAGCTGAAAATGTATACCTTAATTAGCACGCCGAAAATTCGAATTATCCAAAATAAAATTCGAGTTATCCACGATTTTTTAGCATTGTTTAAATACAAAATGCTAGGGACCAAGAGAAATATTCGAATTAAAGAAGTTCGAATTATTCAGGTTCCACTGTATCTAAAATATGGTTATAATTCATGTTTGTGCATGTGCACACACTACTTACCTACATCCGATGACATTGAAATTTACAGGAGACCAATATTAAGTGCTGACCCGCACAATCCCTAAAAATTTCTTTAAAATGATCCATTAGTCACGAAGCTTCGCCTGTGACAAACAGTAGTCAACCATTTGCCATACAATTCATTGGACATCATCCTGAAACATTTACTCGACTAACTACCCCTCCTCCCCACTCCTGCCCACCCACAACAAGTCTTGAAAAATTGTACCGATAGATCATGAGGAATCAACGTTACAAGAAATGTACGTTTATGATTGCATGAAGAATAATTCACGCGCAGACTGCTTTTGGTCCAATGGCTACGGCATCTATGAGAACCTATATACCATCTAGGAGCTAACGTACACTATCCTTTTGAATATTTTAACAAAATCAAACTAAACTAACTATAGTTTTGGGCGTGACGATGAATTACCGCAGACACACAGACAGACACGGATCCAACATTCATCAATAAGTTCTGAAACGCAAAAAACAAGTAAAACGTATGGTCAGGTATTTTTTATAAAGTTTATTACTAAAGAAAAACGCTTGCATACGAGTCTGCAACGCATTGGGACATTTTCATGTGTTTACCTATGAATGGTCAACGTCATTTCTGATGGTCATAATCATCGTTGTGGCCACTTGGGACAATTTTTTTCGTGACGATTTTTTTGTTATGTGCCATATGAAAGACATGAAAATGTCAAAATTTGATTTTGTGGGCAAAAATGCTTTTGATTTCTAGTGCGAATACAAAGTTTCCCCAACCTTCCCTTGATTTAGCCTATACTTGTGGCAGTATTCAAATCAAACTAGTGATGAGTGGGCAGAGAGAGTGTTAATTCTCTAATTGAAACCGATCTTGATTGCCATGAAAAACCATAATAAATTTTCAGGCCGACCAATTACGACCGTTTGATTCATTTATTAGGTACCTAAGTTCAAATTAGTCAAGATATCTTCTGGGATCTGAAGTAGGTGGCCATCTTCACTGGATTTACGAGCCGTTTGTAATCCTGTTAACAACGCTCTCGGGTCTTCTTGGAACACGCAGGCAGAATATCGTTTTAACGGCGTTACGCGAGACTTCCTGCATTCTTCGAGAGCCTCAGCGACGCTCGGATCCTCAGCTATGAAATACAGCTTAAGACATTTATTTCGGCCGCTCCGGCTACCGTTCGAAAATGGGTTTTATTACCGGGACCCGGGGTTAATTTATATTTATACGGATCCATTTAAGGGGTTAAGCAATTATCCCATCCTTAATGGAAATTCGTTATCCTGTTAACTTCGCCGCGTGTTTTGATGAGTTCAACCCGAATGCTTACTAAAACAAGCGGCAAATCTAAAAAAGTCATAATTTTTTAATTTTAATATTATTTATTATTTTTATTTATTTATTTATTATATTTAATATTATCTATTGGTATACATCAGTGGTTCCCAACTGGATGTTCGCGACCAACTGGTCGCGTATAGGATTCAACTGCGTCGTATCGGAACGTTCTAGAGAAGATTAATGTCAAATGAAAATAAATGGAAGAACCATATAAAACCCCTAGCAACGGCTGGGTTGTACGTGAAAACGCTTGCATACGAGTCTGCAACGCATTGGGACATTTTCATGTGTTTACCTATGAATGGTCAACGTCATTTCTGATGGTCACAATCATCGTTGTGGCCACTTGGGACAATTTTTTTCGTGACGATTTTTTTGTAATGTGCCATATGAAAGACATGAAAATGTCAAAAATAAAATACAAACTAAATATAAATAGATAAATAAAAATTTAAAGTTACGTACCTATTAAAATAAATCAGTTCGCTGTAAGTATTTTCTCTGCTAAAACTGTCCTCCACAAAAATCACTGGGATTCTACCAAATATGTTGTTATTATTATCTTATGAAGTATCCCAAACTCCTTCAGCCAATCAAAGTATAACGACATTTACATAGGTGGGTAACCGACCAACTGAAAATTTATTAGATAAAATAAAACACCTACCAACGCTTCAGCAGTTTATTTTACAAGAATGATATTAAACTCGATTTCGCGAAGTCAGAATTCCGTTGGAGTTACGTCAGCTAATACGTCCCTAAGAAATTATTATGCAGTTCTACTAGTTTTCGATTTTACTACTACTTTCACTCTCTAGCTGTCATCAATGAAATTTAGCTATTCACATGTTAATTAGAATATGTCGTTACTAGTTCTAGAACTAAGGGAGAGCGATCGAATTAACATATAGCGTTCCGGTTGGTCTCGTTCGATTCTTTGAGATAATATCTATTAAACACAATTAAAAAATTAATGTCACCTTGAAAGTTTTTGAGATCTCGATTTTAAAATATTTCATCCCTTATGTTCCACCTAATAGGGTTGAGCGAAATTGATGCCGCTGTTACAGCATGTCGATGTGACATTCCCGGTCTGTGAACGATTTTTGAGCCAAATTTTATAAAGTTCGGTCCATTAGTTTAGAAGAAAAGCTTCGGACGGCGTATAATGGGGCCAGATGCCTCAAAACATGGCGGAAATTCAAAATTTTAAAATCGCTCCCGGTCGACCGGCTTTTTGTGGATGTGATAGTCTACATGTACGTGGACCTGGAGCAGAATTGATTTAGATATTCACAGGTAAGTGAAAGTCTGAGGAGACAATAAACGTTGAAGTTGAAGGAATTTTTTTTTTTGACTTGGAATTTCAGTTTTTCCGTTCGGGTGAGCTTTGCATAATCGATCTGAATAAAACAACGACTGAACCTAATCAATACTAATTTACTAAGACTGGAAAATCTACTTTCACAATGAGTGTGGGCCGGCAAAGTGAGTTTTGTGTTATTGGACCATAGGCGTGTGGGATATCGTTTTCCATGTAATCCTGGACGCAGAATCAACTTAGATGGGTCTCAGACCGATTGCACTTGACCCAAAGGTATGTATGAGATAATAACGGCTACAAATATGGGTATTTTTCAAGATTTTGAACATGGACATTATTTAGGAAGATTAAGCACCAGTTCTAGTCTTGGTTAAACCAGGAGAGATGAATGGAATAACTGCGGCTCATATCATAGCACGGTCGCTAGGCGAAAACGAACATAGACCCTTGTTCTAAGCAAATTTTTTATTTTTTAATTTTTAAATTCATTTTTTATTGGTAGAAAATTTCTCCCTTGATGGGAAAAACAAAAGATCATGGATATGTCTAGTACCTACTGCTTACCTGCTGGTACCTAGGTACTACTCAATTGTATACCAACCATGTAGTGCCTTCTTTTCACAAGATTATTCCATTATGGTTACAAAACAATATTAGTTTTTAACATAGAGTAATGAATCAGCATTCCTTGACACTACAATGGCTTAGAGGTCATGAAATGTCGTGGTAAAATGAGAGCATTCCAAAAAGTGGCGAACGATTTTCCTACTATGAAAACTGTGGGAGTTACTCTTCCCTAGTAACGCCTTGGTTGTACGTGAAAATCAATAGAAAATGTGCCGGTCGGGAAAAAAAGTGTCGGTTGGGAAAAAAAAGTGTCGCGAAAAATTCCTTGACCCCCAGCCAAAAGACATATCCATGTCAAAAAGTGTCGGTCGGGAAAAAAAAGTGTCGCGAAAAATTCCTTGACCCCCAGCCAAAAGACATATCCATGTCTAAATTTTGTATTGGCGACGTTTCGGCCTCTGACTGTAGGCCCTATTCATGCCAAATTATATATGCACAGATACTACACAGGTATTTGGCATGAATAGGGCCTACAGTCAGAGGCTGAAATGCTGCCAATAAACTGGTGGTTAATCTTCCCAAATCGTTTACATCCAGTCATGGAGACACAAACTCGGCCCACCTCTAATAGGCATTATTATTCTTTGATATTCGCTTCAATTATCCCTTGGATTCTTAGGTGAAAGCTTCAAAATTCCTTAAAGGTTGCGTAGTTATCTCTCTAGTCTGAGGTCCAGGGACTTCTATTCACGTAAAATGAGGACATTCTGCACCATTTGTTGATCACCTTGGATCCATTGGTTTCGTCTTTTCGAGACCACAATCGCTATGCCCGAAAAGTCGGCTCTGAAGTCAAATTGTTGGTTTCCCGTGAAATTATACCGTTTTCCAGTCCAACAGTTGACGCCGACGATGGCGTAGACGATTATGACGACAACGATGATGGTGATTCCGAAGCGACGCACGTCTGAGTATTACGGATTACACGTCTGAGACTTGTGTTTTTCCTCTTAAAAATTAGACGACAATATTTTAGTGAAAAAGGCTTCAAATAAAAAATGAAACAATAATAAACTTCATTTTTGCCCTTCAATATGCAATACACTACTTTCCAAACCTTCAGGAACCACTCAGCTACCATAAGTAATTCCCGCAACGTTTTGAGGTATTTGGCCCCACTATGCGGCGTACGGCTGATGGCGGGTGGTCGATTGTTTTTAATCTGATTTTTGGAATTCACGTATCTACGTAATTTTGAGGAAACGTTGGAAAATTCTCTTTCTTGGTCGATTGCAAAGGTACATTGTTGAAAATAATAAACCATTACATTACATTACATGGGCTCGAGCAATGGCAGGGCGAGGTCACTGGTCTGCCTGGATTCCTTCAGGACCTTTGCCCGGTTAATCCTTTCGTGGCCCACCTTCCAAGGAGGGACCGAATAGTGGTCAATCGGCCACTGGCCATATCCGTCTTACTCACAGACACCTGCTAGATCCAGCAGCTCGTGATGTTGTGTGTGGGAGATGTGGGGGTGATTTGTCTATCCGCCACTTTTTGGAGGATTGCCCAGCCCTCATGGACCTCAGAGTCCAGCATTCACCCCCTAAGTGTGATGTTCTGTCAGGACCAGGCAAGGTCCAGTCCCTGTCGGTGTACCTGAAAGCCACTGAGCTTTACAACGAACTGCATTCCGATCTGTGATATATTTATTCATTTATTTATGTACATCTAGTCATACCTTTATCTAACTAAGATGAAAAGTATTCATAATTATATATTCATCGATTATATTTATGTATTTGTAAGGATCATCTAGTCGTAGTTTAGTTTTTATTACGGGGTATTTTTATCCGCTGTAGGGGTTACAAAGCGGTCATCGCTGCATCCCTTGAGGCAGAGTGCGGCGATGCTTCGTTTTGCGGGTTATTATTATTATTTCTCCCCCTCCGATCTGCCAGTGGAGTCCGTGATGGCAATACATTAAGTGACGGACAGTCAGCATGGCTCCCCTTAGAACCGTGCTCGTTGCAGTGTCCTTTTGACACCCCTTTTTTGACTGCTGCTAATGACCCTTCCGGTTGAGACGCGGCTTAAATTCTTAAAAAAAAAAAAAAAAAAAAAAAAAAAAAAAATGAATAAATAAATAAAATAAACCATTACATTATAGAAGTTTATTGGAGGCTGAGATAAATAAAAGTGAAGTGTAAAACAGTGGGTCGCGAGTCTCGAAGGTTTAAACTAGTGGGTCCCGGTTGAAGTAGAGTACTATAAATAATACCGATGTATAGTTTATTATGTTTTTACTTCCAATAAATTCTTAGTAGCTGAATCGTTGTCACCTCTTTTGGAAGGTAGCTTATGTTAACGCGCTAACTTGAAATCTTGCAACACTCATAACTTTTATTGTATTAATTTAGTTTCAACGATATGTTCAATGAGCCGTTATAGTTGAATCATACGGATTTTATGAATAGTTGCCAAAATGATGCTAGTATCTGACAGGAGCAAAAAAATGAAATTCTTGTAACGCTCATAGCTTCAATATTTCATAGCTTCAACTGATCACAATGAAACTGTTGAGATTTAACTGTGTATTAATTCTACGAGCTCCATCGCTGCCGGAATGATGTTAGTACATGCGCAAATACAAATCCTTGTAAAAACTATAACTTTCCATGTTTTTGTCCTAGTTCAATGAAATTTGAACCATATAGAAATGTATTTTTTGAACGTTATTGCTGCCGGAGTGCATGACCGGTGCAAACTCGAAGTCCTTGTATCACTCATAACTTTTGACCCGATTCCCATGAAAATCCCAGGAAATGTTAAAATTAAGCCATAAATTGATTCTATTGGTGGATTTCTAAGGGAGTTCTAAGATTGGATAACATAACTGAACTTGGAATATAATTTATTATCCTAAGCGTGCTAATTCATTTGGAACACAAAATACTTGATACTGCGATTCGGATAGATCCTGAACAATTGGGCTCTCAGCACATTTAGCAAAGAACCCACGATACCAATGGAAACGACTGAACCGTGAAACGAGCCGGTTGCTACAAATCCGACGCAGCGGGTGAGAAAGAGACATGAAGCTGTTCACTGACGGAAATCCCAGCAAGAGCATCCATCAACTCGCTGGCTCCAATCCCTCGGCTCAACTAGTAATTGGCATCAACTCAATCAGCGGATGCAATAAATATCTCAACGACCCTGCACTCATCCCATACAGTAGTTTCATGACCTCAGAGAAAACTCTTCTTTCGTCACTTCTCTTTTAAAACCCCTACGAGAAACGAAATGATCCAATAAGGTCTTCTCAGGTTTTTTTTCAATACCTATTCTTATAAGTTCTTCGCTATTTCTTCAATGACTTTTTCTTCTTTGAGTCCTTCCATCAAGAAGAGCTCTCAAGTGCTAAGAACGCGGCCGTACGTGGTGTGGCACAATAGATAGGTTCTCACAATCTCTGAGGAGAGTATTTGAAGTTATGGCCGCAGTAAATCCCGAGCGCTAGCGCCGCATATGGTGTTCTGGAGCACTTCTTTATTTCACGCCCCTAATTGGTGCTGAGAGAGGATCGAAGACTCCTTTATTTCTCTTCTTCTGAACTGGATCTATCAAGGAGTCCCCTGCAGATTAGCCGTAGAGCATACACCAATATGTTCATCCGGATCAGTCGTGCTCAATTGTTCCATTGACCATAGTAAGAACCTTTGCGCTGCAACCGCGCAACTTATAAAAAAAGGAAGAAAAAAGAAAAACTAATAAAAGCAACTAATCGCCACAAAATGGTTCTCTATTTGTACACTGATTGGTTGAGAGAATCGCCTTCGCTCTAATCATTCGGGCTTACCCCCAAGAATTCACATTACCGTCCAGACCCGTATATAGATAAACTAGGTCTTATATAGTTTACGGAGAACGGATAAAAAGTAGAAGAAAGAGAAACTAATTGAAGTAACTGAAAAAAAAAAAAAAAAAAAAGTTAAAAAAATGATTGACAGGTCAGGAAATACATATATCGCCACTCTATATATACGTACTAATATATCAACATTAGCATTGGAATCAGTAAAGATTGGAAGATGACTAATCATGATGATGCTAATAATAATCTTCCGACAAAGGCAATTATCGTGTTGAGGAATATTATTTCCTGTTTGAAGCTAAAGTTTGGGATTACATTTGGGGAGAAAATTGAGAACCTGTGGAAGATACTTACATTGGAAACCAGAGATTTATTTGAAGAATTAGACAGTTGCGAGATCATTCAAGTCCAATATTAAGTAAAAGTTAAATAAATTAAAAATAAGAACACTGAATTGGTCTAAGGCAGCCAATCTTAGTGGAGAGAGGGGGGGGGGGGGGGGGGTGTCGTAATATCGATCAGGCATTGTCTCCACACTTCCCGTCATTACGGCAAGAAAAATGGACGTTAGCGCGTCCTCAGATTCTCCTTTTGGTCCATGTGTGTTAACTTTCACGGAGGTTATTGAAGAAGCAAACTGTCTTCACCAAATTAATTATTTATTTGAACATTCAATAATATTGGTTCCCGTGATACACATATTATTGGATGAGACGTTCGAAAACAACCAAGTCGAGTCACGAGACTCTAGACCCTGACCAAACAATCCAACTAACCTGAATTTCGTACTAGGGGATTGACTATTCGATGTTATGTATTTTTGAGATGCGAGCGTAGCAAGCATACAGACCGCTGGTCTAAGCAAAAAACTGATCTGTGTAAAATCTCATGGTGACTGGAGTGTTGGGAATGCCATTCGGTAGGTCAGGGTCTAGAGTCTCGTGACTCGACTTGATTGTTCGAGAACGTCTTTTATTGGTGCATCATACCTGTTGACTGTGTTCTACTTAAAATAAAATTTAATTTCCGTTCTTATTAAAATATTACTCTATTTCTTCATTTCTTCATAGGATATGAAGCTCAGCCTCGCTTCCTAGGTTCAAATAATAGGTACAAAATTAGAGGAAATATGAGAGTTTGGCAACTTTTGACCCTTGAAGCCCTTCAAAATCCGGGGGCTGAAATTCGGGATTTGATTAGAGGATGTCCTTCTTTTTTATCTGGGTAGACGAAAAATTGGCCCTGTCCGACAATCAGGGTAGGCTTGGGAGGGTTTTGAAAAGTGTAGTTATTACACACCGGCAGATTGAGGTGGGGGGGGGGGGGGGGGAAATAGAGACCGGGTTGAGTGGGGGGTTTGGTAGGTTGCGATTGGAAAAGGGTTCGCCCAAAATTTTGAGGCGCTGGGTTTAACAGGCAGCGGTGAGAAGGAGGGAGTAAAATTGGTAATTTTGTAAAAATGTATATCGAGCGGACGAGTCGGGGCAATGTTAGAGGAGGACAAATTTAGCTACGCCTCGGAGTTTGGGGGAGGACGGAGGGATAGGTACGGATGGAAAGGACGGGGAAGTTGAAATCATCCCTTTAATTTATAGAGGAAAATGGCGTCACAAAACGATTGGTATACAAATATCCAAACGTGCAGAAACGGAGACGCCTCGATACAAGCCCTGATATTCGAACAGAATGGCCGATGCTAAGGGCCGGTAGACGAGTGTACGACGACTATTACCCTTCGAGCCTTTGGAATGAGCTGAAATTCGGGGGTTAGATAGAGCATGCCCTTCTTTATCTGCGTAAAAAAAAAAAAAAAAAAAAAAAAAAAAAAAAAAAAAAAAAAAATTGGCCCTACCCGACAATTTCCTTTCCCCCTTGGGGGGCAGTGGGAAGGGGCTGTGTTGGAGCTAACACCCTCAATCTCTGAAAATCTTATAAAAATCGGTCCATTTGTCTTGGAGTCTTTTGTCTGTATCAGTAAATTCTAGTTTTGCGCATGCGCAGTAGTTAATACTCAACCAATTGCGATATAATTTACAGTTCAAATTTCTGGAGAATATACCCAATTACCCTCCGAGTTAGAACAAAATCATACCAATGGATTATAAGAAATCGACGGTATAAAAAATTCAAGCTTACGCATGCGCACTGACTACTGTTGATCCAGCGGCAATGGATAATATAGGGATCTGTCTAGGAGCCAACCCACATAATACCTGAAAAATAAAATAAATTCTGTGCATTAGTTTCCGAGTGCGGTATGAGCAAAGAATTTCCAGTTTGCGCATGCGCAATAATTAATTCTTAACCAGTCGCAATGTAATTGATAGGAAATCTTCCTGAAAAATATACCTCAGACAGACAGTCAGACACAGAACCGAAATTGATCAGCAACCTGTGAATGGCAAAAAGCTAGAGGAAATTTTGATTTTAGAAGACACAACATTTTTAGGGTTCTTGCACGAACACAAAGCTCCCTTACTCCATTTTGAGGAAGCAAAATACTTTGTTTCCTACTGACTACGTTTCTACAACTTTCATAATTTCGAAAATTTCAGATGGGAATCGGATTGACGAAGTAAACATTTAGAAATGATGGGGATGACTAATAAAGATTCAATTCATCCTCGAAAATACATGAGAAATTTGAGAAACACTTGCTCCTCTTACTTGATAAGGGGGCTTTTTAATTTTAGGTACCGTCATCGTTTAGTTAGATAGTTGTGGATTTAATATGGATTGAAAGAAAATTCCATATTTCAATCGTTGATTATTGATGAAAAGTGAATTTAACTCTATGGAGAAAGCAGTTCCTGGAGAGAAGCATTGGGAATCGTTGTAGTAAAGCTAAAATTCAAAGAACAGAATGGTTGGTTCAAAAAGTAGAACATATAGCAAATACGTTCTAAAAGATTGGAAACGTGTATTGTGTGTAAATATTATGACTTTGAAGCAACGAAATTTGGTAACTTGTAAGAGTTGAAACAATATAGAATGTGAAATCTGAATCTCAACTACGCTGATTGGAGATGTTTTTCTAGGTGATCCGATTTTTTATTTCTATTTGATATCAAATATCTAATTATTAGTAGGACATTAACGGTCTATTCAACCACAAATTGCGTAATATAGATAAATTGGAGGACTACACATATAAATAATTGAATGGAAAGAATTTTTAAAAGGAGTCGGAGTGAGAGGTGATTTGGTCGTGGAATCGCCTGAGAGACGAAGTGGGATTGAAGTATTCCTAATCTCTTGGAAAGCACTTAACCAGTGAAGGGATCTAAGTAGCCCGGAAGGTCTCGTGTTTAAGATAACCTGATCGGATCATTACATTGAATTAAGAACCACCCTAATGGCTGCGCGATATTACTTAGTTTAACCTTTCATAAAATCTCAAGTACGCATTCGATTTCACGGAAGCTTAAGTCCGGCAGTCATAGAGTACTTACCCAGTTATTATGTTCCACGAATTAAAAAATATTATGAGAGAAAAAACCTGATGCTCAGAGGGGTAGAAATTGATGGTAAAGACTACATAACTTCGTAGATACCTAGAGCTCTCACTAGATGATTGAACGGATCGTAGACGCTAGTTTGAAGTATCTTCTAAGAATTTTTGCGAGCTCAGTTGAATCGAACGAGTTGAACCCACACATAGATAGATGACACCGTTCTCGAGAGGGTTTTTTTTTTTCTTTTCATAATATTTATTGCACCAAGTAATACAACTTATAGCAACATTTCTTTGGCAATGAATAATCGGTGACTGAAACAAGAATGTGTTACATAACACAACCTATACACCATTTCAGCTATTTAATGTCTTCAATGAACACGATTTGCAGGAGCGCACAGCACTACAATCACTGAACAAACTTTCATGAACACATCACTCCCTATTACCACAGGTTGTGAGGTTTTCGTCTTTTCAGTCGTCTGAGCAGGTCATCAACGTCCTGCAGCTTCACAACCTCCTCGTTGATATGACCTTAGAGCCTCTGATGAGGCTATCCTTCGAGTTTTCATTACTTCATTTATTGTGGGAATTTAGAGGTCGTTATGGATGGATATCACTATTGGTCGAGTAGTGGTACGCATGACCGCAGTACTTTGTTCTGGAATCGCTGCATATTATCTCGATTACTTTGAGAAGTGCAGCCCCAGAGCTGTGCACCATATGTCCAGACTGGCTTAAGGACCTGGTTGTATAAAGTTGATTTATTTTGGATAGACAATTTTGATCATCTACCAATCAATCAATACATTTGTCGGAATTTGGTGTACAATTCTGTTTTTTTATTTTTCACATGCGCTCTCCAGCGGAGCCTTGTATCCAGAGTCATACCCAAATATTTTGCCTCATTGGCATAAGGGATGACTCTGCCATTAAGACAAATTGGTATATTTTTGATTTGGTGGTTGGTATAATCAACATGGACTGATTTTGCCTCATTCATCTTGATTATCCACTTAATTGCCCAATTATGGAGATTTTCGATGGATCTTTCAAGTTTTGAGGTCGATTCTCTGTTGTCTTCACCAATGGCAAGAATAGAAGTATCATCTGCAAATGATGACAGGGTGTTCCTCTCGTGTTCAGGCAAATCGCTGGTGTAAAAGACGTAACTACAGGAGTGGGCCGAGTATACTTCCTTGTGGTACGCCAGCATTAATCATTTTTGCTTCCGAGTAAGCATCATCTTGTTTGATCTGGAAGTATCGATTTGTTAGATAAGAGTGGAGCAGTTCAACATATTTGGCTGGAAGCATTAGTCTGAGCTTAGTCGAGAGATGACGCGTTTAACGTTTAAAACCTCTTCAACTAATATGGAATTTCTCTAAATTTTTAATGCATTCTCTCTCACTCTTTCTCTCTCTCTCTCTCTCTCTCTCGCTCTATACCTATTTAGTTATTATTTAGAACAATCGAATGATAAGGAGCGAATAGTTTGCTATTTACAAAGCGACATTACAAAGATCCCCAGTTACGTTGAAAATGTTAATTAGTACAGCATCGTGAACTTATTGCAAAGGTCGGAAAAGAAATAGGTAATTATTGTCCCGCCATCCGCTGAGAGGGAGAGAGAGGGAGTGAGTTACTGTACTGGGGATTGCCTCGTTTGCCTAATGATTAATTATTTGCATACGGCCCCCGGATCGTTCATTCTGTTAGCACGACATGACTTTAAACGTGCTCCTAATGAAGTGAGGTCAAAACATGTTAGTCCTCGCTAATATGATCACCATTCGACGATTATCATTAGTCAACAACCGTTGTATAAGGGTTGGTGCAGAGCGAAAGGAAAGGAGGGCCGGGTTTCATCGCAAAATACTACACTCTTCAAAGGATGTTCGAGAAATGCTACCATGCAGCTATGCGTAAACTGACATAGAGAGCACCGATTTCAGCCTCCGTCATTTCAATATTGTATTTCACCTTGTGTTCCTGTAATACCTGCTTTTAGTATTCATGTAACTTGGCGCACACTCTGAAACGCACATGCTGTGAAAACGAAGTTAAGTATATACAGTAGTCACAATAGATACTTTAACTATTTTCCAAAATTATTTAATATCCTTATTACTTTGAAATGTTAACCAAATGAGAGATATCTGTACTACTCAATAAAAAACTTACGTGACAATTATTTCCTAGAATACGTCAATATTTCAGAGGCCATGAACAAACTTGACTTGTTCCGGTATTTCCGTATTTTGTTGTTGATTATACGAACGTATTGTAAGTAAATTATTATTATTTTATTTTTAATGCCTTAGTATGATCAAAATAGAATAAATTAGAACACTCAATTCTTTAACATAGAAAACTTCCTCAATTTTTGTGGAACTCAATTGACAATCTTGGTGAAATTGTCCATGTTGGTATTTCACAACCGTTCATTTCTACACCGGTATAGGTATATCAAACAGGATGGTTCAGGCTGCGCGGATGACGCCGTTCTATTTTATAAGGTTATCAAAATACGCTTGTTCTCCCATTCTGGAGATACTCGTATTTCATCGGAGACGGAAATACTGCGAAGAATAGAAAAAAAAGGAGGATAGAGACGGTAAAATCGGTTTTGCATATCACGGCTACACCGGAGAGCTGGAGGATCCTGGTCGCGGATTTGATTTATGTGGACGGCTCAGCTGAGCTCTGGTGCTGCTGCTATCTCCGTATTCAATCGCTGACTTCTTCCTCGGACTTCGGTGGGCGGGAACATGCGGAGGTGGGCTCACAATAGCTGAATGATTGGAGCTCACCCGCCCTCAGACACGGAGACGGACATTCAAGTTCCATTAGGCTAGATGAACTGATAGCCCCAAACATTTTTCTTTTCCCTTCTGCTGCGGATATCTTAATTGTTTGAAACAAGTAAATAAGCAGACTAACTGATGATTTTGCTTCCGAGTCTATCAAAGTAATGAAGAGAACGGAAGTGGAAGAAAACGTCAACGATCCCATGGATAAGTTGTAGGAAAAGGTATTAATACAATAGCATTACTGCTTTTGCTGATGATGTGACTTTGGCAATGAAAAATTAAAACTTGGGTTCATGTCCGCAACGAAGCAAATAAAGTACTCAAGCGAATTGGCCAATGGTGTAGGAATAATAGTTTAACAATGAGTACTTCTAAAATCAACTATGTCACTTTCTTTACTACTTCGGCAGGTCCACCTGATTTCTTCCATGTTGTCTCAGAACAAGTTTCAGGCCGAAACTAGCATCAGGAATGTACAATTTCCTGCTCAACTCAGGCCTCTAATTGGAAAGTAAACATTATTTTTGGTATTTTTCGAAAAATGTCGTCTCTTTTGAATATTGATAAATTGCTCCCTTGGGAATATTCGTGAGGAGTTTATTCAAAATCAGTTTAATATTTTCTATAAAAATGGAATGACGCAAGAATTGTTACCTATTATTCTTCTGGATTCTCAAAGGGTGATATGAAACACAATATCAACAAGTTGTAAAAAAGGCGTCAGACGTTCTGTAGTCGTATTCCAAAATATTTCAAATTAAATTTGAATAAATTTAAAATATGGAAATGTTGTGGCCAACTTCAATAGAAATGACCACCCATGGCGGACAGACCGGGGTGAAATTAACTCTGCAAGCTCAAGTCTTTCCTGGTATGCGATTGACGTAATATAACCTTACTGGAATTTCCTCGTTGTCATTCTGATACAAAGTGCATAATGCTGATCCACTTTGAGCCAATACTGTCGGGCTAAGCATCTGTCTTGTCACCCCAAGCGGAACCCATTCGATTCATAGGACCCGTAAAAATGATAGAGACTCACCGACCATTATAGTTGGAGCAACAGCCACTGTGATCACTCCTCGACGATATTGACGGTTCAATTACGAACGACCCTCCATCGGATCGCCGAAAACCGTAATCGGCTTCAAGGTTTTCACCGTGATGCCACACTTTTTTCGCACAAAAGCTCGCTTAGTTTTCAATACCCTTTGGAAACGAAGGAACGTGTCCGATAAGGTGGTAGCAGGAGGGGGTTGCTGGCGAGGTTGGGAGTCCTCTGATGACACGTGTTACACGCTATGACGGCTGCTGTCGCAAGCGGGACGAATCGCTTCTCTCGGTCCAGTTCGCCTCAGTTCGCGGTGAATATTCGACCCTGTCAGCTGATCCTGCTCAGCCAGATGTTGAGCTTTCTTTCCTGCGTTGTCCTCCAACCAGATTAAACCGTCAGGAGCTGACGCGACCTCAGCGTTCATGATCGGTCATAGATTTATGTTTATAAAGAAGCACCCCAGTGATTTGACCCCTCTGATGCGATGTTATTCTCCCGTTTTGAACCCTGATAGATACCTAGATATACAAACTCCGGCTAAAAAGTAACCTCTATTGGCACCAGACCGTACATGCACATAAGGGACTTGCACAAGTGGATTATTGGCTGGGTGTCGGAGAAATCTCTTGTATGTAGCTTAGTGAAATCTGAGTATATCTATTTAGTAGTTATAACCCCTATACACGCAGAAACCTTTAGCATGTAGTATTAGTTTCTTAGCCTTATGCTCGGCTGAGTGCAGTGGGGGGGATGTTGTAACGTTATATGCAGCTCTACATGAAATACCTACGGCATAAAAATTGATCTACTGCAGCTCCAAATTCAAAATCTCTGTGTTGACCTCGAGTTAGGCAGATATCGATATTTAACTTCCTACAACTTACAAATCTATACGTTGCTACTCATAAATCAGCTGCAACTATCGTAGAATCAAATCATTAAATTCCTACACCTGTATGAGAGGCTAAACGATCGGATTGAGATTGACGTAAACACGAACTCTAACGATTTGCTTTTCTTCGTTACCCATTACCGCAATCGTAGGTAACTGACACAACGGATGTACGGTATCGACACTGGAAGTAGGGAAAAAGGATAAGTAAACGGAAACGTAACCTCAGTTTCTTCGTGTTTCAGATTGTTGAGTTTAGATAGAAATAATAATTTTGCTAACTGTAGTGTCAACGACGAGACAAATTCGATAGTTCATGTTGCCTGACGATGACCATTCTTGGGACTTGAATGGGGACATCTGTATTGCGACATCAGTTGCGCTATAAAATACAATCATGATTAACTATCTAGTTATATTCCCACCTGTGATATGAATTTCGTGCATGAGATCATCAGTGTGCAAGTGGCTCCAGCACACGCTTGTGGTGGTTTTAGTAGCAAAGTACATTTCCCGGCGGATCTCGGCAGTCCTTTGTTTTCTCAATTCATGCCTTGGGAAAACCGCGTTACCAGGTTACCACACCTAATCACGCAATACATAACCGTCGTGAATATGAGATTAAATATAAGAAACTAATAATAAATAAAATGCTTCAAAATTTTTAATAGATTTGTTCTGTGGTCTCTAATTTTGCTGTCGAGGCCATGTTTGGATGACAAATAAGTCCGCTGTACTCGATCCTGATGATTGACTAATTACTGAACAATCTATTTCGATATTGAGGAAAATCTGATGACGGAGCCACCCAAATCTATCCAAATCAGACCCCCCATTACCATTCAGAATGAAATAAGAAAACACTCGATAAAAAACAGTTCTTAACTGCTGTAAAACCCTTGCAAATTGCCGGGTTGCACATCCTCATTTGATGCGCAGGCCGTCTCTCACCGTTTAATTATATTGGTCCCCTAATTGCGAGCGGGGACTGGCCGCAAGGACGTCTGTATGGGTGGAGCCCCCTATCATCATCTCTAATGTCCCACAGCTCAATCAAGGCCTCTTCAGTTACACTTTTACTTTCCACGCCCTCCCGTCCTGCCCGGGTCCCGATGCAACAGGTAGTTCCTTCGGATTCGTCCTCGATAGCTCCCCAATGATTTATATAATTTGCGGCCTGAGCTACCCAAGGGCCTCCCGCGGTTTTCTGGAGCAGACCCCCAGAAGATGCAATCATGGTTGTTTCCTTTCGAAGGATCTCGCCATTCTTCTTTATCGGGAATCTCATAATAAGCCTTCGGCTGAAGGCCCCGTCGATTTGAATATCGAAATACCCTGCTCTAGTTTTTTTCAGCTCGGGGTATCCATTGATTAGGCAGTAACGAGTTTCGATCGAAAGTGCAAGTTGGAATCCGCTCTTGGTTATACGAAGATGCCCTGCGGCTAGGGAAGAATCTTGGATAACGACGCTTGTACCATTCGTTTTTGCCTCGCAGCAACGGTGTGTCGAATGGGTAAAAAGGGAAAGGGACACTGGGTAATTCAACACCATACGATTCTGAATGAATCAAATGATCGTACCCACATCAATAACATCCTATCCTGAACCTAAAACATACCAGCGTAATTACCATGGACATTCAGGGAATAGGAAGCTATCATTAAAATTGCGTGTTAGCAATACTCTCCGTTGTATATCGTATTATATCAACTATCGTATTACTGATGAGGATACGAACGAATCACGAACCATTAGACGAATCGATAACACTTCAAAATGTAGAAATCTGACCCTTCCCAAGAATTCCCTGAAGACTTAGAGAATAAGGTGGCTCACATCGCAGCACAAATTTGGCGCTCTCCAAACTTGTGTAAAGAAATGTTCATGCAACATGATTGTATGAGCGAATTTTCGAACATTATTGTATTATATTATGTTTTCAAATTTGAGCCCTTTGAGTACAATAAAATTGATAACCACCACATTTATGGCAAGAAAAATTATTCTAAATTACCTATATTCTGCGGTTGAAAAATCATCAATATTATTTTTTCGCACTTAAACTGTTCTCACTGAGTAGGTATGATTAAAGTTTTTAAAATATCATCCTAAACCTTCTCCTGAAACAGACACCGATATTTATCCTTGGTTCCAACTTTTCCCTATTTTGTAAGCTGATGGTAATAATATCTCCCAAATATGTATGCATTTCTTCCGGTTTTGCCTAATTGCCAAAAGCAAGTAGGTATCCTTGAAATGAAGAATTCAAAAATTTGTTAGAGTGAAAAGTGTATTAATATTCTCTTATCCAATGCTGTACATGCACTCAAGGTAACTAATCTGTGACAACTATATATATCTCCAAATGATACAGATTCCATTAAGAATATATGGTCTGGCAATTCTTTCAACTTTCGGTGATAGGTGTTCCCAATCTTATAAGGGAACTCGGAGCCCCATAAAATTTTCTGCTATTTCTTAAAACATGTAAATTTGCTATTTAAGTCAAGCCATGATTTCAAATTTTCTAAGTACGGGATCAGAAGGATGATTCGCCTTTAAGAAGAACAGAAGCCGTTGGCTTTGGGGGAAGCTTCTTGTTAGAAATCGGTAAAATCTGCATTTTACCAGGATTTGTAAAAGATCTCTTTGTTTATACGCTTTCAAGATATTTTTTCAAAAGATCTGACAAAATGGGTGATCAATTATCGATAAAACCGTGAAAGACGTACAACAAGAATCCGCTACCGCCTTGAATATCTCCACCTGCCACGACTTTCTTCCACCATCAGTTTGGCAATTCAGAAGTTCACACTCTCATCTAAATTTATTCTCAATGGATGACCACTGCAAAAGTGTTTCCAAATTTATCTCTTCAAAATATACAGCTCTCGATAGAAGAGTGTAATGAATTGATCTTGTTCTCATCTCGTTTTTCGACTTCAGAAACTCGAGTTCGCTATTGAAAAAGAACAGTCTAAGTAGTTTCAAACACACTGCACACACTTACAGATCGAATCCGTCAGATAAAAGCGTTGATTGGGCCGTAAAATCGGAAATCTTTATTTAATATATATCCGAGTGTCCGTAAAATTTGGTTTGGCGATATCGCGAGAGGGCTTGTGGTGCGGGGATAAACACGACCGAATCCTCCAATTACCGGCGAACGGTTTTTTGTCACGCTCTCTGACACTTGATAAGGCGTTATTTTATTGGTTCAATCTAATTATATTCCGTCTCTCGAAAGCTGCATCTTTTTTCTCCCAAACTCCTTGAAATGCACATTCCCTTTGGATCCAAAACGATATTGGTACGTCGAATCGGGACCTCACTTCAGTGTAACCCGATCGAAAAACTAAAATTTCGTAATTGTTGGGTGTTAAACCAAATGATATTACCGAACATTCTTGTTATTTCATCAATTGCGTCTCTTGAAAAATAACGTTCCGACTTTCTAGAGATGTAACTCAGAAACGATGAATATTTTGTCGAATAATTTAATATTTTAGAATATGAGTAGGTACCTAATGAGTATCCAGATCACCATTTTTATGTAAATCACTTTGGCGCTGTAAAACTTCTCTTTTCTTCTACTGGTTGGCGTTTCCATGATACCTTTCCTTCTTCAATGTTAGGAATTTAATTTAAAGTTGAGGGAAAACTCGAATAAGTAGTCTGGGTACTTATTCAAATGAAAACACTAGTGTTCCTTTATTGCTGGTATTAGTTTAGAAAATGGACTTTAATTTCGAGAAATTGATGCATTACTTGTTCAGGTACCAGACGATAATCTTCATCTGAATACGCCATTAAGAACTTGCTAATTAATGAGATCATTGCGATCAAAGGGTACTAGCAATTCATTATAAAACATCTTTGTGATGGTCCTAGAGTTCAACAATGATCTCGTATGCGTACTATTTACTTGGAGTTCCTTGAAAAAATGAAGCAGATACCAACCGAAGTAAGTAAAATAATTATTTAACACCTAGAATTATCCCAAGCGCACAGTTAGATATACTGCGTAGTCGAAATATTGTCATCTAGTGCAAGTTCGTACGAAGTTCGTAGACGTCCTGAACGTTTCTACGTACGATCGTAATTTAGCAGTTCGTATCTGGCAGGACTCTTCATTATTGAAGAAGCCATTCATTCTAAGAACCTACTATAATTATTTTATAATATTTAACGGCATTGTGTAACGTGATGCGAGTAAGAACAATTATTGTAAAGCATCAAAACATATATTTTCCAGTTACAATCAATGATTTCCGTTGCTGGGAAAGAAAATTTCGTCTTCCCAGAGCTCCTGTTTGAAAATTGCATCTAAACCAAATAAGGGTGGAGGGATCTGCACTTATGCATCTAGCTATAAATTCACGTTAGCAAATTACAAAAAGTACTTTATTTGGGGAATTTTTGAACAATAGAAATTCCAGCCTGCCAATAATTTTGTCCTTAAGGGTTGATTAAAATTGATATCGCGAATCGAAGGCCATCCTTATCAGGCGTTTGAACTAAATGTCATGGGTCACGAGCTTTGATCCAGTAGTTAGTAAAAAGAAACGGCCTCCGGCCTCTCGGCTGGAGGGACGGAGAAATTTTTTTGTAATTTGTTTTTTGGAGTAAAGTGTATCTACCTTTTAACGTAAATAGACAAAGTTCGCGGTTGGGTCGATTAGGAAGGGTTATGATTGAAAATAGTGAATCAATGAGTACAATATTAAAAAGTTTACATGAGGAGTTATTGAACCTATAATTTATGTGCTGATGAGGTTATAATTGGATTGCCTTATAGGATAACCTACCCCTACTCTCCTTATCCCATCCCTCTTTCCACCAAATCATACTTCTGGTGAAGCAACGGTTACTGTACTGTGCAGGATTATATTTGATATGATGACTCCCGATCAACTGAACTTCTGTCGGTATATAATTTGAAATGTGAAACAACTAATTTGGAGGATGTTTTCTTCCTAGTATAGATTAAAATAATAATGTTGCTTCCGAGAATACCTATATTTAGCGGAAGCATTGTTTTCACTTGCGGGAGATGGACAATTTTTGTCTCTAAATCAAAGTTTCCACTCTAATTTTACATTTTGAACCATTCTGAACTTTCCTTCCGTGTCTGTCTCTCTGTCTGCAGTGTACCCGCAAATCCTTGTAACAAGCTTAATTTCCCCAGTTTTCATCCGATTTTGATGACATTTTCAATGAGAATATGCGGATTAGAGTGTAGGTGGTCCTCTATTAGTTTCATTGATCCCAAATAAATAGGTACTTCAATCTGCGCACGCGCAAACGTAAATTCCATCAATCATCAATTTATCACTCCTAGTCGTTCGACGTCGCTCAAGTTTGGAAGATAGTTGGGAGAGGACTATTGGAACATTCCATATCAATTAAGCACACTCCCTAATCCATCTTAATTTACCATTTCCCTTAACCATAGGAACCAGATATAGAATCATAAGATAATTTAAAACATTTCAATGGTCAATATATTCATGTTACGGATACGAGGAAGCTATGTGACAAACTCAACCTGGTAAACGTTTATTAGAAGTGATGAGTAAATAGCCCATCGACCCATTGCTCAAGTATCCACTTCCCTAAAAACCTTTGAAGACAATAGGTCTTGCATCTTGTGACCTTATAGTTTAACATTTCGCCAGTACCTCCGAATATTCGATATTAACATCCTCGTTCGTTCACATTAGTGTCACTTTAAATATCAAAGGAAAGATGACACTCACGAAAAAAGCCTCGGCAAACTCAAATATCAATTTCATAGGAACCTACTTTCACGTTCGTGATTTGATTCGCCGCTTGGAAAAAAAATCCTTCGTCCCACAGGACACCGGCGACGCGACGCGGCGTCTGAGAAATGAATTATTAATGATAGTCTGAGTCCTATGCAAAGTATCTGATGCTAATAGTCTCAACACATAATAATTATGGGCGCAAGACGTAACGGTCGGTCCTCACATTCATACGAACGACATCGAAAGATTTTTCGTGACGAATGTTTCCGAGTCCATCAACATTGTGGATGGCTTGCGAAAACGTAGGAAGTCGAAATGTTAATAATTACCGCACTACTTCTTGGCGTTCAATCATTTTCGCATAGGACGGAGCTGAATTGTTGAATTTAAGGAGGTGGTTGCGCACTGAGTGCATTGGAGTGATTTGGGAGTAAATGAGACACTCTTGGCACGTCTGGGTTACTTTATGAAGAGATGTATTTGAGTAATTAGTTTTGTCTTCTCATCCAGTAAGAACTGCTTGTTTGTTTTATCAAAAAATAAGAATTTCTAGTTCGTCTACGAATGGAGGGGAGGATCCATCATGCGTGTACTGTAGTATACAGAACAGTGTTAGACTCTTACCAACTAAAACCCTAACCTCATTCTCTCTTTTAAGGCTGCCCTGGAATTCCTATTTAGTAATGGTATTTTTGTCAGGTATAATGATTTTTGAAACTCCACAACCAGACTAGAAGATTGGGACCAAGGAGGTTCAGAGATCCCTCGTTTAGCTCAGACAGTCCTTGCATTTGGTTATCGTCATGGCTCAATGGGGTCTTGATCACGGCATTTATGCTATCGATCCTCTTTTCAAAACTGAAATAGCGTAGTAGCAATGCTCAGGACGTGTTTAAATTCGAGCTAAATCATTTGCGATGAAGTTCTAGAAATCCAATTCAATGAAGAAAACTGAAGTTAATTAAGAACGTTGTGAAGAGGCGCAATAGCGAATTGGGTTCCTAAAGTGGATGAATGAGCAACTCTGCTTGAATCGAAAAACTGGGCAGTGAGTATTAAATCAGTGTATAAACAGAAATAGGTGTTTTATTATGAGAATTGTGCGCAAGAAGTATAAATGAGGAGCTCCCCGTGATACCCTATGTTGTACAGCTAAATTAGATTAAAGTAATTAGTTCGAATTTATACTGTGAGTTAGGTTTTGCCAAAATATACAAATCCGTAGACAATCAAGGAGAGTGGAACGAACTGATCTGAGGTTATGTTGCCGAGATCGTCAATTCCCCTCAAAGGGAGCCAATATCACCAGTGCTGATGGCCGCTGATCATGTCATCCCCAGATGTCGTGTAGGATGCCTTGGTGGAATTAGTTTACCAAGGATTGGCAAAAAAACGACGGAGTAGCTAGTCGTTAGTTTGTGAAGGTTCCATAAGCCTGGCCAGTCACAGCGAGTGAACCAAAAATCGTTGAATGGCACAACACTATGTGAGACGCTGATGACTTCCAGCACTTCGCGAAGTCCTTCACGTGGCGCCTTCGAGTTCCACTAGGTTTCGAGGGTGAGGAGAGAGGCAATAAGTTTTCAGGCAATGGCAGATACAATACTGGATTCACGAGAGTTGTGTAGTTGAGGGTAGGCACGGGTTGGGGCTGGCTGGAGCACACTGTAGGGGACTGCAAGATCTGGGCATGCACATACGGACAAGCATCAAGTGTCCTATCTTTTGACCCTCGATAGAATACATACAACCTAATCCTATTAACTATCATAACATTTAAGATGAGCGAGGTCCAACGGCCTCAACACGTTGTCTGTTTCTACGAATGAATAAAGAGTCAAAGAGAGGGAGAGAGAAGTTCTTCATTACCTTCTGTTTCTTCATTCATTCGTCTCAATGTTGATTCCAATCATAGTGTCCCGAGTCGAAATTATATCCTAAACTGGGTAGATCCATTCCATAGGAACAGTTCAGTAATTGAAAAGATGGGTGGATCGCAACAAACGGACTCGAAGAAGAATATGAAATTCCAAGAGGCGCAGCATGTTTACATAGAGGCCGTTGTGGTTAGGCTTCAATCGCTTCACGGAATATCCCCACATTTTCAGGTGTCCTTATTCTTTGTTGTGACCCACCGTTTTTCCTCATAGCTGGTCAGTTTACACGGATAGATCTACCCACTTAAGGATGGAATTTAGCCTCGGAACACTACGACTGCGACCAACATTGAAGAGCCCTGAACTTGTCCACGTTCCACCACACCATATGGAAAAATTATTAATACCATTACGCGGCGTTATAGACCCCATTGAGCCAAATGGTAGGACCATCTGAACAAACAAAAGATCACTGACCCTCCCTGGCCCCACCTCTCAAAAGTTTAGGTGGTTGGTTGCCATCCATTCTCCACGGTAGGGGGTGGTTTGAGGGGATGTGATATGACTAATTTGGCTTCCTCCTCATCAACATTTATTGTAACATCCAAGTACTTTTGCCTCTGTGGGATCTAGAAGTGATAATAATGCAGTCTATTCATATTTCTAAGTCGTTGTGACCGTCGTTAGGTCTAATGTAACTAAACTAGTACTTTACAGGTGGAGAAGGTAGATAGGTACTTACAATTTGGAGTTTTATGTGGTAGGTAACATCTTGTATTTCTTCTCATTATACATACGCTACTATGAGTAGTATCTTTCCTGCAAGGAATTAGGATACCATAGTACATAATAATACGGTAAAAGTATAGAGGTACTTTTAATTTAGGTTGATTAAATTGTATTATTCACCAATGTTAGGGCATTGGTTATATTTTGATGCTATTAGAATTATATAAGTATGTGCACTGCTTCTAACATTGTAGTAGAGTGTATTTGACTTCATATATCTAATTCAAATAATGATCACAATTAACAATTGAACTTCACAAGGTGGTGGGGTCTACTACGTCTGTATTAAGGAAATCTAGGGTTGTTTTCTCCTTCTGGTGAGATCTAGGGTTATTATCGTAGGTAGGTGTTGTTACTTTTTTTAAAGGGGGTTACAAATTGTTCGCCTCGGTATTTAAGTTCTCTTTGTTTGTCTTATACCTGTCATTATTTTCTTATCCATGATGCTAAAATAATAAACCTCACCACATTGTGAAGCAGAAATGCAATCATAACCCATTCAGAACCACTTGAAATAAATAGCTTCATTCCCACTACAGAAACAGCATAGCTACACCTACCCCCACGAAAAAGTAAAGGAATTAAAGCATACTTGAAAGTAAATAAACAAAATACTTCTCCTAGGAAGTAAAGCGAATCCTACTTCCCTTATTCAATTTCAATAAATCAATCGATCTTGATGTGGGAAAAGCCAAACTAATTATTTCTTATCCCCTCAAACCACCCTTCTCAAAAGTTGTAAACTTTCAAAAGCCATCAATGCCGGACGGAAACAATCTGTATTACTTTGAGGGTTTTAACGTCGAATACGATTTTACTGTACTGTTACCTTGTGATTTCCGAAACTAATTTCTATGCTATTCAACCTATGGGGCTAAAATTTAAGGAGCAAGTGAACAACGTATTCTACGTTCAATTTAATCATTTAATAATGATTAACAGGAAGTTTCCATTTTTATACCGACCGTTACGTAACGGCGAAAATATAGATTTTCATGTACAACAATGCCTTACTAGGGAAGGGTAACTCCCTTAGTTTTCATAGCAGGAAAATCGTTCACCACTTTTAGAATGCTCTCATTTTATCACAACATCTCATGATCCCTAAGTCTCTGTATTATCAAGAAAAGCTGATTTATTACGCTATGTTATAAACTAATGATGCTAAGTAACCATAGTGAACTACCAATGTGTAAAATTAATCATTATTAAATGATCTGACTGTAGAACCGTAGGCCTACCGTCTGCTTTTTTTTTTTTTTTTTTTTTTTTTTTTTTTTTTTCAACACAGAATGTGTTTTAGTCTTGGCATCTTCAACCGAAGACGAATCGTGTAACGAAAACATGTAACGGAAATATTATGTTGCAACATTTCTGATGATTTCCGCTTACAACCGAGTCGTTGTAGGGAAATGGTACTTCATCTCACAAAATTCGTCGACCATACGTTCGAGAGCTCTCAATTTATCCAACCATATTATGTTAACTACTACGAAGTGCGTGGCCAACAAGCTGAGTTATGAGCATGGTTATTTGAATAATTGTTTAGGTACACACAGGTGATCATTCTCAATTATTGATATTGTGAACATGATTGCAACCGCATGTTAATTTCTGATGATTTCATTGAGCTGGTGGTGAGTCGTTGCAAAGGTGATAAATAAAGCAACTTGACATAGTTGTGGTAAAATTCACCAAAAAATCTGAGTCCCATGACCCCATTAATTCATAAGTCGGATCTGTTTGTTGTTTCAAGGGCTGTCGTAAAATCATGAATTTATTATCTCTATAACTATTATGAATATTGTGTTCACGGACCGGAACGGGCGTGTTCCTCTCGTAACCGTTCACGCTCGATCTCTTTTGCATGAATCGTACGTTTTCTTCAACAGAGAGAAGAATCCCCGCGCTTCGAATGCCGGCGTCGTCCTATCATTCAGCCACGCATTACCTTCCTTACTTGAATTAACATTTTTCTCAACCATTCCGCTCTCCTTTCTCCTCATCCTTAAGAAACGTTTCGCTTCAAGTTCTGCGGCCGGTCGCCAACTGAGGGGTAACAGTTTATTGTGAAATATGAATGACATTATTGCTTCACGATTTGTGCTGCGCTATTGAATACTCTTTGCTTCCTTTATGGTGGCTCGCTTCCTTTGTGGAGCTTGATAGCATGATGGCTTGGATCGTTAACAGCATAAAGAGCAAATTGTACTGGACCAAATTTATCCTAATTTACTTATGTTTTATCATGTGGTTTTGTTGTAAATTAATTGTTTGGTGAAGACTCAATGTGTTACCCCAATAGGTTCTTAGTGAGTAGTTACGCAGATTCGAAAACCATGGCTCATTAAAGGGTGATTTCAGCATAATTATTTATATAATCACATCAATGTTTAATGTTCTAGTTCATCGTTTATAACGTTGATTTTCAACCGTTTTAGCCATTTTTTGTGATCTCAAGTTCAGGATTTATAAGTTTGATATAAGTATACAAGAACACCTATATACAAGAACATACTACATAGAACATACTCATAATATATAACATACTATACAAGAACACCTCAGAGCGCGGGTGGTGATACCAAAGAGCACTCCCGCCAAGATGATCAACTCGAGTAACTCCGTGGAACTTTTCCCGCACCTCACCTTGACACGGTTGTGGTCATGGCCTTACAGTTATCTGTCGCAACTCCTTTTAGCTTTTCAATAGCTTGCCGCAGATCATTTCTATCATATTTACTTATCTTAGCCCACCAGGTCAGCTCTATGTCCACGCTGCCATTGACAACCTGGACATCCCAAATTATAGCAGACCCATCAGGCCAGCAGACGCTGTGGACGTAAGGATGGACTGCTGACCGAAAGAGAGACAACACCGAGCCCACCGGCCTTGATGCGTGCGTGGATGCAGGCACAAGAGACACCAGGTGGGAAGCCTAGCCAAGTAAACACAGTCACAAACACAGCCAAGCCGAACTTCACAATCTAACAAAAGCAGCTTCTCCACAGTAAAGCTGCCAAAGAATAATCCATTGGCTAACCCACAAACAACCAACTAATCTACACACAACCACTTGACCAGCTTCCCCAAATACCCGCACTGTGCTGAGTTGAGACAATCTGAAACAGGTGATCAAGCTTCCCCAAGCACCCAGTAGAGTGGGTTGGAGTTGTTTCCTCGCTTATTTATATGCCAGAAATCTATGATCAAACAAATTATGATCTGATTCAAGTGATTAATAACCTCTACATACGAGATAATGCAGTAACAACGAACCGGGTAGCATTCACGCGACGGAAGAGAGAAGATGATGAAGACGCTGGAAGATACCTACATCAATTTCTTGAGAGCGTTGTCTGGAAGATGTGAATATGGCACGTCGCTCAAGGAAAGGGCGAGAGATCAAGTTACCGTTGGAATCAATAACGCTGACTGGCAGTATGAACTTCTCAAGGCTTTTACCGGCAACAATCATACTCTAGCACAAGTTGAAGCATTGGCTAGGGAACTAGAACAAGGTTGCAAGGAGCAGAAAACATTGACAGAGATGGCTGAATGATCTTCCGTTGTACTCACGGAATATGCCTTCGGAAGTATGGTCCAGAAATAACGCAGATTTTTCCGAGGCTTTTGAGGGCCAGTACTGGTTACTCGTCGTAGATGCAACCAGCATATGGCTCGAAATATTTCCTATGAAGAGCATTACATCTGAGAAGACAATAGCAGCACTTCGAGAGCTATTTTCAAGATAGGGTCTGCCTAAAATTATAGTCTCTGAATTGTCCACAGTGGACATCACAAATTTTTAAGGCATTTTGTGATGAAAATAACATAAGGATCGTTACAACTACACCGTATCACCCACGATCGAATGGGCTTGCAGAGCGTGAAGTGAGAACGTTTAAACAACAGTTTTCATAATCAAAGAGAGGTGCTAATGATATCAATACGAGGCTCTGTAGGTACATGATGTCATATAGAACGTCTGTACACAGGACAACGAACATGACGTCAGCCGAAAGGTGTTGGAACGTCAACTCAGGACAAAGCTCACACTTCTAATGCTAGACATCACATGGAATTTCAAAGAAAGAACCTTCAAACAGAAACTTTACCACGACAAAGGCGTATTAAGGGGTATAAAGGGGTATTGCAAAAGAATTTGAGGTAGAAGAGAAAGTATGGGTGAAGAAAAAAAAGGTGAAAATCAATCTAAAGAAGGGATAGTAAAAAAGAAAACAAGTCCACTTTCCTATGTCATGGTCGTGGAGGGTGTCGAGAGGAGAGTTCATGCCATTCAGCTGAGAATGGCTGGAGGATGGAAGAGTTGGGTGGGGAGGGGGGAAGTTGATGTACTTTGATTATTAGTTGTTGCTAACCATATGATAGTTTGATGATTGTGATGGAAATTTCTAAAATATACGCATTCGAATTATTGACTTCAACGAGTTCTATTTTCTAATCTTAACTAAATGTAAAGTTACTACAGGACGTGCCCCTATAAAATGACCACCAGTTCAGATGTGAACCGCTCAGGACGCGGGTGGTGATACCATGGAGCTCTTCCATCGAGATGCCCTACTCGAGCAACTCCGTGGCACCTATACCGCACCACAACCCGCGCCATGACACAGTCGTGGCCATGACCTTGTTGTTGTCGGTTGCCACACCTTGTAAATCGGATACCGCTTGCCGCAGGTAATATCTATCATATTAACTTATCTTAGCCTGCCACACACTCACACACGCGAGAGCGCGCGCAAATATATATACAACCGCAGGAACCGTGATAAAATGCCTCAAAACGGATTTACATGAGAAAAAATTCGGAATAAGCAAAGTTTTAGGTTTTTTCACAATAGTTACATTTTCTACAGAAATTCTCTAATAAATAAAAGAGGGTTATCGTAACTCTAGGTGTTTTCGTGTCCGCATGCATCCCTTCTTTACCAGTAGGTAACTGGTGAAGTAAATAATAACATATATATACCGAACTCAAGCTTCTGCAGTAGTAGTCGTGATGAGTTGAAGATACCCCGAGGGTATATGGGCTGATGCGAAAGGTTGGTTTATAATAATAATCTCATACCCAACGTCTCGTTACGAGATACCTACCTAATTTCTCCTGCCAACTGCTGTTACCCATTTGACAGGTTATAAACTGCCTTCTTCTCTCAATCTTTTCCAAATGGAATCCGCACCCCGAACGTTGTTCCAAAAAAGGTTATACGTTTTCGAAGGTTACGTGCATAATGGCATTTTCGGGGCCCAGCATCCCTTCATAAAACTGTACAGGAATCAACTGATTCCTCCACTAACCAGTCGAAAATATTACAATACCTAATCTTTTAAATTTTAGTGGTCTGATAAATAACAGAGTTCTGACAAAGAAAACACAATTGCTCCTTTAAGAAAAGTTGAGTGATTTTAGTAAATTGAATGGAACTGACTTCAAACCCACAAACAGAATTTTTTTTTAAATGAAAACGCCCAAGATAAACAGAAATTACCGTATAATAAAAGCCACCACGATCCAAAGCTCATCAATATGTAGTAGTCATTTACATCATAAATTTTGTTTTAAAGCCGCACCATAAGTTTTCCAGTTGTCTTCTTTCGTTTGTATTCTTCGTCCATTATCTCTTCGTGGCGGATTCAGCTAGCAGTAGTCAGCCATCATTATACAATTCCATTTTCCAAAGTATTTTTTCTCCATATTAATATTATGGTGAAATATCATCCGTGTTCTTCTGAGGCCCAGGGAGGGTGTGCTGTAACTTTTGGAGATATAACCAACACTGGATTACTTTTCCAGGGGACTAATATCCCACTAACAGGCAAAACGCGGGCTTTTCATAACGCTAAAGTGGAAATATTATGATCAGCTCATTGCAAAGAAGTTTCCTGTTTCTTCATGACTGGATGAATACACAAAGAGAAGGTACTTGGTACTCGTGGCGCCTAACAATCTCCTTAACGCAGTACAAACAAAATAGCGTGCATTAAGTTGGCCAGTCCTAGGTGTTACCATCGGAGGGTTAATGAGGCAGACCGTTTATGTCTCCAGCACAATATCTCGTAAGAATGGAAAAACTGAAGTTAATGAAGAGTGTAATCTATTTCTAAGAAAAAAGATTCAATCTCAGATAGATTTCAATGGTCCGGTCATCATCAGTAAAAAAAAAACTGATAATGATCCAGCTGATAATACTGATCCAATGAATTCCGTGGAAATACACTATGTTTATGATTTTCAGGAGGCGCGGTAAGGTCTCTGAAAGCAGACCGACTGGCGCCTTTCCAACCAAAAGAGCAAGAAAGGCGAGTGACTCGAATGTAGTGACACCTAGCAGTAGACCCGCGAACTCTGTCCGATCCAGAAAACGGCTCAAAGCTCCCTCCGAATTCAAAATACGACCAAACGGTTTACTCAACTTTTCACAGCCAATAATTGACCGATTTCAATTATTATTGCAGCATTCGTTCTATTTTCGAATCCTCTAGGGCTCACAAACTTCGAAATTTGAAAGTGAAATTGTTAAATGGTATCTACATTTGAAAATTTTGGAATTTAAAAATTTTAGAGGAACGATCCTATGGGGCATTTTAAAACTATTAGATTGCCGCAAGAATCATTAATCGGTCCACTATTGACCAAGAAAAGTTGAAAAAATCGCATATATATATATATATATATATATATATATATATATATATATATATATATATATATATATATATATATATACCATCTGGAACTTCCTTAACTTCCGTTCTCTTCATTGAAATGGGTTTCTACAACTTCGTCGCGAGAGATTTAGTTTGTATCCTGTAAGATGCCCTGCTATCGAAGACGGTATGAGCTGCTTCGATAACAATTACATCGGGGAGTTTATCTCTGAGCTTGAGCCAACGTAAGAGGAAAGTAATACTGTTTGAAACGTTTCAGTAATATTCAACTGTTCCTGTATAGAAATTAGCCTCTGCACATGAGTGAACGTATGCATATTGTAGTAGGGATGACATCTACGTTTTTATATACGATTTTCAGATGTTCCCTAGTCAAATGCATGATTTTTTGGTCAAATAAGATTACAGGAATTTTTTCGAGAGAAAATAGGAGTCAAACCGTGCGGACATTTGAGAGGCAGAAATCCTTCTGGTGGATCTGGTTCAAATTACTCCACTTTCTCCGGCCATCCATTAGACGCCCTCCTTCTAGGGAAGAGCCCTTCCGCCCTCCGCCGCGCCGCCGCGTCGCCCCGCTCCGCCGCTGGAGGCGAAGCCGACGTGTGACATCATTAGCCCGCGCCTGCCCCGGACCCGTTTCACTTCTGCCGGCTCGGACTCCGGAGGCGGCGAGGGGGACCGACGATCGGGCGGAGGGGCGGAGGGAGATCGGCGCTATTGGGGTCAAACATCGTGGATGTGCATCCCGAGAGAGATTTCGCCCGAATGGGGAGCCCCTTCCCCTCTCGCCGTATCGCCGCTGCCTTGTGGGTAAACAGATAGGGGGTCCGTGGAGATGTGCGATCGGGTGAAGTCCTGAATAGCTTCCTTCACTGCCCTCCAGTGAGGCAAACACCCAACTTAGCTGAGCAAAGTCTATAACTTGTTTGAAAAACATCAGTCAAATAAATGTGTTTCATATCGTATTTTAGAGGGTACAACATGAATGACAAATGAACATAAATATGTTTTTACCACATTAAAAAATGATGTAAATTATAGCTAGCTAAATAAATTATGTGTAGCCCTCCCAAGCAGATCACTGAACTGTGGATAATAGCCATTCAACGAAGTATGGTATTTAAATGGTATGATATTATCTAAATGCAACTACATAGGCGATGGCACCAACCTTTCCCTGCAGTTTGCTTCAAGAACAGTCGAGTATAACTTGCCACTACACCACGGAAGTTCACGCTTCTTCTACCTATCATCTACCTATCCCTAATCCAGACCTGACTCCAGACACTTTGTTACAATTGCAGTGATAGAAAAGATAGCAGCAACATTTCCGGAAATCGATAGGTTTATCATTACCTGCTTCGTCAGAACTCGCACATTTATTCGAATGAAAGTGATCAACGCACGAATGAAGGACAAAAAAAGCAAATAAAGATGCATTAATAGGGAGAGAATGGATGAACATACAGTAACACGGGTGGTCTCATTCAGTCCATTGAATGATATATATTAATAAAATCGTAAGTATGTCTGTCTGTACCATGATTAGAATCATGAAATTTTGCGGTTCTTTTCCGTTTCAGCTGTTTGTAGACGATGGGTACCATTTTCTCAATTTTTCTCTGTCTGTCTCTCTGTCTGTCAGTCCGTATATTTGTCCGTATTTCACAGTTACAGGGGTCATTGGACAACTGATATGAGTGGGGGGAAATGTCTGTATGAGTTAAATATAAATTATAGGATATTTAAAGTTTTTAAAATTTGAGCCAGAGGGGCTGTTTTAGGGGATGGGGAGGGGGTGAAATGGGGTATCATGGATACCATTGACGAACCGGGGATCTGAGTGGTGGAATATGTTTGGATTAATATAACTTGAACCATAAGCTACTTACAATTTTCCAAATCCGACCCATAGGGGGAGTATTGGGAGAGAAGGGAGTGGAATAGGGGTATTTTGGAGATTACTGAATAAACTGAGGACCTGAATGATAAAATATGTTTGGGTAACACTAAAAAATGACCGCCTACTTATAAATTTCCAATTCTGACCCATAGGGGTGTTTTTGCGGCAGGGGGCCTGTGAAGGGGTATCTTTGACATCACTGAGCAAACTGGGGATCTGATTGGGTGAATATGTTTAGATTACGTCAACCTCAACCACAGGCTATTACAATTTTTTCTAGCCTCAACTATAGGGAGGTGTTTGTGGTAAGGAAAAAAAAGGAATGGGGTGGTTAAATGGAATAATTTGGTCATCACCGAACGAACTGGTGATCTGATGTTTGGACAAATGAAATTTGATTAGTCTGGACGTTCTTTTGGGTTACCCATCAAAAATATTTTTAATCTGAAATGTGGTGGGTGTTTGTGGAGAGGAGGTGTTGGTTGATCTCAGTTGTTTGGTCCTAATAGGTAATTTTTTGGTAAGTACTTCTAAGTAAGGACTTTTTTGAATCAGGTCCATAGGGGTTTCCCACAATATGATGGGTGAGGGGGGGCCTGCGTATATTCAAGTCAACTTGTGCAACGCATAGGTGAACCAGCTAGTCATCTACTAAAAGTAAAACCAAAAATTACGTCTTATTAGAAAGGTTTTCAGATATTGATTTTTTTCTAATTTTTTTTCTTGAAGATTCTTCTATGGGAGCAAACAGATAAACGTACAGCCACCCGGTTGGTCATGTTCGATTCATCGCAATAATAGCTATTGAAATCAGCCACAAAAATCACCATTTTATTCCAAAAGATTATGGTTTTTCACATTTTTACCCATAAATTTTGATCTACAGGCGTTTATCGAAAACTACTACTACATGCTGGGCACGTCAACTTTGTTAATTAATTATTATACCAGTGATCAGCGTAAGAGGGATTTTTCAACATTTATCTGAATCTACCGTGTGGCTATATTAAGGCTATTCGGGAACAAATATTAATTTAGCTTCTTGTGACCCTACTGGATTGATATTGAATGTTTTCGGGGGTTCGCTCGTCCTTGATGGGGGCGGCTGAGCTCGATCAGCCGAGCTGGTTTTATATAATTCGCCGCTCGCTGGTCCGTGAAGGGCCCTCTGCGGTCCCAGTTTGTTCTCCTCCAATGCAAATCCGTTCGCTTCTTCCTTATCTCCACCTAACTCGTAATTTTCGTTTTTTGGACCGCTCCACACATACACCTTCTGCCCTGTCCCCCATCCACCAGCCCTCCAGCGTTACGTGCTCTCTTTTCCTCGTATCTCCTCCCGATCCCGTTGCGTGAGGTACAAAAAAATATACGGGCCGTCCTTTCATGTACGTACATCGTATGAATGTTCTTGCACGTTCTGTCGTCGTCCGTAACTTCAAAGTGCGCCGAAACAAAGGCACACACAACCCAGATTTGGCTCTGAGATACGCATTTCTCACCTATGGAATTAAGCACCTAGGTAATAATTTAATATTAATGTATCCTTTAGTATCCTTGTTCATTTACAATACAATAAAGATTACAATGCATCGTATGTATGATGTTTAGGGCGACGCTAGTGATGATGAGCCCTGGCGTCGAGTAGGTTGATTAAAAGATATTGTAACGCCGGGAGGCGTTTACAAATAAATAATTTCATTCATTCATTCAGGTTTGATCATTGTCTGATTTATGCATATTATAATTAATTGATATACCTATAGGAATATAGATAAAATAATAGAAAAAATAATTATTATAGATAAAATAATAAGATATGATTTTTTAAAGGCTTTTTCAGGAAAACCGTGTTTTTTTCCTTTTAAACTCAAATTTCTCCACTTTGCATCATTCAATTTCAACTTTAAACCTCATATTCAATAACAACATTAAATTTCCTATAAGAATAGTGTACTTTGGTTCTTAAAAAGCAGCATCCGAAGACCCTCACATCAGCTCAAACGTTGATGATTTTGAAAAAACAATATTTCTGAAAATCTTTAAAACTTTACTACTCTTTTAAAAAGAATCCTGGAAACTGGCAAATCTCATGAAAACTGCTTCATCTAATATGCTTTCCAACGGTATTATCAATTTTACTTTTAGTTTGTTATTTAGGGGAGAAAATAATGTTTTAATGTTAAAAAATGTGGGTTTTTCAATGAAATTGTTGGTTTTCTCGAAAGATGACCCTCCATGAACCAACGAGTATGGGGTCGGCGATTGTTCTGAAAAATTGGCCCCCCTCCGCGATGCAATCCGGGAAAGGCTGGTACCGGCGATATTTGGACAGGCGGTGAGCCAGGAAGAACAGAGGCTAATGGCGCTGCCAGTGAAACATGGGGGCCTTGCACTAGAAGATCCGGTGGCAACGGCGGGTTATGCATTCTCCACATCAACACGGGCGACAATAATTCTGGCAAATGGCGTCGCTGGAGAAGGGGAGTTCTCAGGGGAGCAGCACATGGCCCATATGCAGGGGGAGTTGGAAGCAGAAAGGACCCGGCGGGAGAAAAGGCATGCAGAAACAAGCCAGCGGATCATTGCGTCACTTCCTGAAACGGTGAAGCACACGGTGCAGAGGATCGTCGAGGGGAATGCTTCACAGTGGCTTTCAGCTATTCCCCTGACAAGCGACAATCTGGACCTGTCCGCCACCCAATTCCGAGATGCTCTTGCGTTACGGTATGGAAAAGAGGTAATTGGACTTCCCTCAATCTGTGATGGCTGCAGTGGACATATGTCGACGAACCACGCATTGAATTGCAAGAAAGGCGGCCTAGTGAAGTATGGCCACGACATGGTTCGTGACGAGGTGGCTAGAATGGCCAGCCTTGCGTGGCAGGGAGTCGCAACCGAACCAGTGCTGCGGGAGGGAGCAGAGGGGGTTCCGGGGCTGATCGCTGATGTAAAGGCAGTGGGGGTTTGGGAGAGAGCGAGGGTGGCGTTTTTCGATAACAGAGTGATCAACGCCGACGCCCCCTCGTATTCATCCCGACCCTGGTCCGATGTTTCAGGAGAGTCCGCAAGGGCAAAACATAGGAAGTACGACGAAGCAGCCGAGGATCTCCGGACCTCCTTCACTCCCCTCGTGTGTTCATGTGAGGGGGTACTCCACCGGGAATTTTCGAGGTTCCAAAAACAGCTGACCGAGGCACTTGCAGAAAAGTGGGAAAAGCCTCGATCTCAGATCGCCGGTTGGGTACGCGTCAAGATCCAGATGGCAGTGATTCGGGCAGTTTCGCTACGACTGAGGGGAGGCAGACGGCGCCTTCAATACAACATGTCCGGTCCAGTAATATCAGAAGGGCTGGGGCTGGAAGATGGGGCACCCCTTCCTTTGCTGGAGGCCTGAATCCACGTGTTGACAAGGCCACCCTAGAGCGTGAAAAAAAGACAGTAACGACTGAAGGACCATCAAGAGAGGTGACTGCGAAGCCCACCCGCCCGACCGCTCGCCCGATTTTCAATCAATAAATAGCAATTGTTGTTGTTAAAAAAAAAAAAAAAAAAAAAAAAAAAATCTACAAATGTTACCATTCGATACAGCGTGAAAAAATACATAGAAACCGACCCCATACTCGTTGGTTCATGGAGGGTCATCTTTCGAGAAAACCAACAATTTCATTGAAAAACCCACATTTTTTAACATTAAAACATTATTTTCTCCCCTAAATAACAAACTAAAAGTAAAATTGAAACTACTGTTGGAAAGCATATTAGATGAAGCAGTTTTCATGAGATTTGCCAGTTTCCAGGATTCTTTTTAAAAGAGTAGTAAAGTTTTAAAGATTTTCAGAAATATTGTTTTTTCAAAATCATCAACGTTTGAGCTGATGTGAGAGTCTTCGGATGCTGCTTTTTAAGAACCCAAGTAGGTACACTATTCTTATAGTAAATTTAATGCTGATTTCGAAAATGTGGTCAAAAGTTAAAATTAAATGAAGTAAAGTGGTGAAATTTGAGTTTAAAAGGAAAAAAAACACGTTTTTCCTGAAAAACCCTTTAAAAAATCATATCTCGAGAACGGATTGAGATAAAAATATGCAGTTGGCAGCATTTTACTCCATTTTTGATGTAGTTTCACCCAAATTTTTTTTGCATCTGCGAGGGAATCACCCTGTATAATATAGATAAAATAATATTGTAGATAAAATAATTTTCCTTATATTTTATCGGTTAACTAAGTTTGAATAATGTAAGTGATTTAATTATTGGGTTTTCATAAGGGGCACGTTGCCAAAGTCGAAAGGCTTAGGGGAAACATTATTTTATGGCTCATAACGGTGATTTAAAATGAAACTCTTGAAGGATTCCATAGCTGAGGAGTCATGCTACCAGGAGCATTTAATAGGACTGCTGAAATGAGCTCGGGCCCTGGTGTCCCTACTTTGAATCATTAATTTCTATTACTACCTATTTTTACTTCCTGTTTTCATTAGTTCTATAATTAGAGTAAATTATCTTTTTATTATTTTATATTTACAAATACTGTGTTGTGATTAGCAATTTTTTTCACTCTAGGTAACTTTATTGGATACTTGCGGTATTGTATTCCTCCTATCCCTCAAATATTTTCGTACAAAAATTGCTTTTCTCTTCTTATGAACATTACCATGCTTCTTGTATATATTTGTTGCATTGTTAGTTGCACTTGTTGAGTTGAGTTATTGTTTGTTACTGATGATGGCCTATCGAAATCGATTTAACATTGTAACTCTTTATTTTTCGTGGAAATAGACAACGTTTTTTCATTAACTTCCGTTTTGAAGTAACTGTCTTCGGTACTTGAAATCATTTTATCTACACGTTTTCCAGTGTCCGAAAAGGAAAAATTCAGAAATTATTCGGTTGACCTGATCCCCGGATTTCTTTGAATGGTCAATACTGATTGATGCCTCACTGATTTTGAATTTTGTCTTTAAGAATGTTTCACAATTAAATTGGAAACGAAGACCAACTCAAAAATCGTCAAAGATCACAATATTATAATTACAACAATATCGTTCACAATATTATACTTACAACAATTCCACATCAAAATAAATCAATCAATTTCCACTTTATAATAAATAAAAACTTTGCTGATAAAAATGAATAGGAATATGAATATGAATTAAGTGTGACACAGTCTATGCGATGAATGAAGCTTTTTCTATAATGTTTAACAGAATTTAATGCTCTCATAGCAGTGTTATTTAGTTTTTAGGAAACTACATTTAGCTATTACTATTAAAGAGTACTCATTAATTGTTTATACTTTGTTATATTTTATTCTAAATTAACATTCTATTCTATTCCATTCTAGTTAATCTCTGAACACGTTGTTAGCATTTATTATGCAAGGCGGAAAAAAATTATTTTTCGAATGTACTTATTTTCCAATTTCTCAGGCTAGTACACAGACCCACTGAGAGAGGCTCGCGAACCCCCGTGAGTCTGCGGACACCCCACGTTGGGAAACTTCTAGCCGATCTCGCTCGAATTCGGAGAATATTTGGGAAACGATCATTTAATGGATTGAACCATATATCAATTTCATCAGGATTGGATAATTAGTAGCTAACTGCTCGTCTATAAAATCCCTAAACATGCGCCACGTCTACAGTATTCATTCCGGAACGTGAAATGGTCAAATTCGGAGAAGATTCGGTTGCCCTGATCTCCAAGTTGTTGGCATTTGGCCTTGCTGATCGTTACAGCTCAGTATCGATCCTTCTGGAGTTCCTCACCTACGTGATGCAACTCGAATACGCGTCGTCAGGTGGCTCGAGACCGGCTGTGTGGACAGCTCATTTGCCGCAAGTGTTCCGATGAGCTGGAATGCAATTGCGCGATAAGAATTGGTTCATCTGCTGCAAGTTGGTCTCGTGATGAGTCAAGTTGACGTATTCCGGACTTGATTGCTACTGCAAACTGCGGAGATTCACACATCTGAGACTTCAATATGGTCTCACGTTTTCAATATTTGTCTTTATTAATTTCAATATTGGATCTCTGTTATCGACAAAAAAAAGAAAAAAACTAACTCTCCCTCGAAACTTGTTGGTTCACGTTTCATGACACATAACATACAAAAACAAACGTCCCCCGCACTCAGCGCCGGCATGAAGCCATTCTTTTAAACTACAAGACCATAGTTACGAAAAGTGAATAAAAAATCCCATATGGTGCCTGGTTGGTCCATAATTCTCGTCATCACCTCCGAGCAACCCTAAAGAATGAAATCAGAGGATTCAATGACTAAAAAAAACAACTTAAATTGAATAAGTACAATATATTAAATGAATGATACATACGTTTTGAAATAATAGTGGGTAGGTTTTCATCTTATCATATAGATATTATTGGAAAGAACCGAATGATACCTAACCGATCATCGGTTAGTAACGATGTGAATATTGTGTGAATGACACACCGCTGTCGTTTTGAATTTCATCATGTATAGTCATGTGGAGCAGATGCACTGGTGGATGTATCACAACTGAAGAGACTATAAAAATATCATTATCTGAAAAGTTGAGATTCTTCCTGTTATAGAAAACAAAAAAATCCATATTTTGAATAGAAATAAGATTTACGTATTGTTTGTATTATTGGGTGAAGGAAGAATTTGAATATAGATTGCATTTTTATGTCAACTTTTAGGAGACTTGCATTGTCAATTATGTCTATTTAGGTGGTTCATTCGTTCTGGTCAAAATTTGCATATGAATTTCATACAGTTTCGTCCAAGACATCGAACCGGAATTTAGATAACAGCTTTAGTAATCATAACTCAAACCCAAATCACCAGCTAAATGATCACTAAAATAATTATAGGTACCTATAACGAAGGTAAGACGTAGGTAAGGTAGTTCAAATCGTATAATCATGGAGAAAATCGTGGTTGCAGCAGTTTTTGCCTTCCCCTCACTAATGTTTTGATGGAAGACTTTTGTCAAATTGAAATTTCTTTATTATCTTGATCTCATCTTCTGTTTTTAGTTAGCCTTGATGCGTTTTATTTTGTTTGTTTTTCTGATGACGCTTAAGCCTGTGTTTTTTATATTCTAGGTTACTCAGAGCTTTCTGGGTTCAGTTCGATGCTGAAGAAGGCCGTGACTACGATCCGAAACTGGTTCTCAATAAATTGATAATTCCCTGCAAGGGAAAAAGTCCAGTCATGCAGCATGACCCCATGAGCGAATTTTTGAAGAAATCTTCGACATTTCAGTCGCTATTGATCGTGGAGAGAAATTTTAGTTTATGATTTTGGTAGACAAACATGGAATCAAATTCTATCTACAGGATGGTTCTAGCCTTAAACAGCATGGTTCTAGGATTGGTTATTCAGGGATACTTCCATAAGAGTAGTTCAATCTGAATTTGGACAATGTTTCATGCAAATATTACCGATTTTTACAACTAGCGAACGGCATTATTTCGATTTTTGACTGATTTTTCAACTTTGAAATTTTTGAAAACTTGATACATATTCTTATAGGAAATCTTACGCTGATTCCGAATATACCACATGTTAGTATGCTGAAAAAATTATTTCGCACAACAAATCGCAAAAAAACAGGCTATTTTGACATTTTTGACTACATTTTTGAAAATTTCAACCCGAAGATGTAATCCGATCATGCTGGCCAACGAACTTGAACTTTCGTTTTGTGTCCTTAACATTTTAAAATTTGTTTGATTTCTAGCACAATTCTACGGACAGTTATCGTCTGTCCATATACATACATATATACATACATACATAAAAAAATGCGTTAAACTTCAGAATATGATTCAGAATACCCTAAAACGGATTTCTGCATAAAATTTTTTCAAAAATTCACATTCTACAAATTTTGAGGCGAGAGCAATAGCTTAATTTTCTTCAAAAATTCGCTAAAAGGTTCGAAGTTTTTCATTTTCCCTCTCTCCTAACCCCTGTAGGGACAATTTTCATGAATCGCCACCTAAGTTGTAAATAAATTATTTCTTAACATGCGTTGTTAGGTATATATTATATTAAGCACTAATCAGGGAAAATAAAACAACCCACTCTCATGTAAATTCCAGCTCTTCTCGTTGAGTCGATCAATTAGCGAATTTTGTAGAAAATAAATCTATTGTAATACCTCCAAATATATATATATATATATATATATATATATATATATATATATATATATATATATATATATATATATATATATATATATATATATATATATATAATACTTCATTCCAGATGATGACTCTTCCCAGGGTTGAGTCATCCAGCGTTTCTGTAGAAAGGATGCATTTATTGGACAGCTTTTTTTGAGCACAATAAATTGGTCCATTTTACAAAATTTCTACTCTATGAAAATCGTTAAATTTATATTTTTTTAGTTGAACCCTACTTAAATAAATTTTATCAACTATAAACTCGAACATTCGGAAATTATAAAATAAAAATAAAACACGCAAAGTAACATGCTGAAAAATGTATTTAAATGTTATTATTATGTATTTTAATAATATAAAAATTGAAAAAAATCTTAATATCAAAATTTTCTTTTTGAATAGCACATATTATGAGTTAGTTATTTATGAGTTTTTTTCCATAAAATTAATAGTGCACTCAATGCCATGTACTCAATGCGCTCAAATTTTAACACAATTTAAACATTGATATAATACGGTATTTTATGAAAATTCGTTCTTATATGATTGTGCTGCATGACTGGAACTTTTTTCAAGTTCTCTGTCCTATTTCTTTTCTATGAAAAAATGTATTTATTTTCGTTATAAGTTATTTATCTTAATTATTTATCCATTACCGATATTATTATTTTTAATTTTATTAATTTTCTTGTGTAGACAGCGTTTTGAGTAAATACAGGAATAAATAATTGCTTCGTTCCCAAGAAAATGAAAGGCTTGTGTTCTTTTGACGGAACTTCTCGTGAAATCTTAGTTATCCTGTTAGGTAGCTGGTATATGGTAGGTAGGTACTAAATTATCTTTCAGTAGCCTAGTTCATTTCGTAAGGACCAGAGCGGTCTCTGAGTTCCACTCACTCCACAAACCTTTTCGGCGGCTCTGAGTTATGAGCTGACAAGATATTAGCAGCTCGAAGGTGTTTAGTTCGCCGGCTATACCGGAGGGGTCCTCGAAACAAAATATTATTACGGGATCGGGAAGGGTGAAATCGTTAAGGGAAAACACGCAACCCCTCTCTATCAATTTTTTCATATCGGGCGCCTCTCATTTTTGAAGGAACAAGACCGAAGGATAACCCCGCTGATACCGGGACCTCATCCGAAACTCGCCAATAACGAGATTTGAGAGTTGTGGAATAATAGTCCAAGGAAAGGAGGGGCCTCGGGGCGAGCACGAGCTCCCCCTGAAGCTTACAGGAACCTTGGCCCAACCAACTCAGGGGGTATCTCAGTTATTTATCTCCTCAGCCCGAAGCGGACCCGGTGGAAACTGCAATATCAAGTCATAACTCTGACTGGGAGGGGTTTGTCCTTGGCGAAGATAACTAGAGGAACCTCGCATCTTACAACATCCCCTTTCGCGCGTAGTCCGGGCGTTTTATTCGTGTTAGGTGTGAAAAACACGGCCGTTGGCGGGGTTTCAAACAGATCATCCGGGAGGGATGCAATGACTCAAGCTATCGTAGACGGGCACCATGTGGGTACGGGATATGGGGAGAGTCTCCAAGAATGAATGGCTCTTTGTGACTATGGGAATATTTCACGTGGGCAAGCGCTGGGGAGGTAGACAATTCCTCAACTCGTATGCGGCTGTAAATGGATCATCCACGAGCTCTGACTATTTCATGTAGGTATCTAGTCGATGAATCAAGGAAAGGGGTCACACAAAAATTACCAGTACCTCTGTAACCGATCTCACAACAGAAATGATACATGTGTTGTCTTCATCTGTATGGACTCCAAAAACACCCTTCTCAAACATCAATAATATATGTTCTGATTTTGATTCAATGAATTATCAAAAAGAAAAATTAGATTTTACGATCAGCCACTATAGCAAATAAATTAATCGCAATGCAGATATTAGCAAAATGTTGAAGAAAGAATTAGATCATTCAAAATCAAATTAACCAACTGACCAGCCAACGACGAGATGATATTAATGATGGCGACGAGGAGATGATGATGATGACAGTGACGAGGAGATGATGGTGATGGCAGTGAAATGGAGATGTCGATAATGTTGTACACAGTAGGCCTATATAGAGGCTTCATAACAATTTCAGCTTCCTGCATCTATTATGAGAGAAATGAGCTCCTGATCTCACTCAGCTGATCAGGGTGGTTCCTCACTTTGTCAATCGTACACATCGGGCCTACAGAGGCACCATACCAAATTTCAGCTTCCTGCGTCTATTAGGAGAGAAATGAGCTCCCGATCTCAGATTCTGATTTCAGGTTCAGCGATTAAATACCATGGAATAGCTTCAGGAGCTAATTAGCTGATCAGAGACATAGCGGTAAAACTTTATGCATGTTAAAACAGGTACCTAGTATTACTACAACAATATATTTAACAAATTAATTATTTGGCAACAGCAAAAAATGGTGTTCTGGTTAACGGCGTTTTGTGCTTCATGGATAAAAAAAAAGTTATGTTTCTGGAAAGACGCTGTTCCACATTCTATGTATTGTGTCAAATGCAAGGCTGCCCCATCACCAATCTGAGCAGCAGACATGTGGTTGTGACCTCTCTTTCAGTGGGGAGTCAAGGCGGTCGACCTCTCTATTTGGTGTCTGCGTACTTTCAGTACTCACATGATATAGAGCCCTACTTGCATCAGCTGGACTGTGTATTTAGGGGGCTTGAGGCGGAGGGTCAGGTTGACATGCTGATTTGTGTTGACTCCAATGCCAGGTCCAGATTGTGGCATAGCCACCTTTTGGACTTGGTAGGACCTGCCGGGAACAATCGTCGTCTATGGTTAAGGGGCGAGAAGCTGGCTGAGTTGGTGTTTGAATGGGACCTCAAGGTACTGAATAGTCCTGGGCAGGCTCCCACCTATATTGGTGCTGCTGGTGGTGCTTCAAACATTGACGTCTCTCTTGCAACCACACGTGTTGCGGAGAGTGTGAGTGAATGGAGAGTTGATCCTATGCTCACCACAAGTCAGCATGCTGCTATCCTCTTTGAGGTTGGCAGTGGACTTGGTGTGCGTGGAGTGAAGGGTGGTGGCAGGTTCAGCTGCTCCCGAGCTAACTGGGAGCGATTTAGTGAGGAAGTGGCTGAGGGTCTCAGGGCTTGCCACTACCTGGAGATCACAGACCGGCTTGGGGTAGAAAGGGCAGTCACCATTGTTGAGAAGGTGCTAGTGCGGGCGGCCTCCTTGTCCATACCTGTGGCGAGGGGGGTGCCTGTTGCTGTACCTTGGTGGTGCCCGAGACTGGAGGGGTTGAAGCGACGCGTCCTGGCCTTGAGGAATAGGAGACGCCGTAGGGGTATTCGGGCTTCGCCCCAGGAACGGGAGGCATTGCGTGCTAGTAGAGCAGAATACTCCCGGGAGCTTAGGCGGGCTAGGCGCACTGACTGGCGGAGATTCGTCGACGAGGAGGGTAGGGGGAGGCCGTGGGGCAGACCTTACCGTGTGGTGACTGGAAACCCCGCAGCCTACTCCCTGGCCTCTCTGAGTGGGAGGCAGCCGTTGGACTGGGGTTCTGCGGCAAGGGACCTCCTAAATGCTCTGTTTCCGGACAATTCGCGCGAAGAAACAGTTGAACATATGACAGTGCGGGAGCTAGTGGAACGCCGTTTAGATGTAAGTAGTGTTAGTGACAGTGCTAGGTTAAGTTTTAGTGATTTAGTGATAGAAGAGGCAGTGTTTAGTATTAAGAATGGAAAGGCGCCCGGTCTTGATAGGATTGAGGTGGAGATGCTGAAAAGGGCATGGCCTTTGGTCTACCCGTGGTATTGCTCCATTTTTCGGTCCTGTCTTGACTTGGGGGTCTTTCCTGCGAGGTGGAAGATTGGAAGGGTTTGTGTACTACTTAAGGGGCGTGATCGGGATCCGGCCGATCCCAAGTCTTTGAGGCCCCTGTGTTTACTCAGTGTGCCGGGCAAGGTACTGGAGAAGCTGGTTGTCCGTGAGCTTGGACCTGTGCTAGAGCAATGCTCCAGGCATCAATACGGGTTTGTAGCGGGAAGATCCACGGTGGACGCCTTGGAGAGAGTGCAGGAGTTGGTAGGCATGTCGGAGCATAAGTATGTCTTGGGGGTGTTCGTGGACATACGAGGTGCGTTCGACAATGTGTGGTGGCCTGCCATGATGAAGGAATTGTTGGGGAGGGGTGTCTCTGCTCGTGCCTATAATATCCTATCTGATTATTTCACAGATAGGTGGGTAGAGTATAGAGAGGGGGGTAGATGTGTCAGGAAGGAGCTGTCCAAGGGCTGTCCGCAGGGCTCTGTTCTTGGTCCTAGGCTCTGGAATGTCCTGTTTGATGGAATTCTTGGGGCCTTGGATCGGGTGGGAGCCAAAGCAGTTGCTTATGCGGACGATCTTGTGCTCTTGGTTGAAGGGGGAAGCCGGCGGGGTCTGGAAGCAGAGGCTGAGCGGCTAATGAGCACTCTGGTCACAGAGTGTGAGGCTGTTAAGCTGACCATGGCCGGGGATAAAACAGTGGTGATGTTGCTAAAGGGTACCCTGAGTTCTGAGAGACCTCCCATTGTCCGGGTGGGTGGTGCCAGATTGAGGTACGTGTCAGAGGTCAAGTACCTTGGAATTACTCTTGGGGAAAGACTGTCTCTCTCTCTGCACGTTACCTCGGTGTGTGACAAGGCCTTGGCTTCTTTTATGAAGGTGTCCCGACTGGCCGGTTCTGAGTGGGGTTTGGGGTACAGGGAGCTGGTTGTGATTTATCATGGCCTGTTCCTTGGTATTCTACTGTACGGGGTTCAGTACTGGGCACCCCACGTGGGCCAGGTTGGTTGGAGGAAGCTGGGGTCTGCACAACGCAGGGCCCTTTTGAAAGTCAATAGGGCATACCGGACATCTTCTACGTGTGCCCTGCCCGTTTTGGCTGGGGTACTGCCCGTCATGTTTGAGGGCTATAGAAGGTGGGGGGTGAGGAAGATTGGTAGAGGTGAACCATTGGTGATTCCTCGTATTCTGACGGATGGTGGGGAGTCAGGCCAATCTCGGAGCCAGCGGGTTGACAGATTAGATCAGGCCCTCCTCACTGCTTGGCAGGAGGAATGGGATAGTGTCACCACGGGGAGGTTAACTCACCGTCTCCTTCCTGATGTCAGGGCCCGACGGGACATGCAATGGATAGTCCCGGTGCATGAACTGACACAGTTTGTGATTGGGCATGGCGAGTTTTCTGCTAAGCTCGCTAGCATGGGGCTGTGTGTCGAGCAGCCTTGTGCGTGTGGTGGGATAGAGCTGGCAGAGCACATACTTTCGGATTGTCCCGAGTATGCGGCGTTGCGGGTGTTGCATGGGATAGAGGGAGTTCCCTTCTCTGAGCTTCTTGCAACACCTGAAATGTATGGAAGACTTTTGGCATTTTGCTTGGAGGTGGTCCCTCTCTTAGCCTTCAGGCATAATGTTAGAAACCAGGGGGGTGATTAATGAGAGTAGGGGGGTGGGTAGGTATAGGTATACTGATAGTGCTGTATATATGCCGATAGTTGTTCGGAGTAGGGGGGTGGGTAGGTATAGGTATACTGATAGTGCTGTATATTTGCCGATAGTTGTTAGGAATGTATGATAGGGTATTTAGGGGTATAACTTTAGGTTAAGTTAGGATTAGGGAAAAATTTCGTGCCACCTGATTGCTGGCTGGGAGTACTCTCAGAGGTGGTGTGGAGTGAGCGGAGAGGCAGGGTGCCAGCGCCCAACAACATCTTGGGGCACCACGTGACATTCATTGAGGGCTTTCGCTACCCCTTTCTGAATCCCCATCGCAAGATAAAGTGGTAGCACATTGTGCGGGCTTGTTTCCAGTCACAGCCTTAGGATTCCTTATGGAATCCAAACTGGTAGCGAAACGGGTACCACAACCCTTCCTCACACCCTCATAATGTTTGAGCTGTGGGGGTCCACTAAGTGGTTGGATGGGGATCCCTCATAAACCCTCATAAGGTTTGAGTTGTGGGAGTCCACCAAGCAATTAGATGGAATCCCTCAGGTGTGGATAAAGTGGTAGGTGCAGAGACACCTTCTCTGTGCCGGGCCAGCGACCATTCTGGCCTTAATGGAGGAGTGCTGGTTGGCGCTTTCTCCAGTAAATGGTACCGCGGGCGGGGGGAGCCCCAGGCTACCGGTGCATAGACTTTGTCGAAGCACCACCTGCCTGCCCCCCAGTTGAGGTGGCTTCGCGGGGGCAGTGGTTTTATCACCCCTAACATGCAGTCAATTCTGCAGATGAGGGGGAGAGGTTCGTGAGAGTTGACTCGCGGGGGTGAGTCTCCTTCCACGAACCTCGGCATTTGGAGTTATGTGGATTTCCATAAACTCGGGTACCAACCTGCTTAGTTGGTAATGTGTGCTAGAACACATGCCTCTACCTGTAGGTCAATACGGGTACTTGGCAGATGTCAAGGACATTGACTGGGTGTGCAGTCTCCTCTCAGGAGGATCTTCCCGGCTTGTCTGGGGGGAGACCACAAGGCATGACTGCCTAAGGACTCCTTAAACACGACTTCCATTCTTTGGAAGGAGATATTGGATTCTTCTGCCCCATCACCAAACACCAGCAAATCTTCAGCCGCTCTCCATTTTTCGCCTCCCAGGCACATACTAGAGCCTCAAATTACCAAAAAGGCGATGCGGGCCCTTAAATATACTTTGATGGCGCTCTGAGGGCGCATCCAGACCTCTTGTAGCCGCTCAGCCAACACTCTCACAAATCCGGCCATCTGAGGGGCGAACGTAGCGTCCACAGAACATACCAAAGGTATTTGGTATATCCAGGTATTTTCTTTTTTTTTTCTTGTTCTGCTGCTGTCAGGACTGAGAGGACTGAGCATTGAGAGGTACCTAGTATTTGTTGCTAAGAGTCTATGTCACCGTGTCTCAGAAATTGAACGTAATAAACAGATCGTGATGTGGTTCTCTCGTAGAATGAACCTGACGGATTGACAGAAATTTCCCTTGTTTGCTAACAATTCTGTTGATATTTTCGAGATTTTTTAATATGTTACAGGAACTTGGAGCAACAACTTTCTGTTCAGGAATTATAATTCTTGGCAGATACGCCGATCGACCTGAGTTATACGTTAGCCATTCTGAAGGATTAAACTAGATTGGAATTAAATTGAATTAGTTTTTATTGCCACTACCAATAAGGTAATATAAACGTCAATATAAATGCATGAATATGAAAATTGTAACATAAAGAAGAAAAAATTAATACCCACGAATATATTGGAAAAGTCACAGTAAAACAAAACAAACTGCACAACAAACTAATGGCACAGATGGATACATCAAAACCTGATCGTGAAAAATTCTTAGCAGTATGCGATTCAGAGTCGAGGATTTTCGGGAAGCTCACAAACACTTCCTGGTAAACAACTACAGTCTCATTAATGTCTGCATGGAGAAAGAACTCCAAATAATTCGTCAAACGAGTCATGGGAGGACGAAGATTATTTCGAGTCGAACAGCTGTGTTTGTTCGATCCACGGGGCGCCAATCCAGGATTGTTTCGGATAAGCTTGATACCGCTGAACACGTAAAGGCTGAGAATGGTTAGGCACTGCAGTTTTTTTTTTTTTTTTTTTTTTTTTTTTTTTAATAGCCCTGCAAGATTTGTAATATCCCAAACCAAATAAACTCCCAACAGCTACATTCTGTTGTTTGAAACTTTTCTCCCAATTAAACGAGTTCCTCCACATTTCAATCATAATATAGAAAGCGCATCTCATAAAGAGAACAAACCAGCCATACGAAGAACACAAAATGAAACCGCAGAAGCTAGCCGATCAAGTGCGCATGTAGCCGATGCAAGTTTGGGTACAAATAATCTACATACTTACAAGAACATGGATGTTGGTAGTGAAAAATTATGCGCTGTACATTGCTGAGCAGTCTCAGATAGAGTGACATGACAGATGCACTAAATTTGGCCAGAGTATTGAGCAAAATTGTTACTGCCCAAGCTGAGAGAATGGTAGCCTATCAATGCTAAATAAATATTTTTCATATTCTATTAAACTCTCCTACGTTTCTATTGGTAAAGCCGTATACTCTCACAGCTCTTCGTGCTGTGGAGTCCACATGGCAGGAAATGAGACCATCGTTAAAAAATATGCCCAGATAGACAAGATTGCTTCATTACTGGTAGTGGTAGTTATTGATAATTGAAAGCAGAGTGCATCCAAAATCAAAATGACTGCCTATCCTGTAAATCGAGAAATCCTCACATTTTAACGTGCGCTTGGTAAGTGAAATATTTATGTAAGATTTTCATTCTGGTAGAGTCTACCAAAATATTTTCAGAAACTCTCTAAGAATGAGTAACTTCGTGTGTAGTGAATTTTTAATTTTGACATATAAGCTTTGGCAACTTTGTAAACTCCTTTTCTTCATCCCGGTGTTTCGGCGGCTTTCAATCACCCAAATATCCTTATTGCACAGTTACCGTACTGCAGTTTTTTTTTTTTAACACAGAATGTGTTTTAGCCATGGGCTAACTAGCCGAAAATGGAACGCGGGATGGTAACGAAATGTGTGACGGATGATTTTCACGTACAACCGAGTCGTTGCTAGGGATATGGTACTTCGTCGTTTTTCATCCCACAAAATTCGTTGACCATTCGTTCGAAAGCTCTCGATTTATCCAACAATATTATGTTAACTACTGCGAAGTGCGTGTCCAACAAACTGAGTTATGAGCATGGTTATATAAATAATTGTTTACACACAGGTGATCATTCTCAATAATTGATATTGTGAACATGATTGCAACCGCTTGTTAATTTCTGATGATTTCATTGAGCTTGTGTTTCGATGATTTGATTCATAGCAGGTGATCTGAGTATTACGAAAACGGTTTGATTTGTGAAGCGGAGGTTAAATAATTTGAATAGGTAATTTCTATACTTTACACTCTAGGAAGCTGTAATTTCGTTTGTAGCCTCTTTAGGACATTTACTTGACGATGCTCAGGGTCCGGATCAGATGTGTGGCTCTTAAAGCTAATTTCTATGCTTTACATTCTAGGAAGCTGTAATTTCGTATGTAGCCTCTTTAGGACATTTACTTGACGATGTCCAGGGTCCGGATCAGATGAGTGGCTTTTAAAGCTAATTTCTATACTTTACACTCTAGGAAGCTGTAATTTCGTATGTAGCCTCTTTAGGACATTTACTTGATAAATCGCTCTTGATTTATCACGAATTTATTTCGTATTTTTTTTCGTAGTTTCATACTATAACTATATAAATTGATGTTATAAATGAATAGTAAACAATGACGCGTGTTTGGTTGTCACTTGGTTGCGCGACAACGCAAACACATTCTGTGTTTCAATAATTTCGTCCGAAGTATGTAAATAGAGGTAACCGGGGGTCCAGGGGGCTTGCCCCCTGGCGAGGCGCGGAGCGCCGAGTTTTTTATTTTTTTTTTTTTAATAACTCTCGTTGATATCTTCTAGGCAATATAATAAAATAAAATTGTTATGACTGAGAAGTCTATACATGCTAGATGTGGGTACTCCGTCTCAAATATTTTTAGTCGAGGGTGAAGGAATCCACCATAAGGTGTGGCAAGGAGAGGAAGGTGTTCCCAGGGGAGGACAATCTCCAAGAGTCCTTGTGATAGAGATTTCTTCAAGGCTTCATCCATAAATGAAAAATTCAAGCTCCTGAAGGGTACAGCAGATACAGCCTGTTTCAATTATTCTGATTGTAGACTTACCCCACCGAGTGGTGCTCACGGGGAATTTCCATCCTGACGAGGCAAAATGTTTATTTATTTTTTCAATCTACTATGTCAAATAACAATCATAACAAACTGTTTTCTTGTCTTAGCTCTTCGAGATAGTAAGGAAATGAATATTTGTTCTAATTGGGCAATTTCCTCATACACAACACATGACCATTACGAAACAGTTTCACTCGGTCCTGTGGACCAACGGGCAAGCCCTTGTCAGCTTCTCCGAAACCTCCCGAGCGTGGATGTAACCCTTGGTGCAGGAATTGGGATTCTTACCTCACACTTTGATATCAGTTTCGGTTCCCCAGCCGGACCCCCGCAGGTCGTCGTTCCAGTTTTTCCCCTTTTAGGGCCAACAATGAGCCTCCACGTTTCTTCAGGCATTATTTCCGCGGACCGTCGATTTTCCATGGCTTTCACTTTTTCCAAGTGACCCCTCCCCTCCCTTTTGCCGGTGATACTGAAAGGGAAATACTTCGATCGGAGACACTCTGTCTGTCACCATTCATCCTCGTCCCTGGTCCTTGAAAAATTGAACTGAATGCTTCAAAACTCAATGGTCTCGACCAATCTCACTTACATATTTCCATGATAAATTCGTCAAGAGCATCACAGGTACCTAAAAAACTTTTAAAAGACAGAATACATTTTTATCGAGAACAAAATGTGAGCAATTATGTCGTACTTATTCTGTTTTCGATCAATGGTTGCTTTTCGTCTGTATATTGAAGAGGTTTGAATGATACATTAAATTGCTGGAGCTCTGCAGTTTTGTTGTTTTTTTTTTTGTGTGTTTTTTTCTACACGAAAGGGTTTATTCAGATATATAGGTAGACGAGATTTTGGTAGATCTTTTTAGGGAGTCAGGTCTTCTTTTTCTGTTGTGTTATGGTTCTTGAGTATTTGTTTTGGGCAGCACCATTCTCCAAGCCCAAACATCATATGTCCCGTCTTCTACCCCTGATTCTAGAAGCTAGTGCGCAAATGATGGCAAACTACACTTTCACTTTCGTCCAGTCAGCGACTTGAAAATACAGTTTTGACCACTTCACGACCAACACTGATGCCATTTGTTTCAGGAACCGGTCAATTTCTCAGTGCAGTGACCCGTCACAGGGACAGACAAGTAGGGCGAATGCGCCTCGTAGGTCCTCCTGAATCTCTGTCGTATTTCTCATGTTCGGCATTAGCAGCAATCTGGGCAATGACTGGCCATTCGAGGTGGGCCTAAGAGGTACGTTGAGGTCTACAACCAGGACTGGACTATCATCACTACCCTCCGAGAGAGCAGGCTCTATAGCCACTCCACCCAAGGCCAGTCAAGCGCTCACGTCTCTGACCTTGTCATGACCACACTTCACAAGTCCTCTTTTCTTGCAATTTAGGACATGATTCACACATCTTCACAACTTCACCACATCCATCACACATCTTGGGCAAGTTAGCAGGTTGTCAGCCTTACAGAATGGCAATGACATCGTCAGACCGTGACTGAGTCAAGTCAGAATCATCAGCTGCTAATGGAACCACTGAAAGCCACGGCGATACACCCCTGGTACACCGAATTACACGATGTTGTTCGATGAGTTGATAGGCAGGTCACTGGTTACTTTCGATATCCTGTAGTTACCTTGAATGACATTGTTCTTGTCTGAGCGTGATGGTCGCCAAATCTTCATGATGGTACAACTGAAAACAGTTCTCCCTTTTATTGTCCCAACCAGGTGTGAGCTGGCTGCTCGAGATGCGAGAAATGCCTCCACCCACTATCCAAAAATAATGAATAATAAGAGCACTGGATTTAGAAGAAACATCTCGTATTTCAGTGAACGACGCATGCTTAATATGAAACCTCCTGTATACTTTGGTGATCAGCTGTGCATTACGTAAACAGTAATAATACTAAGTCAATAGACAAGAAAGCATCTGGTGTGGGAAACCAAAAATAACGAACTTCAGGATCAACAGCGGATTGCTGTCCTGAGTTGAAGATACTGATCTTCCATTCAAAAATATGTCACACTATATAAGTCAGACTGGCTTCTAAAATCAATGTTAAATAATTCAATGACTATCAAACGCGAGTCACGTAACCTATTTTTCAGTTGAGCTGCTTACCATTTCTGCTGCCTTCAATGTTACTTTCAGATCTCAATCGAAATACGTTTGAATTTATTATCTGATGAATTTCCCATGAATCCTTCCTATAAGATATCAAAATAGGTAAGAAACGTCAGCCCAGTAGTTGTGGCACGCAGCTAACATGGATTTATAGATTTTAATAATCTTTATGTATATCATAGCGGGTTCCTATGGTTGAAGGAAATAGTAAATCAATATGAATCGGTCTATTAAGAAACGAGAAAACAATGTTTGATGGAATTTAAGTTTGCCGATGCCCAGAGTGAAGTAGGTATTGATTTGACAACAATGAAACTGTAATTGAGCATATAATATTGATCAAATTTCAAATTGTGTGCTCAAAAAATCACTAAAAAGGGATACCAACGGTAAAACATCATTAAATTTCAGGTTTTTAGTAGATTTTAGTCGAAAGAATCTTATCAAAGATGAACTAGAACATTAAAAAATCTATACACAAAACTATGCTGAAAAAATTACATAAATATCTTTGATAAATTAATATATACACGGAAAAAAGTCACTACAAATTTGATAAAAACTGAAAAAAACTTTGAAAATCCTTTTTGGATATTTTTTATGTTAAAAAAGTTCCAGTTATATGCATCGTGATCGTATGACCGAATATTCGTAAATTGTCGTATTGTGTAATGCTAAATTGTTTTGAAATTTGAGCATTTTGAGTGCAAAGTTATTGTTGAGTACTAATTTTTATGACAAAAAACCAATTTTAAATAATAATCTGCTATTCAAAAACAAGATTTTGATTTTAGCTTTTTGCAGTTTTTTTCGATTTTTTAGAAAATTTTAATGAAATTGAAGTACATTTTTCTGCATTATTTTTTAATGTTCTACTCTATAGTTAATAAACTTTATTTGAGCTATATTCAGCGGAAAAATATGATTAACAAGTTTTAGCTGTTTTTAACAATTTTCAGTGATTTTTTAGACACAATTTTTGAAATTTTACTAATTTAATGAGCTCAAAAAGTTCTGGCCAACGAGCTCATCCTTTTGATTGAAAGCCTTGATTTTTTGGCGCAAGAACGGAATTTGTATCTCAATCCTAAGGAGATATCATCTTGAATGACATATATACAGGGTGTCTACAGAAATTATGGGACAAACTCAAAAAATCGATTATAGAGCTCATTTATGATCGAAAGTCGCTCACAGAGATTTCTTTTTAAACGCTTTGTTTTCATGTTATTCAATTTTTAATTTTTTTTCGTGTTTCGTACCTTAGTATAATGTTAAATTGTTTCGAAATGTGAGCTTGAGTGTAAGGAAATTCTTAACTATTAATTTTATGACAAAAAATGAAGACATTTTTCAAAAAACTTCATTTCAAAATTATCCAAGCCTTTGCAATAGTTCATTTTCTACGAAAATTCGCTAAAACTGGCAAAAAGCTAAAACTTCAAATTTTTGGTGGATATTATTCAAAACGTATTTTTTGCTCTAAAGCTGGTAGTTAACAATTTCTTTGAACTTAATGTGCGCAAATTTCAAAAGAGTGTAACTTGATATGATACGATTACTTACGAAAAATCGCTCGTTCGATCATGCTGCATGACGAACTTTTCCCTTTCAGCTCTCAATCGCATAAAGCACAGTTAAGCTGAACACCCTGTATACTTAGTTGATTACAATATGATGAGACGAAATAATTCTAAACCAAAGACGAGAAGTACGAGGAGGCTTCTTTTGATATTTTTAATGACATCATATAAAACGACTATAATGTCGTGAAACTAGAAAGCGCTGGAAAAACGCTGTGTATCATCCAATTCGTTTTGTATATTCAAGTGCAGTGTTGTTGATCAAAAGGCAGCACGAATTTTATTTATCTTCATAATTGAACCCTACCTGCCAAAACCGATCCATATTAAAGATATCAACCACCAAAAACAGGTTGGTAGTGTGATGGATATGGCAGTTCCCCTTTCCCATTTCTTGAAACTGCCGCCCCAGAGGTTATACCTGGAGCTTTTCAGCTTCCAGATCATCCTTGTGGATGATATTGCAGGCAAATCGCCTCAACCCTTGGAACTACTCTATTCCATCTCCCTTGTCATATGTTAGCTAGCAGAGCTTAGCTTCTGTCCCATTAAGGAGATCCCTAGCATTCCTTTAATAAAATTATTATATTTTTTTTCACTAATGAAATATCTGCGTTACACCTCATTAGTAGTGGCTGCCACCAGAGAGAAGTGTGATCCCTTATTCTAACAAGCCTGCCTACCACCTCATTTTCATCGCTGTATGGATTTCCTGAAACTTTCCAGAAACAACAAACCTGAGAAAAGGTATTTGAACATGTAATTCCTTAATAAACATATGCTTCAAATGCCGATAAAAAATACCTTCAAGAGATATCAATATAATCACGGCCATTAGTTGAAATACTTGATGACAAGCTAAACGAAAAGGTGAGACCTATAATAACTACTAGACGAAGTGAATTCCACAAGAATTAACCAAGGTTCCAGAATATTGCGCGTCATTTCCTCCGATTAATCTGTCACAGGGCTAAACGTGGATGATGAAGAATTTTGTTACGAGTACAAAATATTTTCATAATTGACGCTATATATTTTCTTGTCAACGAACCTATAGAAAATTAATACCTGCATAGTTACGTAAGAGTTGTACACATACACCACATCGTGTTTTTAAATTTATTTGATTAATTTTCTTTATTTACCATATTAAGTACACTCGTACTTTCTGCTAGAGTCATGGGAAAGTATTTTATCTGGGAAGGCCAAGCTCACAATAATACGAGTGGTTCCCCTGACCAGTTTTCTTACAAAGTTTGAAAAAAGTCAACTTTTCACATTTGATGTTGCAGAAGCCAATCAAGTGAACGTACACATTTTGTAAGCCAAAAATAGATATTGGGCAATATTATTAGTAATAACAAAGGTATATTGAGTTTTAGATAGGGTTAATCCAATCAATTCTGCATAAAGAAAAAATAAGAATCAAATAAATAAAGTAATAATAATAAACCGCCTTACTTTCAGACATCAGCAAGATCCAGTAGCTCGTGATGTTGACTGTGGGAGTTGGGGGGGTGATTTGTCTATCCACCACTTCTTGGAGCCCTCATGGACCTCGGGGTCCCGCATGCACCCCCTCAGTGGGTGGATGTTCTGTCTGAACCAGACAAGGTCCAGTCACTGTTGGTGTACCTGAAAGCCACTGAGTTTTTCAACGAACTGTAATATTCTGACCTGTGATATATATATTTATTTATGTGTATCTAGTCATACCTTTATTTAACTAAGATGTACAGTATTTATCATTATGTCTGTATCAATAGTATTTATGTATTTGTAAGGGTCATTTAGTAGCAGTTTAGTTTTTATTACTGGGTATTTTTATCCACTGTAGGGGTTACGAAGTGGTCATCGCTGTATCCCTTGAGGCAGAGTACAGCGATGCCTCGCTTTGCGGGTAATTATTATTATTGTTATTTCTCCCCCTCAGATCTGCCAGAGGAGTCCGTGATGGCAATCCGTTTAGTGACGCACGGTCAGCATGGCTCCCCTTAAAATCGTGCCCGTTGCAGTGTCCCTTTGACACTCGTTTTGATTTCCACTAATGAGCCTTCCGGTTGAGGCGCGGCTTAAATTCTATATTTGAAAAAATGATGATAATAATAATAAATGTTTTATTTAGTTTCGTAGTATAATATAATGTTAGTTTCGTTGTATAATAATATAATCGCTTCAACATTAGAAACTATCGAAATCCATACAAAACACCTGCTACTGAGGTGTCTTTAGACGTCGGTGACGATATCACGGTCATATCGTGCGTCTGATCGGCATAAATAGTCCCACAATATATTTCGGAATAGAAAGAAACACACACACACACACACTTGTCAAAGTAGAGGTTTTTTTCGCCCATCAAACATGAAGAAAAAATACTTTCTTATTCATTCACTAATAGGAAGTTCAATATTTTATGTTCTTTCCACTTCAGATTACAGTCGAGTTGCAAGCCAAAGTATTTTTACCATAAATACTCTAACAATGGGGTGTATATGCGATTGTTTAATCCCATAAGACTAATGACGCCATCAATACGCAGAAAAAGTCGGAGGTTTGACTCGGCACTTGCGACTTATGACGTCATAAGTGTAGGGGCAACCCAGTTTATCTAAAATCCGTGGCAACCCTACGGATTTCCTCAGGTTACCGTGACGAAGTAAGAAATTACTGTTTCATTGTCTCGACCGTTGAAATGGCTATCAATAGCCAAAACAATAAAAATAAATAAAATAAATTGACTAATAAAAATAAAAATAAAAAAAAAATAAAAAAACAGAAGAAGGCTGCACTAATGTATTGGCGATGTTTGTTGACTCTATGTTGACTATCCCTCACCACAGTCTATAAAAAAACAGTCACCATTACCGCTGATGCCGGTACCTACGTCAAATATCTATGTAGATAACTCTACCCTGCCTAAAACAAGCAGATTATAGTACGAGTATTTTACTTATCCTCTTTGATCTACTAATGTGATCACTAACACACACTTGTATGTGCCGGTTTTTTTTTTTTTTTTTTTTTTTTTTCCTTTGTCCACTCACCTAACATTTTTGGTACCAAGAATTCCTGTACTGCGATGGTGGAAGCAGAATGGATACCCCACAACATGAACTCGCCTAATGTTGTGAATAAAAATTTTTCAAACGTGACTTGTTCAAAACCAGGCTCGAGTTTATTTACTTTCCTTCCCAATACCACAAAAAATGAAAAAATAAAAATAAAAGCTCGGAACACAGAAGAGGCTGCTATCGGAAGGTTCGTAAAATTAAACAAATCGTGTATTTGTTCAGCTAAACCAGCCATGGACTCCAATATCCGTAGGTTTGACACTAGCATACATGGTGGTGATCCCTTGTACTACAATTTAAAATTCACGTTTAACCGCCAAATATTCAAACGATGATTATTCTCAAACCTCCTTCAGTTTTCTTTAGAGGATTATCCCTCGTTTAAACTGGATAACAACTTATATTTTTTGCTTCTGAAAGAGATTTTACTGCAAAAACTTGGATTTTCTTCCACATATATACCCCAATCTAACATGTACACATGCTACGCCAAAATTACTCAAATCTTTATGAATTTTAAGGTCTTGTACAGGGTAGCCGCTGCAGTGACTAATCACCACCTCATTATAACACAATGACATCGCTTGTTTCAAGCTGAGGTGTCATTCAGATTTATCGAGACCCAGCTGGCCCCTGATGGAACGGCTGAGAACCACCAGCAGTGACGAAACGGGAGAAGAAGGCTCACGTCCGTCATCCCGGGAGATTGCAGCGCCTTCGAGTCTCATTGTGTGACGACGGACACCCTTGAAAAGGCCTTTTGTTCAACGTCTCATTCTGTGCCCTCTCTCATCGTCATGTCTCAGACATCTGCTGAGCTAAAAGGGTTGACCCAATTAACGATATATATGGAGTCTGATTCAGGCAGAGCCGCCCGAGGGCTCATCACGTAGCCGCTTCTTTCGGACCATTGTCCGAGCGTCTCCGTCCGTCGGATGGCATTTCAAGCACCGCAGATGTGGGACAAGAGGCGTAATAAGACTTTTGATTCAGGGTTAAAACGCCGAATGAAGTAATGTGGTCACGCTTTTACACGTAAATTTGGTTGCTTCACTCGGTGTCTTCATTCAAAGTCCAATTACCTGTATGAAGAGCGACGCGTATTATTTGGGTCACGATCTTCAATCAAAGGACCTTCAGTCAAACAAACGAGGATTTAGCAAGTGAAACTTCAGCTCGATACGAAAACATGCGTCTAAAAGAAAAGCTCAAAATCGTGACTTCAAAAAGTAAGTGGCCAATATTTCTGTTTATTCGATAAGATTTCATTTCTTCTAAAATTGGGGATTTGCAATCTCAGTGAGGCTTTATACTGATACCATAAACCATAGTAATTAAATAATAGTTTGAAGTGGTTTTTTCCCCGCACATCCGCTTTTTTTGCCCCATTGCTGATCTCATTCTCTCACTCTCTCATCGCCTCCCGTTCCGAAAGAGGTTCCGCTCCCGCAGTTTCCACATCGACGCGCTTGAGGTCGGCAGAAAGACGATCCCGGGGCCGGGACGAGCCGAACCCTTACGTCACTCGGGTCGGCGTCTTATGACAGATCCAGAGCAAACCGAGCCCGTCCGCTTATCAAACTCACCGCCGCTGTCGCTCTCGTCGCTGAAGGAGAAATATTTTAATTGGAGACTCCACTCGGCCGTAAACGCTAATTGGCAGAACTTCTCCTTCGCCATCCAATGCGAGAGTCCACCTTTTCCGAAGACGTAGATTCTGTTCGAAGACGATTTTTTTCCCTCTCTGGCTTCTTCCTTACACGTTTTTTTCTTTTTCTTCTTCTGGATTTGATCGTTTTCTTTTTTGTCCCCAGACCCTGATGATCCTAAAGAGAGAAAGGATTCATCGGGGAGTCAAAAAAAGAAGTCATTCTCGATGGGTCCACGCCCAAATTCATCGGATGTCCAAATAAACCGACCAAAACACCGGTCCCGGGCGGTTTGACTGGGTGGCGGACAGGGCTCGCAAGAAACGGCTGCCAGCAATTTGGAGCCTGAAGGTTGTTTACCACGCATTTATGGATTCTGGGAACCGAATTTGGCGGTTTCTTTGTTTTGTTGAATTATGGTGAATCAGCTCGTTGGGCGGCTCATCACCGATTAGACGATATTTCAGCCTGTTTTGCAGCTTCGTGTTGTAGGGCTCGGCTGTCCAGTTACTTGTTTGCCTCCTTTCTGAATGTTAATGTGAAATGGATAATATCATACTAGACAAATAGCTGTGTCATGGAAGATACACGTGATCTGTGTCACTAACCTCTTTTTGATTCCAAACTATCATTCGTATGACCATAATAGGAAGGCTTCATTGGTCTATTATGGTCTGAAGTAGCAACTGAACCTGATTAAAATGTGTCCGAGATATGGGAAATTCACGTTCAATCGTCTTCATCACTCCTATCCATTTTCACAGATTATGGATCCACAAGGAAAATATGATTTATACCTGGTAAAAGAACAGATTTTATTTTGTATGATCGGTGCAGTTTTCTTCGAATTTCTACTGTAAGTTGTACAAAACTCCTTCGTATTATCATTGTTTATAACATTTAAATATCGTAATGAAGAGCATAACGAGAATTAAATGTGATAATGATATCTGATCATTGGAGTTTGATGAATAGAAATTACGAGAAATGTATGTAAGTACATTTCGCTGCGGGTACTGTACATCAGTGAACGGCTGCATTCAGATAATATCAGCTATCAGGGCTGCGTAAAAAAAAAAAAAAAAAAAAAAAAAAAATGCAACTCTACCCATAATTTGTATTGAAGTTATTCACCCTCCCGGCCTCCCTCACTCAAATGCACAACGCGCGAGGATTTTTAGCGAAGTGAATCTTATAAACTTAGCTTCTTATAAGATCTTATAAAGCTTAGATAAGAATCTTATAAACATAGCTTCTTATAAGATCTTATAACTTATAGCATGGAATCATGTTTTAGCTCCTCGCTCTCACTTTATTATAGAAATGATCACGACGATTGAGCTCCTGTGAGATGATGATCTCCTAATAGAAACTCGTGAGTAAACATTCACTTTATTATAGAAAGAGGCTAAAGAGGCTACATACGAAATTACAGCTTCCTATAGTGTAAAGTATAGAAATTACCTATTAAAATGATTTAACCACCGCTTCACAAATCAAACCGTTCTCGCAATATTCGGATCATCTGCTATGAATCACATAATCGAAACACCAGCTCAATGAAATCATCAGAAATTAACAAGCGGTTGCAATCATGTTCACAATATCAATAATTGAGAATGATCACCTGTGTGTAAACAATTATTCATATAACCATGCTCATAACTCAGCTTGTTGGCCACGCACTTCGCAGTAGTTAATATAGTATGGTTGGATAAATCGAGAGCTTTCGAACGAATGGTCAACGAATTTTGTGGGATGAAAAACGACGAAGTATCATATCCCTAGCAACGACTCGGTTGTAAGCGGAAATCATCACAATTATTGGCGCTACTTTCATCTCACTGTATAGTCTCACTTTTCGGCGGGGGATCCATCGCTAAAACATGATTCCATGTTAAAAAATATTTCATAGGAACTGGATGAAAAGTGAGAAAAAAAATTAGAATGATTTCATACAAGCCCTAGAGCAGAGACTCTTATCGATACGCGAGTCCTCATTTGAAGTAACTCATCGTCTACTTCTCTTGGGTGACATAAACTGATTAAAATAGGATGAAAATCGTTGCAGTTCTTGACATTTATTATGCATGTCTTAATAAATAACATTCAACCACTACAAGTTGACTTCTATCGATCTGACCAAGATGGTTCAAAGGGAATTTTGCCTGGCGTTCACTCCCGAAGGCGTTCATTCCCGAACTTATGTTTTAACGTCGAAGGAATTGGACCATTAAGTCAAGAGTGATTAAATTTGGAAAGATGGAATGGTTGCGCATGCGGACTAGCGTGCTGACCCATATTAATCCACGAGTTCTAGTCTTGGGTGCAATAATAACTCCCTTTGTTCGAGACTAAATTTCTTTTTTCTCGACCTGCATTTTTTTTTTTTTTTTAATACCAAATATACTTATTTTTTCTTTTTTTGACATAGATGTACTACAAAGCGTAAAATTATGGGGATTGTAAAGGAGTGAACGCTTTTCGGAGGCGCGATGCGCCAACTATTGATCATAATATGGCTTATTGTATAGTGAGGTATGTAAATTGGGCTTGCCAGTTATAAACTAGATAAGTATTCTAGGTACGGGGTTTAACAATAATGATATACCAATGATTTGCGAAGATGGGCTATCTAATAATAATAAACCTTCGTGCAGTAACGAGCAGGGTTTTCTATTATTTCACATTCTAACTGACGAAGTAATTCACGTCAACATAGTGAACTGCTGGTCGATAATTGAATTTTCACCGCACCTTAACACGCAATGTCCTTCTCTTGGTAACTGTTGGATGGAGCTCGGTTGTGTTTTCAACTATTCCTCTCCAAACCGTTTTACCACGGGCTTTTAAAATGACGAATGTTGTAGAGGAACGGAAAAATGATTTTTTTCTCTCATGTCGCCGCAACGTTTTGCCGCTACCAAAACCGCAAGTTGTAAGAAGCGTCAGACAAAGGCGACACCCACGGGAGAGGAAGCCCCAAGGGATTTAGCTATTTTTCTCCCTGCAGAGAAGATTTGATACTTTAACCTATTCTAATAGCATACACTCGAAAAGAAGATACGAAACCTACGTTTTCTATCTCTAAACCTTATTAAGTAGCAGCTACCCATGCGGGGCAGTGCAAATCTAACTTGTATGAAAATTATTGTTTTAAAAGCCAGCCAATAGGCTAAAAACAATCAGAATTTGGGTGAAAACCATAATTTTTATATTCTATCTTATTTTCATTTTATTTATTTATTTACTTATTTTTTTACTTTCTTAATACTTTTTTCATTCATGAATTACAATGAATGCATTTTTCATGTGTACCACATTAAATTCCTTAGCAAGAATTATCTTCTTTTTTTTTAATGAAACCCAAATTGTTAATGGTTAGCCCAATGTTGTATTGGGCTATGCCCGTATTAATAATAATAATATCTTTATTTCCCACATAAGATACATAGTCCCACCGAGTGTAGAGCACTCAATACAATATTGAATCGCTTATAATTAGAAGAACAAACAAACAAAAAATAAGTAAAATAATAATAAGAAATAGGTACCTCAACTCAGTAAAAATAAAAATGTATATATTATGTACTAAAATAATGAGATTCAATGAGGCAAAAGGTAGATATATTTCATTTACAAAATCATTAGAAGGGTTGAAGTGGAAAAAGAAGAGTAGATGCTGAGAAGGGAAAGAAAGGGAGAAAAAAGAACAGGTAGAAACAGAAAGGAAGGAAACTGAGAATAGGAGAAAGAAAAGATCATGCCTGGTCATTCAGTGTGTCTCGCAGTGATGGCTGCCCCGAAGCTTGTCAACGAAACATTACCTACAACGCACAGGTTTGTTTGTTATCACTTCGTAGAATCCTTCATATCTATTCGTCTTACATATTCCTAAGAAAGTGAAAAGATTGATGAGAAAATTGATCGTGAGGAAGAACTTCACAGTCCCTATTAGCAAATTTCCAAAGAAAAATTCCGAAGAAAACATTACTAGACATTTCAATCTTAACGAGTTCATACTTCAGTGAGGTTGTACTACATACAGCTAAAGAAGAACAGGTTCTAAAAAAACCGAGTCTTTCTTTTGGGAGTCATTTTCCGCTAGTTTAAGCAAACAACATCGTATATATAGGTGCCTACTCATTAAAAATTCCGTTCTTCCACCAAAAAGACCCGACATTAAATTAAGCATTTTAATTTCTCCCTAGATGGGAAAAACAAAAGATCATGGATATGTCTAGTACCTACTGCTCATCAATTGGTACCTACGACTCAATTGTATACCAACCATGTAGTACCTTCTTTTCACAAGATTATTCCATTATGGTTACAAAACAATATTAGTTTTTAACTTAGAGTAATAAATCAGCATTCCTTGACACTACAATGGCTTTAGAGGTCATGAAATGTTGTGGCAAAATGAGAGCATTCCAAAAATTAACGAACGATTTTCCTACTATGAAAACTATGGGAGTTACTATTCCCTAGTAGCTCCTTGGTTGTACGTGAAAAATCAATAGAAATTCTACCTAGCCTTCACTTTTCGAGTTAATAATAATCTAAAGTGCCGGAGCGTTGCATTTTGTGTGGAGAAAATGGACATAACTTTCTACTCTGTTGGGATGTTGGGAAAGTAAAAAATCCGGCTGTTCCATGCTGATATATATATATATATATATATATATATATATATATATATATATATATATATATATATATATATATATATAATTTAAACAATTCAACATAAACGGTTGAGGAGGACGTTGCATTGATGCAGGGTTAAAGGGGTTGCATCGCGTTCTGGGCCAGGGCGCACAACGCTAATAGCCAATTGGATAACGAAATCAGTTCCGACAGTATTAACAAAATCGACGAGAGCCAACTCGAATGGAAACCAAATCGAGATCGCTATGGATCGAGAGCAGCTAGTTCCAATGATAGGGAAAAGTCTATGCATCGTCTAGTACCTACTGCTTACAAGTACCTACTACTCAATAGTACCTACCATATAGTGCCTTCTTTTCGCATTATTAGTTCATTATGGTAACTTATTGATATTAGTTTATAACTTAGCGTAATAAATCAGCTTTTCTTGATCCAACAATGGCTTAGGGATCATGAGATGTAATGATAAAATTAGAGCATTCCAAAAAGTGGCGAACGATTTTCCTGCTATGAAAACTAAGGGAGTTACATTGCGCTAGTAACGCATTGGTTGTACGTAAAAATCAATAGAAAAAGTGCCGGAGCGTTGCATTTGGTGTGGAGAAAAAAAGTGTCGGTCGCGAAAAATAAGTGTCGCGAAAAATTCCTTGACCCCCAGCCAAAAGACATATCCATGTCAAAATGAGCTATTTAGATTTAAAGTGGGTAGGAAGGGTAGGGGGGACCCCGTACAAATCCGTTTCATACGTATCAAAGAACACAATCCTAGATTTTAACGTCATATATATATATATATATATATATATATATATATATATATATATATATATATACCTATATATATATACACTATACATATATATATATACTATACATATATATGAAAAAAATAATTGGAAACACTGAAATTAGCACCACAAAACTACTTTTATATTTCGGCTTCTGCCTTTTCCAATATTTACGAAAGAAGAGAAGATTTTTTAAGGGATTGTTTACGACGTCGACAGAGAAACTTGAGTTACTATGAGGCGGTGGATCATATGCACCAAATACCTTGCAATGAGCTTTTTCTGATTAATGCAGCATTCTTTTACTTTCGTTGGGGTTCATTTTTCGAAGAATTTTAATTCCAAAACAATCGTCGAAGTAACATACAATGTCGGACTACGGGTAAATCATCATCAGACCTTACGACTGATGCACGGGGATTGTTCACCCTTCAGCTTTTCCGATATAGAAAGCAGCAAAACAACTCATACACACACATTGGCGTTTGGCAATCTGCCGATCCTTTTCAAGTTTATGAGTTCGGATTGTTGGCCGAATTGAATGTTGCTTCTCTATTTTCTATTGGGCAAAACTTTGCATCTTCGTTTGTTGCATGGATGTAGTCCTTTGGGAGCTGGTTGATTGTTTTGTGTTCTTCGATGTGTAAGAATATCCCCAATTGATGATCCCTGCCAAAAACACTTTTTTTGGAAGGAATCATCAAAAGCTCGGAAACTGTATCTAAATAGCTAATAATCTTTCCTCACTCCAAGTCTCTGAAGGAGGAATATATCTTTATTATATGGTGTCCACCTAGGAAGTGATATGCTGTGTTTCTTTACATTTTGTGAACGCACCTTAGGAGAAGATATTGTAGACATCACGAAGAGTCCCGTAGAACCCGATGGTCCTTCTAGAATTTTTTCTCATTTGAGATCTCGGTTGTGAGAACATCTAGTCTGAATTTTTCTTAATATGAGCAGATGCAAATATTGTAGATTATCTGTATCCAGATGTTACATTATCCCATAAATTTCTAAATGTCTTATATTCCACATTCGGAGTTTTTCCCTGCATACAGTTATTGTGATTCTAGTGCTGTGGTATTGGAAGAAAGCGGAAAAAAGTATGATGTATATTTCTATCCTATAAAAAAAGCATAAATCCATTTCTCATCCTTTAACCTGATTTTTTCTTTTTTGCGTGTCTAACCGAACTTTTCCGTTCAGCTAGCTATTGTTAACAAAAGGTTCCAGATTCAACATCATCCTTCTACAGGTACCTATTTAGTTTTAGTGTCATCACTTCTCGTGACGGCTTTGAAATAGTCCGCTACATCATCATGCCTCCAACCAGCATAGGTAGGTAAATGAGTTATTGCAATTATGTACAATCAAACTTATGCTGTTTGATTCGAAGCTTTTGCGTTTGAAGCTCGAAAGAAGCTTCACAAAAAACCACCTACAGAAAGATTATCAACAGGTGGGTCAACCAAGAAACCACAAGAATATGACCCAATATTCAGGGACATCTCTAACTGGATCTAATCCAACACCAAACTTACAAACGGTTACTCAGAAAAACCGCTGGGAAATAAAGTCAGTGGTCTACCTCATAACCGGCATTGCACCCCAACAATCTCACATACACCCCACATGGGTGACATAGAGTTCAGCAATGTGTAGGCTACGTTAGAAGGCAGACGAGACAGCCGCAAATAATCTTTGAGTGCCCTACACTCAGCTATCGCAGATTTGAACTGTTCAGGGTACAAACCCCAATGAGGTCTATTTGGAGTGAGCAATTAATCAAGGGCTATGACTCTTCGATTAAACGTAAAACTCTCGGGAAAGTACAAAAAGCCACAGGCTGCATTGCTTGGGGCCGAGATGCCCTCCCTGAGTTTTCCAAAACAGCTAGACCAGGTGTTCAATTATCATGGGCCTTGATACGTTTGATCATACCCAGTTTTATAAATTCATTCTCTACCTTTTCGAGTGGAACTCACCTTGTTTTCCGGCCTTTTATCTCGTTGGCTTCGACGAGGCTTCAGTCGTCATAATGCCGCGCTTGGTTGGTCTCTCAAACACCGCTCATTACCCCTCAGAGCCCGGTCAACACCTATAGAAGCGGCCCAGAACAAATATCGCCGGACCATTATACTGTCCCTCCGCTGTTAGAGTTGACCAACTCAACCTGAAGATCTCGGAGGGACAGATTTTTTTTTTTTTCCTTCGGTTCCGTCGTAACGGACGTAACTCTCGCACCACTTTCGACTCTTCCGTTTTAGGGGGACAACTCCTAGCTGTCCGTCACGGAACATTAAAACCGCTCTTTTTTTTCCGGTAATCATTATTTCTTACGTTTCGACAATCGCTCAGGTTGGTGTAACAGTCGGTTCTTGCTAGAAGAGGCGTTTTGTGCTTCAGCGCTCAGAGTCACCTTAGGTCATTTATCTTCTCTATCTCACAAAAGTCTTTGAATACTCTGAAGTACATCTGCTAAGAGGCTTCACAGCACTTATACGTATCTATACTGAAGTTCGAAAGTGAAATTCGGGTTTTCTTGTATTACCTCTGTTTTTCGTAAAAAATGTTTGTGGAAAAAAACTAGTGTGAGGAAACGTTAAGATGGTATCGAATGAAGGTACCTATTGGATATCATTTCTAGTTACATAAAGAGTACCTACCATCAGAACCAGTTAGGATTAACTTTAATGGTTTGGAAAAAAAGATGTCAAAGGTTGTCCCTAGCTCCATGTGATACACGGATACACCATCAACTAAGAAAGAAATGACCTAGATTTCAAAGGACCTAGGTATGATCTTGAAAAGTCTCAGTATTCTGTTGTCTCATTTCTGTGTTTTGGTATCTTATTTACTTTCATTTCATACATTTTCTTCAAGTGAATGCTTCCTTCATTGTAGTTATACCTGCCAATAAAATGATTTTATATGAGAGGGGTTTTTTTTTTTTTTTTTTAAACAAACCAACTATTACCAGTTTTTGATAAATTTGTATAGGTACTCAGGGGTTATTGTTGTCCTGATGGTTCCGCATAGCTGCCTTCATTGGTTCCATGTTTAACCTACTATCACCACTTAAGACATTACCAAAAGTCGGATTTGCTCTCAAAACCTTAAAATTCAAGCTTCAAGAATCAGCTCTCCTATAAATTTTTACCAAATCCTCGTATTATGTGGATTTAAGAAGCAGGAAAAGATTTAACCGTGAGACCGATTTATTCCACCCAGCACATGATGGTGAGGAGTCGTGCTCCTTTTGATGGACACGGCACACAGTAATTCGAGTAATGGACAAAATGAAAAAATCAAAATTGTAGTTTACCTACCTATGCGGGCTTATTTAGAGAGGTCTAAAGGTGAGAAAAACATCACTAGTTGAACCTACATTGGTCACTTAATTACGATGATACCTGTAAATAAAGGATGCTGAGGGAGAGCAAGATACAGTCGAAATACAGGAGTGAGTTCTCTCACAACGGTTACGGTTGCTTTAAAAACCGATGGCCGAGTCTGTGAGAGGTATGTACAAATATATTTGAAGGAATTTGAGCCGTTAATTGAATTTTGAATTTTTTAAATGAGCAGTAAGCAAATGTCAAAACTCCTCCACTTTGTGAGAGAAGAGGCAATAAAACGGGTTCTTAAATGATGACAGGGATATTTTGTCACAATAGACCACTAGTGGTGTCCATGACTAGAGGCTAGTACCCGCATTAAAAAAACAAAAAAAAAAGTCAAACTAGCTTTTGAATACACTACCTTTTAGTCAACTTCAAAAGAATCATCTCCAAAAAGCTAAAATCGTTCCTGGGATCACGGTTTATAAAAGTTTGTTGAATCAAATGTTCCTGAATCGAAAAAAATTTTTGTTTTTCCAAAACTTTCCTCAAAGGCCCTTTTTTTCAGGAGACAACTCAAAAATCCTCATGAGAGATGTATACGAAAATGGGTTGAGAGGAAACTTTGTGAAAACCTATCAAATTTTATTATTGATTTTTATGAGTTTAGTTTCCCTATGTTATGATGAATAAAAGTTCATTTTTCCGATTTGTTTTCTATATCTTGTTTTGTAAATGAATTCTTTAACGTTTCTTTCGAGTTGGTTCTTGATTTTTAGCCTTTCGTATAACGTTTCGGCCAATTTTTTTGGCGGGGAGGGGGGGTAAATAAGCATGAAGGCCATTCAGGGACCCCTATCACATAGTATTTTCGACATCAGCGTCAAATTTTCCACAAGAATCCGTAGAGAACGGAATTTTGTCCATATACTCGAGGCACTGTGCGCCAATAGACGAAAAATGGTGTGAACCGTTAGCTGTGTTTCTAATTATCTACAGGTAGATCAATGATCTGATCAGAAGGGACCCTTTAAGGATATCACGTAGACCAGTGACCTTATCCTGTCATTGCTTATGCCAAATGGCTTTTTGTTGAAAGTAGGAGATTTTATCCTCAACACGTATTGTATAGGCAACACCTTAAAGGATTTATTTCCTATCAAAATAATTTTGGAGATTCAGTAGTTCGCAGTTACGAGTTCTGTATCTCCCATTCCTGATCCGAGACACAATAAATATCAAAAGATTGTGGAGGCTTGTCCCCACAAAAGAGTTGGATAATTCCGAAATACATCAAGCTGCTATCCCCTTGAGGACGGCGGTTTGTCACGTAACACTCACAATACCCATTTCAGCCGCAAAAACCCAGAAGGCCGATTCTTTCGAAAAAAACAGTCGAGCAAGAAGAAAAAACACGGGGCTCCTGCTGACCCGAGCAAGACGTCGGTTTACTGCGGACGCTCTGGACAGTTTGAATGGGAGACCTCAACGGTTGGGTAGGGAAAGTGTCGTGACAATTACCCGCCGAACGTGTGTGCCTGTGCCCCGTTGCTCAGATTGCCTTGCGGTCGGACATCGAAAGTCTTAGATATAAGCCCTCAGCTCCGGATCACGTTCTTCAGCCAACTTTGGTCCGAAAACTCATGTCCCTCTCGACGGAAACTTGCACATTGTTCGATCGGTCACACTTGCCTCTTCATCACTTTCCCTTCTCGGAGCCGAAACGATTTTTTTTTATCCGCAAAAGGGGCTTTTTTCTATTCTTCCGTCCCTCGTGAAGGAGGATCTTTCAGGAAAATATAGTCAATTTTCTCCAGGAAGCTTCTCCGTCAAAAGACGGATTTCCAGCGTCCTGAAGCTCGTGACTCCATTCTTGTACATCAATGCCCATCAGATCCCGCCGATCGAACGAACGTCTTTCAATCCAACTCGAACAGCTTCACGTGAAAACTACTCAAATCACTAAAGCGCAATTTATCAGAAGGTAATAATTGTTTACCTATATACCTGTTCTATACTGAGATAACACTTTCTGACAATCTAAGAGCATAAATTTCCAATTTCTCTATAACAATCGCTTATATTTATCGAAAAGTAAAGGGTTATAAAATAGGATACCAAATTCGAACACTAGAAATTTAACCCTTAAGGCCAAACACGGTTATTTGGGAGCTTGTGCCTGAATGTGTGTGCCCGAACATACCTATGCTCTATTGAAATTCTGATTTTCATATTATCGTGCTCTGTGAAGAGTTAAATGACCACGAATCGTTTTGTAAATGCACTTTCAATAATTTGCTATTAGTATTGCTGGAAACAAAAATTTCTTTCAAGGCGTAAACAGATGGCAACTACAAAATAGACGCATAATATTAACTTAGTGTGCCAGTTTTATATATCAGTGAAAGTAGAATGTAATAATAATATAATCTTTAGCAAACAGCAACTAGCGCAATCTGGTTTCAAAACTTCATCTGCACGAATGAACTCGTAGCTGTGGGATAAATAAATTCCGGAATTATTAATAAAATATTATATAGCCCTTTAATTAAAACGAGTTGGTTTTGGTTTTGCAAAAACTGTTTGAAGAAGCCCATTACCTAAAACTGATTCACGAGTTCCAGTCCATTGCCTGAAAAAATGAAATAAAATGCCTTCGGTAAATACCGATGTTGCTTCTCTTACATTGTGTTTTTTTTTTCTTGAAATGCTTTGCACTTCACATATAAACCAAGGTATATATTCATGGTCATAAGTTATTGAAACATATTCCCATCTTAGGTAGAACTTATTCACGTGAATTTAGAAGGAATTCCTCTATTCATTTCAGTAACGATTTTTTAAGTCCTTATGCTTGAAATCGAGAAAACCTTGTATGTTTTTCAAAAAATGACATTCATTCAGTCGTCCAGTGCTCACATTACATATCTCCTACTACATGATGGGAAGTAAATAACATTAACTCTATGGATGGAGCAGCTTTTGTGAGTTTCTTCAGAGATTCTCAATATATTCCAGAGAAAGGCTACGATTAACGACCGCTTCCTTCAACTATCAGTCCAAGGCGACATTCACTAAGAAGATAGCGTAAGGGCTTTCAGCATACTGTTAACCGTTGATTTATACCATTGAAGATATTTTTTCACCTAGAGGATGATAGAAATTACTCTGTAATTATCACTCTGAGGATCTCAAGAGAAACAACTACAGCCCAGCATCAAGTTATAATTATCTTGCGTGAAATAGTTCTTCACCATCTCCGTCACAAAATCAACAATTTATGTGTTTGAAGTTTACAGTCCGGTAGTAACAGTACTGGACCAGTTAGGAATTGATTGTTATGAACTGTCAGTAACGTAAAAAATAACGCAGAGCGATCTCATTGGAATTCAGCTTCCTCAGAAATCCAGACTGCCCCCTCCAACACTTGTCCTTATTGAGCGAAGAGCAATTTATTATTGTAATTATTATATTATCTCTTACTATTATATTACCTCTTATTATTGTACCTATTATCCCTTATGCTATCCCCGCCCCCTCCATTCTCCTACTGTATCTTCCAACCAGTGTTTGACCTTTATTCAATTATTTTGGCGTCAGGTTAGTCATAGAATTACCCTCTATCCAATTTTCTTTAGAGCGACATTTAAAGAAATTGATATCAACCCTTATTGCCTGGAAGGTTTACCAGACACCTAGGAAATTTTTCGCTCAACGGTGACTGTCATTTCCCAAAAGTAGCGGTTTTGAGGGTCACAGTACCTTCCAATTAAATCTTCGAAAACGCCTGATGTGAAAATTTTGATTCACGAATGACACGATTTTCTGCAGCTAGACATCAAAGATGAAGGTAGGTGTTTCTCAGACACCCTTACTGGCGGATTGGTATATGTGTATTGGTGTCTCTAAAAACTTATTCGGTCCGAGTACATTATTTCTATGGTCCACTATTTTTGGTTTAATATTTTCAATAATGAACCTTAGAAATCGACCAAGAAAAATAAATTTTAACACCCCTGAAAATTTTTTGGTTTATGTTTCAAGATGCGTAGAATGCAAAAATCGAATAATAATAAAAAATATAAAAAAAATCCGTCCGTCCTCCGTCTACGGGTTTTCTCCGAAAATACAAGACAAACTATATAAAACTTTGTGTTAAAAATCACATTAGTGTCTAAATGGTCCAAGAAAACAAGTCTACGTGGGACCGTCTAAGCGGGCATAGTTGCCAAGTCGATGGTTTTATAGCAGCAAGTGGGGATGGTCCAACTTGTATACCCTTTCTTTCGCTGATTAAATGTAGAGGACCCTTCACTTCGCGTATAATACGTCGACAAGCGACCAACTAGGCGCCAGTTTGTGTATGCACAGCTATCATGTAGTCTATCAGCGAGCAAGCAACCATCCAGGCTCCACTGTTTTATCCTAATTAGTTGGTTTTTCATACTTTTTCTCCTATTCCGGTATACGTTTACCTAATACTAATTGGCCGATTATATCATTATTCTGTTCATCTGGTTCGGATTGAAATTTGTGCTAAAGTTGATTTGACGATAGTCGAATAGATGACTTCTGGTATCAAGTTTAAAGAAGTGAGGAACTTCCGAAACCGTTTATAAATTACTGACTGACAAATTTAAACAAGTAGATCAGTGCTCATGAAGGGAGTCACATGACAGCGCATTTTCTAGTAAGGAGATCAGCGTGAAATAGACGCTTCCTGCGTTGAATAGGAGACAAAATGGCTTTGGAGCTCATTCAGCTGATCGATGACCTCTCATACGTCTTCAGTATTCTTCTTCGAGCTTCCCTATCAAATTCCAGCTTCCTGCGTTGAATAGAAGACAAAATGGCTTTTTAGCTCACTCTTCTGATCGATTATTTTTCAGAAGTCTTCAGCATTCTCCCTTGAGCCTTCGTCTCAAATGTCAGCTTCCTGCGTCCAATAGGAGACGAAATGGCTTTGGAGTTCACCCCGCTGATCAATGACCTCTCATGCGCCAGCGGCCCCTGATACATATTTATCCTCACCATGTTACAGATTACATCCATACCAAGTTTTATCAAAATCTGACGTCGGGAAGTGGCATTTTAAACGATTTTAAGAGGACTTACATACATACATCAACGGACAAAGTGAACACAATAGTGTTTTTTTTTTAAGAAAATGCTCTAAAAAGAAAGAAAACTAGTTCTGCTCGTTTTTGGTGCTTGACAATATGTAAAAAATGAAATTGAAGAAAAAAGACAGAACAATTAACCCTAAACGTTGAGTATAACCAGAGAAAATTGTAACTATGGTTTTAAAGAAAATGATCGGGTCACACTCCCCAGCAGGCAATCAAATCATAAGTTGATATTTCAGCGTGTTAGGGAATATCACTTCTACCAATATTTTGATTTGTCTATTCAATACTTTACTCAGGGCCGGTTTATCAGTTACCTACATTAACTGAAGGATAGCTATACTGAGTATAGCACTATACTCTAGATACAGAACGTGAGTCGTTATTAATGCCGAATTACCTAGCAGATAAAATTATGTCACAGATAAATAATGTCTCACAGATAGCGCCATTAGCATCCTAACCGCCGTAGGCTACAAAATAAGGGCGATTTACACATGAGCTACATTTCCTTCATGGATCTACTTTTAAAAAAAAGGGTCTGATGTTATTTAAACAACAGTGTCCATCACAAAATCAAGCTCGTCATATAAGAAACCACCACTTTTTTGCCGTTTGCTTCTTTCCCAGCGGTTAGAAATACATAAATACATTAATTATTATGAATGATGAATGGTTATGAATGAATTACTGTGATGAGTTGTGGACTCAATTTCATCTTCGATCTGCGTTAGAATGTAAGGAACGAACGATATGTGTGTCCAACCGAAAACTCAATGAAAATACACACGCATCCCACTTTAGTAGGTGATCTTAGTAGGGGTCTTATCATACCTTTACTGTCTTCTTCCCCATTCAACGAATTCTGCTACGATAGAATCTTCGTCGTCGATGCTATTTGAAGACAAATCCCGAAATATATCCATTGGAAGGAACAAAAATAACAGAGGCAACCAAACTTGTGATTCAAACAAAGTTTGTAAACAAATTAGTAACTTGGTAGAGGTTAGAAATCCTTATATAGCTCATTAACCTGTAGTTATAATTGTTATCCAGCCGTCCAGGGACCAGATAAATCAAAACTCCAGATAGCTTTTAACTAAGGATACGAACTAAATCACTCGCGACGAAGTTGTGGAAACCCATTTCAAAACGGAAGTTAGAGAAAAACGTCTATTTCCATGAAAACTAAAGAGTTACAACGTTAAATCGATTTCTACGGTTAGGCTTGTCAAATCGTAAATTGACAATTTACAATTGACAATAGAGAATTCGCCCCTTCTTTTTGAAATTTGGCGTTAGGTGCAAAATTTGGATATTTAGCAATTGCACGTTTGGTTCCGGGTTGGTCGGACCGTAATAGCTGTCGTCCTATACACAAGGCCAGTAGTGAGGAGCTGTCTGGAAAGCCGATCAACTGCTATTGTCAATTATTGTCAAATCGTAAAATGACAATTTACAATTGACAAGGCTATCATCAGTAACAAACAATAAAAGTTAACAGCAACAGTTCTTATTTGTCACTGATGATGGCATAACCGTCGAAATCTATTTAACATTGTAACTTTTTATTTTTCGTGGGAATAGACAACGTATGTCTCTAGCTTCCGTTTTAACTAGGAATGGATAAACACCGCTAATCTGGAGCAGAAAGCTATTCCTGAGATAAATCCCCCTTATCCGTTGGATAAATCGCACCCGTCCTAGAATTAGGGTACAACTCAAAAATCGCGATTTTTGAGTTAGTTGTGGTTCTGAGAAGTAGAAACGGTCTAGTTTGTCTGTAGAAGGTGGAGATATGTGTAGGGCACTCTAATTCCGCTAGAGAGTGCGTGTGTCTTTCTTCTATGGATGGAGTAACCAATTCACGTCCTAGGAAGAAAGACACAACTCAATTGAGTTCACGCAGTCTGTGTCTCGTTTTGAGTTGTTTCCTTTTTGTGTGGACAATTTTAACTTGTGTCTTTCTTTTCTGAACATTTTGGATCCTGACTGGTGAGATTTCAGTATTTGAGTTGGAACAACTCAAAAATTCTTAAAAAATCAACAAAACCGTTCCCCCCACTCCCTTCCCACTGGCAAAAAAACTATTTATTCGCCATGGGGCGTTAGAGTAATAATGTAGGAAACAAGTTTCGCAAAGATAAATTATGTTCATCGTGTTCCAAAGAACGGGTAGCCAATGGTGTGGAAGGAAAACTTTGAATGCGGTTTGCCGAAAATGACAATTTTTGAGTTGTACCCTTATTCTAGGATGGGTGCGAAATGTGATTGATAAACCGGCCCTTAGTTAGGTTCAATGTCGGTTCTGAGTCTGTCTGACTAGTAGATCTGCGATCGTTCGCAGAACTCGTGGACGCTGCGCTGGTTCAATTTACTCGGAGTCGTCCTTTTGTCTCCTGGAGCTGGACTAGGTTATTAACTAGCGGTGAAAAACGCCTCCCCCCAGGCGGCTTGGAGTGGTCAGTCCTGCTCCGTTAGCCACCCTTGGGCCCCCGGTCAGTGGGTGACGGCGGCAGCGGCGGGCGAGGAAGGGGCCCCTCCGCCCCTCCATGGAGATTCCCTTCCCTGACGGAGGAGCCGCCGACGCGGACCAGATCTAGAAAGGGGATCCGCCCTCTCGGGGAATCTCGCTCTCGCCTTTGCAGATACCTTCAGCTCACTCTCAGTCTCACTCCGTCTTCCGACTCCTCCAGAACAATAACAACCCCCATCTCTCCCGCACCCCCTCGTTCTATAACGAGCGCAACTTCGGTATAAGCAACATAACTTCGTTATAGCGTACACCCCTCAAGATGCTCCGCGAGTGACATTCTCCGAAGTGCGGTATTTCCCTTCGTTATAACCGGACTTCATCCTCTCCCTCCGATCTGGACTAAGTTTTTATTTGATTATTGCGGACGATCAAAAGTGTTTCAAGCTGGAAGCTCAGTTCAAGAATTTCAGTGATGTGTTGGGCAGCCGCACAGATATCGCTCCTCGACGGCACTGCCTCAGGTAAATCCTCAAAACACAATTTTTTAAAATTTTATTATCCATACATTTTTATTTTATATAATCATTAATTTTATTCAAAATTCAACATCTATTACAATGAATCTCAGATGAATTAAAATATTTTAAAAACTAATGTAAATATGATATTTATTGCAAAATTCAACATTTATCACAATGAATCTATGTTGATAAAAAATATAAAATGTTAACAATGTGTTTTATAGATGACGATGTCTACACACACATACCAACCCTTAACCCGATAACCATTTACCTCAAAAAATACGTACACCGATATAATTTACGTGACTTCAAATACCGTTATGTTTATTGTACCTTCATAACTATACATATATAAAAATCATGTAGAGTTCACTTGTAGTTGACCACACCATCTGTAAGGTCTTCTCTTCATATTATTCTATTGAAAGTCCTACCATCATGAAAGTTCTACTTCTTAAGTCATGTCAGTTATACTCGCACAATTGTGAGAAAAACTTTAATAAAAAGGCCTTCCTGTCCTTAACTTGGTTTTATATTTTACCTCCAACGTTTCCCCCCAGGAGCTGGGGCTTCTTCGGGGAGATTCTGAAAAATCAAATTTAAAATGATAAACTTCAAATAATTTATTGTTGGTATCAGATATTCTAATTTTAAATGTGCAATTTTAAATCCGATTTTTTAAGCGTCTTCCTGAAGAAGACCCAGTTGCTGTGGAGGAACAGTGGATGGGAATAAAAAAGCTAATTAAGGACAGCAGGCCTTTTTATTGGAGTTATTTTAATCATTTAAACTGCCCAAACAAAGAAGCATCGAATACAATTATGAGAACACCCATCATTTAAAAATTAGTGTCCACTGTAAGTGAAATAATTAATTTAAAAATCAAAGGGATGTCAGGATTTTGCAGTTAAATTCAGTTTTCCTATTTGTTATGCAAACTCACATTTGCCCATAAAAAAATTGCCTTGGAAAAAATAAAAAATATGTTTTTTTGTATAAACAAATTTTGTTTTTTCCGTGCAAAATCATGGCACTTGTCAATTGACGCCTAAAAATCTTAACTCGATTGAGCGAACAAATGATTCTGTTGGAAGAAAAAACTAAATAAAATAAAATAAATAAATTTGATTCTGAATAAAAGAAATTTGGTTTGAAAATGTTATGTCGATTTGGAGAGAATTAGAATTATTTGGGAAAAAGAAATAAGTTCGGCTGGTTTAGGTACTCGGGTTCGGTATTTGGTTTTGTATTGAGTGTTGAAAAGAAAACGATAATAATAATAGATATATAGATAAGTTGTTTATTTGTATAAGTCTGGAAGACCGTTTCAGTGAGTTTGTTTAAATGACTTGAACAACATTTTTTGGACGTAGTTTTAATGAATGACTAAAAATGAGGAAATTAAAGTTGTCTTATATAGGTACAATAACATGTGTAAGTAATCGACAATCTTCAATGGATGTTCATATTATCAAAGCAAGGATAGATCCACGGTTTTGACACTTTATCAAAAATACATTAGTGTTGTAAAATCCAACTACAGTAGGAGAATATCTAAATTAATTAAGCAATTCACAATCATATAAATCGAACCAAGTAAGATGAACGCATCACAGAATTGAATATACATTTGATTCGAAAAACAAAGTACGAACAAGTTTTATAATTACGAATAGTGAAAAATATGTTCTATATATTTTTTAAATACACGAGTCAAGCGTTTTCTACAGGATACGGATCGATTTCACATTATAAGTTTGGTCACTCGTTATCAATGGAAGCCCTCAGCGTTAGAGTTCTGTAGGGGTAGTTTACATTTATACCTATAGCTAACTTGTTCTACGGCTGTCTTGTAAATCCATCAGCGAACAGAATACGGTCTTCTGTTCTTCATTCCTTAGTGCCTTCAACGGAGCTTCCTTGTTGAAAAAGGGAAGTAAATAGTAGGTACTGCCTATATGGACCATACAGTGGGCAAATAGGATACAACTAATGGCGTCTTTCTTAGCTGAAAGGTTACAGTTTATGCAAAGTTAATTTCCATTAAGGTTATATTTTCTTATTTTATGGTATATATTCATTCGAATATATATATCATAATAATAAGATAAAAATAATTTAGTTTCCAGTTTTGCATCCTCACTACCGAAGGTCGAAAGTCGAAAAAATTGTTGTCCTCCAAAATAAAAATGTACACACTTGCTTTTTGCGTTTCATGGCTTTCTGATCAATTTTGGTTTTGGTCTGTCTGTGGTAAATATTCACACCCAAACTACATCAAGTTTCAGTCCGATTCCGGTGAAACTTTCAGGGATTATGCAGGTTAGTTCCTAGACGGTCTCCTATAATTTTCAATCCCGTCGAATCAATAGTAGCCTCTGCGTATGCGCCAACTTGAATTTCTCGAAATGTCGATTTCTCATCATCTGTTGGTCCGATTTCATTCAAACTCAGTCGGTAGTAGGGTATGAATTCTAAAGAAAAATTCCTTATAAATTATATCGCGATTAATAGGGTAATAACCATGGCGCATGCGCAAAACTAATATCGGTTGACACCAGCAAAAATCCGTGTCTAGTGGAACGATTTTGATGAAATTTTAACTCGCTAACAAGGACAAAAATCGTGGCATGGATATGTCTATTTGATTTTCAATACGTATTTCAATGAACCATTACAGTTGATAAATATCCATGTCAAAAGGTCTCAATTAAATTAAATTCTTCAGCTGATCAGAGAAGACCCAATCAGTTCAATCGTCTCTTAGTGTCCCAGAGAGTCTCCATATCTAATTTCAACTTCCTTGGATGAACAAGAGAGAATTTAGTTTACTTAGCTGATTAGGAATGAGCCAATCATTTTAATCGCCTCCAGATGTCCCAGGGCGTACATATCTCTATCAAATCTCAACTTCCTAGGATTAACAGGAGATATTTTTGCTAACTCGGCCGATTAGCAAAGAGCCAATAATTGCAATCGTCCCTTAGTGGCCCAGACGGTATCCCTATCAAATTTAAACTTCTTAGGAGTAACAGGAGAGAATTTAGCTCACTCAGCTGAGTAGGAATGAGCCAATCATTTCAATTGTCTCATAATTTCAGCTTCAGAGATTGAATGCGATAGAAATCATCAGCTTTAGGAGCACATCAGCCGATCAGAAGTCTACGCATCGTCTAGTACCTACATACTGCTCGGAAGTTAATTGAATTTGAATTTTCATCCTAAAAAATTTCTGGAAATATTCTTTTTTTGCAAATTAGATTCTCTTCCTACGATTCTGAAATTTTTGAAGTTCATAGTATGTCCTAAAGATCTGCAATGACCAACCAACGTGTTTTCCGTATCTCCTTGTCGTAGATCGTATTCATGTTGGGGAGAATAAAATATAAAAGAATTTATGGACAGAAAGCCTTTTTCTGTAAATTTATGTCTGTCATGTGTCTCAAAATACTTGTAGCAAACTTAATTTCCACAATTTTTAACCAATTTTGAAGACATGTCCATGGAATGTGCAGGTTAGGGGGAAGATGGTACCCTATCAGTTTCAGTGTTCCCAAGGTAACTCGGCGCATGCGAAAACGATTTGCTCTCGCCCTAGTCGCCCGATCTCGTTCAAATTTGGAGGATAGTTGGGACAAGTCGATTTGATCAACCCATATTAATTTCGAAATAATTGTGTCATTAGTAGTTGCTGTCCATTTGCGCGGATGTGTAATCCTTGTAACGTATTATCCACAGTTTTAATCCGATTTTGATGAAATTCTCAAGAAATGTGCGGATTAGATTGTTGATGGTCCCCTAACAATTTCATTTTTCTCAAATCATTATTTCATTCTGCGCAAGCGCAAACGTAAATTACTTCAAGCATATTTTTTTCCCTAATTGGTCGATTTTGACGTTTTGCACTACACCTTCTTGATTTAGTGTTTGGATGTAGTTCCATTTGTGTCCCCACTTTCAAACCAATGTAAATCTATCATTAACCTATCAAAAAATGAATTTGACGACTGTTTCGAAAACCTCCGAATCTCCTCTTTCCGATGGATTCGTGATAAATCACCTTTCTCCTTGAAAACAGTGGGGACACATACGGAACTATTTGCCTAGTCAAAAAGTTTCGTATGTGTCCCCACGCTATTCGAAAGTCAGTAACAGTAAGTGGAGCCATGAACCCTAAAAACCTTGTATTGTTGATCTCTGACTAGACAAAGTTGATGTTTATAATATATTGTGTAGGATGATACAGACTCTCGAATAAACATGCATCTTATACCTACCAACAGACTAGGGACCCCCGACGGAGAGTAGAGCTCACCTGAACTGGGCACCAGCGGCAACTGAACCACCTGAATTGGGAACTTTCCAAATCTTTTCAAATAGGCAGGGTGTGCTCCAGAATTTTAACTAAAGGATTGACTACTTGATGTTATGTACTTTTGAGATGCGAGCACCCAGATCACCAAACTGTACACATCATACTGACCAATATGTCCAAGTAATCCGAATTTTTACTAAGCGATTGACTATTTGATGTTATGTATTCTTGAGATGCGAGCTTGCGAGCATCCAGACCGCTAAACTATACACCCTTCTAATGTATTTACAAGCTAGATCGATTTGAATATCGCGTGGGGACACATACAGAACTTTTTGACTAGGCAAATAGTTCTGTATATGTCTCTACTTTTTTCGATTCCATATTTCTGATGTACGCAAAGGAGAAAGATGATGTATCATGAAAACATGGGAAAGAAGAGATTCCGAGGTTTCCAAAACAGTCGTCAATTTTTTTTTTTTTTTAAATAGGGTTTAGGTCGAAAGTACACATACGGAACTACACCTTACTGTTTTCCGAAATGGATTTTTTTAAGAACATGTAAAACATTTCAACGAACTGTATATCCAAGTTACGAGGAAGCTACGAGGAAGCTATTTGCCATACCCAACTTGGCGGATATTTTTAGGGTGTACTGCCATCGGCATCTTTGTCGTCTTACTCTACATTTTTACATGCGAGCGACTATTCTATGATAATAATGAAAAATACTCATATGTGTTAAGAATATACTTAACTTATAATTTTCATCAGCAATAAAATTGGTGAATTTGGTGCTACACATGGTTGTCATAATATTGCATGTATGGGGATTCGAAGCTGTATCTAGCATTAATCTCTGTTGATCAAAACTAGCTGCAGACGACCCGATAAAAACCAAGTTTTTTCTAAGTCGGAATACTTCGGAGAAATGCTAGACATGAGTTCATATTTACCGTCAGTACAGGAAGATATAGGAAATATTGATACAATAGCAATGGTTACAATGGTTCAGCACACAATAAAAATTTCCAAATGATAATTCGGTAAATTCCGGTGTCTAGTTCACTATGTCTCCTTTGATTCAACAAATCGTAAATATCAGAAGCAAAAAATCAAATACTGCGAGTAGGTACATTTCCCATAAAAATTTTCTTTAGGAACATTATCAAACTGTACATAATTTCTTTGAGCACTCAATATCTAAGTTCTCCATTACCTTAATTTGATTAAGTTATCGTTATAATCCATTATCTTTTGAAATGATTTACGCGTATGTAATGACTTGCCGAAAGAATGTAAGAAAAAATATCTTCCAAGTTGGATGTGCCACTTAGCCTCTAGGTATCCTTAACATGAGCGTAAAGATGTATAATAAAAACCGAAAATGTATCCAATAATCATAGAAAATTCCATATAGGGTTCCTTGGGAGTTCAAGCGAAAGTGGTCTATTAGACAATGCCAAAATCATGTTAGATATATGTAACGTATGAGCATGCACAAGAACTACCAGTGTGATGGGGGCGATGGAGTTAATTGGAGACCATCTACAGTTACGAAAATCACTTCAGGCCGTTCAATCATGAATCGAAGCATTAAAAACCATGCTTGTTTCAAGGATTTGAGGTTCGAGTGCGTACAACTTACTAATGATACGATACTGGTGAATTGAATATAAAATGATTACCTAAATTGTATTTTCCCGTCCTCCCTATATGACTTTGAATGAAATCGGGCAACCAGGCCGAGAGAAAATGATGCTGCATTGATTTCAAGTTTGGGAATGCGCAGATTGAAGTATTGATTTGTTAGTAATAAAACTGATGTAGAATTATCTATTCAGCCTAACCCACACAATCTCTAAAAATTTGATGAAAATCAAATGAAAACTGTAGAAGTAATACGCGTTTTTAGGATTTACGGAGACGCACGGACAGACAGACTAGAAGAAAGACTTTTCGTTTTTAGAACACTCCCCTCAAGACACCATTGAATCAGAAAAGGAAGAGATAAATGAAAAATAGGTGGTTGGGCGCCCAGGTTTACCCAAAGCCGAGTTGCTGAAAGAGCATGAGGGCGAGAGGGATGAAAGGAAGTGCTCTAATAAAATTACCACCAGGTGACGTAAGAGGCCATGAGGATAAGGGTGGCGATGCCACGGAGCACTCCTGCCGAGGTGCCCAACTATGCCCAACTCGAGTAACTTCGTGGTACTTTTACCGCACCACACTCTGCACCATGACACGGTCATGGTTTTGATGTTATTAGTCCCAAAATTCATGGGAAATCACTGTGGGTTCATTCTCCACTTACTCTTCAATTTTAAGCGAAACAGAGTTATGACATTGAATAAAATTAACGTTAAAAAATGCTATTTTGCGCATGCAAACTCGCACTTATTTGACCTACACTTATTATACCTATATATGATTCTACAAGAAGTTGATCCGCCATGTTCTCCTATCTTCCGATTTCAAGGAAATTCGAGCGACTACATCGTGAAAGTAGGTCTTTCGGGAAAATTTAGGAGATCTCCTCAAAACTGATCTTGCGCGATCCTGGAACCTTTTTTTAACCAAAATCGATCTATAATTAAGTAGATATAGTTTTTATGGGAACAAAAGCCATAATTCGATTCTTAGGCTCTACGCATCTTGAAACATAAGCCAACACGTTTGGGGGGGGGGGGGGGGGGGGTAAACTTTTTTTTCATGGCCGATTACAATGATTTATTATTGAAAAAGAAAATACCAATGATTTATTATAAAAAGATTATACCACCGTAGGGAAACCGGGAGAAACCTAGTTAAAAACGTAATGGTTCAGAGGAAGCATTCGAAGCTTATTACTGACGGATACTAGCGGCAGAAGTAAATTCATGCTCATCCATTCAAATTCAATCAGCAGTCTAGTCGTAAAATCATACTGACATTATTATTACTTGTTCTGACCAGGAAACGGTCTGAATATGTTAGGAAAGCAGTCAACTTAAGTCTAAAACTTGGTTTTCGAACCCTCTTAATGGATAAGAAAATTCGATATTCAGTCATCAAAAATGGGTATGTTTTACGTACAGAGCTGTTAAGGGTTGTCCGTAGCCCAAAATAGTAAAACATTTCTGAAGTTTTAGATTTAAAAAATATGGATGGTGGTTTAGATACTGCTACCGGTGCATTTAATCTATAGCTTCTCGTATGTGCCGACTAAAAACATCGAAGAGATATTGATATTTACTATGAGGAGCTTCCAATTTTCAAACGAATGTCGGTGAAAAACCGACCGCCGAATTAGTTAGTGATTAGTTGATAAAACAATAATAATATTCCCGTTCATATAAGCTCAAAAAATGAAAATTTGCATATTATTTTGCAGTTTTTGAGGGCTGATCATTCACATTGCCCTAGTTAGTGTCCGGCCTTATATTCCGTTGGTCTTGGCTTGGAGACGGGGCAGCGGATAGGCAACGACCCGCAAGACGCGCCCTCCCAGGCCACTTTCCCCTTCCGTATCGCTGTTCCTTTCAACCCGACCGCCCATCATAACTCATTTCCCTCGCTCATTCATGTAAATTACGCGCTCTTGACCAATTCATTCAAAACCTATCGGAACTTTCAAATCTACACCGAAACCACCTCTATAGTTTCATGGAGGCAAAACATGGAGAAAAAAGTTGAGGCTGTTGGTGAGAGTAACACCAACCACTGTGTGGATCCTCACTTTTGAAGATGACCTTTTGTCGATGTTACCTAGCGCAAGAAAATGATGTTACGATCCTTCTCGCGAATCGGTCATTACCTCTGCCCCGGAGGGGTGCGAACATAAAAAAAGTTGGAAGTTTTTACATATTATCGACTGTCTTTCATTCTTTGTATACGTCGCAAACACAATGCGGTACGGGGCTCTTTACGACGTGTCAAGGCAGATGGCGAAGTTGAAAAATAAATTATTTGAATAGAGTAGACAATGGGGGCAGGCCGGATTCTAATCGCGATCGCAAAGAACCTGGCGGTATGACCAACTATTCTGAATTTTTACTAAGGGATTGACTGCTTGATGTTATGTAATAACCAGGCCCTCAAACTATACACATCAGCTAATCCATATTGGACCGAACCGTTTTCAATACTGCCAGGTTCGCTGTGATCGCGATTCGAATCCGGCCTGCCCCAATCGTCTTGTTGTGTATCATTTGGTCGTTTAGATGCTCGCAAACTCGCATCTCGAAACTAAAAATGTCTAAATCAATACGTTAAATAAATTACAGATCATTTGGACAAATAGATAAGAATGATGAGAAAATGTGAAAACTTTCCTATCTGCTTAGACACTTGTGTCTCGTTCCGCAATGTGCTTGCGATGTACAGGTCCATACATACTCGTATATTTAAGCTGAGCAACAAGTTTCTCACTCTGGCAAAGTTAACTCAGCTGATCCTACTGGCAATATACATTCTTAAGGAATGTACGGGTTGGTCCCAGATTGTCCACAATATATTTCACTGTTTCTAGAGCAATGGTAGCCCTTATGCTCCTGATACTAGTTAATACAAAAATATATCTCTCCTCCAACTTGTTCCACTGGCCAATATGAGTATGATATGAACATGAGGAAGCTAGGTCACATCCATTACTGTTTTTCTCGTGTATATTTACTTACCTAATATATCAACTAGGCTAACTTGAAGTATCATACAGGGGTACATAACTATATGGATATTTTAGTTTGAAATATAGGAATTATTAATTGAGGTAACTGCCGAATTCTTAATCGTTAGTTAAATCTGTTGTTCTCTTGAACTCCTCAGCGTGGTTAGGTTATTAATTTCATCTTCAGTTGCTTTCTGATTTGCCCCTATTTTCCAACCACTCATGACAGACCTGTATTTCAGAATCATAATCCGACGATGTGAAGCTGGATTTAATCAATATAAATATTATACAAATGAGATATTCTATATTCAAGACGAAAAAATAATTTTACAATAGCAGACTTATTTATGTAGGTTGTTGGTAGGTCAAAACTCTCACTCTGACCTCATTTTGTCACAGAACAAGAAATTGTAATGCCTGTTCCCTGAATATTTTTCAGCATGTTGCTCATTCTGGTTTATTGTGGTAAATAATTCTTATCTGAACATTGGATTTTTTTTCTTTTTGTATCCTTACATATGTCTCTAAAATGCGATAAAACTACGTGAGAGCAATCTAATTTTCCAACTGATTCGCAGATGCCATTTTTGTTTTGTTGCTAGGATAAACTTGGTTTATAGAGAATATTTCCTAATCCCGCTTGGTTAACTGCATATCAGCCTATTACTTTGTTTGAACTGAAATTAAATTTTTATCGATAGAGTACCTGCAATCAACCAATATGAATCTGCAAGTTTGCAACACAGTGAAGCATTCTCGAGCCTCCATGGAAATGTTCAGGAATGAAAATTGTCACCGCTGTCAGTGCGTCTCTGTGTCTTGAAATTGGTGCTTCGGATGCCATAACTTTTCTTTTTACATTTTTTATTACACTAAGCTAACAAGCTATTTGATTTTGATCGTATTTACTACGTTTATATTTGCAATCCAAAACAAAAATACAAAACGTGTTTTGACAAAGTCTGATATTTGATGAGCTAAATATTTCATGTTTTCACATTCACTGTGTTAGTTTGTGTAGTTTTCTTTTCTTCAATCATCTCAGCAGGTCGCTTACATCAAGAAAATGGACAGCATCGATGTCTTCATGACATCTTAGTCGCTCTTGGTGGGCGATGGCTATTTTCTTGATAGTTTCATCAATACCACCTTTAGATCGCGGTGAAGTCTATCAGTCTGCATGAACCAGGGTGCATTAACAATATTCTTGAACTCATAATTTTTAGACTTCTGGATAAGCTTGTGATTGATCGGAGCTGTGCAGCCCCACAGCTGCGCTCCATAAGCCCATACTGGCTTTAGGACTTGGTTGTTTGGTAGTTTTTTTTTAATAGACAATTTGGATTGTCTGCCCGTTAACCAAGACATTTTTATGAGTTTGAGAGTCAGTTTTTTTTTCTTCTTCATTACGTGAGATTTCATTCTCAACTTTGCATCTAACATCATCCACCAGATATTTTGCTTTATTGGCGTAAGGGAAGACTTTGCCATTGAGGTAAACGGGCAAATAGCTGATTTGAAGATTCGTTAAATCAACATGCTTCGACTTTGCCTCATTCAATTTCATTCAATTCTATCCTCCACTTGGCACTCCATTTTTGGATTTGTGAAATAGATCAATTAGGCTAATGAATATAAGTGTAAATTTTTCCTCCTACAGTCAGCTCTGCTGGATCATCTGCGAAAGTGGCGGTTGTATTTACACTGATTTCAGGTAGACCACTGGTGTGGGGTAGGTACAGGAGTGGGCCAAGCACGCTACCCTGCGGTACACCAGCATCAATCGGTTTAGGTTTGAAGTAGTAGTCGTCAAGTTTAATGAGAAAGTAGCAGTCTGTAAGGAAAGAGTCCAACAGCTCGGCATATTACGATGGTAGAAATGATATCAGCTTGTACTTGAAGCATTCATTCCATACTTTGTCAAACGCTTGGGTAACGTCAAGGAAGATGGCAGAACACACATTTTTCTTTTCAAGTGCTTGCTCTATTATGCTAGTAACTTCCTGAACTTGGTCTATTGTAGAGTGCTTTTGTCTAAATCCAAACTGGTGATTTGGTATAAATTTACGTTTTACAATGAGCGGAAGGAGCCTTTTATGTAGGAACTAACCATAACTATGCCCAAAGAAAACATCAAACAAGTTCTTAGAGATGTATGGAGGGGGGAATTGGCAATTGGTACTGTTTCAAGTAAATCAAGAGGTTTCCAACGACTGGCGAAAAATTTGTCTACGATGAAAAATGGCAAAGAAACAGTTCCGTAGCAACGATTTGGGTGTCAGCTAGAACCATCAGAAAACTTCGTCATCCCTAAAAGTGGCGCTCCTTAAACGTAACGCTTTTCGAGGTTGTATGCCAAAGCAAAGACATGAAAGTGTAAAAAAAAATCTCTACTTATGGAAGACATACATACAGACATACTCTACAGTATGAAGAAGACATTAGCCTTGGGTGCTTTAGATTAGGGTTCGAAGGTTAAACGTATTGATGATGTCTACAATGTGCACTGATTCAATCAACAGGCTCAACTTCTGAAATTGGGGAGTTTATATAATCATGTTGTTGTTTTCACTGAGCTCCAGAGCTCCGATCTTGTAATGAACACGATGGTGAAGATCATCGTCCTTATAAAAGACGGTGTGCTTAGTTATTGAACGTTCATTAATGTAATTACCTTTATCCAAGTGGATACCTCATCATTCAGGCATCGAACCTTTCATTACGCATTGCTCAATAACCCGTTCAAGGAGTTGAGGTAGGTAGTTCGGAAAGAGATCTGATCTCCAACCGTGATTCCTAACTGCCCGAACCAACTACTATAGTTAGAAAAGCTGAGAGATTAGCAATACGAGGTGCACTCTACGTCATAACCGCTGAGCTATCACGATCTCGCAATCTCTCCGGCTTAACCAAACGCTTCAAGATGGATGGGACGGCTCGGTCAATTCAGCGGAGTAATCAAATACCCATGAACGCGGAATCCTGCGCCTCTCTTGACCGAATCGAATTCTTAAATGCAACGAAAACCAGGTGTGCTTGTCCAGGGACGGTGATAGAGCGATTTCCTAGGAGCTAGAACCTAATGAATCAGCCTGGAGTTAACCTTAGATTTCCCCAATTATGGAGCATTGCATAATTGGGTTTTCAATTGTGAATTAATGAGACAACCAGGTACGAAACCAATTTTAATATGGCCTCCTGAGATTCAGCAGATATTTATTGAAATTTCGTTACGGTTTTTCTTCCATTGATAAGAACGTGGGAAAACTTTTGGGACTTCTTTTTTAACGTAGGTATCTCTACAAATGGCATCTTTTGGGATAAGACGTAAACGTATTGTTGTATTGGGTGTGAGTTAGTTACAGAAGACCTATTTCTGCTGCAGCTTTTATATACATATGTATAGCTTTCTCGGACAAACATTGAATTAATGGTATGTTTTTGGGGATGAACAATCGGCATTATAGTGGTCATATCCACAATCAGCTCACTAGGCCGACCAGGGGCTTTGTTTCTTGTCTTGCTAGGAGCTTTGTTTGTTGTAATGCGGTCGCGGATTTCATCCGAAATTTTTTCTACTACCCCCTCCTCCCTCAAAAGAAAAAAAAACACAGTATGCTCATTCTAAAGAATGAGGCCTTATGACCCCCAAAATGGCATAATATGTGTCTAAATTGAGATTTTTCGGACATCCTTCTGAAGATTGGCTTAGCCAATAGACTTTGCCTATTGGAATTGATCCAGGGGGTCTGAGACAACCAACAAAAAAAAAAAAAAAAAAAAAAAAAAAAAAAACAAATAACCGCATAAAAATCCGTTTCAGACCATTCTCAGACCAAATCTGTTAAAAAAAACAGGTGTATGTCTGTGTGTGACAAATTTTGTCGAAGGCCGAAATTCTCAATCAATTTTCGAGATACTTTCTTTGTTCGATCTCAATTTTAGTCTAGTTGTGCAACAAATCCCGAGAATTGTGAATTTCATTATGAAAGAGTAGGATATGGAGGGGGTAAAGCCGAAAAACGGTGGTTTTTATACACAAATTTTGTCGACGCCACCCAGGCAACAATTCTAAACCGATTTTCGTGATTCTTATTTTTTCGATTTTAATTTTTGGCTGGTTGTGCAAAAAACTTTGGGAATTTTGGATTTTGGTTATTTACCGATTCTTTCAAGCGCTTCTCAAGCCACAAATCTCGGCCGATTTTCCTCATTCTTATTATGTTCCATACCGAATTCTTCATAGTTTTGGAACGTATGACAGGAGTTTTAAATTTCATCATACGAGGGGGTAATAGTAGTGAATCGTGATGTTTGAGCAATTCACGTCAGATTTTCGAGATTATTTTTTGGTTTCAATCAATCATGGGTGGTCACATAATCAATTCTAAAGCTACTAATGACAGATATTACCGTCGATTTAGCTAACTGCAAATCATTGTAATGAGCATACAATTATGTATGTGCGGCATCAATTACTTCTTAGTTTAGCTTGCGAGCGCGATCACATGGCACGAATTACTGGGATGATCACCCTCTTAAGTTTGCGGAAATAATGGGAACTTTCGGCAGGAACATCCGTCGAGCGTTCGCTGTTTTATTTATTATTATTGTTATGATTTTTTTCTTTTTAATAGAAATAAAAGCTTGATTCCCCAAAAATGTTCGATTTAGTGTGGATGGAGCTGAAGAGATCTTGAAATTGCTTATTTAAGTATGGAAAATAACTTCCTTGTGTATCAACATTGACGTCGTGTCGTTTCCAAGTGAACCGTCACGTCAGGCCTTTTGAATGGAAAACGTGAAGAATCCAAAGACTCGGTCTTAATGGAAACTGGAGAAAGAGGGCGAATGCAACCGTGGGGGGGATAGAGCGAGAGGGAAGACCTTCCCAATAAAGTGCGGGATGATCGCGAGGCCAGGTGTTGCCGAGTCATTTATTAAACTAGTAGCCCGAGCCCGTTAGCTGTTGGGAGGCGAACTAAAAGGTCGAGCACGACGTTGGGTGGGGTTCTCCGCGAAGGACGAACACGGGGAGGCATCGGAATCACTCTCTTCGCTCGCACCGGGGCATTCTCGGCCCTGTTCGACCAAAGATCAAGGACTCTCCCTCCCGCCCGGACCATTGAAGAACAAAAAACGAGACCCGACCTCGGCCAACCGTTAGTTAAGACGCTCGTTAACTCCAGGCCTCCTCGTTAGCAGCACCGTCTGTTCATCCTGTCTATCTTGTCCGTCTATTAGTCATATCTATTGCGATTTGTATTTGTGCATAGTTGCATCAACTCGTTGTAGTGTTATAAGATCACTCATACCAAACATATTGTGGTTAATGAAGATCTTCAGCACCATTGACCATATCGCTGGTACATAAGATTTTAATTTTAAAATTGAGAATTTACCTATGATTAAATTTACTATAATAGGTATTCTAGTTATCGATGATGTTCGATAAGGCCTCATGCACAAATATTTTTGTGAATTTTAGAGACTTTGATTCCAGTAAGATGAAGGTTTGCATAGCCTAGCAATGACTTTTGAAGAAAGAAAGGTTTACAAGAGTTGAGCTCACTTGAGGAGTTCGAAATTATTATCTATTCAGCTATCTGTCTTGCTCTAAATAATTTCTTTCTGATGCATAGTAAGACTGGGTTAACCTAAATATGCATTTGGTCCCATCCAGATTTCATTATTTAGTATGAGACCCAACTGGTACCAACCATTTTACTGTTTGTGGATATAGCGTCAATCCCACCTGTATCCTTCAATACTTTCCATGTTAGCTTGTTGTTATTCAGCCTACACGAGCGTTGCTTACCCTTTTCGACCAAATATGAAGGACTTTCCCTCCCGCCCAGACCATTGAAGAACAAAAAACGAGACACGACCTCGGCCAACCGTTAGTTAAGACGCTCGTTAACAAAGCAACACCTGTCCATCCTATATGTAGGGTTTTCTATTGGTCATGTCTATCCAACATTGCTATTTTGACATTTTCATGTCTTTGCTTTGGCACATAAACTAAAAAAACGTCACGGAAAATAATTGCTCACGAAAATTGCTCACGAAAATTGCTCACGAAAATTGTCCCAAGTGGCCACAACGATGATTATGACCATCAGAAATGACGTTTTTACCTAATGATCCCACGATTCTGAGATTTGGTATGTGGGCCCTTGAGGGACTTCTGAACACAACTGACCGATTGCAGATCAGCTGAGTGGCTCTAGAATCCAGTTTTTTCCCTAATGATCCCACGATTCTGAGATTTGGTATGTAGCCCCTTGAGGGACTTCTGAACACAACTGACCGATCCAAGATCAGCTGAGTGGCTCTAGAATCCAGTTTTTTCCCTAATGATCCCACGATTCTGAGATTTGGTATGTGGGCCCTTGAGGGACTTCTGAACACAACTGACCGATCCCAGATCAGCTGAGTGGCTCTAGAATCCAGTTTTTTCCCTAATGATCCCACGATTCTGAGATTTGGTATGTAGCCCCTTGAGGGACTTCTGAACACAACTGACCGATCCCAGATCAGCTGAGAGGCTCTAGAATCCAGTTTTTTCCCTAATGATCCCACGATTCTGAGATTTGGTATGTAGCCCCTTGAGGGACTTCTGAACGCAACTGACCGATCTCAGATCAGCTGAGTGGCTCTAGAATCCAGTTTTTACCCTAATGATCCAACGATTCTGAGATTTGGTATGTAGTCCCTTGAGGGACTTCTGAACACAACTGACCGATTACAGATCAGCTGAGTGGCTCTAGAATCCAGTTTTTCCCCTAATGATAAGAAAATAATAAGAAAACACACATGAAAATGTCCCAATGTGTTGCAGACTCGTATGCAAGCATTTAATATACGTTTTTACTATTCATTTGTAACATCAATTTATATAGTTATAGTATGAAACTACGAAAAAAAATACGAAATAAATTCGTGATAAATCAGGAGCTTTCCAACGAATGGTGAACGATTTGTGTGCGATTAAAATTGCGGAAGTTCCATTTCCCTACCAACGGCTCGGTTGTACGTGAAAATCATCCGTCACACATTTCGTTTTTATTTAATGTTTCAGGTCTCTCAATTTGATCTGAAGCGATTTGTTAAAGTTCGAATTTAAATTTTTTGTATTAATTTATGCTCAGTTACAGCAACTCGTTGCATTGTTGTAAGATAATTCATACCAAACTTCGTGTGGTTAATGAAGATCAGCTTGAGCACATTGGATAAGACAGGGCGTGCAAAACATATCAATTTAAGAATTGAGTTTTACTTGTGGTTAGTTCAACTATAGTTTAACTTATCGATTGTGTTGATATTTTAGTAATCGATGGTGACCCCTTACTTTCAAATATTTTTGTGAGTTTCGGAGAATTTTTATTCTAATAACACCAAAGTGTGCACAGTCAAATTTGGGTGAGATCAGACAAATATACAACAAATAAATAATGAATGATGGATTTAACGTTTGCACATGAGTTGTGGTATCTTTTAGTATGTGAGTGATGAAATTAACATGGAATTGTCCATATCCATTCTTAGAAAATTTCATTAAAATGGAACGAATGAAGAAGTTATGCTTGTTGAAAAGAATTCACATTCGTGCATGCGCAGCAGCTAGTAATAATACGATTGAGTTAAAATTGAAATGGGACAATTTAATCGTCTTTTTCCGACTACCCTCAGTCTTGGAACGAGATCTGTCAAATAGGCCGTGCGAAAATTATGGTTGGCGGATTTAAAGTTTGCCCATGCGCTGAGTAGAGTATTGATTTGGGGACAATGAAACTGCTAGGTGATCATCTACAGCCTAACCAGCACATTTCCTGAAAATTGCAAGAATTGTAAAGAAGCCCTGGCGATGAAAGTAAGAATGTAACAATATCACAAATGAATATGCCGATTTCCCACGATAAACTAAAGCTACCTGATATAATTTCGTTTTCAATTGTACAATATAATATGGAAATAAAGAATTTATCTTTAAAAAGAGTATTAGATATATACAAGCTACATTTCGGAAGCATTTTTTATTCTACGATATGGCATATTTGTAATTGCACTAAAATCTTCTTTACAATTTCTCTAAAGTGGGCTGAAAACGTGGAGTTATCTTAGTTCAATACCTTACCTAGAATTCATCTTCAATAACTAAAGTTCATCTCGACGAAACGTGGATAAAATATTTCGTTAATGACTGAATCGTATTTAAGAAATTATTGACTGGGGGAAATTTCCCCATTTAGTAATTTAAGAACACTTCAATTTAATCATCTGATAAATTCAAAAAATAATAATTTCATGGTTATTTCTCTAATCGAGGCATCGGAGTTAATTTTGTAAGCCAAGAGGAATTTGTGGGTTGTCGTCGTGGGGAGTGTGATATTAACTAACATACTGTAATGAGTTGGAAAGGTCTGTCAAACCAAACCATCTCAAGTTAATGTTATTTTCAACGTTGTGTCTACTTACTTTATGATCATTTCAACAGGACTTACATCATTATAACTTGTAAGTAATATGTCATGACAACAATAACACAGTATCACCTTGACATCATCACGCAATTCTTCATTAATGCGACATCGGTACAGAACATGTGCGTGAGAAGACGAAGAAACAAGATATGAAAAGAAAAGGGACTGGCTGTTAATAGCACAACATTCGTTTTTCATCTTATAGTACACGTATCCAACAACGAGTACAAAGAACTCAGTTGCACGCGATCGCATTTCATCAATTCTTCGGCTGGAAAAAATGATTCAATATTATTTATCATTAACTAATCTAATATAAGTAATTAGTTTTGGGGGTCACAAAGCATCGTGTGCAATAAATTATATTAGTTGAATGAATACTGAGAAGATGATCAAACTGTCATCCTCTTGGCTTTTTTCCTCTTTAATAATACTAGAGGGAGTTTCGGTTCTGAGTTCCAGCAATCCTCTACTGCGACCCAAGGGATATTCCGTGGATTGCCGCCAGGCTGTATTAGCCTAATGAAAAGGGTTTGTCAACAACCATTACCCCCTATGGTTTAGCAAGCCGGAGTAGATCGGCATGTGCCATCTTGGGAATGCCATCGAGAGATGACAAGTTGATTCGACCAGGGGCATCAAAGTAGCACTCAATGTTCGGCATCCTCTGTTTCTGTTTCATAGAAGCGGCTGGTTTCCGTTTGGTTTCCCGATTTTCTTCAAAATGATATTGAAGTGAGCTATGGTCCTTTTCTCGGATAACCTAGATGATTAGATGAACACTTAGACCAAGTTTTTAGTGTAATACAGTTTGCACTGCAGCAGTCATAGTCATTAACAATTTTAGAAAGCAGAAACTATACGTGTTACTTCAAAAGAGTGTGTGCCGTGGGTCGATTTGCTGTAGGAACTACATAACGGTTCCGATGGCAAATGCACCTGCTTCATATCACTGGCCTTGGCACATAGACCTGTAAGATACAAAACACGAGTTTTATATTTTTCGGCACTTCTCTTTTGTACTTCCATGCTTCAATTATTCTGACGTCTTTCTCAGGAATGACAGCTAATCCAGTTGCCTTCTTCATTGAGAACGCAATAAATAGTTTGGCCTGTCTCAGGCCTCAGAGGTCTTGCCTGTCTCCTACTCGCTTTTTTCTCCCCCTATGGATAACCACACTTTCTGTAAACAGCATTTGGAGGCTCCAAAGATTCGTTCAGGTCTTGTAGGCAGGGATTATGCTCCTCTTTTGCAAGACGATCAGCAGCTTCACTACCCTTATGACCCTCATGGCCAGGGATACAAAGGATTGTGACCTGCTTGCGAACTATGATCTTGGTAAAGCTGAACTGGCTTGAGCATCTACGATTCATCTGGACTGAACCAAATTTAAAATAGTCCTAAGCACAGGACATGGAACATCTTCCTTGGAAGAACAGGAAAGAATGCAGGTCACTGTATAGCCCATCATTTCAATCGTCTCTCAATGTCCCAGATAGTCTCCTTATCGAATTTCAACTTCCAAGTTTCTTTCTATTGTAATAACGGTTGCAATCATGTTTACAAACTTAACTGAGAAGGATCACCTATATGTAAACAATTATTCAGACAACCACTCTCATACCTCAGTTATGCAGTTAGGTATAGAGAGCTTCCAACAACTGGTGAACGATTTTTGTACGATTATGAATGCCTAATATACAGTTCCGTAGCAACGATTTGCACGATTCTGCATATTTTATATTTATATTATCAGTTAATAGGATTCGCAAGCTCATAGGCTATTCAAAGAGTAAATGGATTAAGACCAAACTGGATTAGCTGAAGTTAAGCCGAATTCTGCGAGCAAAGGTGGTTTTGCGATTCACTCTCGTGTTGACGACCATTTTTCATTTCAACGCTTCGCACTCCGATGCACTTTGCACCTCTTTAAGTGTGAATTAGTGGCGGCCGGTGTCTACAAAAGGAGTGGGGCACAAAAATATTTACCTATTTGACAGTCAAGAAGAGCATTGAGGTTTTTCTTCCATTTGTTTTGTTTTCAGTGTGAATTAATTTTGATCTAACATGAAACATAAATCCCACTTGGGTCATGTCAAATGCCTTGGGAACTGAGAATATGGCTACTAAATCATAATCAGTCATGATCATTAAATATTATTGATAAATTAAAGATAAATAAAAAATATAACTAAAAATCTTATAGGTACCTACTAAGTATCTGAACACTTTAGAATGGAATATATTATTATTAAAAGTACTAAACATTATCAAGGCTTCGATTGAAGGAATAATTCTGAAGGAATATTAAGGAACTCAAATTAAATTATGATGAAATGATAGAATGTGACGTCAGACGTCAATTAAAAATCTGATATTTCAAAAGGCTATAGAAATGTTGTCTAACCCCACAACCACCACTCACTTATGTATAACCTTTTTCTTTAATGCAACATATCCAGAATGATCAATATTCTACTGAAAATATTGATTTGAGATGTTTTCGTTACAATTTATATTTTGAGATGCGAGCTAGTTAGTAAAATGTTCAGATTAATAAATTAACTACACAGACCGCTGATCTATAAAGCAAGCTGATCTACACACCCTAGTATTCAATACACTCAAGATAAGTAGGTACATTAGAGTGAGTAAACTGTAGGTAATTGCAGACCAGATCACTAACGTTTCGTTCTGAAAAGCAGTTCTTAGCAAGCTTTTATCAATTGGCAATACAAAATGGAGTTGAAATTCCACCTTGTACCAGATTCTACGACCAGGTATTCTACGACTATTAACTATTGAGTCTAAAACTTTATTCCTTTTGGGGAGCGAGAGAAAAAAACTAGAGAACCCTGTCAAATTTAGAAAAAACCTGCGATCTATAGGGATAGCATAATAGGATAGGCAGTCTGTAGCATAATCAAATTTAATTGATGAGCATAACAGTGAATGAAACTAGCATTTGGATAGCTTTATCGAACTCTTTTCTGTACTCACTATTGCACTCACTCACAACAGCAGCCCCATCATATGTCTGGAACACTAACTTTGACTTATCATTGCCGATAACGTCATTTAATTCATTGATAATAATTGTAGACAACGTTTCAGAGTTACAAGCGGGAGGGTTGTGAAGACCAAAAAAGCGTTCTTTCACTTGTTTGTCAATCAAATATCTATAAATTATAGTGGATTGAATTTTGCAAGAACAATCTGTTGTCTCATCTGCTTCAACGGATAGATATTTAGCCCTAGCAATTTCTAGTTTTATCGTATCTTGATACACATAAAATATACTGTCAAGTAGCTCATTCTGTATGGTTTTGGAGTTGCCTTTGAACACTGTAGCATTTTCCAAATGAGACCTCAAAATGTCGTCAGTTTTGGCTGATTTTGTTACTAAGCCCAGAAAACTTATCTTAAGTAAAAACTTGTAAGTAACAATGAAGTTAATATATATACTTACAACAAATCGTCCAGTTATTCAGGATCAGTCGCCAGGTGCTGTTGTTGAAAATAGGTGCAATCTGCGAATCTACCTATCCTAATTCAAAGGTAAGGCTTGAATAATAAAGGAACTGGAATGAATCAGAGAAATATGAACACATTTTTACATTTAAAACAGCAGGATAAGTAGGATCCTATGTTATACAATAAGAAAGTAAGGCTAAACTATGATCTTACTTCCTACACTTTAGAAGGTTGTTTAGTTTTCCACAGTGATGGTGCAAGGGGAACTCTTAGCGTGGAGTGACCAGAAGAAATCAGTTTGGCTAATGGAATACATCGAAACTCTCTAGTGGAAACCGGAAAGTGGAAAACATTAAGTAAATTTTATTCTACGGTCTTTAGAAAAGTGGGAACACTGTCTGGGGCAAAGCCCCGAATATCATCAGAAATATCCCGTTATTCCCTCTTTTTCCCGTTCCTTGCCCTTTATTTCCCTGTACTTACCCCTTCACAGTCTAACCTGAGTCAACAAAATTTCCCTCTCCATAAAGTGATATCGCAATCAATCTACGTACCTACTTTATTGCACTTAGATGGATCTTTGGCATCTTTGGTTGATGGATTCCTTCTACTCGTAGCATCCACCAAGGAGCCACAGCATGGAGCTACAAGCTGCGCTTTTCGTTCTAATTTGAAAGGATGAGTTGCTTCTTGCTTGTAATGGCTTCATTCTAGTTTCTTACTTTTTCCCCAAAAGTACTGGGGCAAGTGCGAATGTTGTACAATAAACTGGGTAGTCTTATTCGATTCACTGAAGGGCATTCCGTCTGAATCAAACGTTCGCCAACATTCGCCAAGTGAACTTCAACATGAGTAAATTATTGTTTGACATTGATAATGACCTAACCGTCAAAGCCGATCTACATTATAATCAATATTTTGTGGAAAGTTGGTCTAAAATTTTTAATGCCAAACCTTTGTAATCCTCCAACAAAACTATTCAAACAAGTAGATCGAACGTAAATAGGTCATTTTGATCAATGCAGTTCTATCCTCTGTCCACCCCCACCCCCCCCTAACACACACACACACACACACACACACACACACACACACACACACACACACACACACACACACACACACATTTGATTGAACACTGAGCGAAAGATTGAGGAAGATTCGCTACACCGTCAAAAGGCCGAGCCGATGTACTACATGCAGATACATCGGTATATGGATGTATCTTATATTTTCCCCCTGTGAAATGTGTTTTGTGTTTCAAGTTAAAAATGCATAAATTAAAAAAGCTTCTGATTTCAGAAAACGTACCTTCTACGAACCTACTTCAATAACCTTACGATAATAGTAACCGGAGTTGTTTACTCGTATCTATAATTGCACGTTGTAATGAAGATTTGAGGCCATTATAACGCAAACCGAAGAGTGCGTCTTCAATAGCTACCGTATAGTTACCGAATTTGTTTATTGGTACCGCGTTGAGGCCTTATCACACTTGCATTTTTTCAGCTTGTTTCTCGCATTTTTAATGCTTTAACGTGAAGAAGGCAAAGTGCTTTTTTCCAAGGTAAGCTTTTTCGACTATTGCACATCCTGACGGAGCATTCTTAAACTCACTTGGGAAAATTAGAATATGTTCTAATTTTTACTTCAACGCGAAAAATGCTAAACGTAACCCTTGGGAAGGTAACATTGATTTATTTAACTCAAGTATTGGTAGTAATGTATTTATTCAATAATACCTGCATAGAAAGAATGTTTTATTCATTTCACATGCATTTAAAGGATAATTAGGTTTAATTTGGATAATTAATTGTGTATTGTTGTAAATGCCACCCAACAATCGAACCTGAACGTTTGCAACTCCCTGGAAGGGTCTGTGACATAGGAGAAGGAAATTTCAATAGTGATACTCAACAAGTTCGAATGCAGTAATTTTTAGCATTTCTTGTGTCACTTTTCTGGTTTCTAATAAGCGAAATTAAAATTGAAAATTGTATAACTAAGTTTTCATCGGACGTGAAACGTGTGGAGAATAGAGGTACTGCGAGATAAGCAATTGCCAAAAATATGAAAAAACAAATGATCACATACAGGTTTGAGCCTTGCAAAATAGTTTGCATCTTTGCAGCGCCATGGCCCCGAATTTCGCAATATCCCCTCGGGTGTTCCAAAGGTGCTTACATTCAAATTTTAGAACCTTTGGTCAATTAGGAAAGAAATATAAGCCTCAGAGGTTTCTCAGATGATCGGTGCTTCTCCCTATTTTGTCATTTTTCTGGATGTCACATAGGAGCTGGTAGGTCTGATGCGATCCATGAGTCTCTCGTCTGAAATGACGCAAACATGTTACAGTAACTTTCCTATAGGAGCTTTCCGGTGTCAGCACCAAAGTCGAAGAAACAAATTAGGCTCAAAGGTTCCAACCTGATGAGTGGCCACCGCCAACTTAACTTGCATTCTACATATCCCAAAGAAGCTCCTTTTCAATGTAGCGTAACGCACTTTCGTAACCGATTTGTGTACCTAACGCAATTTGGTGGTTGTCGGGTCAATGGATGACTTTATCATCAATATGCCTACATAAATTTAGGCACCTACCGAGAGAAAACTAATGTAATTAAATGAATCATCAACACTGCATTAGTCCTCCTTGTCTAACTATAACTGACGTAAGCACTAGGCACCCACCAACTAAAATTAATCAGGTAAAATGAAACACCTACCAAAGCTTCAATAGCATGTGTATTAGTGTAAGCAGTAATATCAACTCGTTTTCACGAAGTCAAAATGCCAATGGAATCATATCAACTGATTCGGTATTTTACTATATTTGCAAAAGTTCTGATCGAACTCCTGTTAATGATCTAACCTTTGTCTAATAACTTTTTTTTTTCAATTAGTTTTTCAGTTATGAATTATCAGGTTTTTAAGATTTATTGATTAATTATCAGATTATGAAGTGTCATTCCTGTCATTTTTTTCATTATTATCATTTCTCTATTTTTCGAAACTGACAAGTTAGCCCGTACCTTCATTTATATACCTTTATCTACGTATACTTATACCTATTTTAGCCCGTACATTCTACCATTTAGGGTTGATCAAAAGTGATGCCGTGATTACTGGCACATACCTGGCCGGCGTACGATTTTCAAGCCCATAAAGTTCGGTCCAGTAGTTCAGGGAAAAAGCGTCGGATTTTTGAACTTTCGTCGTCGATATCGTCGACGGTTGTTGACGATAATATCGTCGTTCCGTCAGAATGTGATACGTATTAGATTCTAACTTTACAAATTTATAAACAAAAATTTGTACACGGATAACAATCTGAAAGAAAAAATATATATATAACAAATATACATTGTGATAACAAATTCTAAATATGATTAAATAATGGCGACAGTTGAGATAGTGCCAATCTCCACCCCACACATCCATAATTAAATTGCACATGGAATTTTCTTCCACACTGTAAGTAAACACCTACTAGGAACATTTTATTGTGTTTGTGTCCTCTTATTTTGTATTTTCCTGTTCATTTTATACAGTGAGTATCTGCATTTCAACAATTTTAATCAGTTTGAATCTTTGATGTTGTTTCAGGGAGTAATGAACGTTGTGAGGGATTATCGCCTGCGGATAGGAGCTCTCACTGCGGCGGAAGGGATGAGAGAGAAGGACACGTCCCCCAGGAAGATGGTCCTCGGCGGCGGCGGACCCGAACCCCTCGAAGGTCAAACGAGGATTTCTGGCGAACCGGCAAGAGGAAACGGGCGCTACGAGCGCGGCGCCTGCGGGCGGCGGAGCGCGAGCCCTCGACAGGGCTCCGTCTACCCCAAGGCGCCGTGTCACCCCGAGGGCGCCTCCACCGGCGCCAGCTCCTCTAGTTCTGACCTAGTCCCCTACGACCTGTCCTCCAAGGACAGGATGAGCCCCGCCTCACGACCCCTCGACACCACGTAAGTCCTTAAAACTTTCAATAATTTTTACTTTCCCTACTTAACATAAAAGATCAAGGGAAAGTCTTGCAATCACCCTGAAAATCAATTTCTGTAACTCGTGCTAGGATGGCTATTTTGTTCAACCTGAACCCATATCTATACTTTTCATGAAAATGTATGTATGTGTGTGTGTGTGTGTGTGTGTGTGTGTGTGTGTGTGTGTGTGTGTGTGTGTGTGTGTGTGTCAGTGGCAGTGTGGATATGGAGCAGACCTGCCTGTCTAAGAAGAGTAAATATGGTAGAAATGATCTGCGACAAGCGATATCTGAGCTAAAAGGAGTGACAACCAATAACATCAAGGTCATAGCCACGACCGTATCGTGGCGCGGAGTGTGGTGCGGGAAAAGTGCCACGGAGTTACTCGAGTTGGGCATCTCAGCGGGAGTGCTCCGTGGTATCACCACCCGCGTCCTGAGGGGTTCTTACTTGAACTGGTGGTCATTTTATAAGGGCCCCTTTCATCCCACTCTCCCTTCAGCTTCCTTGTTCCCAAAGGCCGGCGTCGGGTAAACCTGGGTGTCCTCCCCATTTCTTTTATTTATTATTTCATTTTAAACTGTAACAGTGTGCTCCCTCCGCCTTTGAGGAGAGATTCGTAAAAAGAAATTAAAAAAAAAAGTGTATGTATGTGTGGATGTGTGCAAGTATGTGTGTACACAACAACAACACAATAACTCGTGTACACGATTGTGACCTTACGGTACGACATTTAAAAAAAATCCAATTTCGGGGTTGAATTCCTATGCCCAGAAGCTAGCTACTGTAGAGAAATCAGGTTTAAATTATCATTTTTAGGGGGTTAAAAGAATCATAATATGTGAAAAAACGTCGTTTTTAGCACTTTCTTTGCCTTTTCTCGAAAATTTGGGATTTTGATTAAATTCACAGGAGTTACTTTTCTTCTAAATAGAAATTATATCCCATACCCCTCATACCTGGGAAAATATTCTGAGGGCGGTAATTAGCAAAAAACCGTCAAAAATAGGTGGAAAAACGCCGTTTTTTAGCAGTGTATTGGCTATTTTTCCAGTAGATTTCACCCATCAAAATAGCATCCATCTGTAATGAATACAAGTACGGAAAGTAGTGTGAAGCCCCGAACCAGATGTTTTAACGTGGAACATGTTTTTTTCATCATAACCATGATTTTGTCACAACCAAAAAAAAAATTCACAGTCAGAAAATGGATGAATTTGACACTTTACTTCGAGAAATATTATGACCAAACCAGAAGGTCCTTTTTTTCACTATTCTTCGCATAATTTCAGCAAAACCGCCCGTTCAATGGACATGCACACACACACACACCTATGGTGGTTGCTCCAACATAATTTGAATGGAGAATAAGTAACGACCTTCAGAAAGGTTATTCAAACTCACGTTTGGTCATGCATACACTCCAGGAATGGTCCGATGACTCTGAAAAACTACTTGTATATTACAGTTGGAGAGCTTCGTCCACAAAATCTCTGAAATTTAAGTGAATGGGGGTCAGTAATGTAATAAAGGTTTTTCGGAGGAAGGAATTGACCAACAGACATAACGGCAGATATACGGGATCCAAATTGTTCAGATAGCTGAGACACGCAAGAACAGGCTGTTTACTATACGATTACGGGGAAGTTTTGGGCCAATTTGGACGCCGAGTGTCCAAAGCGAAATCGGCTGCTGGCTGTTTGAGAGATATTTGCGCAAAAGGCAGGGTCACGTCATGGGATACCGAACGAGCACTTTTTCGATCGCCGGTGGTGTCAGTGGTTTTGTACTCGGCTGAGGTATGGTATGGTGACGAGCTTGAGCCAGTGCAATCCCAATTTCTGAAAGGTCTCCTCTATCTCCCACGTAATACACCGAATCACTTTTTACGAATTGAGACTGGGTTTCCTGCACTTAAGGCCATTTTTTATGAAAGAGCAATTAATTACTGGGTCAGGATTTCTATGATGGATGAGAGTAGGTGGCCCAAGATTTGTTTTAGGGTATTGGAGAATATGCATAATTCTTCAACCAGTTCAACTGATCATAACAACTGGTATACCTGAAATTTTTAACATGCTTGCTGTCCTTGGCTCCCACGATATCCTAACAGCTGAGGACCCTCGAAATTTGAAATCGATCCTACCGTCACTAATCGAAAAACTCTACAACCATTTTTGGTGCCAGGACATCAATCTGGTTTACAGTGCCGGATTTAATATGTTCTATAGGAGGATAGCGGACTATTCAGGTAGGCAGAAGTACTTGGGACTCATTCAAAATGTCCAGATTGAGAGGGTGTTGTGCCAGTTGCGCCTGTCTTCAATGTTTTTCGTAACTGTTTATTATAGAGGTACTTCTCATAAGTTTAGAAGCGAGAGCTTATGCAATATATGCAATATGAAAGAAGCTGACACCCTCTGTCATTTTTGTCTACGTTGCCCGATCTTAGAACCGTACCAAAGGCAATTCATTGCGAAATACATCTGTGGGCTCCCAGTGGTTGAGGATGAGGATCGTCTGGCTAATTTGCTCGATTTTGGTGATGATAGGGAGAAAATGTTAAATTTATTTCATTTTGTTACTAGTGCACTAGCACTTCGATCAATTGCGCTCACGGAATAGGTGTCTGATATGTACTGCATTAGCATTGTATAGTGTACAACAGAATAGGCTTGTTGTGGATATTGTACGAGTACCACAGGTATAGCGTGGATGTTATGGATTCATAACGGATTATTGTTATTTATATTAATTTCATATCGATGACCTCGTTTATTTTGCATGTACTTCATTAAGCTGCAATGCCCTGTTAACTAGATTAGGAAGAAGATATTTGACCTATTTCTTAGCTATTATATATTTTTCTAATGATAATGTGTAAGTGGACCTGAAATCTTTGTAATAATCATTGATTTAATACAATAAACAACAAACTACTACTGCTACTACTATACGACTACACACTTTTCCATGTAGAGATGGGGGAAACTTTCAATTATTGCAACAAATAAATTACTCATTTAAGACACTAGAGAAGCAAGTATAACAGCTGTGATTACCACCCGTTAACGTCACCCAGAGGCAGCGACCGGCACGCGTGATACTTAGCCCTCACAACTCTTTTGACGGGGATCTTGCTACAGCGCCAAAACCTGATACAGCTGCGTATTATAGCAACTGTGCCGTTATGCTTTAATGCTTTCTTTTAGCAAATTTTTGGGGAAAAAGAAGCCATTGCAATGGCTCCAAAAACTTTAAAATGAAAATTTTTTAAAAATCTTCATTGAAATCTATTTGGGAACATTCTAAAATGAATCTTCAAGATCGACAAAAATTTAAATGTAACTCTTTTTCCGTGTAATATTCATATTCGTGTTTTCACTGTCCATAAGGTAATAATCACTAATACAAACTGAATATGATCGGAAATCAGTTTTGTATTTTCAAGAAACTTAAAAGCTCAACAGACGTATTATATCTCACAACTCCACAAACTAGACACGACATTGTTCACAATCGACAGTTTAAACCGTCTCAGGTCTAAAATTTAAATTGCCCCCCACTTTTTTCACAATTCTTGAGATATCGAAGTGAAACATGGAGAGCATATTTGGGGTGCCTGATACTCAGCTTTAAGTAAATAAAAATCATGGGAAAAATCGAAAAATGTTTGGACTACCGAACGGGAAAGAGTCGTTATTGTTACTTCGAAAAAGTGGTTTCCATTTTTGCCGAGTGGCACCTCATTTTTAAGATTCTGTAGTGTTGAAATTGGTGATTAAACCAGAATTGCGATGTCTAATTCCGTTCTCGGATTCCATGAAGAAGCGCAATTTTCTAAAAATAAGTTACGTTTAGAAAATCCTCACGTCTTTTTTGTTTATGAGCTCTAATTATGAAGGACGACTAGCAAAGCGCTAACAACTCTGTAAAATGGTGTGCCAGTAGCGGGAAAAAATTGTTTGTTCGTAGTACTCTTCAGTAGTACCCCTTTAGGTAGTCCGAAAACGGTATTATTTCCTGATTTTTTATTTATTTAAAGGGTAGTATGAGGCACCCCAAAAACGCTCTATAGTTTTCCATTCGATATTTCAAAAATTGTGGTATAAAGTTAGGGGTGGGAAGAGGAGGGGATCACTCTCATGACACCCTGTATATTGGAGAACTCCTACAGTCTCCTACACTCCTAAGGCTTCCTAGTTATATTACGTTTGGGTCACTAAAATGTGATCTTGCCTACAATATTTTTAATAATCACTAATACAAGCTGAATATGAACGGATATTAGTTTCGTATTTTCAATCAACTGAACAGCTCAATAGACGTAAATAACATTTCCTCGTCTAAGTTCTAAAATTCAAATTGGTTGTTGATCTTGAGTTGTTAGCGTGGTTGCTATGCTTGAGAGTCATCAAGCTAGATGTATAGATAGAAAAAGATTTAATACCCCAAGTACAGATACATTGAATTAATTCAGAAAGAGTCTATTGGAAGATACTCTGGACATTTCCTACACTACTCTCCCTTCTAGGAATGATCACGTCGGGATCACAATGATTTCCTTTTTTTATCGACAACAAATTAATAATCACTAGGGTGGTGGGGCCATTGTTTGACACCTTAAAAGGCATTTTGACTTTGAGAAGCAATTAAGTTACGTTTTTTCTTTTGTTCAAACTTGAAACTTACATCTGTTGCTGCATAAGGATGTCCTCAAACTGCTCGGAATTGAAAACATCAATAATTCAAGCCACAAAACATCATATTCGTTTTTTTTTTTTTTTTTAAATCAATTTTTTGACCTTGTATTTGACAGTCACATTTTTTGTTGTACCTGTGATTGACACCCTATGATTGACATAGTAGTTCTTCTGCAATAAATGATTCCTTGTCAACAAAACATTTTATTTCAACATTTTACAAATAAATTGAGCATTTGAATTTAGTTTCAATAATCTAACTATAAAATTAATATGAATAGTCATAAAGACAAAGTTGAAAATATCACCGGATGTTTCATCACAGAATAGGTACAATGTTTTCTTGATACCATAGGCCACAATACGATTCTAATGGTAAACTCGCAGCTAGTGAGTTGCTATGTATTTATATTAATACAAAAAATAAAGAACGAATGACAAGAATGAATAGAAATCCATATTGACAGCACTGTCAATCACTGAGGGGGGCATCAGTTTTGGAACTAGTAATTGACATTTGCATTTTCACATGTTATCTTTGATTATTTCCAAAAAACGATAGCATAAATACAATCCACGCAAAAAACTGATTGAGAAAAACCTTGATAACAATCGAATTTGAAAATGTGGAGGGCATGGAGAAGCAACGAGGATTACAACACGAGGTTCTGTTGGGTAACCTTCTCCAGATTTCACAAAAACCCGCCTGAAACCTTTCCCCGCCTTTATACTTTACTGAGAAGGTATTTTGCCTCAAAATTCAAATGGATCAAGCCCGTAAAACACTTTTAAATGCCTTATTATTAAAACTTCTTGGTGAGATGTCAATCACTGATCCCTCCATCCTGATAGCAGTTGAATAAGAACGGAAATTAATTTAGTATTTTCAATAAACGATGAATTCGATATATTGTAACTCAAAAACATACACGCATTACTCACACTATATACTCTGCATACCGTATGGTCGCAATAAAATGTAATTATTATTACTATTGTGAAATGCTAAAGCGAGAGTTTATTTGTGAAATTGGTGGATTTCTTATGGTTGCAGGGAGGACGACCAGCCACTGGACCTGCGGGTAGACCGAAAGAAGGTCGAGCTCGAGGACGAGAACCAAAACCTCATTCTGGGTCCGATGTCCCGGTCGCCGATGTCCGAGTGCCCGTCGGACGACGGCGGCGACGGACCCGGTCGCCTCAACGGCGCCGACGACCGCCACCGCGCCGTGTCCGAGGCGTCTCCGTCGCCGCCTCCGTCCGGTCCCGGACCCCCACCGCCGTCTTTCGTGTTCGGTCCGGCCGGCGGCCCCCTCCCCCTTCACCCGGCCGTTCTCGAGTCAATGTACCGCGAGAAGCTCTACCCTCCGTCGAACTTCATCAGCAGGTAACAATCAAAAAATTCTACGCATAGTTTTATAGCTTTTACCAATCAACTTCAACATTTTCTCAACCAAATTCAACATTTTCCAAACCATATTCAACTTTTTCCAAACCAAATTCCAGATTTTCCTAATCAAATTCAACATTTTTCTTATCAAATTCAGCGTTTTCCCAATCAAATTCAACAATTTACTCACCACGATTTCCTAGATCCGAAAAAAAAGCATGGGGAAGAGTGAATAGGTAGTTGAGAAAAATGAAAAACAGCGAGATCATATAACCGAATTACCTACTTACTGAAGTAACATCAACGCAAATTATTTTGTGGCCACTTATATATAAATTTGGTCAAATGAACAACATGAAGAAACTATTCAATAACAAATATGTTAGGCAGCGGCGTTTTGATCGCTGCATTTACGTGAAGTAGAAATATTTCGGCCAAAATATAGAAGAAATACGCTCGACCCCTTCGTCATTTTTGCCCTGTTTACTGATGTGAGAGGACACGCGACGCCCGGCTGGAGAAGAGAACGTTACCACCGCACTGGACTGATTCATTGAGAGGTTTCCTTAGCTTATTATGCTGTTTTTTATTTTTCTCAACTATCCTTAATTTTCTTTGTTTGTACCCCCCCCCCTCCCCGTGGATCTAGAAAATAATGTTGTATTTTTTGGTAACATGTTGAATTTGATTGGTAAAATGTTGAATTTGATTAGTAAAATGTTGAATTTGATGAAGCACTATCTGTCTATCACGTCAATTCCGTTTCTTTTTATCGGTCTTTCGTCCAAATAATTTGGCGCCCCGAACTGAAAATTAGCAGTTTAACAAGGATGCAAAATCCGGTTCGCAAAATCGCAAAAGGGGAAATTCCATTACACAAAAGTTGGCCATTGTCTCAATAATCGTTAGGTGTGTTCAAAGCATCCAGAAAAGGCATCCGAGTTACTTATTGCTTGTTTGTTTAACGATTTATGAAAAATCGGTCCACTACGTAATTACTGACTGGTTATTCAATATGTAGTATCTAATCTTCTTTTTTTTTTTCCTCTTTTCTAAGAATACTAGCTGATACACATACTCCCGCCTAACATATTATTCGTACAGTCATGGTTAAGAATAACAATAATTTTCAGCAATGCTCTAAAACATTCAAGTACTTTTCACTCTAGTACGTACTAAGTATAGTTCGCCTTCACTGTTTGAGATTGGTACGGGTTCACTTCATCTCCAAGTAGTTGCCATCTATTGTTGCTCCAGTAGTTGCCAGGTAGTTGTCAAATCAACACGGTAGTTGTCAAATCAACACGTACCACTTTTTTGTAGTAAAGGTATTCGCTTTCTCCTCGTATTTACCCGTTGCGAAGGGCGACCAGTTTGACGATAAGGAACGAGACGTTCGCGAACAATCAAGTTGAGACACAAGACCCTAAAAATGTTTAGTTCGACTACCCACTAGCGTATTCCTAGCGCTCCAGTCGCCATGAGTTTTTATACAGATCAGTTTTCTGCTTAAATTAGTAGCCTGGATGCTCGCTACGCTCGCATCTCAAAAATACATAACATCAAGTAGTCAGTCACCTAGCAAGAATTTAGATTAGTTGGTCAGGGCATTGAGTCTCGTGTCTCAAATTGATTGTTCGCGAAAGTCTCGTCGATAAGGAGTAGGTTTGTGAAGTATTATTTGAGGAGAACTAGTTGGAAAAGTTTCATCCCCATCGAACGAACGGTACGCCCGCGCATAAACGACGAACAAACAAAATTTCATTTTTATAGATATAGAAGAAGATATGACTACCTAGTACACCTAGTAAACCTGATTAAACACTAAGAGGTCTGAAAGCTCCAAAAATTTAAAACATTTTATTCAGAAAACACCATTAGGTATCGATGTAGACTTGCAGTATATTGAGGAATGTTATGTGAAGTCTCGACCTTGTGATTTTGTTTGACAGATCGTACGGGTTCCTCAACCACTCGCGGGGTCCTCCGAGCTCCGCCAAGACGCTGGTGGACAGCGTCCTCGGCACCTCAGCTCCCCATCTCAAGTCCAAGGACCGCTACGCCTGCAAGTTCTGCGGAAAGGTTAGTGCTATAGAAGGATCATATGTTCGTTCGATTACGCCACACGTATGAATAAGAGATAAATCGTTCTTCCTACCCTTCACTGAGATATAAAGATACCAGTTGACAATGTTTAATAGTGTGGATGTGTAATAATTTAGCATGAATAATTATTGCTCCAAAATTTTTTAATAGAAATATGTTCGATATAGTCAACAGCCGACATTTCTTTATTTTTTGCAGGTGTTTCCCAGATCGGCGAATCTCACGCGGCATCTGAGGACGCATACAGGCGAGCAGCCCTACAAATGCAAGTACTGCGACCGATCCTTCTCCATCTCGTCCAACCTACAGGTGAGTGAGCAAAGCTCGATGTAACCTAACGGGTAAATAGTTGGACGAGGGAGCAGAGCTGTTAGCGGTGATAGTTCGCATAGTTTTCAGGCAATTCAGCCAGTGGCCTGAAAATTCCTGCTGCCATAATTAATTTAAAAAAATGAAACTCGCGAACTCTTCTGCTCATTCTACATTGTCCCGGGAACTTAGAGTACCCTCAATTTCAAGAACATTCGACACCTATAAGACCAGACCAGGTTGGCTAGATTTGAGATTAGCCAAGGTTAACTCTGAGTTAATCCGTGGTTCCGACAAACCAATCTTGAAAATAAAAAAGCATTCATATTTGTTTGTCGGTACGTAATACCACCTGGTTTCATTCATGAATAAGCATGCACATTTAATTAGATTGAAACTTAATTTATTCAATCGTAGAAAACAAAATTACTACTCAAAATAACCTGATAAAATATGTGAGTACAAATCGAAAAAAGTATCAAAATCAGTTTTTAGGAATTATCTTGAATTTTCACTATTTCATCGTAAGTAATTTAGTTTTTGATCCAAACTACATCTCAAAACTAAAATTCTTGTTGAGCAAAAAATGCTGCATTGTCAGTTTTTGAGGTCAATCATACTTTCTCCAGTACATTTTGGAGGAACAAGGAAAATTCAGAAGACTATAAAACACTGAGTCCAGCTCCAAGCAGTTCGTGCTCCCTCCTCTGAACTTATCTCCAATATTCGTATGGATTCAACTTTAAAATCCCTTCATCAGAATGAATGCACAAAATAACGTCTTCCTGCGCTTTTCCTGCAGCGGCACGTGCGAAACATTCACAACAAAGAAAAACCGTTCAAGTGCCCGACGTGCGAAAGGTGCTTTGGACAGCAGACGAATCTGGACCGGCACTTGAAGAAGCACGATCCAGATGTCCACTCGTCTGACTCATCTCCTCGTAAGTTCTTTTCAGAGTAGGTACAACTGTTGCAGATTCATAGTAGTTTAGAAAAGAATGAAACGCGACATGCCACTATAAATAGTAGTATTCATTATAATTATGTTTTTAATCCTACCTTCGAAACCATAATTGAGTGCTGTATGAAATTCTTGAGCCAAGTAACTCTTAACAACAATTTTTCAGTCTTTTTAAGAGATTTCTTATCTCTTTTTTCCTTAAGTAAACGTCATCAACTGATCTTGTCTGTCTGTCTGTGTGCGTTTCGTTGCCCTTTTCCATATTAGTTGAGTACCTATCAGGTGAAATGGTGGGTATGCGTGAAAGCACTTGTGGTTACATTTCTTGCAAAATAGGTTCCTGCTAAAATTCTCGAGAACGACTCACACAAGGGACAATGAGAGATATGAGAGGTGTGAGAGGAATTATTGCGTGATTCATTTAGTTTAATGGGTTTCATAAAAGAAGATTTTTCATGTGAAACCACTCATATCAGAATAGATCATCACTACACCTCTTCTTACTGTAAATTCAAATTTTTGATTGGACATAAATATAATGACGTCATATTATCATATCTTCTTCCCGCATATTATACCGATGTATGATTGCAATCATCATGTCAAATAATGATTATTCATTCGGTTATGTTGATAAATATTCGAAGACAAGAATCAACTGGTTAATTCCCAATCACTAAATTTCACTTTCAAGAAACCGGTTGCGCTTATTTATGTCATAGTTACGCTCTCACCTATACTTATTATCCTCGCTGGTTAGACTCAAGAAGGAGGACAATTTTTTTGTTAATATCTGTGACAAGAAATAAAGGTTGGAACAAAAAACCCTTAAATTAGAATTTTGAATAGCAATTTTGAGTGATGTGAAAATGTAATGCACTGCAATTTATTTATTCATCATAAATCATATTGTTGCTTGGTTGAATCTGTCTTTTGTACTGAGCTGACTAGATTACTTTCAATTTAACTCGTGAAATACCTTCCTAAACGATGATTTGCTTGATGTAAACGCTCTAAGAAAACTCCTTCTGAAGAACTTTTATTTCTTCGCAACAAATCCTTCAGTGATTGCATTGATTGTTTGACGGAGACAGTTAAAGAAAATTGCTCATGACAAGAGAGTGAAATTGAATGTCAGTATCCTTGAAGACCGCTGAAGCGATTCTTCTCATCCTTGACCATTAAAAAAAAAGAAAAAAAAATCCTCGCACATTAATGAACTCGACCTTTATCAGCTGATGTTTCTTGTTTCAGCCAACGGTCCGAGGTATATCAAGGAAGAGGCGTCGTACTTTGAAGAAATCCGGTCCTTCATGGGCAAGGTGTGTACATACTTCACAAAGCTTTGTGTTAGGTAGCAGCTAATCAAAGAAAAATTACTATTGGTTCTCATTGTGGTTCAAAATACAATTTTGTCACAATGACTGTCTACACCTGTCTTTTGAAGCATTATCGTGCAATCATTTCAGAATTGAATTCACCCTAGGGGTGCAGAATTACTGCAGGGGAATTAATGTGCATTCTAACTTGACTGTTTCAGGTGACTTCGAGGGCGCCGTCAGTATCGCCTAACGGAGCAAGCTGAATTGCCTCCAAACTCTAAACCTGCGAGTTTAAGTGCGCGATAAATAGGTTTTCAGTGTGTTCTGAGAGAACAGATGTATTCTAAAGTGAACATTAGAACAGTGAGGACTAGCGTCAGTTAAAGTGATCTTCAGTTGTAGATCGTCTGTCTATCTCAGTTCCGAAGACGGAGTGATGAGAACTCGAAAACTCTCAAGTGGCCGAACGCCGGATTTGTTACCTAATACTTTTGTAATAGAAGTACGAAAAAATAGATTTAAGATGTAATAAAGTCTAAATATCCCCTAACTATCATGACTGAGGGTTTTTATCTATCTATGATTCAGAGGATTTGGAATAGATTGATTTTGAATATGATTCATTTCCTGTTTTTCAATTTAAGGTTGATGATTCAAATGAACAATATTTTTCACTTTTTTTAAATTTATTTATTTATTTATTTATTTATTTATTTATTTATTTTTTCATTCAGCCCATCAAACGAGAGCACAGTTTTTTTTAAATTTACCTGCATAAAGGAGTAACGAATGTATTTTTTAAATTTATTTTATTATTTTTGTTGTTTATTTGTATTTTATTCATTTCTTAAGTGATGAAAGTTGTTCATTTTGAGCAACAATTTTTTTCTTTATTATTAATTTTGTTTAAATTTTTCATAGAGAAGTAGGTCAAAGATGGATGTATACCATAATTTTTATACCTGTGTATGAGAATGTTTTTCTTTTTTATGAACGAGTGCAATGTAAGAGTGATGTGTGTTTAAGTTAAGTGAGATAGTAAAGTTTATTTTTTAAACAGTACGAGTTATAATGACGGAATTCAACCATTTAATACTAATTTAACGCAATATTATCTACAGAATCAAATTTAGGCAATGCCAAGTACCCTCAGTCCCAATGTTGGTACCAAAAATGTTTAGGAACGTAGATACATGTTCAAAGATAAATTAATAATTGATTAATTTTGAGAATTTTAAATTTCAAAATTGGTTAGAAAGTGAAATTCCAAATTGTTCGATTGAAATCCGTTTACTCACTTTGTTAAACCTTCAGAGATTGACCAGTGAATTAAATTAATTTCTGAAACAGAAAAAGTTATACATTGAAAGGTCGTGAAAGCGTGATCTCATAATATCAGGAAAAGGATTTTTTTAATTTTGTTTTTACTTACAGTTTTCTCATAACTACACCCTTTTTATCACATTTTGTATCAGATTTTCAACCAATCCTAATATAAAACAGGATTAAGTCTAGAAGAATAATCTATCAAACTACCGTAATAAAATTGCTACTCTTGTACGATACCACTGCCAATTTATCTTGTCGTGTAAAAATGAAAAGGTCATCACTGCCCGTGCATTTATTTTCTGTGCAATACGAACTAGATAAGAAAGCTAATAATTTATGTTAATTGATGGATTTTGTTCCTTGACCAATGAGGACCAGCTCAACAGTTTGAGATTGTCGATGTTACCTGCTCTCTTGATTAAAGTGTGTAATATATTTTAGTGGATAGAAGAGAATTATTTGATTGTTCATTTTACTAGATCAGAGTTTTATTGTATCTGTTATTCCATTCTTTATTTTCCATTTTTTTAGATTAGAGTTGAATAATTCGATTGAGTAAAGATAATGCCTACATAAAATATTAGAGAGCAACGAATTATGTTGGAGGAAATCATCGCTCAAGTGAAAATAAATTTTGTTTTCTGAAATAGATATTTTGTTTGATTCACCCTCAACCATCCCTATTTTGGATTGCCTCCGTTAGCCTATAGCCCATATTCTCGTGACGTCACGCCTGGAATAGGTTTGAGTTTTTTCCAAGGTCCGCCATGACGTGGTAGACGTTACTAGATCGTGACTCAACCAACGTATTTTTCACTAGACGTTTGCCGTTGTATGTCAACCTATAGCGTTGTTATGACAGTTTTTTTTGTGAAGGTAATATAAAGTAGTAACATAAAGTTTCATTTCAACTAAATGGTTGCAGTAATCATGCATGCCATCGCGATTATTGGTTGTAGACAGCGATACCGATCTAGTGGACAACGAGTTTTTATTTGCACTAGGGACTTTCTATTATGGTTAATCAGTGCCCGAAAACTAAAAAACTTCATTCGTTTAGACTGAGAATAAATAACCTGGTAGGTACCTACATAGCCATTGCCCAGGCAGTTTCATGAGCGTTTCAGACATTTTCTTATTACTATAACTGAGGCGGCTTTACTTATTTTATTGAATGAATGAAAGGATAGATTTGGTAGTTTGTTGAAATAAACAAGACAGGTTGGTGCTCCATCAACAAACGAAACTACGTAGGTACGTACAGCCTACCAAATTCGCTGTTGGTTAAAAGTAAACTAAGTAGGTAGGTTGTTGCTCTACCAATGAATACAACTGCTTATCAACAAGTTTGTCGAATATCGAATCAGGAAATGTTCAACATGAAATATAAACCAGCTGTATGGAAAAAAACCTTGAAATTCATTCTTCTGAATGTTAGACTTCATAAATTCAGTGCAGTTATTACGCAAAATTTGCAGTTACGCAAATTTGTGGGACAAAAACAGTTAATTAAGTAGGTACCTACTTCAATTTCGTCTATGGAAGTACATGATGAATAACAAGTAATATATACGGAAAGTAGGTGGTGTATACCTACCTCTCTAGGTGCTTACCTTTCCGAAGATGATACCTACCTAATATTCCCCTCTGGCAGAGCTCTCATGGCACGTCCTTTCAAATGACCACTTTCAAAGAACTCTAAAGATTTTTAGTTTCTTAATTGATTCAAAGAACGTTTCTGAAAACTGGATAATCCGAAACATTTTCACGGCTGATGTCTGGAACTTCTAACACTTGTTTGTCAACTTCCCAACACAAATTTCATTGGGATTTCGTCTGCACAAACTAATCTTGCGTTCACAACGTTTCAGATCATTACCGGATTACAGCTTAATATAATTTGCATAAAATCTATTAACTGGCATAATAAAATATATTGAACTAGGAACTAAGTAAATACTGAACCGTAAGATAAGTAGGCATGTAGGTGGTGACTCCTAATGTCGCTTTTTCGTATAGTTTACTTTTAACCATGACAAGGTGAAATAACTTCGAAAATTAGGGTTTTTTAGGTATCTCAAAACTTTACGAAAAAGGCATTTCTGCCCAAAAATTGTTTTTTATTATTACAGAAAGGCCTTTTTTGTAAAGTTTTGAATGTTTTGTAATTTTGCCGCAAACATTTCGATGAATAAATAACAAGAAAAGATGTTTTTAAATAGGTATAGACATAATTGCATAGTCACGAATTGATGAAACACTTACTTTTGATTAGGGGTTACTTTTGTACACGATTTCGTGTGCTTGAATTGGGTAGATATAACTCAAAATCCTATCAATATTTTTGTTGAGCCCATCAAGTTCTTTGATTGGGCATCAGAAGTGAATCTTGGAGAGTGTTTATGGGGCCTGGGTACTAAGTTTTGAGCAAATAAAAACCAGAAAAAGAAAAAAATACAAAAATGTTTTGGACTACCCAATGGGGAGGGGGGTTTTGGGTACCTAGGGAACAATTTTTCAATTTTTTGCCAAGTGACAACTCATTTCAAATGTTTTATAGAGCTGAACACGATGGTGAAGCCAGAATATTATCCCGTTCTCGGATTTGAGCTGACAACCATGAAGAAGCGCGATTCATTCTGTTTTGGCCCAAGAAGGAGCTTGATATCGCCGGTCTTGATCCGTGTTCGAGAAAAAACAAAAATAATAGGGTGCATCCCATCTCCATTAGGTACCTTATCATGACATATAATATGAACTTTGTCCGATTGATATGGGGTCTTTGGCGTCTAGAAGGAAAAGTTATCCCTTAATTCTTTTGAGGTGTGTAGATTACATCGGTAACACTCATTATGTTCTGCTTTTGTAGGAAATGGTCCAAATCAAGGGGCTTGCTATAACATTCGGGTTTAGTTGGATTTCCATTATACAACAGTTTAGAGAATCCTCATACTTTGCAGAGGATCTCTGACAGGAGAGTGTCGGCGGAAACCGCACCCTCGCGGCACCGGCTCGACAGACCTTCCCTTCTCCTTCAGCTCAAAAACGTTTTTAATCGCCTCTACGCGACATCAGCTATGCAACTGGGTCAAGATGCCGCCGCAAATTGACCAATAATTAAAAATTCAAATATGATTCAACGGGTCGCCGACGGACCCCTCCCTTGTTTGGTCCCATCTGCAGGGCTCGGGTTGCGCAGTACTCGACCCGACGGTTTGATAGCGTGATGATAGCGTGCCAGCGCCACGGGGCATCATCCGAATTAGCGCCCGTGAATTGATTTCTCAGAGGGTAATTATTCACGGGCTGAGGCAATCTCCCTCTTTGAAAACTATTTCCTCAGCCTCAACAGTCGATGACGTCTGTAGTGCGGGCATTATGTGATAATTCGTTCTCTTCGTGCCTGACGCTACAGCAATTATCTCTTTAATCACAAATTGACTCATTCTGATGTGTGTTCAACATGACTCAAGGTGAGGAAAGAACGGCTAAACTGCCACCCTCAGCTAGAACATGTACCTAGGTGCCTACCTAAATGAGTTTATCACTAGAATTATAATATCAAGCTATCCATTCAACTAAATATATAGACTCGGTGGAAATTCCACAGGTGTCACCGATAAAAAGTTGTTCTTGGTTGATTAATGTACGACTACAATTTCATCATGACTCCCAAAAGCTGTTCCCACATGACTTTAACGATTTTGTGGAATATTTAATTGCTATTAATTAATTTGGTTGATAAGAACTAACTAAATAAGATAATTAAGTTGGAGGGGATGGAGAAAGTTGTCAGAAATCCGGCATTTTTTAAAACGCAGGACCGATCCCGGTACGTATTTGAGATTGAACACGTTATTATTGCAAAATCTATTATAGTTATTTATTAATCAGAAAATTGTTTTCTTAAACTGAAGTTAGTGCGCTGCCGTCTTAAGTTCTTCTTCCAAACTAATAATTGAGATATAGTGCCTTGTTGTTTCTTAACCACACAATTACGGTATAAAATTAGCATTTTTTTGGTGGTCATAAATAGATTTCATTCCAAGGAACCGGATGAGATCGCTTTATCGTTGTACGTTCATTCGTTCTCTCTCATTTAAGGCAGGAAAAATGGACATCATCAAGAGTGAGGATGAAAATACGTGTAAAAATAGTGAGGACACCCTCGTGAACAACGACGATTGAACCAGCTGCTTTGATATCGACGTAATTTCCTTTCCGATCCGAGTTTATCGTAACTTTTGTTACCTATTGGCGGACTACTTACCTAGTGAAGCGTAGCTGGGTGTTTCACATTAATTCATTAATTTTCATTCGTTAATTGCCTACGTCTATATGTAAATATACTTAGATAATGGTGCATTATAATTCGAAGATGTTTAAGCTCTTGACACATACTGACAGTAGTGTGGATGAATCATTTAATTTAATTAATTTTCTGTCAGTCGTGCCAACGTCTATGTAGTTATAGTTGGATAGTGTTTCATATACATCGAATGGTGATCTACGTATAAGGGCTATCTAATACAGAAATAATGAACCTTTGTGTGACAATTTCCAGCGTTTTATACTTGATAATTCTTGATAAGTTCGTATCGGCTTAGTAATCCAATAATAAATTTTTATGAAGGAAAAAAAAAAAAAAAAAAATGGAAATTAGTAAACTGATGTTGCGTATCTACTCTAAAGGCAGATACATCGGTATGTCTTATTCTCCCCCCTTTGAAATATATGTTTTGTGTCTCAAGTTAAAAAGAATTTTTTGAGTTTTTTGATCGGTTTTCCAAATTCCGTCAAATCAATTAATATCCATAAATTTAGTTATGAGTAAGCAATTATTAATTAATTTTTTTTCAATTATTATCATTATTCATCTTATCTGCTGTCCAGTACCGTCGGGACATTCCTCGTAGATTGCTCATACACCAAAAGATAGATATTAATGTATATGTTTAACTGATCTGGATTTTTACTAAGGGATGATTACATGATGCTATGTGTTTTTGAGGTGCGGGCGACGCGAGCATCCAAATACTGACTAAGCAAAATCCTAATCTGTGTAAAATCTCTCTGGGAGTGGTTGTTGGCGATCTTACATTTAGAGTGGTAAAAACGGAAGTTAGTGAAAAACGTTGTCTATTTCCACGAAAAATAAAGACTTGGAATGTTGAATCGATTTCGACGGTTAGGCCATCATCAGTAACAAACAATAATTTTGTTATTGTATCATTAGTAAAAAACAAAAATATAATTGTTTGTTACTGATGATGGCCTAACCGTCGAAATCGATTCAACATTGTAACTCTTTATTTTTCGTGGAAATAGACAACGTTTTTCACTAACTTCCGTTTTGAAATGGGTTTCCACAATTTCGTCGCGAGTGATTTAGTTCGCTTAGAACGGTTGTAGATCAACTTACACTAGTTTTGACTATTATCCTTTTGACGGATTTCTCCTCGCCAGTTTTCAATCAGTTCCTACAGATGATAATATATAGGAAAATCATTGAAAATTATTTTTATCTTTCCAATTTATATCATAATGTTTGGTTTCATATTTTATCGATTTTTCCAACCATTCAGTTTCGAATATGAGGAATCTCATCAAAAAGTCTCGATTTCAAATCTTCGATTATTTTCCTTTGATAGGTTGTTAAAGACTCTTTTCATACAGACTTTATCCAAATTATAATCTGGAAGTCCAAATTTATATTATATCTACATATCTTAATATATATAGCTGTAAATACCTAGTGAAACATTTTCGTGCTTTATTTCTATTTGATAAAGGTCACGCAAAGGTAATAGTATTGTATTTTGAAGCCTGCAGTCGAAAAACCGGCAGCAGAAAAGTACTAAAATGAAACACAGTAAATCTTCATCTTGGGCAGCATTGGCCCTTCCACAGGCACCTGCAGAGGATTGATTGGAGATATGAAGATAGTCCACCTGTTTGCAACCAGTATACGTGCGAAACAGCTGTAGCCAGACTATTGGGCGGTGTTTTTCCCCTCCAAACTCCCTCAGAGAACGAAGATCGCGTAAAAGCGTAACGAATATCGTCGTTTATTGTCCGCCGTCCGGAACTGACCGCGAACGGGTGACGCAACGGGAATCGAAAAAGAGAGCGCCTTCCCGGCAAAACGGCCGCAAGGGTTCTTATTACATCAAATGCTTGAAATAAATTTCGAGTCTTACGAACGATTTGCATTTCATCGTTTAAAAAAACAATCACGCCACGTCGATCATAACTATAGCCTGAGTAGCTTTTTGCTCCTCCTCTACCGGAGGCTTTGTGTTCTTGCATGAAGTTGAAAACGTTTTTACCTCAAAATGAAATTGGTTTGTGTTGCCAAATATTATTTGGGAAATCAGGAAAGGTTATGAAGGGTATGCAATTTCTAGATGAAAATGTTTTTGCACCCAATATGTCCTCATTCAGGAAAAAAAAAGTGTTGAAGAGCAAAAACTTACCTACATGGTGATTCGGATTTGAACTTTTAGCATATTTTCGAAAAAGAAAGAATTGACTGTAGCGTGGCTCAGCAATGTTCAAAAGTTGAATTTTCCAAAATTTCCTTCATGGGAATCCATTTATATGTATATATAAATATTTATATGTATGTATTGTAATATGTATATGTAAATATTAAATATAAATATGTATATGTATATTTTATATATATATATATATATAATGTATATATATATATATAAAATTATGTCTGAGCTAAAGGGAGTGGCAACTAATAACATAAAGGACATGGTGAGGGGAAATCGTCAAGAAGTTGATCGAGTTGGGTATCTCGGCAGGAGAATTCCGTGGTATCACCGCCCGTACCCTCAGCTGCTGGTCATTTCTTAGGGGCATTTCCTACCATCCCTCTTTCCCCCCTTCCCTCTTTCCTTTCTTCCCTCCTCCTTCTGCAATTCCCTTGATCCCTAGGGCTGGCGTCGAGAAAACCTGGGCGTTCCCCCTACTTTATTTTTTCTGTTTATGTTGAATGGCGTCCCCTTCCCGCCTTTGAAAGAGGTTTATTTAAAAAAAGAAAGAAGAGACTTTGTTTTCTTCATAGAATTGAGATAAGAATTCATATGCTCGCCCAAAATCAATCATACCGAAAGAAAGAAACCTTTTTCAGCAAATAACTGGAACTTGAGCGCAAATGTGGGCAGTAATATACAGGGTGCCCCCCCCCCCCCCCCTAAATACAATAATGCAATAAATGTGAAATACTGAGTTTTTGAAGGAATCAATTGCCACATGTCATACATGATTTTGGGGTATTTTTTCATGCTGAACCTCGTGATGATGTTCGTTTATTGATATTTGCAACACTAACTTGAGAAAACACCGAAAACAAACATTTTAGTAAGCTTTGTGCTTTGTGGAAATGTGTAAGAAAAGTGCGATTCTGGACAATTTTTCGGTGATTTCCCAAGTTAGTTTTGCAAATAATATCAGTAAATGAATTTCATTCGGAGGTTTAGCACAAAGAAATACTCTAAAACCATGTATTACAAGTGGCCGTTGAGTACTTTCGAAACTCAGTATTTCACATTTTATTGCACTTTTTGAGCGGAATTACGCTTTTTTAGATCGGAATTGCGCCCGTTTGCGAGCACTTAAAACTCGGGTGGTGGGTCATTTTTTCATGAAATTCCACGTAGAATTTGAATCTGCAATAAAAAATGGGGGTTTTCCCTTTTGAAAAAAAAAAAAAAAAAAAAAAAAAAAACAAAGTTGTGCCACTTCTAGTGTTTTTCCTAAAATCTACGTAAAAAAATTATGAAGAATGACGTTGGTCCTAATTTTTTACTATTAATTAAGTTTCCCCTTAATGGGGGTGTAACCTTTCTGTATGGCACCAATTATCTAAACAGATAAACACATCAAGCTTTTGAGCTAATGCGGTGAGTTTACGCTCTTCTTTTTGCAAACAATCGGAATCAGTGTGAAACACATCTGACTTTCACTCTCAGTGCTTTTCGATGGGCGCCTACTTGTCAATATCGAATTTCCGAAGACGTGAAAAACGAGACGGACAATCCGAGAACGGCAAGGGCGACACCGGGCTTCAAGGACACCAGGAAGCCGCTCGTCCCACAAATAAATCAGTTATATGCGAGTCATATCAATTACATAGACGCGGCTTGTCGTTAGTAATAGAACCGTCGGGCGAGCCAATTTAAACGAGATACGATTAGAACCGTTAGTAGGTATGTAGGAAGAGGTCTCTCCGCACAGGACATCGGATTGTTGATATTTCTATCTTATGCACTAAGTGTTGAAAACGTTCCAGTCATGCATCATGATCGTATAAGCAAAATTTCATAGATTAGGTATTGTTAGGTATTGTATTATTTATAGCGAATGTTAGTAGAAAATGAAGCTATTGCAATGGTTCCAACAATTTTTAAAATCAAAATTTTTGAAAACGTTTTTCATTTATATATATATATATATATATATATATATATATATATATATATATATATATATATATATATATATATATATATATATATATATATATATATATATATATACTTGGCGCTTCACGCCTCGCCGGATCTTTTCTCTTTTCTTCTGTGTAGAAAACGAGGATAATTTGCTATGCAATTCGTCTCACGAGAAAAAAAAAAAAAAAAAGTCAAGCCTGGCTGGGATTTGAACCCACGACTTCGCGGGTTCGTGTAGCGTGACAAAAAAAATTATTGGGGGTCGGCCTAAGAATTGCATAGCAATTAATATATACATTTTCATTTATTTATTAATTTATGTGTCATTCTAGACGATAAGTCTCTATAGGATTGTGCGCCAAAAAATCAAGCTTTCCAAATGAAAGGATGATGTTGTTGGCCAGCACTTTTTAAGGACATTACAATTTGTCAAATTTTGAGAAATGTGCACACAAAAAAATCAATAAAAAAGCTGAAAATGGCAGAAAATCGTTAAATTTCTATTTTTTCAGCATGATATTGCACAAAAAAAGTTTATTAACTACAAAATGGAACATTGAAAATTTATGTATAAAATTATGCTAAAAGTTTTATTAAAATTTCCTATAAATTTGCTTAAAAAAATCTGTAAAAAGTGCCAGTAATGCAGCAAGATCGTATGAGCAAATTTTCGTACATTATCATATTGTATAACGATGAATTGTTTTGAAATCCTAGCTTTTTGAGTTTAAAGAAATTGTTAACTATTAATTTTTTTTACCTAAAATGTATTCTATATAACAATCTGCCATTCAAAAAGAAAAGTTGGATTTATAGCTTCTTTCTAATTTTTATCGATTTTTCAGCAAATTTTAATGAAATTTAAGTACATTTTCCAGCATAATTTGAACATGAATTTTTCAATGTCCCACTTTATAGTTGGTAAGCTTTATTTCAGCAATATTCTGCTAAATAATATCATTTTAACGATTTCTAGCCATTTTTATTGATTTTTTTAAGCACATTTTTTGAAATTTAACCAATTTAATGCGCTCAAAAAGTGCTGGTCAATAATGCTGGTTCATCGTTTCGTTTGGAAAGCTTAATTTTTTGGCGCAAGAACGGAATTTTTATCTCAATCCTAAGATGAGTTATCGTCTGGAATGAAACACACACACACACACACACACACACACACACACACACACACACACACACACACACACACACACACACACACACACACATATATATATATATTAATTAAAATGCGTCACCATCCAGGAATTGTTTCAGAATGCCGCAAACGCGATTTTCATGAGAACTATTTTGGACAAATTTTATTTATAATTTTATTTAAAATTCATTAAAACGCTACACGTTATTGCACAATGGTTCACCATTTCAGTATTATAAGAGCTGCATTTTTCTAATTATAGAAATGTAGTCTATGAAAATGACAGCGAACTAATTTTTTTCAGAAGCTTGACGTGTTTCAAGTTAGTTGGCGTATCTTAATTTGTTTTCTCAATGTTAGCATTGGGTTTTATTAGGCGACAAGCCAAAATTCAGCGCGACCTCCAACCGTATAACGACAAGGAAGAGGTTCAACACTCGCGGGACGTAGCGGACTCCCCGACTAATATGGCAACATCGGTCGTTCTCCTGAATTCATGAATACCGCCGCGGACATTATCCGATGAGTTAGAGGTTTTCCCTTAAAACGCGGCTATTACTCCTCAAGAACGTGTTGATGTTTATACCCTCCTGTTTAAGGCAGAAAAGGATGGCCTTTATGGCTGATAATCTGGTACCCGCTGGCAGTAACGGCGGCTCTACGAAGGCATTTTCTGGAGGAATAAGAAAAAAACCCTATTCATCGTTTCTAGTTTGAATTATGGGAATGGGCCTCTGCGGGCTGACTGTCGAACAAGCTCGTGATTGGTAGATCAGGATTGGTCATAATTTGTATCTCATAAGATCAACTTATTTACAGGGTGCCCGACACGTTTTATTGGTGTTTGCGTTTACTCAGTGGTTAACCGTCAATGAATGAAAAACTAACATGGGAAATCATCTTCACTCAAAGCACCACAAAGGCATTATGAAAGGTTTTTTACTTCTGTATTACGTATCCCTGCTGCGCAGAGCAACAGGGCGTCATCATCTAACATGAGAAAACTATATCAAATGCTCGTGTGAGGAAGGAACTGACGTTTTTAGAATTTTACAGGAAGAATAAAAAACTCGTTTGTCAGTTCTATCCCAGATTCGTTCTTTTAGTGCATTTTTGGGCATTTTTCTTCCATTTTAGCCCTTATGACTCTTGAAGTTTAGCGTTCTATCACTAGACCCCAGTGAAGATATTTGTATACTAAAAAAAAAGAAAAATAAAAAAATAAATAAATAAAAACTAAATAAAATCTTTAAAATAACTAATCGATCAGCTGACAAAGTTGCTCACGAAGTTTGAAAAAAGTAGAATCTATTTTTTACATCTCAAGATGAAGCAACCAAGTGATTATACAAATTTTGTAACCCAAAAGTTTAAAATTGATCAAATTTTTTGGTAGAACGATAGATTTAGCTTTAAACAGGGTTAATCCATGTGATTCAGTTTCCCACAAACATTAAAATCTCAATCGGTTCACTACGTCAAAAACTATCGAATTTCATTCCGAATTCCACTTAATTTTTCTTCGATGATATCGTGATATGCAAAACTATGCCCTATAATCCGAGTAATATTCGAAGTCTATAGTTCCGAAATTGCGGCATGTAGTGCGGAACAGTCAAACTTACTGTTGCTCACGCTAACTAATGAGGTCCAGTCAATGTAGACACTCAATTCGTTCATCAACAAGCGAAGAAATTACCACTATGCAATGTTTTTGAGATGTTTACTAATTTTTGAAAATTCAACTCTCATCTGTCTCTAAACCTCCAATTATATTTTCTTGGGTTGACCAAAGTGACAAAGAGATTGCACTCATTGTTATTTTTTATTAAATTTTTTGAACTTTGGTCCAGTCCGCAGTTTGGTAGAATAGCTCATGGCGGACGGACGATTCATTTTTTCTTTTTGTACGCATCTTGAAACGTACGTTGATGGATTAATCCTTGCGAATGTTGAAAAGTGAGGGCAGAGTGACGGTAGACAAAAGTTATACCTAATGTCTAAAGTACGTCATAAATATTAAAGCATAGAGATAATCATGGGGTTCCGTCATTCATTTTATTAAACTCATTCATATTTTCAATGATTTTGGGAGCTGATGAATTGTGAATGGAAACGGTTGAGGGTTCGGAAAATGTTGAATTTGACTTTGATAATCTTGAATATACTCGTAATTTGGATAATGTTGAATCTGACTTGGAGAATGTTCAATAAGTTGAGTTTGGAATTTGACATATGAATGCACAAATTCCATGTTTTGGATAAGAAACCGGTCATTTTGCGCTCGCCTGGTTGTGGTTGCATCGACGAAAACGTAGCGACCCGCAGGTGTCTCAACCCGGCGATAGAATCTTATCAGAAGACGCCCCTGGAAGATCGCCACCTGACGCCGATCCTGGGAACTGGAGCTGACGCCGTGAAGCAACTTTTAACCCGGTGCCCTGTGAAAACTGGCAGCGGGTCTCCCACGCTCTATGGAGACGGAGAAGACCTTGCGAGAGGCGCCCGCAACCTTCGTCCTTGAAGGGGAACTGCCCGGGAAAATGAGGTGGGAAATCGGACCGCAGTTTTATCTTTTCAGAGTCCAATGAACACGGGAGTCCTTTTGTAAGGCAATCCCTTACAACAGCAGTTCTGTCGTGAAACGATTTGAGTTGACTCCACCGTTCAAACGGTGAGCATGAAACGCCGAACTAAGTGAGTAACATTTGGCGCGTGGCTGCGCAGCTGGACAGTACATTTCTACTTGAACCCGTATAAGAGGCCAGCAGTCTGCGCGACTGTCAGGGTCCGGTGATCACGTAGCGGGTGACTGCAAAATGGAACTCTGGCAAAGTAACTGGAAACTTGAGAATTGACTCTTGCTATCAGCTGAGACATTCCATAAGGTTTTGTCTCTCGAATGCTTTGCTCAAATAGGGTTGTGGGGGTTTTGAGGTTCAGTCAGAAATATTAGGGAGTTTTTGCAAAGCTGAGTCGTAGTCGAGTAAAAGGAACTACGAATAGGAATCGAGCATTGCGCATGCGCGAAAAATGCTAACGGTTAGTGGTCTATTCGTTTTTCGAGTAGAAAAATCATATTCGGAGCTCAAGGGAAACCGAATACAGCTCCGAATACGCATGTAACCTTCCATGACGATAACCTATAATGCTATAATCAATTTTTTTAGTTCCTATTTCAAGGTGGCATGACATGCGCATTGTAATATTCGTGATTTTCAAAAAAGGTGGTTGGTTTGTAGGATTCATCCTAACTTAAATTATGCTGATACCTTATAATGGATTCTAAAACTTTACGATCTACCATCAGTCCGATTTCGTTCGAGGGTATTCGGGTACAGGTCTCAGGATGTCATCCTACTAATTTTGTTGAAATTGGTAACCATTGCACCTGCCAAACCTGAAATTGGTTGTTATAGACGAAGCTCCGATACTGATAGATCGATTTGGATAAAATGGGTAGGGATTTTACCACATTAAAGAGAAAATAGACACAGACAGAAACGGCTGCCCTTTGTCGTGAATTAGCAGGTAACCACTTCTTCAATAATGAAACGTTATTGGCCAAGGGAAAAAAGTGTAAAATATCGTACATTATGTAGGTAATGGGTACAGGTAGGTAGTTACATGTTTACAATATAGGTATGTACATCATGATCGTTGATCATGTTGAAGTTCTCGAACGATATTCTCCTAACCCAAGGCAAATTTCGATGTTGCCTTAACAACTACCTACCCTTCCAAGTTCCCTTACTTCTTCTACTACATCTATTTTTAGTGAAAAAATTATACCACAGATAAAGTTGTTGCTAATTTGATATTTTTTCCACTATGAAAGAATTCATTACACGTTAGGTAATCTATGACTCGGGATTCATTATGAAGATTTGGAGTAGTGTAGTCACGTTTATAAGGAATTTAGGGGCCCCCCCCCCCCCCCCCAGAGGTGCAATGGGGGCCTAAATCCTCATAAATCAGGTAGAGGAGGTAACAGGCATCCCGTCAGAGAGATACCACCCCTACTAATAGCTTTTAATGAGCCATGTTCGGGGAAGGTTGATTTTCCTGTCACCAGGAATCCATCCGACGCCAAACCAGCTGCCAAAAATGATCTAGAACAGCCCGCAGCGCCCATTGATTCATCAACGGGACGCCGACAGCGCTATCTCTGGTGCTCTGACGGGAGCTTGATGGACCTCTCAGGAGGTAACTCTGTTACACGTTAGCGTGACTGTTGAATCGTTTCATTCAATCGCATAATGATTCCATATTTGTACAGTACGACTCAGTGGTTAGCTTCTGGTTTGCTTGCGCTGGAAAAACCTCTTTTCGTACAACGCCTCAGCTGAACGATACAGATGGAAAACTGCAAGAACTCCCTATTACCCCATTTTATGTTGCCCAACGTTGGTAAGTCACCCATATTATATAGTCTATTACCTGATTTCGACTTACCTACTTCAATACGTCGCCATACCTCACCTTACCTACTTCTTACCTCTTCATTCTATTTCAATTGTTTTTCAATTCAAATGTAAACAATAGTTTTGCATTTGATCTGCAATAATCTGGTTTTAAAACTAAACCAAGTTGGACCTCGTGGACCCTGCTCAAGCTCAAGTACTCTGACGTACCTCATCAATGTGATTCAGAGTTAACTCCACCCTCTGTACACTGTATACACTTGTGTCGACACGTTAGCCTGTACAAAATGTGATAATATTTCTGGCTGAACCTTAAGACCCTGGAAAAATTCCCCCTTGGATTTTATCAGTTATAAAATATTTAGGAGACTTGGATCAGCTGAGCCAAACTTCTTGGATTATACAAACTAGTAGGTAAAACTGAAAGTCTTACTTCATTCAAATAAAAAATCATGCAGAATCAGCTATTGCAGTCTTCAAGTCACTCGAGCGTCAAAACTTCTCAAACTCATCAAAATATGGTTAGGTGAAATTCTCGTGGATCCTCACTTAGGCTCCAACAGTAACTTGCAGAAGTACTTAATAATGCACAACGCACAATGAGAAGTAAAAACGATGCTAAGTATGGACGGTCAGCAATAAACGTAATTTATTCCAGACGATAAGGATATCTGGCTAGTGTGGCTTCATCAGGCGTAACGGGCTTCGAAAGGGATATTGAAGGTCCAACAAAAGAAAACGGTACCCTTCCCCCGAGGTCCGGCTTTTAATAAATCCCACCTATTCCGATGGGTCCGCTCTTCGCAATTGAAATCGTATTATACGGCCTTTCCACAGGACGTAAAAGAGAGAAATTTAATGAGATTTGAAAGTAGCGTCCCGGACGGAGGTGAGCGGTAAGGTAGTTTAAGGTAGCTTTCAGCGGCGGTAATGAACGTTCTCGGCCCTTAAAAACGGCCCTAGTCCGAGTGCACTTACTTCGTCCATTACACAAGACTAAAGTCCTTTTTTTTCTTTCAAAGAGGGAGAGGAAGCGTTTCTCTCATTTTTAAAAATCGCCCGTGTTTTGATGGTCACTTTGTCAAGAGTTGGAAGGAATCAATTGGGATTTTTCGGCAGTTCTTTGGTGTTTGGAATCGACATATGTGCGACCTGCTGTGCTGATGTTGTATTCGTGTCCAAGCTGCTAAATGAATGGCCTCCTCTCCTTGTAAGCCTTGTAGGTATCGCAGCGGTCCCCAGCACAAGATGAAATTACTTCTTTTCACCATCTTTTGGAAGAACACGAATTACCTATGTTATTAGGCCCTAATAGGGCCTTAAAAAGCCCTCTTATTAGGTTTTTGCGAACTGCAAAACAAATCACAATTTGACATTGTTCGCATTTAAAAAAAAAGAGGAAATTTATGCTTTTCTTCTTTAACTGCATCAACCTTAGCTAAAAAATTTGAATATGATTCTTTAATTTGTAATAGGTACTAGAATGTACACCAGTAAATAAACCGTAGACAAATCTTCCACCAGTTATTGATAGGGTATTTTTTCCCCTGCCAAATGTAGGGCAGACCGGGGCACGTTGGTACAATTTTTGAATGACGAATTCCTAGCGTTTTCCCGTGCTCACTTCATCAATTCTATCATATGCTTCAGGTAGCATGACTCCTCTGCTATGGAATCCTGTAAGAGTTTTATTTTTAAATTAGTGTTATGACATAAAAAATGTTTCCCCTAAGCTCTTTGACTTTGCCAACGTACCCCTTATGCGGGGCACATTGACATACCACTTGGGGTAAACTGGCATAGCCTTACAAAGGATGGGGTAGATTGGTAGGTAAGAATATGGTTGATAGATAAAATTTTCATTCCGATGTAAAAAATTTACATAAAATGGAAAATTTTTTTTTTTTTTTTTTTAACATTTCTGAAGAAAATAATAGCTCCCGCTCAATTCGCACCCGTCCTAGAATAAGGGTACAACTCAAAAATCGCGATTTTTGAGTTAGTTGTGGTTTTGAGAAGTAGAAACGGTCTAGTTTGTCTGTAGAAGGTGGAGATATGTGTAGGGCACTCTAATTCCGCTAGAGAGTGCGTGTGTCTTTCTTCTATGGAGGGAGTAACCAATTCCCGTCCTAGGAAGAAAGACACAACTCAGATGAGTTCACGCAGTCTTTGCCTCGTTTTGAGTTGTTTCCTTTTTGTGTGGACAATGTCGGCATAATTCTAACTTGTGTCTTTCTTTTCTGAACATTTTGGATCCTGACTGGTGAGATTTCAGTGTTTGAGTTCGAAGAACTCAAAAATTCTTAAAAAATCAACAAAACCGTTCTCCCCACTCCCTTCCCAATGGCAAAAAAACTATTTACTCACCATGGGTTGTTAGAGCAATAATGTAGGGAAACAAGTTTCGCAAAGATAAATTATGTTAACCGTGTTCCAAAGAACGGGTAGCCAATGGTGTGGAAGGAAAACTTTGAATGCGATTCGCCGAAAATGACAATTTTTGAGTTGTACCCTTATTCTAGGATGGGTGCGAATTGACAACTGCTCTTCCTTATTAGCTCCCCGGCTTTCTGACAGAACCTGGCTAAGCTTCGGTCGTTTCGGATAGTGTTTTGCATTCAACTACGTGAGCATGGACTGCACTTCTTACTTCTTCATCAGAATATTCTCCCCGTTACGTTTTCTTCTTATATTGTTTCATTGAGCACTGGAAGATCAGATAATTGTCAAATCATTCTCTTCAATTACTTTTTTTTTTAAATATATATCTTGATATTTCTTCAACAAAAATGATAGAAAATATAGGTGCCAACCTGCCCTTTTTCCGAAAACGCAATCTTGCCCCTCAGAGGTTTAAAAAAAGGCCTTCCCCAGAACTTCTCACGAAGGAAAAATTGAATTTTAATACTATCAGTCAACTCTCGGATAATCACTTTTACACAAACCACCATTAAAATTATCTTACCATGCTCAATTGGCCACTCAAATCGAAAAAAATTTTGAGGAAGAAATTTACTTACTAGTTGAAAAATCATATTACATGTAACCCTCCCTGGACGACGTCTGCTGGAACGATGAAACTTCCGTGGAAGGGGAACTAGCGTGGACTGCATCTACAATCGAAATGGCAGCACTCTTAATTACCGGTGGTGAATGCCGGGTGGAAAGTAAAAGTACAATCCCAATGTACCCTTCATGCCAACATGCCCCGGTCTCTCCTACTACGATTGGGGAAGTTCGTGTTAATTTTTGTAAGGTACGCAAACCTATTTTGTTTGGTAAAAAAATCAAATTGGCCACAGGCATTCATTATTGTTATCAGCTGACGGGTGTTGGCAGCAGCAGAGAGAGGGGGTGGGGAGGGGAGTAGAAACGAAAGCTGCAGTTCAGGAGTTCGAGGAGAGGGTAAGCGAGCTCGTCCTCTATCTTTCAAAAGAACTGAACTTCCCATCACTAGTGCCTACCGAACGTTCACGCGTTTTTAGTCACCAATATGATAGTATTCTTTATCTAATAGGACAAAACAAAGCTGGATTTCAGCACGGAACAGTGAACAACATATCAATATACCAATCTGGTGCCACAGTATCGCAGACGCCGTTGTCAATGTTTTTCTCTGTCTCTTACGGTAAGAAGCCTGTCTTCAAAATACTCTCAGAAACTCGCCCATGTTTCAACTTACTGACCCACAGAGTTAGTCAAGAAATTATAATATGCGCCACGGTGTCATGATTACTAGGCCATCACGGCGTGACGCAACGCCGGGGCCCATCGTCAGTCCTCAGGCTCCTGGTGTCGTAGCGACAGGACGCGTCTGTGCGTGTCGCGGTCCAGCGAATGTCGGATCTCTGTTCTAATTGAGAGGACCCGCCGTCGTCCTCATTACGTCCGATTGAGAAAGGAATGGGACCCACTCACGGAATCTCATCTGTATCTTCATTTTTTTATCTTTCATTTCCATAACGCATTTTTGTTGAATTTTAAACAGCAGATGTACGCAAAAGGAAGCGCGCCAGCGCGTTAGGAATCCTCTCCGAGGGATGAGGTAACGTCTTGGGAATGGGACGTCTCTTAATCTGCATCATCATAAGAGCGTAAGACCGGTCTGCGTTCCAGCTCATGACGCTTGAAATATCTTTCGCAAATAGTCTCGATCCCATTGCACTGATAATGAACATCAACTTGAACCAATCGAAATAACTTCCACGCCCTTGTCATTCAGAACAGCACAAATACGTGGTTATATTAATTAATTATCCCATAAATTATTCTTTGTGTACTGTAATCAGAGTTGCTAGGTGTCCAGTTTTGGCCCGGACAGTCCGGTATTTTAACAAGCTGTCCCAAACAACAAATTATCACACAACAACAAATGTCCGGTTTTCACAGGAAGATCGGCACATATCCAGTAGTTGTGGGTCCTATCGTAGGTTGCTCTCCTGCGAAGTCAGCCATGACTTCTAGATGACCTACCTACATCAAGGTTAAGTTATCTTTTGGAAATCGACGCTAGGAATCCATCATTCTTTAAACGTCCAAAATCATGAAAATTAGTACTCTTGTCACACTATTTCATATGAAGGAACCCTCGATCTCTTCTGATATACCATTACTTGTGCATTCGCTCTTTCAGTTTCAGACGGAGGTGAACATTCTTGGAATGACGTTAATATTCTCAAGTTAGTCCTTCTAGACTTAATACCGTTATTTTCATTGCCAAAATTTCCAAAATATCCGCTATTACTTATTGATTTAAATGTTTCCTACCAAATATTCAATCTACAAAATAGTATTTCATAAATGTTGCTGAATTATCTACACTAATTAGTATTGTTTATTTTACTTTATTTATCGCATTATTTACTGTCTGTCTTCTTGACAGAGAGTCTCTATGATCAAATGAAACCAAAAAGTAATTATTTCCAGCTGTTTATCGCTGATTACTTCCAGCAGTAGTTACCACACACAGAAACGAATATATATGCCAACCTCTGTATGCTCTTCTAACTCCATTTGGCTATGAGTCTGAACTCGTTAAATATTGTTTGAGTGAGCTTTTAGGTGTTTTCAAGTGATGCATAGCAATTATAAAATTATCGGCCATTCTTCAATCTTCCGAGTTTATGTGATACGTGTAATACTCTTAGGTATCATACCTCCCTGCTGGTTGAAATTATCGGTACACAAAAATGTATATAAAACATCACATACAATTTTGGCAAAAATGATTATTTTCTAAAAAGCATTATTTTGTGAACATAATAGAAAATGCAAATCATAGATAATTCATCTAAACTATCATTCATAAGCATATCAATTATTGTGTAACACATCTAACGTATTACTGTACAATTTATTTATTAGTTTTTTATTTTTTTGAATCTGCCTTCTCGATCCACAGTGTCCGGTTTTTTTTCTCGTACCACCTGGCAACCCTGACTGTAATCTAAGTACTATAGTAATATTGCTATATAAGTGAGCAAATCTCTTACCTACATGCCTTTCACTTTAACAAATTTTCAAAGAAAATTATAGGTACTAGGTATTGCTTTGAATTCAAAAATTTTATAATCGAACTTTACGATCATTTGTTGCTATTTCTGACTAGACAATTTAGGTATAGATAGCGGAAGCAGTGTGGCATTCTGGATGTCAAAGAAAAGATGTTCCAATCATACTTTTTCTCGCATCTTACGTTTCAGACCGTTCTGAACAGCTTTTATTTAGTGCCTATCTGCTGTGTCTGTTGTCTTTTTGTCAGATTGTTTGTCCGCTAATGATTTTTACGGTCAAAACTAAACTTAATTATCGTCTGATTTCATTTAAATTCTAAGGGATAATGCAGGTTAAGCCCTAAATATCCATCAAACACACACGCACATCTCTAGGATTTGGAAAATTTGGAATTGTCCAATTGGTTATTGATTTATACAAGCCCGCACACAACCTTGGTCACAAAACCTTTAACTTTTTCAGAAATTTTTTCCTTCAACTTTACAAATTTATTCATTTATTTACCGACGCCAAACATGTTCAGATGAGAAATTAGGAATAATTTTCATTCAATTTATTCATAACTCTTTATAAACTTTACGCCAAACCTCGCGCTTCCACCCCCCCCCCCCCCCCCCTCCCAACATTTTGCCGCGACTTCTTAATAGCTGTCAACTGAGGAGGAGGTACACCTTTTTGTAGGTAAAGCATCAATTATCTTTATGGAGTTTGTTACTTAATTTATTACGTAAGCCGTTGTGGCTTTATCATCAATATTATTGTAGTGTACACATTGCGATTGGACTCGGTTTCTAATGAGCCTAATGAATTAAAATACGGTTATACGGAAATATAATGGATTTCGCTGACGGGTGTAGGGGTGTCACCTGTTATTATTGATAAATTCATACCCAGGAAACTTACATAATTCAATATAGCTGCTAATGGAAGGAAGAAATAATTGAAAGTGTGATGAGGGAAGTGGAGCAAATTACACGTCAAGATGGACGATGTGCACTAAACGTAAATGTGTGATGTAACGAATGTCACTGGAAGATTCTTGATTACGAGGAGAAAATAGTCAGTGGCTGCGATTCCCTGCGCTTAAGGAACAGAGTTGGAGAACGACCGATCTGGTTTCTTCGTGAAGGGGGAAGAAGTAGAGGAAGAAGAGGAGGAGGAGGAAGAAGACGAAGAAGGCGATCTAATTAATCTATTTAAAAGAGAGCAGAACGCCGTAAATGGAGTCAGAAGCGACGGCCTGCGAGACCGGTTCGATGGAATCGAGGTCCCTTCGAGAACTGGCCAGTAAATATATCGGCGGCCGGCGGGGGCGTTCATTAGCGTTGGAACAAGCGAGCGGGGCTAGCTCGCAAGAGCTGATATGGGATGTTGATGCTGATATGGGATGTTGAGGCTGATACCGGATGTAGAGCTGGGCTGATATGGGAAGTGGAGAGGGTATGCGGGTTGGAGAGGTCCTAGATATCGTATACCTATCGGAGGCGATAGCGATCCTTGTATGGATGTCTTTGGTAGAACTAATAGGGGATCATGACGGTGGGCCTCCCAGCCATTCGCCGTTTCGCTACTTCGAAGTCAGATTTTCGAAACGAAAGCGTAATAAGGCTGAAAAGCTTTAAGTTTGAACAGAAGGCGAAAATTTGAGGATTTTTGCATCAAAAGGCTGTCATTATCTACTATTTAAGCGAATATCCCGGCACATTGACGCTCAAAGCTATTCTCGGGTGATAGAGAAGACACCAAAGCTTGGTGTTTCAACAATACTTGATCTACATTTGTTATATATTGTCTCATTACCAATTGTAGGTGATTCGGGCGGACGTTTTTCAGTTATTGATGGTGTCAATTTTGAAGATTTAGATGTTGATAAATATAGTAAGAGTACTCTTCTCTCCATGAGGTTTTATTGCTTCCTGCATCAGTTTCGTTGCACTGGGCAGAGGAGTCCCGCCCAGGAGGTAGTGGTGCTTTGACGCCACCAGCGCGCAAATCTTTGAAAAATCGTAGAAAGAATCGTAGGAGAGTGCGGTTGATGTTTAACTTGTTAGGGTGGATTTATTTAAAAATGATTTAAATACCTTCTTCACACTCATGAATAACGCTCATTCTGTGTTAAAAAAAAGTTAGGGTGAACTGGAGTCATTGTGATTCAAGAATATAATAGTTCATCAACTGCTAATCTAGTTCAGTGCCTAACTCTATTAGAGTTTGCATTCCAAAGTTGGGGTGGTTTAATACTTTTCGGAATTTTTCATTTTTGACCTACCAATCAGATTGGACGCCCTCTTGAAACTACATCTCACATTTTCAGCTCAAGTGATAAAAAAAAAAAAAAAATTAATTACGTAGTTAATATTAATTTACGTTAATAGAAGTTGGCGCTGAAGCCAATTGCTGTAGGGCATTGCCCTTGATCGCAAATTTTTGTAAAGGTCTCGTAAAGGTCTTCCAGTTGATGGCAGAAAATAAAATTGGCAAAATTGCCCATTAATTACCGAGGTGATTTCGTTATATTACGAGAGATGTTGTTACTTTTATTTATTTTTTAATTGCATTATTATTTATTTATTTTTTAACAGAAGTAGGCATTAACACATGAATTAGTTGGAAGCATAACTTGGTTGAAACCGGAAAATCGATAGAACGATTATAGTAATAAATGAGTTGTTTATTGCTTCATAAACGCCTGTGTTGAGAAGTGGTGACAAAACCTAATGTTAATGTAGGCTTGGAGTTGCCCTAACACCGACACCTAGCGAAAACGCGTGCAAGCCAAATGAATGTTCGCGAACGTTCAGTGTACACCAACGATAAGTGATGCGCTCATAAGAGATAGACTGAGATCTCAATTCGTACAATAACAAAAACGCAGCAAATTATTACAGGAAGGTTTACTTTATTTTACTAATGATTCCAAGTCTACCAATGGGTAACGTGAGCATTGTTTTCACATTCGGGCGATGGAAAATTGTTTGTCTCCGAAATCAGAATCCCCAATCGTGTTTTACGTTTTGGACCATTCTGCACAACTTTTGTGTCCGTGTCTGTTTGTGTGTCTGTCGTGTGTCCACAAGTCCTTATAGCAAGTCCTATTTTGATGAAATTTCACAATTTATCTTCCGTTTACGGAGCACAGCGGACGGAGAGATTATTATTATTATCTATTTATTTTAATATCCGATTTTGGAATCTAAGTATCCTGAAACGTAAATCAACAAATTTAGAGGTGAGTTTATTTTTTTTCAATTAAAAAGACTCATCATTATTCACAATAATAAACCAAAATGCAGCCCGGACTCAATTCGAGAGATTTGAGGATGCAGCTACCCTTTAAATTTAAGGATCTACTCATCTTAAGAGTTTTTCGATTCTGGTTTCCCCGCCTGCGGGCACCTTGGCCTCTGTGATCTCAGTGACAACATCCCGCCCCAGTTCGGCACCCCCTTCTCAGGCAGCAGTCGCGGGCCGATAGAGCGTGGACCCCCGTCCGCCTCAACCTCCAGCTAATGAAGTGCCCACGTTTTCGTGCTGCTAATAAGGATTTCCCTCATATATATTTCGTCTTCACTACGAAACAATGATCTTGCTCGTCCTTGAGAAATGCGGTCGTAAAATATCGCTCGTGGCATCGCATTCCTACTGATGTGTTTCAAAAACAGTAAGTTCTAGACTAGCATACAATTATAGTATACCCCAAGGAAGAGTTTTAGGGCCAATTTATTTTACATTATATATGGACATTTACCAAGGTAAACGGTGACGATACGGCTCTGTTTACCATCTAGTAAAGGTACTTGCGGAACTAGACCTTCAAAAGATCGACCGAAGCTTGAAGGGTATGGGTATGAAGTCCAATATTATGAAAATATTGATGAAAAGATCAGCAGTCATTCCTCAGATTGACAGTTTAAAGTGCGACAAGTCCTAAAATAAAGAAGTATCACCTACATTCTACTTGAGTTGAAATCAACCAATGTTTGGAATGGGAGATTTACATTCAAATAATCCAAATCATCGTGAATTTATTGTTATTTGCAGAAAAATTAGGAACAATTTGAACTTAGAAGTTCTTAAAATGTTGTATTATGCACTAAATCAGTCTGTTATGACGTATGGAGTAATGGGTTGGGCTGTTGTGGCGCAACTCTATTGAGTGCAGTTTTCATAACACAAAAAATTATTAATAAAAATAATCATGAATAAAAATATAAAATATCCATCAGATAAATTGTTTTTAGGATTCGGTGTATTGACAGTTAATAAGCTAATAAATAAAATAAAGATTGTAAAGGTGTATAAAGATATCAATAATGACAACGAGAAATTCGTAAATACGAGCTGTACGAGAACTCTACAAAAATATCTCGATGGGGTTCTTTATATTCTATTTATGGGGTTATATTCTTCCGCAATATAACATACGGACGAATTCGCTATGATTTAAAGGCGCAAACTTATATAATCAGTTGCCACTCGAAAATAGAGCGCTTCAGGATATCAATAGATTTAGAAAAGAAGTAAAGAAGTGGTTTGATGTTCATTCGGGAATAATATGAATATGTATACATTTAAACACTATCTGTCAAACTATCAATACATTTATCAATAAACTTATGTGTAATAGATATACGATGAAAATATGTGTATCTGAAACCTCACAATAGAATGTGCAAATAAGTGCGAACAGAATAGATGTATATTATTTTGTTCATATGGAAATTTCAACTCCTCCCCAAAGCACAAGTTTTTCTTCAAGTGGGGAGTGTCATTTATGATTATGTATTCTCAAATTTTATGTTACTTTAAATAAATTCACTTAATGAAAAAAAAAAAAAAAAAAAATCCATTTGAAGGGAGGCATATGGAAAAATACAGAACTGAAGACAAATCACGTTGATTCTATCATGATGAGGAACATTTACTTCATGAACAAAGGTAAATCACGAAACCACAAGTATGAATACTATATAAATATAAACTTAACAGCAAAAAAACCGGCGCACCCTATATTTTGTTATTTTTTCACCTTAGCTTCAATAGGTTAATTTTTTTTTTTTGCATGTGCAAAGTAAAGTCAGTATCTTATGAGAAAACAGCAAGGAACAGAGTGGCAAATAAAAAATAGCCGTTTGAAAAAATCAGCTTTATTCACAAAACTTCGATGTTTGGACAAAAGTAACAAAACATTCTTCTGTAGTTATCGTGTGAAAAAAAAATTGAAAAATGAATTTTTTTTTTTTAATAAATTTTTTCATTATCGGGTGGTACCGTCTCTTGCTTGTACCACCGCCTGCATTCTTCTCGGCATGCTGTTGATCAAATTTGAAACCATTTCTTGTCTGATGAGGTCTCATTCTGCGAGGACCGCTGTCCTCAGGTCTTGGAGGTTTACAGGAGGGTTCGGTCGCTTTTGGATGCACCTCTCTAGCTCGTCCCATAGATGTTCTATGGGATTGAGGTCGGGGCTGCGAGCTGGCCATTGTAGGGTGCGCATGCCTACCTCTTCGAGGTAGTCAGTAACCACGTTTGCTACGTGTGACCGCGCGTTATCGTCCATAAAAATAAAATTATCGCCGGTGTAAGGGGCGAATGGCACTACATAATCTTCCAGGATGTCAGAAATGTACCTCAGTGTGGTTAGACTCCCTCGGGGATACACATGGAGTTCCGTTTTCGCCTCAAGTGATTCCAACTCAAACCATTTCAGACCCACTCCCGTAGGGCACCCTTTCAGCACTCTTAATGTTTTCCGATGAGTCCAGGTTCTCACTACTCGCTTCAGATCGTCGTGTTAGAGGGTAGAGGGGACGAGGGCAGCGTTTCGTTCAGTGCAATATTTCTGAAAGGGTGCCTTACGCGGGAGGTTCTGAAATGGTTTGGGGTGGAATCACTTCAGAGGCGAATACGGAACTCCATGTGTACCCCCGAGGGAGTCTAACCACACTGAGGTACATTTCTGACATCCTGGAAGATTATGTAGTGCCATTCGCCCCTTACACCGGCGATAATTTTATTTTTATGGACGATAACGCGCGGTCACACGTAGCAAACGTGGTTACTGACTACCTCAAAGAGGTAGGCATGCGCACCCTACAATGGCCAGCTCGCAGCCCCGACCTCAATCCCATAGAACATCTATGGGACGAGCTAGAGAGGTGCATCCGAAGGCGACCGAACCCTCCTGTAAACCTCCAAGACCTCAGGACAGCGGTGGTCGCAGAATGGGACCTCATCAGACAAGAAACGGTTTCAAATTTGATCAACAGCATGCCGAGAAGAATGCAGGCGGTGGTGCAAGCAAGAGACGGTACCACCCGATAATAAAAAAATTTATTTAAAAAAAAAAATTTCATTTTTCAATTTTTTTTTTCACACGAGAACTACAGAAGAATATTTTGTTACTTTTGTCCAAACTCGAAGTTTTGTGAATAAAGCTTGTTTTTTCGAACGGGTATTTTTTATTTGCCGCTCTGTTTCTTACTGTTCTCTCATAAGATACCGACTTTACTTGGCACATGCAAAAAAAAAAAAAAAAAAAAAAAAATTAACCAATCGAAGCTAAGGTGAAAAAATAACAAAATATAGGGCGCGCCGGTTTTTTTGCTGTTAAGTGTACATAGTACATCTGACAACCTTAGTTACACCTTCAAACTGACTGAAAAGTCGGAAGTGAGGAGCGGCGTTAGGTGGCTGAAGGGTACGGGAAAACTTCTGGAACAACCCGCAACCAACAACCAATAACCCACAACCAGTTTTTGCGGTTTGAAAATAACGAAAACAAAACTTATGTCTAGTATGTGTTCAAATATGGCACTTGGAGAATAGAACAAGCTAGCTGCACTGAATCAGCCTTCCGGCCTTGACACCGAAGGCCTCGCCGCGAGGACCCTCCTATCCGCAATCAGACTGAAAAGCGGAAGTGAGGAGCGGCGTTATGTGCCTGAAGGGTACGGGAAGAACGAGGGGTTGAAAAAGGGGAGAACCAAACCGGATTCAGAACGGAGTCCGGTCTACTGAGGATTTTGTCGATTCTGGTAAGTTAAGGAGTCAGAGGCCTCCGCATTAATCCAAAAGATGTATTGCTGGAACTTCACGTCAACGTTTGTACTCGATGCTCTAAATCCAAAATCGAGCGTCAGACACTCCATAGCCAGGATATAAATATAAGTAATTTTAATAAAATCCTTCAATGTGGTTGCTTATTTAACTGGGAGATGTGTATTTGAAATTTTCTGATAATGTAGGCAACATACCAAATTATTCAATTCTTGGAGATATCTCAGCCTTAAATAAAAGAGTGAGGGATCTCTTTATAGCTACACATTTTTATTCACTAAGTTTTTTTTTTTTTTTTTTTTTTTTTTTTTTTAACGGAGCTGTCACACTCTTCAACGGCAGGTTTATTGATGTCATGCTTGTTATTATGGGTCCATCTATTCACCTCAGTCTGACAGATTCTGGAACAACCCACAGCCAGTTTTTATTATTTGAAAATAACGAAAACACAAATGATGACTAGAATGTGTCCAAATTTGGCACTTGGAGAATAGAACACGCCAGCTGCACTGAATCAGTCTTCCGGCCTTGACACCGAAGGCCTCGCCGCGAGGACCCTCCTATCCGCAACCAGACTGAAACGAGGAAGTGAGGAACGGCGTTAGGTGCCTGAAGAGTACGGGAAGAACGAGGGGTTGAAAATCGGGAGAAACAAATCGGATTCAGAACGGAGTCCAGTGTACTGAGGACTTCGTCGAGTCTTGTAAGTTAAGGAGTCAGTGGCCTCCGCATTTATCCAAAAGATGTATAGCTTCACGTCAACGAATGTACTCGATGCTCTAAATCCAAAATCGAGCGTTAGTCGCAACGTAGCCGGGATATAAACATATGCAATTTGAGTAAAATCCTTCAATGTTGGTTGCTAATTTAACTGGGAGAGTGTGTTTGGAATTTTCTGAAAATGTGGGCTACACACCACTGATTCAAGACTTGGTTATATCTCAGCCTTAAATAACAGTGTAAGGGATCTCTTTATAGCTACACATTTTTATTCACTATGTTGTTCTTAACGGAGCTGTCACACTCTTCAACGGCAGGTTTTTTGACGTCATCCTTGTTATTATGGCTCCATCTATTCACTTCAGTCTGACAGATTCTGGAACAACCCACAGCCAGGATTTTCTTTTCGAATAGTACGAAAACACAAATGATAACTAGAATGTGTCCAAATATGGCACTTGGAGAATAGAAAACGCTAGCTGCACTGAATCAGCCTTCCGGCCTTGACACCGATGGCCTCGCCGCGAGGACCCTCCTCTCCGCATGTTAGCCCACAAGTTGTCACTTTCGAGATGCTCGGCGTAGGAGGCGGCGGAGTTTGATTGATCGGTCCACACGGTAAAGAAAAGAAAAGAAAACACCCGACAGGCCCCGCGAGCCGATTGGCGGAGGACACATCCACCTAATAAGTTCCCCGGGGTCACCCGAGGTCATCCATTCATTTCCGAAGAGGAAAGAAAAAAATATATTCATCACCGAGGCACACTCCCGAATGCGACGTCTCAAGAGAGGGACGGCGGTGCTACATCATTCCCGGCCATTTGCCTAAATGCGTTTTTACTCGCGATGGTGACATCGCCAGCTGGGACACGCATAACTAACTCGTATCATAACATTCATCTCTGACAGCGTCGCAACATTGTTGAACAGCCTCTCTAACAATGTGGCCAAAGAAGGGAACACATATGAGGCATTTGTTGATAAAATTCTCACACACCTGCATGTATTATCCAGCAAAATAAAATCGGGTACCTGGCTTAGGAAATATAAGAGTAGTAGATTGCATACAGAAACGCAACGTAGAAACTGCATTAATTTTGTGCCAAGGAATCTTGACAGCTTAGGTACATTATACTAAGAAGAAACGATTGCTCAATCTTGTAGAATACTGTGAAGAAAAAAGGAAGACGAAAAATATCTCAATGTTTTGGCGTGAATTTCCACATAGATCGGGGAAATTTAAGCCATTAGAAGGAGGCATCTGATTGGGTCGAGTTTTTCCGGAGCTTGTGACGAGCCACTAGTTCGTGCCAATAAGTGATTCTTATTAGATCGTACCTGAACGACCAACTGACACTGAACGATCGTTCTTTCCTCGCAGTTCCCAATCAGAGCAGATCAATTCAAACAACAGCTCATGAAGAGCACTTTCCAGCCCCAGTAGGTAAGCATCATTGCTAGTAGGTTTGGGATAAGCATCAAAAGGTAAACGAATATTTTTCTTGGTGAGACCTCCCCTTTCTTGGGGATAACGCACTTATCAGCAGGAGGAGAAAAAGTTCTTATTATTTTGATTACTTACTTTAAAAAAATGAAATTACTGTTAGAGCCCAAAAATACCTATTTGATACTTCAAAAGAGTCTAACTTGTGTCCTTATTTACAAAGGAGCAATATCTGTTTTGTAACAACGCTCCAACCAGATGAACTATAAGGCAGATATAATCAGACCTCTTCAACTGCGTGTTTTCCTTGAACGTATCATTTCCCCGTAGTCAAATACCAGCTGTCTCGGCTGGTTTGGAGTCGGAAAAAATAGAAGTGAAACTGCAGGCCGCTGGCTCTGCAGATGTTCGCTGGAAGAAGTCCGGCAGTCAAGCGAGGTCATTGTCACGGTGTGTGTTTTGATTCAAAACAGTAAGGAAGTGGAAGATGCTAATAATAAGTCAGAGAATGTGAATATTCACAGTATTGGCTCAATAGGGATTAATTAATTAATTTTTTTTTTTTTTTTTTCCACGAGCACCAGAACTAACATGGCCCAAAAAATATTTTGAAACCGCGAAAGAGTTCGAATTCATATCATTACAAAGGAGACATTTCTCTTCAGTAAAGACGCTTTAACCAAATGAGCTATGAGGGCAATTTAATCAAACCGCGACATTGGATAAGATTTTAAATAAGAATTTCAGTTTTTGATTGGCTCATGTTGTGTTTTTCACCAAATACAATTTCATTACATTTTTCAAACCTTTTCGACTGTGGAAGTTTTCCTAGGATGTAACATCACATATCAAATTTCTGGCGCGAGAATAAGAGATAACGACGCCAACTCACTCTAGTAGCGGTTACAGAAACTGTTCTGTGACAGGAGGAGTTCGGTGGGTAAAATAGACAACTGGTTCTACGTGTACGACACGTTCACACCTGTAGGTATGACACACGACATACCTATTAAACAAATCAGATTTCTGGCACGTAAGTAGTGAAGACACCAATAGGCTCGAGGAATGGTTTAAGGAACTAAGGAGTTCAGTGAGTGAGGTAGATGAAAGGTTCAATGTGTGAAAAATGAGGCTTTTTTCAATTCGCAAAACAGTAACAATCCGCAGCTTTCTTATCAATAATATTATAAAAATTTCTTGATGGGATCGTAGATATAGATAAGTTACAGTATTAATCTCCCAGCTTGTCAAAATACTTATGAACTCACTTCTAAATAGAAAGTTAAGGCATACCTATGCCTTTAGGGGATTAGGAGAATGTCAAACCGAATTCAACGAAAAAGCTGTCCCCAAAGAATGTTTTTGGGTTTTGAAAAATATGTGGTATTTAACGTCGAAAAACGTCAAGCGAATTACCTACAAAAGAGGACTCTATAGGGGTGGTCCGCGATTCCCATATTTATGGGCGGGCTTATCAGATGCTGTATACCATCCTCCTTTCCAATTCGGTGCATTCGCTGGTGGGAAGAAAAAGAAATCTCCCAAACAGGTCCGTCATTACCCGAGGCCACAGATGCCCTTACTCGTACTCCCGTCTCATTAGCGGGTCGATTGCTGAACTGATAAATACTCTCAAAAAAGAAGAAAAAAAAGAAAAACCAGGCGATAGTGTGGAGCTGGAAGGGGTTTCATAATGAGCTCACTGGAGTCGCCATAAAGGGACATTTTCCTGTTTGGTAACAGGGCAAAATATTAATAATTTATGTTCTTCTATTTCTTCACGCGGTGCACCCGTAGATAATTACCTAACTTACAAGGGAACAACACGTCTGTGTGTCCTCTACACCGTCCGAATTTATCCTTTGTCTTTCATTACTCAAAAATATGAAGTTTCTATTAGGCATTTCTTTGAAATTGAGCCCAGTTGAGGTTTTTAGGCTCGAGCAAGTCATATAAAATCATAATAAACTTCTAATCGCGATTCTAGGTTTAGACTATTTTGAACGATTTTTGTTTCAGGTCAGTCAGCATCGTTCTAAAGGATTATTTCCGCTAGCAGTAATAGTATAACTATCGGTTAGTAGTACCCTAGCCTGACTGGCTGAGTCTGGTGTTGAATCTAAAGGGTTATTTCCGCCAGTAGTAATAGTAAAAGTATCAGGTACTCGACTTACCAGTGACGACGGATTACTCCGAAAGGTGAGGATAAGTTGTGTCTAATTTCGATGAAATTCTAGATCCCTATTTAAGTGATTCCTAGATTGCACCTGAACGACCACAAGATTGAACGATCGTTTCTTCCTCGCGGCTTCCATACTAATTAGATCACTCCTATATTACATCAGTTTATAAAGAGCACTTTTTGGTCCCAGTAGGTAAGGAGATAACCCCCCACCCCCCAGGCTACTTGTAGGCAGGGAAAGCTTTGTTTTCAGTTTCGGGAGATGGTAGGAAAATTTGTTTTTCTCCATAGTCAAAATTTCCTCTTGCATTTTAAATTTTATCCCTTTCTGAACAGCATTGGCTCCAAGTGTGTTTACTGTGTCTACCCGTGCATCAGCAAATCCTTCAACGCGCATAACTTCTACAGTTTTCATCAGATTCTGATATAATTTCCAGGGAATGTGCGCATCACACTAGACATGGTCCCTTATTAATTTCATCTCACACAAATCAATACACCACCCCAACCATGCGCAAACCTAATCTCCATCATGCATAAACCCCAAATCAATTTAATCACCATCTTACCATTTATAGCTGCTGCGCATACGCGAATGTGAAATCCTCGCCACGAGCTTAACTGCTACGGAGGAGTGGTGGAGTTGGTTTGTTATAAAATTCTTCGATATTAAATTAAGGGTACCCTGTATATAAGTATGTACTTACTTGTAACATGTAAATGTTACAAACACACAAAATCCTTGTAGCGTTGACCTACTACAATTTTTGTCATACATCAATGATAATCCTTGAAACAGCCCTAACTAACAACAATTTTCATCCAAATTCGATGAAGGTTTTAGTGATAATAACTTCCCGATTTAAAATAATCTCCCCACAGGCAAAAACATAAAACACAACATCGTTGCTTGTACTTTCAAGACAGTTTTACGAAGAAATCATATTTACACTACAACAGAACAGTTATGGATCAAGTTGTCTTAATCATCCTTTATTTTATCTTTATCGTACTAGCTTTAAAAATTAAAAGGGAAAACACCTTATAAGGAATGTTCTCGAGATACTGATTTATAAATATTTCAATCTGTGAGTTTAATCTCATGGGTAAGTAAGAGATTTTTGCTGTCAGTAAGTGATATCTGACTCAGACCTTGTATACTTGCTTTGATATATTACTTAGTACTTCGGACGACATGTTGAATTCGCGTACGATCACTTACTCAAGTATAACACTAGGGACAGCTGTAGGTACCTATGGATATATATAGTGTTGTTGTGCTCAAGTGAATAACACATGCGAGGATTTGCATGAAATGACCACACTGGCCTCATCCACTTTATTAAAAATTCGCTAAGATGAAAACACTACACATCTCTATCTCTATCTCTACTATTAATAAGAATGAAACTCCGTTTGTCTGTTTGTCTGTCGTGTCTATGCACGGCCAAACGGCTGAGTGGGCCGGATCTACGAGTGGGGGGATCTTCTTGAGATTTTCCAAAAGTGGGAGCGAGCGAATTTAAAATTGTTTAATCCCACCCGAACCATGGGCCGTAGGGCGGGAGGGGGGTCGAAGTAAGAATTAATGTGCGCTTTTTGGACTTCCCCGCTTCCCCTACCCCTCTAAACGGCCGTTGACAATTCCGGAAAAATACGGGTTTCGTAGGTTTTTGAAAGAGGAAGACGACGGCGCGATCGGATCGCGAAAAAAGTATCGGGAAATGCGTTAAAAAAATGCGAGAGTACGGACCCGTTTTCTCGAAAAGTCCGCCGAAAAACTTGGTTTTTTCCGATTAAAATATACCCCATTAAGGTACGTTTTTCGGAACGGTTTTCGCGGGCGAAATACAGCTTTGGGTCCGCCGAATCTGAATCCGAAATCGGATATCGAAAAAAGTGACGTTAAGTCGGTCAAATCGCGAGCGGAAGCGAGAAGAAGCGTTTAACATCAGAAATTAATTTTGCCGTGTTCGCGAGAAGGCTCTACGAAGTCAGGGGTTCGATGAGGCGGGGCTTGCACCTGACGAAAACGGGTTGCGAGCAGGTACACGCACTTACGTCTTGAAGGGTATACAGGTATACCTTGCGAGCGAAGCGAGAGCCATGTCAACAGAATAAATTCGGATTTTTTCCTACAAATATACAGCAATACCTTGCGAGCGAAGCGAGCAACATCCCCGAATAAACTTTTTGTGGTTCCACGTAGTTTCATAAGATTTAATTTGTTTGTAAGAATTTCCAACAGAAAAAAACGTCTGCCAAGTTGGGTGGGCAGTATAACTTCCTCAAGCGAGCGAAGCGAGCAGCATCCCTTACAGAAGTTAAACCTACCCTTAGGGATCTATCGTTTGCGAGCGAAGCGAGCAACATTCCCTACATGCCACACTTTGCGAGCGAAGCGAGCAATATTCCCTACATGCCACATTTTGCGAGCGAAGCGAGCAATTGAATGGGGGGTCCGGGGGGCTTGCCCCCGGCTGGACGTGGAGGCGAGCGTAAAGAGCCGGAGCGGCTAGTTATTATTAAGAATGAACCTCCGTCTGTTTGTCTGTCTGTATATCTGTCGTGTCTATGCACGGCCAAACGGCTGAGTGGGCCGGATCTACGAGTGGGGGGATCTTCTTGGGATTTTCCGATAGGGTGTATAAGCGAATTTAAAATTTTCTAATCCCACCCGAAACATGGGCCGTAGGGCGGGAGGGGGGTCGAAGTAATAATTAATGTGCGCTTTATGGACTTCCCCGCTTCCCCAACCCGTCTAAACGGCCGTCGAAAATTCCGGAAAAATACCTGTTTCGTAGGTTTTGAAACGAGAAAGACGACGGCGCGATCGGATCGCGAAAAAAGTATCGGGAAATGCGTCAAAAAAATGCGAGAGTACGGACCCGTTTTCTCAAAAAGTCCGCCGAAAAACTTGGTTTTTTCCGATTAAAATATACCCCATAAAGGTACGTTTTTCGGAACGGTTTTCGCGGGCGAAATACAGCTTTGGGTCCGCCGAATCTGAATCCGAAATCGGATATCGAAAAAAGTGACGAGAACTCGGTTGAATCGCGAGCGGAAGCGAGGCGAATCGTTAAAATTACATTTTTAATCGACCCGGGCCGCCGTTACACAACGTTGCTTACCAGAAGGGACCCTCACAGGGGGGTTCCCATTTGCACTTCTACGCAATACCTTGCGAGCGAAGCGAGAGCCATTTCAACAGAATAAATACGGACTTTGTCCTACACATATACAGGTATACTTTGCGAGCGAAGCGAGCAACATCCCCTAATAAACTGTTCGTGGTTCCACATAGATATATAAGATTTAATTTGTTTGTAAGAATTTCCAACAGAAAAAAACGTCTGCCAAGTTGGGTGGGCAGTATACCTTGCGAGCGAAGCGAGAGCCATTTCAACAGAATAAATACGGACTTTGTCCTACACATATACAGGTATACCTTGCGAGCGAAGCGAGCAACATCCCCGAATAAACTTTTTGTGGTTCCACGTAGTTTTATAAGATTTAATTTGTTTGTAAGAATTTCCAACAGAAAAAAACGTCTGCCAAGTTGGGTGGGCAGTATAACTTCCTCAAGCGAGCGAAGCGAGCAGCATCCCTTACAGAAGTTAAACCTACCCTTAGGGATCTATCGTTTGAGAGCGAAGCGAGCAACATCCCCTACATGCCAGACTTTGCGAGCGAAGCGAGCAATATTCCCTACACGCCAGACTTTGTGAGCGAAGCGAGCAATATTCCCTACATGCCAGACTTTGCGAGCGAAGCGAGCAATATTCCCTACATGCCAGACTTTGCGAGCGAAGCGAGCAACATATCCTACATGCCAGACTTTGCGAGCGAAGCGAGCAATATTCCCTACACGCCACACGTTGCGAGCGAAGCGAGCAACTTAATGGGGGGTCCGGGGGGCTTGCCCCCGGCTGGACGTGGAGGCGAGCGTAGCGAGCCGGAGCGGCTAGTAGCAAATAACTTTTATCAGACTTCCGCCTTTCATCACCTCATTTGTACTGCACCATAAATTCACTATGCAGTCAATTACGTTACCTCTAATAATTTAAGAAATTTGTATACTTAGTTCTTCTTAAAAAATTGTCCTTGTAGATCTATTGTGGGGTAAACTGTACTACCAATGTTTGTTGCGGTACCTCCTCGACAACTACTACCTTCGTAGTCGTTTGTATGTCGAACTACACCTAACAAATTTACCTCCCTTTTCGCTTATTCTGTACCTAGTGTAGTTTCCATTCAAGACGTCACACCTGTTGAAAATGACCAACATCTTAGCATGTAAGTAAAAATTACATACCAACCTTCCAATATAACATAATATTACTTTGTTGGTCCATGTGTTTTCATGTTCCAACCTCTCTTCACTCACGTTTGGCAAGTCGTGTTGTATTTAATAGATAACCCATGACTATGACTCAGACCCTGGATAGAAGCGTTGCCGTCGAGTAATAAAATAACCACAAGTACTATAGTTTTGTAAGTTCAAGAGAACCCTCTCATATGTGTATATTGTAATAAATTGGACAAAGGGAACACGTCAAGTTATCGATACCAATTTGTATTGAACCACCAAAATCAGTCTTTCAAAACAGTCCAATAATAAAAACAACTTTTTTTTCGGCTTCGAAACAACGAGACGTTCGCGAACAACAAAGTTGAGTCACAAGACTCTAGACCCTGACTTGCTCTTTATTTCGACTACCCACTGCGTGGCATTCCCAGCGCTCCAGTCGCCATGAGATTTTACACAGGTAAGTTTTCTGCTAGGATTAGTGGTCTGGATGCTCGCTACACTCGCATCTCAAAATACATAACATCAAGTAGTCAATCCCTTAGTAAGAATTCAGATTAGTTGGTTAGGGTCTAGAGTCTCGTGTCTCAAATTGATTGTTCGCGAACGTCTCGTTACGAAACAAACTGTTTCCAGTCCAAGCAACCGAACAAACATATTAATACTAATAATAGGAACAGAAGTTCCCAACGAGTAGGTATAGCTCCACGTATATTCAGCCGTATATACACATATATATAGCTGCATTTATACAAGCATAATCTATTTATAGGAGTAGAAGGTACGTGCAGCTTGTATAGCGGACAGGGCCCGATCGCGTGCCCCAGTTGAAGATTATTGCGCTGGCTTCTCCGCAGTCAAGTGAAAGGGAAACCCGTTCATCTCGCGACCACACCCTCGCCCTCAGGCCTCAGCCCCCGCACCGCTCCACCAGCCCAACGATCTCGGAATTTCGCATATTTTAGACAGATGGGTGTTACGGAAAACTACGATCATTCTGTTCATTTGCTAGGTTTTAGACGAGAAATAAATAAATAAACAGCAAATTATATGTTTTAGGCCCAATACTCCATATATAATACATAAATAACTTTTTCAGTTTACATACTAATGACAAGTTCATTGCCATTGCGGATGATGTAGCATTGGTATTAAGACACAAAACATCACTCAAATTGATCAATGATTTAGTGATAACAGTTTAACAATGAATACTTCTAAAATCTACTATGTCACTTTCTTTATTAATTCTGCAGATCAACCTGATTCATCCACTTTGAGAATTTCATTTCGATCACATTTCAATCAGGAAACGCGCTACTACACTAAGCTCAATCGGGTTGTTAAATAAAATAGTACCTAGGGTTCAACCTCGACCAACACCTAACATGGTGGCTCCACAACTACTATAAATGAAATAGGTATTGAAAAATAAATAAATAAATTACAAATTTAAACCTGTAGTCTGAGCGTCGACAAAATTTGTCACACAAACACGGTCATGGTTCTCTCTACGGATTCGATCTTAACTCGTAGAATGGTCAGAAACGGATTTGTAGATTTTTTTTTTTTTTTTTTTCCTTCTTCTTTTGAGTCTACCTAAAGGTAGGGGAAGCATTGTTTTCACTTTCGGGAGGAAAAAAATTGTTGGTCTCCAAAATCAAAATTTTAACTCGCATTTTACGTTTTAGACCATCACTGTCTAGACCATCATTTAGACCGTCTGTCAGTCTGTCTATCTGTGTGTGTGTGTACCTCTGTGTGTCTGTGTTTGTGTGTGTGTATGTGTCTGTCTGTCTGTCGTGTGTCTGCAAATCCTCGTAACAAGCTTATTTTCCACAGTTTTCATCCGATTTAGATGACATTTTCAGGGAATGTGCGAGCTAAGGGGTAGACGGTCCCTATAAATTTCATCGTTCTTGACTCAATACCTCACTCTACTCATGCGCTAACGTAAATTCTACCAGGCATAATTTTTTCACGCCCTAGTGGTCCGATCTGGCTCAAATTCGGATACGAATTTATTATATGATCACCCCATATCAATTTCAACTTGTTTGTATCATTAAAAGCTACTGCTCATGTGCCTTTGTGAAATCCTTGTAACGACCTTAATTTCCTCTGTTTTTATCCGATTCCGATGAAATGGCCACAGAATGGACAATAGATAATTAATGGTTAGGTTAAAGATGGCCCCCTATCAGTTTCATTGTTACCAAATCGATACTTCATTCTGCGCATGCGCAAACGTAAATTCTATTATGCTCCATTTTTTTACACTCTAGTCGTTCGATTTCGCTTAAATTGATGATAGTTGGAAGAAGATGACTTGATTACCTCATATAAATTTCAACACGATTGAATCATTAATTGCTACTGCGCGTGTGAAATACTTGCAATGACCTTAATTTCCACAGTTTTCATTCGATGAAATTGTCAACGAATGCGCCGTTTAGGTTGTAGATGGTCCCGTACCTATTTCATTGTTCTCAACTCGTCAGATCATTCTGCGCTTGCACAAACGTAAATTATATTGAGTATCATTTATTCGTTTCTTAATTGACCAGTTATGACATTTTACTCTACTTCTTGATTTTTTTCTTTTCAGCTATGGAATTTTTCAAGATCATTTAAAACTTTTCAATAATCTATACATTCATGATTGGTAAATGAGGAAGTTTTTGTCTTATGCTTGGATTGTCTCACACCTGCCTGGATCAATTGTAATAGGCCGTCCCTATATTAAAGAGAGTTATCTACGTGAGCTATTACGACACTGGTGGGGAGATCCACGACAATTTTCATTTCAGCAAACCACGTGGTAACATATTGGTCACGTGGGTAGAGAACCATTCAACAGCTACCTTACAAGCTATTTTCAAACGTGATTGAAGATTCGAAGAGAGATTTCCAATCAAGAACTCTAAACCATTAATGATTTACCACCTCCCACATTAGTATGGTAACGAACATCAAAAAACACCATAAATTACGCCGTAGCGATAGCGCAGTTAATAAAGACCGTGGAAATGTTCGTCGAATTCCCTCTTTTTTTAGATTAAATATAATATATACAAATACACGGTAGCCTTTTCAAAACCATTTCAGGTGGCAATAACGATTCAAATCGCTCGTAAATCCATGCTCGGATACCTTTTATCGGCCGAGAAATGAACTCAGATCCCAATAAATTGTCGCGTAAATCAATTAAAACGCATTTTAATCGACACCGCACCCCTTCCCAATTAGTAGGGCGGAATCGTCAAAAAACAGAGTAGTTTTTTTTCTCGTGAGAGACGTGGGCTGATTTCAAAAAAAGGATTAACTCGTACGATCGGAAGTTGGATATTGACCCGGATAGCCCGTTATTTATATGTTGTGACGAGCTATGGAATACGTTACGAATAAATTAACGGATATCTTTTTTGATTCCGTTGTCGTCGTTGTTAATTGAGAGAGGTAGGAATATTATAGGGGGTGCTTAATTGGTACGCTGATTCTTCGAGTTGGAAACGCTGAAGGGGGTCGTTTGGTTTGTGGATCGCTTCCGAAATTCCAACGTTATGTTTTGTTTAATGAACTAATTGTTATGAAATCCTACTAACAAACGTTCACTGAATTTAAATTTATTTTGAGCATCAAATAGAGTCTTACTTGAATACGAGTGGTGGAATATGTTCTTGGTTTCAGCCATCAAGGTGCAATACAAACACTTTGTACAATTCTGAAAATTTGTAAAATATATGTATATATATAGGTATCAGCTGAGTACTTTGGTCCCTAAGCCAGGAAGGTATTGAGGGTTACAAGATGTGGAGACATTAGATTTTCATCCTTCTTTATTTGTTATGCTCGAAGCTATGCATTTCGAGTAGAAAAAGTTCCAGTCATGCAGCATGATCGTATGAGCGAATTTTCATAAACTATCTATCGTACTATAGTATGTTAAATTGCATTGAAATTGGAGCAATTTTAGTTGACAGAAATGGTTAAAAACCAATTTCATGGCAAAAAACTTATTCTAAATAAAATTCCACTGAATCAAAAGGGATTTTTGATTTTTAATTTTTTTTGCAGTTTTAGCGAATTTTTGAAGAAAATTAAGCTATTGCTCTCGCCTCAAAATTTGTAGGATGTGAATTTTTGAAAAAATTTTATGCAGAAATCCGTTTCAGGCTATTCTGAATCATATTCTGAAGTTTAACGCATTTTTTTATGTATGTATGTATATTATATGTATGTATATATGTATGTATGTATGTATGTATGTATGTATGTATGTGTCATTCCAGACGATAACTGTCCGTAGAATTGTGCTAGAAACTTCAAACAAATTTTAAAATGTTAGGGATACAAAACGAAAGTTTAAGTTCGTTGGCTAGCATGATCGGATTACATCTTCGGGTTGAAATTTTCAAAAATGTAGTCAAAAATTTCAAAATAGCCTGTTTTTTGCGATTTGTTGTGCGAAATAATTTTTTCAGCAAACTAATATGTGGTATATTCGGAATCAGCGTAAAATTTCCTATAAGAATATGTATCAAGTTTTCAAAATTTTCAAAGTTGAAAAATCAGTCAAAAATCGAAATAATGCCGTTTGTTAGTTGTAAAAATCGGTAATATTTTCATGAAACATTGTCCAAATTCAGATTGTCTTTAAATCTACAAGATTAGTTTAATAATAATAAAGTATGAGTACCTACCTCCTAATTATTTTTAATAATTTGATTCCATGTTTGTCTATCAAAATCGTAAACTAAAATTTCTCTACACGATCAATAGCGACTGAAATGTCGAAGATTTCTTCAAAAATTCGCTCATGGGGTCATGCTGCATGACTGGACTTTTTATAGATATTTTAGCAAATTTTAATGACATTTAAGTACGTTTTTCGTCATAATTTTGAGCAAAAACTTTTAATGTCCTAGTTAATCTTCGAAAATTTAGTTTTGACTAAAATTCTGCAAAAAAATAGAAATGTAACGATTTTTGGCCGTTTTTAGCCATTTTTAGTGATTTTTTTAAAAAACCGTTAAAATCCAGGAATCATTTCAGAATGCCTCAAAACAGATTTCGATGAAGAAAATTTTTGAAAATTTTTATTTTAAAATTTTTGGAGCCATTGCAATAGCTTTATTTTCTAAGAAAATATTTTAAGAAAATTCGCTAAAAGGAACCTCCGCTCTTCATCAGGCCACATATAATTGATGGGGTCAGTATAATGTACACAGATGCAATCCAGGGGTCTGGAAGGGAAAAAATAACAGGGGGGATTGCATCTGTGTACATTATACTGACCCCATCATTTTTATGTGGCCTGATGAAGAGCGGAGGTTCTTTTTTCCACTAGAAATGCATAGCCCTACTAATAAAGGAGGATGAAAATCCAATGTCTCCACTTGTAACCTTCAAGACCTTCATGACTTAGAGACCAAAGTACTTAGCTTGTAACTACTTATATATATATATATATATATATATATATATATATATATATATATATATATATATATATATATATATATATATATATATATATATATTACAAGATATAATTTCCAAGGAGTTTTAAGCCCTTCTATGATAAAGTCCAAAAATTTATAGTTCTTTTCTCTTTCATACCATTTTTTCTTTTGCTCTGTTTTATTATTTCCTACTGGTACTTGGTTTTAACCCTTGATGCGGGCAAGTGACGGACTCTGGGCCAATGTATGATTTTCGAGCGAATTTATTGAACTTTTGAACAGTTTTTCTCGGTCTGTCGTCAATGAAGAATCGACTATCGAGTAAGGTTTGCTTATCGTCGCGGTCATTATCGCTGTCCCTCTTTCCATCCCAAATGTACCCGATTAAAATCGCATGATACTTTTAAGAATTCGGGAACGGACAGTAAAAAAATAAATTGAAATGTGACGAGTGGATTAGCCTTCATTGATATTTTCGAAAGGAGAAGACAGCTTCGAAAATGTTGGCGTATCTATCGATGTTGAAATGATTGCCGAATTAAATAAAAAACACGAATCAACTTCCGGAGAAATTCGATTCGTTCAATGAATGATTCAAGCGAATAGAGGTTTCTGTGACTTTCTTCATCACACAGTTTAAATCAATAAAAAACATATGTGCCATGAAAAAGGAGAAATAACCTAAAGGATTTGAAGCAAACAAATACTGTGCTTGAACAAAAAATTGAAAATTTGAAGAGATGGTAAATATGAAGAGGAAACTGGACGGCCTAGATAAGAACTCGAAATTAAAATTTAAAAGGAATTGTACACGAAATTAGATCCTGTAACTCGAAATTAAAATTTAAAAGGAATTGTGAGAGTTGTCGTAGGGAAAATTACCTTGAGAGAGGAAAATTCTGAATTTGTGTTTGCTTTTGGATCAGAAAGCCTGCTGTAAAGCAGGTCGTTGGAGAGAATAATAGGATCACTTAATGTAAAGCTGATTGTGATGTTATCAAACGAAGATCAAAAAGTAAACTGGCTTAATCCAATGAAAATATTAAAGAACTTTACTGCCCGAGACTTACACCCAAGCTTTGGGGAAATTAGCATCTACACCAACGAACGGCTCACAACGATCAATAGCTACTACTATATTGGGTTGCGAGAAAATTAGCAAAGCAATATGTAACCGAGTCGTTGCTAGGGAAATTGTACTTCGTCACTTTTCATCCCACAAAATTCGTTGCCCATTCGTTCAAAAGCTGTCGATTTACCCCACCATATTATGTTAACTACTGCGAAGTGCGTGGTTAACAAGTTTAGTTATGAGCATGGTTATATTGAGTAATCGTTTACACACAGCTGATCATTCTCAATAATTGAAATTGTGAACATGATTGCAACCGCTAGTTAATTTCTGATTATTCATGTTATACGAATAAATGAAAGCTTATGGCGAGGAGGGGGGGGGGGGGGGGGGGCTGTAAAATATGAACTTACCATGTGAGGGCTCAAATGAAAGCTTATGACGAGGAGGATTCAAATATGGCGATGGTGATAAATAAATAAATCAACTTGACATCCAGTGATAAGATACACCGCAAAATCTGAGACATTCTTATATGCGGGTTTCACGAGTTTATGTGAAACGAGTGAGCTAAAATACATTCTATGTTCCAATAATTTCATTCGAAGTATGTAAATAGAGGTAACCGGGGGTCCAGGGGGTTGGCCTCCTGCCGAGGCGCGGGGCACCGAGTTTTTTTTTCGATTTTTGGAGTACACATACTTATCTTGGAACTTGAGCTAAGAAATTTAGATGGGGTGGGCGGGTGTTAATGTTTTTTCCTTGGTCGATTACAAAGATGCATTATTAAAAATAATGGACCAGTTAACAGCAATTCCTCTTGTTATTGAAAGGAACTTTCAAAATAGTCATTATGTAAACTATTAAAACTAATACAATATTCAACAAGCAGGAAGTGCTCACTGGCTCTCAAATTCTTCCTCTGAGCTCTCCTACCATTGGATGGATAAACGAATATTGGCATGTTGATTCTCTCGTGTGATTCTGTAGACACAAGAAGAGGCTTAAGTATCTCTCGGTGGGCTCAATGAAGGGAAAGTCGAGCTTTTTATTATTCATCGGTGAATCTCTTTTACATGATGATGGGGTGTCGCAACATCGCCCCCGTATTCAGATCGGCCCTGGACCTACGAATCACACTTTCATTATGAGCACAGATACATTTTGTATAAACGGCAAACATGTTTGTTCCCCTTTTATTCGGATTCCGGGAAACTTCTTCCTAGCAGGATAAATAGTGAAAATAGTACCCCTGATAAATTTAGTATTATCACTACTAATCAACATGTTTGTTACTACTTTCCCATTTTGCTTTTTTGCTTCCGAGGCTAGCGGAAGCATTGTTTCCACTTTCGGGACAACAAAAATGTTTGGTCTCCAAAATCGAAATTCCACTCCCATTTTGCGTTTTAGACCATTCTAAACAACTTTGGTTCTGTGTCTGTCTGTCTGTCTCTCTGTGCGTGTGTGTGTTTATCGTGTGTCCGCAAATCCTTGGAACAAGCTTATTTTCCACTGTTTTCATCCGATCCTGATGAAATTTTCAGGGAATGTGGGGGTTGGGGTTTAGACGGTTCCTTAACAGTTTCATTATTCCTGACTCACCACTTTACTCAGAACACGCGCAAAGAGAAATTCTACCGAACCTGATTTTCTCACGCCCTTGTCGTTCGATCTCGCTCAAATTTGGCTGATAGTTGGGGGATGACGATTTGATCATCCCATATCAATTTGAAAATGATTGTACGATTTCACCTTAATTTCCACAGTATTCATCCGATTTTGATGAAATTGTCCGGGAATGCGTAGGTTTGGTTGTTGATGGTCCTCTAACAGTTTCATTATTGCCAAATCAATACTTCACTTTGCGGATGCGCAACTGTAAATTCCACTATTCCACATGTTCACCCTAGAAAATTGAAATTTGATACATATCATATTAAAAGACAAATGAAATTATGGGCTGCATTCTGATCGGCTGAGTTAGCTAAATACTCTCTTGTTCACCCAGTAAAGTTAAAATTTGATAAGCAGACATTCTGGGATCAACAGACGAATGATATGACGGGCTCTCTCCTGATCGGCTGTGTGATGTGAATTGTTTTCTTCTTTTCGCTTATATTTTGACTAAATAAACTATTGAACTAGAACTTTATTATAAATAAACATTTTTGCATCCACATACATATCAATTCCGTGATCAGCTGAGTGAGCTAAATACTCTCTTGCAGTAAAGTTAAAATTTGATAAGCAGACTTTTGGGATCAACAGACGAATGATATGAATCCTGTGTGATGTGAATTGTTTTCTTCTTTTCGCTTATATTTTGTCTAAATAAACTATTGAACTAGAACTTTATTATAAATAAACATTTTTGAAAATCCGTTTTGAGGCATTTTGAAACGAATAGTTTATATATCATTCCAGACGATAACTTTCCTTAGGGTTAAGATAAAAATTAAGCTATCCAAACGAAAGGATGAGTTTGTTGGCCAGCCCTTTTTGAGCACATTACATCGGTCACATTTCTAAAAATGTACTGATACAATCACTAAAAACCGCTATAGACGGCTAAAAATCGTTGTTTATATTTTTTGGCAGAATATTGCTCAAATGAAGTTTATTAACTATAAAATAGAGCATTTAAAAATGTATGTACAATATTATGCGGAAAAATGTACTTTAAATCCATTAAAATTTGCAAAAAAAAATTCTATAAAAACTGCAAAAAAAAAATTCAAAACCTCTATTTGAATAGGAAATTATTATTTAGAATACGTTCTGTGCCATAAAATTAATGGTTAACAATGTCCTTGCACTTAAAGAACTGAAATTTCAAAACAATTTAACATTATACATTACGATCATTTGAGAATGTTCGCTCATACGATGATGCTGCATGGTTGGAACTTTTATCATTCATATTTTACGTTAGTAAATTCCTGCATCAAGTTCGCCTACTTTGCACCAATATTTATGTACCCTGACTGGGGCAACGCCCGAGTAATCAGCTGGTAGTTGATAAATAAATAAGACAAACTGAGAATGAATTGCAGCAACTGATAGTAATGAGAATACAACGAAAATAAATGTATACTCATCTCAGGGTTTTAAATCGGATAGAGAAGCAGGTCCAGCATTTCATTTTCCCAGATGTCTAGATAGTGAGCCGTCATAGCCAAATGTTTCTTCTTTTTTTACCTGAGCGACGATGGACAATAATGATCTCTATCGATGCCTTAAGTAAAAGGAAAGTTCTATTGTTGTGAATGACAGAGGCGTGATGAGCATGAAACAGTTTCGTTCGCTTCCAACCAAACCCATCGAATGGTGTTTAATCGATCCGTCGCGCCCAAAACTTCATAGCGCTGAAACGGGGTCAGGTTTTGAAACTTCTATTCGTAACTGTACAGTGAAGAAGGCGTTTCATAGGGAGGTAGAAAAACGGCGGCCAACTTAGTGGGCAGTAGACGCTCATCGCGTCATTTCTCAGGCGTATTGAATCACTTGTCATTGCCACAACTTGCCCCCAGTCGAACATCTCTGTTAAGCGCATAGGTATTTTCCCAATTTTGAAAGTGATACAACTCTGCATTATTAAAAGAAAAATAGCTTTCCATATGTGCAGCAAGACCTTATAAGCAAACTGTCATAATGTATCTCATTATATGTATTTTGGTTCACGTTTCAAGATGTAGAATTCAAAAATCGAATTTTAAAAAAATCTGTCCGTCCGCGGCTTTTCTCCGAAAATTCTTGACCAAACTATATGAAACTTGTATTAAAATCACATTTGGGGTCTAGATGGTCCTAGAAGCTCGGCATCAAGTTTTATCAACCATGAAGGGTTGTATTAAAGGGCTGAACATTCAAAAATCGACATCTCAAAAACTTCCAAGGAAACAGTAACAATTTTTTTCTCGTCAATGATAAATTTTATCACAAAGAACCGATTAAAACCACCGCAACGCTGTACGTGAACGAATCTCTTTCCCTAAGGGCATGAACATTAAAAAAACCTTCAAATTTCTAAGCGCGAGAAGATAGATAAATCACGCGCTGCTAGCGAATCTATTGATTTGCCAATCAAGCTCAAAATTCTATGAACGATCGGTAAGTAGTGAGACCAGGGTACAAAGAAATTGCCTTGTAAATATCAGCTGATATGATGCCAATAATGGAAATATCAAATGATATTGTTCCAGCGGATTTATTCTAACTTTGTGAAATCGAGCTAATTACATATTGCCCGTGCAGAAGTACCTACTAGTGAATCATGGATTCCTAGATGATTAATTTCATCTTTTTTTTCTTTTAAGAATTTAAGCAGCATCAAAATTCATCTCTTAAATTGTTCCCTAGTCTACCTATAGGTAGCGGAAGCATTGTTTTTGCTTTCGAGAGATGGGAATGTTTTACTCTCCAAAAACTTAAACGGTTGCTGTTTTTTTTTACAGTGGTAAAATTTACTCTCGCATTCTACGTTGTAGACCATTCTGAAAAACGTTCGTTCCGAATCTTTCGGTGTGTGTCTATGTGTGTGTCTGCCGAGTATCCTCAAATCCTAGTAACAAGCTTAATTTTCACAATATTCAACTGATATTTATGTAATGCTCGTGTAATGTCGGGTTAGGTTGTAGATGGCCCTCTATTAGTTTCGTTGATCCCAAATCAATACTTAACTCAGCGCATGCGCAAACGTAAATTCCATCAAGCATTTGACCACGCCCCCATGGTCCGATCTCGCTCGAATTTGGAGGATAGGTGGAAGAGATTAATTTGAACATTCTATAGTAATTCCAACATAATCCTATCATTAGTAGCTAATGCGCATGCGCGAATGTGTATTCCTTTTAACGAGCCTAATTCCAGCAGTTTTCATCTGATTTTGATGACATTTTCAGGCAATGTGCGAGTTAAGCTGTAAATGATCCTGTTTTCATACTTATCAAATCATTACTTCATTCTGCGCAAACGTAAATTACTTCAAGCATCATTTTTTCACGCCCTAGTCGTCCAATCTCGCTCGAGTTTTGTGCATAGTTGGTGGAACAATGGATGGATTGATTATTCCATATTAATTTCAACACTATTACATCATTAGTAGCTCTTGCGCATGCACGAAAGTGAAATCCCAGGAACTGGACTATTTTCTTGTTTTTATCAGATATCTATTACATTTTCCGGGAATGTGCGTTTTAGGCTGTAGATTATCCTCTACCAATTTCATTTTTCTCAAATCATTACTCCTTTCTGCGTATGCGCTGACGTAAACTACTTCAAGCATCATTTTCCCCGTTTTCCTAAATGATAGATTTCAAAGTTTTACGTTATTTAAATCTTGATTGAATACATTCTGCTATGGAGTTTTCAATGATCTATACATTTTTGTTATTTTCAGTTGGTAGGTACTTACTTACATAAATATCGTTATACTGAGAACAGGGGCACTAGTAAAATGCAGATGTTTGAATCAATTTCATTAATTTTCCCTCTGCAGGTGCTCATATCCACGCAGGCATATTGATATCAACCACACTGATATCAGTGCACAATGATCAGCTGTGGGGCCTGAGCCATAATTGTTTCTAATCAGCTTATGATACTCAAACCTGAAATCTAGCTCCGTTTTGGAGAGCCGGAATATAATTGCAAAGTATGGAGGGACTCAGATCACCTCCGTGTCTACTTCTTTCCTAATCGACTCAGGGTGCTGTTATTTAGATGGAGCTCCTTTGGGACTCCTCGGAAACAATTACGAGGTATGGAGGCGCACTGAACAGTAGAGCGGCTTCTGAACCTATACTCTTTCCTTACCTATCGACCTTTTTTTACATTTACTGTGAAGCTTAAAATTGCGGGGTCTTGGAACTGTAAAGATGTTAACCCTTTTTGGAGGTACGATGCGCCATGTTCTGATCATATATTACATACGGGTTCTAATAATTGTAAACCAATGTTCTGCATAGAAGGGCTATCAAACACAGAAATAATAAACCATTGTGTAATTATGTGCAGCTTTTTTTGCTTCAGAGACAGCAAAGGTAGGTAATAGTGGAAGCAATGTTTTCACATTCGGGTGATGAAATAAGTTGTTTTGTCTTAATCCATTTTTCCATTAGCGTATTAGCGAATGTTTATAGAAAATAAATAGCAATGAATCCAAAAATTCGTTCTGAGGGTTTCTGAAACGATTCCTGAAGTTTCTGATTTTACATATATATACACCCACACCCTATTCTTTTAAATATATATATAAAATATATATATAATAAAAAATATATTATATATATAAAAGATCTCACGAATGTGGGAGCTTGAGTTTTTAAAAAACTTTATTTTGACATTACAAGTTGAAATGTAAAATGAGTAAGCTAAGAAGTGACGGTGGACTTGAACGTAGAGACGTGGTCGAGACGAGAGTGTTGGTCGATGGTGAGAGGAGGTTATATATACCCTTCGTATCTGGAGGCTGGAAAGCTGAGCTCTGCATTACTTCTTTTAAGACGCAGTAGTTTTTCTGTTGATTCGGCGATTCTCAGGGTCTGGTCCGTTGATATAGTGCTGAGGTGTTGAGTTGGAGAGTCTGTCACACGAGATAATTCCTCCCCCTCAAGATCGGAGAACATAATTCGTAGAAATAGGAATTACGTTCGCAGTAGTTTGCGCGGGCTGTGAGGGTGTCTGTAACTCTTCCATTACAATAGTTTTTCTGGAACTCAAACGTTTGGCATTAATAATAGAGTAAATCTGTTTCATCCAAGGCTATGCCACATATATGCTATTAGGCCTATTATCATCACGTATGTAACAATAATTGAATGGTATAGGAAGAAATTGAAGGTTGAGGTTCATTTGGGATATTATCAGAGTAGTGCCATTTTGGAGGATCCTTTATGAAGGATTTATAATCCTCTAAATATATACTGTCGTTGTCTGTCTGTATTGTTGGCAATTCGGTCTCAGATGTTTGGAGAAATATAGGTTTTCATCAAGATGTCCCTTGATTATCAAGTATTGACTTGTTGAAGTATATTTCATCATTTTGGGCGTCTATCAAATATGTCCCGTTCAAATTTATTATTTCAGTTTTGGATTCATCTTTTTTTCTATTTGTTCGTTTTTCAATGTTATTATTAGAAATTGATTCATTTCTTTCAACTTCTCAACTTTCCATTGATATTTTAGAAAATGTGCAACTATCAATTTTATTTTGAGTTATTACTTTTTCCTTGCATTGCGTCACCTCTCTAAATACTGCGACCCAATTACAATAGAATTTGTCACTAATTTTACGTCCAAGTGAGGCAAGAGTTAGATCCAAATGCTGTTGTTCCATTTTTGTCAAAAAGTTAGGACTTAGATGCCTATAGAAAGGATTAAATGAACCCCTAGGTTCACTTATATAGAATCAACTATCGTGGATGCTGCTGCTAGCATACTAATAAACGATTTCCAATTTATTCCATCCTACAGGAATAACAATTCGAGTAAAAATCATTCTAACCAATGGTCAAAAGAAACTTTCTTGTGGACCCTCAGGTCAACAAATTCACGATAAAAGTAAAAACTCGAACCAGAACCCAAAACACCAACAATCGCTAAATCAGTTTCAAAAGAAACAATATATAGATAGATTTAATTGTTTATTTACCTTTTCGTAAAATTTAAAGGCGTCTTCGTGATAGTTTTGTTTAAAACTACACATTTCTTGCGCTAGGGTCCAAACGTCCCTTTTATCTGAAAAGCTAGCTAAAAGTGCAGCTCATAAATCTACCCATGACCCAACTTCATGTGAACATAAAGTTCCGGCCGCTGGCCCTTTGATTTTTGATAAAATACAATTTAGGAGATATTCGTTTTGAAAATCTTCTGGGTCACGTGTGTTAATGAATTTAGTTAGCAATTTATTGCTAATGGTAATGAATCTATAAAGAAGCTCTGGTTCACCGGAGAATTCGGGGACCATAGAATACTCCTTTTTGAATTGAGGAGGTTGTGCTTGTTGCTGTTGCATGTTGGTCGGGATGTCGTTAATTTCGGAAATTAATTTTGATAAATCGAATGAAATCGGACTTACAGGACCAATAGTGTCTGCATCTGCTTGGCTGCGTCCAGGTTGTGCCACGTTCGTCTTTCTTGCTTCTCTTGACTGCTAGCTCGTTGTCCTCTTCAGGTTGCGGCTCTCTCGATGGGTCGATTCTAACGTTCCAGAAGTAGAGGCTGGTGTAGGTGTCTACCCAAATGGCCGTAGATACGACACTGGCTCTCTCGATGAGCCGGTTCCAGTGGATAGTCCTCTCTTGACTGCGCCAAAGATCTCACGAATGTGGGAGCTTGAGTTTTAAAACACTTTATTTTGAAATTACAAGTTAAAATGTAAAATGAGTAAGCTAAGAAGTGACGGTGGACTTGAACGTAGTGACGTGGTCGAGACGAGAGTGTTGATCCATGGTGAAAAGCGGTTATATATATACCCTTCGTGTCCGGAGGCTGGAAAGCTGAGCTCTCCATTACTTATTTTTGAGACGCAGTAGTTTTTCTGTTGACTCGGCGATTCCCAGGGTCTGGTCCGTTGATATAGTGCTGAGGTGTCAAGTTGGAGAGTCTATCACACGAGATAATTTATACATATGACATTCCAGACGATAAGTCTCCTTAGGGTTGAGTTAAAAATTCCGTTCTTGAGCCAGAAAATCATGCTTCCCAAATGGAAGGATGAAGTCGATGGCGAGCATTATTTGTACTCATTAAATTGGTCAAATTTCAAAAAATGAATTCAAAAAATCACTTAAAATGGCATTATATCGTTAAATTTATATTTTTTAGCAGAATATTCCTCTAAGTTTAATAACTATAAAATAGAACATTCAAACATTTATAGTCAAAATTATTTTGAAAAATGTACTTACTAAAATCTCATTAAAATTTGCTAGCTAATCGATAAAAATGTCTTGGAATCTGAAAATCAAAAATATAATAGAATTTAATAGCAGATTATTATTTAGAATACGTTTTTTGCAATAAAATTGATAGTTGAGAATTTCTTTGCACTCATATAGCTTCAATTTACAATACGATATTTTACGAATGTTTGCTCTTACGATCAAGCTGTATGACTGGAACTTTACGTTGTATTCCAATCTGGACAACTTTGGTTTCGTTTTTAACTATTATCTGATTTTCAAATAATAAGCAAATAATAATTGTCTGAGTAAATAAGCATTCATCTCCTTGAAGCCCCAATTAGAGTTCTTATATTTATACATACTTTTTTTTCTCCCTCTCTCTTCTTCCTGAACAACAGAGTGCCTTTATTGTCTGATTATGTTCTGTGTTTCAATTAGTAGTATGTATGTAGGTAAGGAGTGCCAATAATAAGACCATTTTTTCTCCAAATGCTCAAATATTGGCACCCAACGCTTTTTAACCCTTGCCAGCGGCAAAGGCTACCTATTTATAAGAGGATCATATGAATGAATATGTTAACTTTTTTAATGTTGGAAATTAATAGGACCAATTTTGCTACATATCTACAGAACATAAGAATAACATTACCTACCTATCAAGGGAAATTGTTATAACATCACAAAACACTAGTAAATTTATTTGAGAAGCCAAGGTTTATGGATCAGCAATAATATCTAAGGAAAAATATATTCAGTAACGCAAAAGGGTGCTCATATTACGTCCAGAAGCTGCCGAAATTAGGCACAGAGGGCCTGTAGGTTTTCACAGAGCCAAAGTTTATGAAACCTGGGTCAAAAATCTCATAAGTGGACTAGTTGGTCCTAACACCTTAGCATCAATTTCAATCCATTCTAAGAGGAATTTAAGGGCCGAAAGAAAAAATCAAGTTATCAAAAACTCTTGAAATAAAAGATTAGTTTTTCTGTCGTTTAGAAAATAGAATTCAAAATTTGTTATCTCAATCCTAAGGAGTGTGACCGTCTAGAATGATACGTACATCCCCCCACAATTTTTTCCACAATTTTGAGGTATCGAAGTGAAACGTGGAACGCGTATTTTGGGTGCCTGATTTCTACGTTTTAAGCAAATAAAAATCAGGAAAAAATTCAAAAGTATTCGGACTACCCAAAGTTTATTATAAATTAGGTGGCAAAAATCCTGTTTTAATTGCCCCTGCAGGGGTGATTGGAAGGAAGATGAGAAAAAAACGTCGATCCTTTCTTCCCTGTAAAGGAACGTCAGATTAATAGAAACGGTTTCGGTCAGTGGTCACAGACCTTCTTCAGCTACAAAACCCAAAAAGCTCTGAACACTCTAGGGTAGGTATACAAATAACACAGGCATTTGCGTCAACAAATAAGGAGAGAAAAAAAACGCATCAAGGCTAGCAAAAAATGGAAAAAGAGGTCAAAACTTTATCTTGAAAATCATCAATAACAGAGAAAATTAAAATAAAAACATCCTCCATCAAAACTTAGATGAGGGGCGAGACAAAAGTGCTACAACCTCACAGCGTCTGGAAACAAAGAAAGGAAGAACCCAGAAGGACAATTTCGCAAGATTTGCCACCTAATTTATAATCATTTAATTCTTAACCTGCGTTGTTAGGTATATAAACAAATTCTTTGTAATAGCTCATTTAGAAGATTTTTTTATTATTGAACACAAAGGTGAATCCAGGATGACGATATCTTATTCCGTCCTCGGATTACAGCTAATGAACCAAGAAGAAGCGCAATTTTTTATAAAATTACCTATCTTTGGAAAATATCGCACTTTTTCATGGTTCATCTGTTCTGATACACACTGTTTCACTTCGATAATATCTCAAAAATTATTGGAAAACTTGGCCCTTCGGTCTTCGCCCCCTGGACCCCCGGTCGCTTTTCGCTTTGAGCCTTCGACTAAAATGCTTTCTTCCCGCTAATTCGTAAATGTAAATAAATTCAAAACTACGACATAAATGTTCTACTAATCGAAATTAGAACAGAGTACCTAGGTAGGTAATTTTCTGTTATGGTGCGCGTCTACAATTACTATAACCAAGATTAACTTCTCAACCAAGTGACAACAAAACAAGTGGCATTGTTTACTAAAACCATTTATAACATAAATAAATATAAAGCTATGTCATGAATAAAAGAACAAGTACGAAAGAAATGCGTGATAAACCGAGAGCCTTCCAACGAGTGGAGAACGATTTTTGTCCGGTGAAAACTAAAGAAGTTTCATTTCCCCCTGCAACGGATTGGTTATAAGTGAAAATCAAAAGAAATTCAAGTTCCTAGCTAACATTTCGACGCTTGCATACGAGTCTGCAACACATTGGGACATTTTATGTCTTTAGTTGCAGACTCGTATCATCAAAATTTAACAAGCGGTTGCAGTTATGTTCACAATATCAATAATTGAGAATGATCACCTGAGTGTACACAATTATTCAAATAACCATGCTCATAACTCAGCTTGTTGGTCACGCACTTCGCAGTAGTTAACATATTATGGTTGGATAAATCGAGAGCGAATTCGAACGAATGAACATCGAACTTTGTGGGATGAAAAACGACGAAGTACTATTTCCCTAGCAACGACTCGGTTGTAAGCGGAAATCATCAGAATATTTTCGTGAGCAATTTCCGTGACGTTTTTTTAGTTTATGTGCCATAGCAAAGACATAAAATGTCAAAAACTAGATTCTAGAGCCACTCAGCTGATCTGGGATCGGTCAGTTGTGTTCAGAAGTCCCTCAAGGGCCCACATACCAAATCTCAGAATCGTGGGATCATTAGGGAAAAAACTGGACTCTAGAGCCACTCAGCTGATCCGAGATCGGTCAGTTGCGTTCAGAAGTCCCTCAAGGGGCTACATACCAAATCTCAGAATCGTGGGATCATTAGGGAAAAAACTGGATTCTAGAGCCACTCAGCTGATCTGAGATCGGTCAGTTGTGTTCAGAAGTCCCTCAAGGGGCTACATACCAAATCTCAGAATCGTGGGATCATTAGGGAAAAAACTGGATTCTAGAGCCACTCAGCTGATCTGGGATCGGTCAGTTGTGTTCAGAAGTCCCTCAAGGGCCCACATACCAAATCTCAGAATCGTGGGATCATTAGGGAAAAAACTGGATTCTAGAGCCACTCAGCTGATCTGGGATCGGTCAGTTGTGTTCAGAAGTCCCTCAAGGGGCTACATACCAAATCTCAGAATCGTGGGATCATTAGGGAAAAAACTGGATTCTGGAGCCACTCAGCTGATCTGTAATCGGTCAGTTGTGTTCAGAAGTCCCTCAAGGGCCCACATACCAAATCTCAGAATCGTGGGATCATTAGGGAAAAAACTGGATTCTAGAGCCACTCAGCTGATCTGGGATCGGTCAGTTGTGTTCAGAAGTCCCTCAAGGGCCCACATACCAAATCTCAGAATCGTGGGATCATTAGGGGAAAAACTGGATTCTAGAGCCACTCAACTGATCTGGGATCGGTCAGTTGTGTTCAGAAGTCCCTCAAGGGGCTACATACCAAATCAACGTCATTTCTAATGGTCATCATCATCGTTGTGGCCACTTGGGACAATTTTCGTGAGCAATTATTTTCCGTGACGTTTTTTTAGTTTATGTGCCATAGCAAAGACATAAAATGTCAAAAATTTTCTTGTCACATCCGCGTAACGTTTTTTGCTAGTTAGTCCAAGGGTAAACATATTTCATGCTAAAATAAGGGGCGGACACCCTCATTTATGTATGGGTAAGTGTTAAAATCCAGGAATCGGTTCAAAATGCAACAAAACGGATTGAAATAGAGCAAATCGAAAATTTAATTTAAACATTTCTGCAGCTATTGCAATAGCTTCATGTCTACGACAATTGGCTGAAATGCGAGAAATCTGTTCTTGAGAGGAGCCAATGTATGATCCTTAACCCTAAGATTTTGTACTTACCCGAAGGAAATTACATTAATTAATTCAAATTGAATCCCCTAGGTTTCAGTAGTGCTGATAGATAACAAAGATAATTTTACTAAGTTCAACTCCTGGTCACATTCATTCACAGTCATGTTCATTTCCGTACCAACTTAATTTAACCAAATGAACGAGCGGATGGATTTAATAGCTCGTCAATTTAGGATGTTTCAATCGAATAAATTTAAATGAAACCTATTAATCTAAAATTGAGGAAATTAACAAACTTTTTCACTCAGGATACTTTTTAGGATATATCTGAAAAACTGGAACCATTTTAAAGTTTTAAATAATTTTAATAATTCTAAAATGTTAATTAAGTTGATTGAATGACTTAATTTGGTTTTTGTACTGCATAGGTAATGTAAATGGGTTATATAAACACTCAGCTGGTTTTGTGTCACCTTGCAGCACTACCAATTTAAACAATTTAAAAAACTCCAAATGAAGTTCTTTGTTTGATATTGTGAAAATAGTTATTTTAAAGCTTTTTGGGGCCATTTCAATACATGGTTTTTTGAATCACAGGTCTCATAAATCAGATAGGAAACACTCCGAAGAGCTTTGAATGACATCCGGAAGTAGTTTAGATTTGCAATTCGATTGGGCCAAAACTGCTCTAGTGTGGGACTGGGGAATCAAAGACGATGTCCTTTACTTTAAAGTTGCGAAAAGTTCGAGAAGTTGCGACGAAGTCCTTTACTTTAAAGAATCAGCTTATTTCATGGGAGGTTAAAGGTTAAAATGGATGTAACCTTTCAAATAAGAGCGAGTTTCGTGGGGAGGTTTTGGAATGCGGCTAATCAGTTTCGTCTTCGTGGGGCCTAACGAGCTGTACGTATAGCAGCGAGGGCTTATTGACTGGGAATCTGAGCTTCGGCACGTATGGCAGTCAGATCAGCTACAGATAACCGAACTGAAACCTTTGACATCGCGTTTGCAGCTGGAAAAAATAACAGAATCCGCAACAAAATAGGTTCCCGTGAGGTTTCAAATACGTAAAATTCATATTGGACGTTATTTTTTCGGTAATGACCATCTGTACGTCTGTCGAGAGAGAGAGGGAGAGGGAGAGAGAGAGAGAGAGAGAGAGAGAGAGAGAGAGAGAGAGAGAGAGAGAGAGAGTGACCAGGAGTTGAACTTGATAAAATTATCTTTGTTATCTATCAACACCACTGAAACCTAGGGGTTTAATTTGAATTAATTAGTAATTTCCTTCGGATAGGTACAAAAACTTAGTGTTGAGGATCAAACTTCAGTAGTTTCGTGCATTTTCGGATAAGGGTTTTGAGCAAGATAAAGGAATTTTACCTGTAGAGTGTTTCTTTGAAGTTCTTTGTGTTTAGTGCAAGTAGCTACTAACTTTGTAGATTACATGAATGTAATTGGCTGAAACCAGCTCCACCAGCCGCCACAAGTTCGTATGAACTTTCTTGTTTGGTTGACAGGAGGAAATTCACTCTATTTTTATTCCATCGGCTTGTATAACATTTTAAATTTTATTTTCTTTCTGTCAATAAATTAATATTCTATTCTATTGAACAAACTTCGTTAAATTCGATTTAGTTTAAGATTGTAAACAATGATGTTGAAAATGAAACCCAAATCATCTAGTTCTAAGATCATCGACAATTGTTGTGGTGTCATTCTCTTTGTAGAGTCGGACACAGTCAGTGTCGGGCATAATATTATGGTCGAATACGAATACGATTGTAATCGCGATAATTATTCGTTGATTCTGAGTCAACTGCGATTATATTCGTATTTGCGTAATCGTATTCGCGTAATTGTATTATTAGAGAGTTTTTGTACTTCTTGTATTCATTTTCTCGTATACGAAAATGGCCTTTCCGAAACGAGAAGAGGTTTTCGTAACGTGGAAACGCTTTTCGGAACGGGAAGAGTCAGCTTTACTCGCGCACAGCTTTTTCGGAATCGTAATTACGAGACGAAAACTTGACCTGCCTCTAGGATAACAATCTAGAATAACTTAGTAAGTATCATGCAGTTGGCATGGATACACATACACACCCGACAAAATCGCCTGAATTTTCCCCGTGCCGTCTTTTGTTGTTGGTTTAACCTTTGTATTTGTGTTTAACCTTTGTATTAATTTGTGTTTCTTTACGTGTTTTTTCCCCGCACTTCAACCAGAAAGGTCATTATCGGCATTTTGTTCTTACTTTCGGAGTTTTATCGAAGATTTCAGCTTTTTCTATTTCAAGATTTCGTTTCAAGGTTCATTTTACACGTTTTAAAGATTTGTGTTCTTCACGGCAGAATCGTTTCCATATGATGTAGGGGTAAGTGGTCGTTGTTTCTCAATTCATGTAAAATTTTGAAATTGTCTAATGTGACAATTGAGTTTTGAGCAGTGATTCACTACAAGAGTCACGTTAACGTCTCTGTAAGAGTTCTCTTCCTCTCGGGCTTACGAAAACGCTACGAGAAATCAATGCGAAAAGGTTAGCATTCATCATGCTCGCTCTAAGAGCTTGTTTTCGTGTTTATGAGAAATACCAATACGAGAAATACAAAAACTCCCTATTCTGTCGGCAATTACACGAATACAACCCATTAAAATGCGTTACGGTCATAAATGTCAATAAGGCGTCCCTCCTATAATATTAAAACCTTTCCTAATATTACCAAGCTTCAGAGGGACGTACTATTGAAATAGATTTGAGACAAATAGGCTCGGGTCCAATCGTTGAATTTGCTGTAAGGGCGTCTCTCTGAAGCTAGGTAATATTAGCAAGGCTTCGCATTTTATAGGAGGGACGCCTTATTTAAATTGATGACCGTGACACATTTTTATGGGTTGTATTCGTGTAATTGCCGACAGAAGAATACAATTACTCGAATACGATTACACGAATACTAATATAACCGCAGTTGACTCAGAATCAACGAATAATTGTCTCGATTACAATCGTATTCGTATTTGACGATAAGATTATGCCCAATACTGGCCGGACACAGCACATGCCGTTCCCTTCGTCGCTCTACAAAGATGCAATGAAATGTAATGTCGGCCTCGTCGTGTTATCAAATCCCAACATCCTCCACGTCCCACCGCCGTCGTATACATGAAATTCTTTACTTGTTTGTGACTCCCTAAAATTACGTGATTCCTCCTGAGCACGATTCCCTCGCGTTGTCCGTCCCTTGTCTATTTAGGATCGCGTCGGGCTCGCCGAGGGGGCAGCGACGCTCACGTTTCTATTCCGCGGACGCTGCCCTCGGCCCCCGGGGGGCTCCCGAAAAACGCCGCCGCCGGGTCGGATCGCCTGGAAACGCCAGTGGACCGCTCGGCGGCGCCCCCGGGCGTCCACGAAGGATCGGCCGAGGAGGAGTCGTGAGCGGATTTGATGGTCTTCGGCAAGTGCACGAGTCGCTACGAACCGCGAGTGAATGTCCAAAAGTCCTTCCGCGAATTCGGATTATTTCAATAACATGTCGTAGTAATCGAGTCAGCTGCGATTTTTAATGGATTATTAATTTTTAGCGAATTAATAGGGGGTGACCAGTTATTGAACATTTCTAGTAAATACAATACAATATATTTTATTTGTATAGTGTTACAACACATTACAACGAGTTCTTCATACAATATTCTTCGTGATTCATGATATAAAATAATTAAATAAACTACTTCTTCAGAAAATTACTTAATTCAATGCTATTCAGATTTTTCTTTAATAAATGAAGCTGCTCTAGTCAGAAATTTGCTTGACAAAATATGCGCAGTATAAATTGTCTTATACAGTAAGAATACGCTAAATTTAAATTTTATTTTATTTATTTATTTTTTATTTTATAAATTCAATAACAAATTCGCCTGATTAAGTCACAAGTGTACACATTTCTGAGAATAATTTTCATTCTTTCATTTTTTACTATAGTCTTTAATTAAACTCTCCTACTCATTTAATGAGAAGGCCCGTAGTTTCAAGGAGCTGTCAATGTAATGATAAATTGCTTCAGTCAGGCGTTCGTTAGCGTTCAGGTCGTAAAACATCTCCATCATGTTTTCTGCATCTTGAATGGTTAATGGTAATTCTTTTGATATGAATTCTCCCAGGTAGTGCTTCCTGTATGGTAAATACATTGGGCAAATGAGCATGAAGTGAACCAGAGTCTCCAGCTCTTGCATATTGCAATTCATACATGAGAGAGAACAGTCCAATGTGTGACTATTCCTCTTAAAGTAAAAATTGATTTTCCCCTTGTATGACAACCTGAATTGGGCTATCACTCTCTCAAAATTTACATTTTTGCCGAAACCCAAGTATTTTACACGCCCCTGGTGAAAGGTACACACTCTAGGATAAAACTAGTTGTAGCGTGAGTGTAATGCATGTTCCACATCTCTAGAATGCAAGTTATTTTCCCATCTTTCGAATAAGTTGCGTTTTTCTTTTTTAAGAACCTCCGGATCCCCTTGAAACCAAATATCCTCTGAACCAATCAATTTTACCCAGTCCACCAGACCCGTCACCCAGTTTCGATCGGGTATATTAACTGCTTTCAGGTGCAACGCTGCTAGCTGCTGGAAAAAAATCCTCGGCCATCTGGAGTCCTCCATTTGTAAGAGTTTCTCCCAATAGTTGATTACGCGTCTGATGCGATCCATGTGTCCCGTCGTCAGAAATGACATGAGACAAAATGAATTCAGTAAATAAATAAATATTAGGCATTTTATTACGAAAAGTGCTGCAAATTATTATAGTCATCATTCACTAATGATTGAATAGACATGCTTTAAACTGTTTACTGTTTACTTGTTTATTGTTTACTTTTAAACTGTTTACCGACTTGAGCACAAACATGGCCAAAATTCCCTGTTTTTTATTTCACCTCCCACCGTTATCTGACCAGGGCGATTCAGAATTTGCTGTATAAGTAGTTATGAATACAGGTGCCGATTTCGTTACAGCCCCGAATTCCTTCTGTCTCATCCTAAAAATAGAAGAAGTTTTCACCGCTATCGTCAATATGAATCCCAAGGTGATACACGTCAGTTTTCTGCGACAATACATTTGGAATGTGGGCAAAGTTATCTCAAACCGAATGTAGGGAACCTTATTTTTCACTTGTTTTATTAATAGTTCATTACCGTGTAAAGAACATCTATCGGGGGATCATGGAGGAAGCATAGCAACGCAGATAACGTTGTGCAACAGAATGGGCACTTAGCTTTGGTTCACAACAGTACACCATGAAATCTTGCAATTAACGGTTATATTTCCACCCACTTATGCGATTACAAGTGATTTATAAATACGTACCAAATGTGGTCATTGAAGTTACAAATTCTTTCAACATAGAACGGTTTATGTTTGCGGTGGGGGGGGGGGGGGTCCGTGTGTCCATAAATGCTTGAAACGCAAGCTTAATTACTACAGTTAAACTGCTCAGGGAATGTGCGGGTCTTGCTGTTGAGATTCCTATGCCAGTTTTATTGTGCACAAATCAGTACTGCTCTCTGCACATGCGTAATCGATAAACCCGTAAGCATAATTTTTTCACGGGCTAGTCTTCCGATTTTTAGAATACCCGGTTTGATTATCCCGTATCTAATATTTCAATTTTACCACGAAAGTATCCTTCAGAAGCTGCTGTGCACGCGTGGTTCTTAAGTCCTTGTAGCAAGTGTAACTTCTACAGTTTTCTTACCATTTCGATCACATACACATTCTGGATTGAATGGATTAGGTATGCTGTAGATGGTATACAATGAACTCCATCGCTATCGAATACGTCACTGAAACATCACCAAGCATCATTTTCCCATTGCCTCATTCAACAATACGTCATATTATTTTCATTTGTCACCAGAACGAAGAGGAATTATTTTGTAGGCAACGGAAAATGTTAAAGTGTACACTTTGATTGTCTTCACAGCCATTCTTTGTGAGATTTGAGTCTATCATTACATTACTTTGTTTTTAGTACTCTGGCTGCATGGATTGAAACGGATGTCAACGAAAGGGAAAGAAACAATTTTTGTCACGGATAGGAAAACGCTAACAGCCACACCTACTTAAATTGGCAGACGCTGTACGTTTACTACGGAGCAAATTTATATCATAATAAGCCGTTCACTATTATTGAATTATGAATGGGCTTTAAATTAATATTTTCACTAGTATTAACGATCTACAATGTGTATCAAGCAAACGGTTTGTCGTGTTTGAAAAGCGTTAGGAATTTTTCAAATCACATCACAGCAGAGTTGTTGGTAATCAGATTTGACTGATCGCTAAAGAACCTCCACGCAATGTCAACAAGGTAGGTACATCAAAGGTTATTACGACTCTCATAGCCACAGCGACGAACACCGTGTCACCCTATTAGCATCAGCTTCACTTTGCATTGAATGCCCCGACGTTGCACCGTTAATAATTCATCTTCTTTCCTCCTCCTGATACAGCTGTACCGTCTTCGCCCGTTCGTCTCATTTTATAACAAGAGCAAAAACACTTATTGCCCCAAAAAGATCCCGAAGCAGAGAACAATAGAACTCAAACATGAATGTAAATATTTATGATTTTTTTGCCTGTCGGTAAAAGGCCTCCATTCACTTCATTAGATTGAAGTTCAGTGATTAACCTTTGGTCGGGGTGTGGATTATGTTTAATAATGGAGCACGTACCAAGGGTATTTCGCAAGGAATCGTGTGCTTGGAAAGAATATTGCGTTTCCTTTTCATAGCGGTGCAGGATATTCAAGAGCCAACATTCAATATCCTACGGGTCAAGTCATTCGGGATCGCGAAGTTCACGTAATCCTCTTGCTATCCAATCGTCCTTTGTGGGTTTGCCGCGTGCGTCGACGTTTGGGCGTTGGCGCGTTCAAGCGGTGGACCAATGAAAACCGCAGAAATTCTCACGTGACCCCGATCGTGCGTCGACGCGTCGGCGTCAAACGCTTTTCTGTTCGATTTTCAAAATACTTTGATTATTTTGGTAAAACAGACACTTTTTCTGTTGTTGTTACATAAATCTCTAGTTTTAAAATGTCATAAATGTACCTAATGAGAAAAATTCCAAAAAGCAGGATGATCGTCTGGTTTTGTGTTGAACTCATTTTACAAGGAACAACTTCAAAAAGTAATTTCCGCACTCTTCTCAAGAACACCGTGTTTTGGCATTGTTTGGCGTTTTTTGTACACTTACGCTCTTTTTTCGGACTCATCTAGAATCCCCCTGCAATTTCCATCACAACATATTAATAAGCATATTAATTTGCAAGCCACTGTGCACAAAACCCTAAAAAAGGTTCCAAGACAAGCATGTTTGGGTATTACAGGCGCAATACCCACTTGCCCAGCTGCAGATAAGGTGCTTTTGGACCTACCGCCACTGCTCATACATCTGCAGACAGTTGTCCTCTTGCGACTGGGATTCATAAGATGGGGATCCAGAGTGAGCTTCCACAAAACCCTAGAGAATAGTGATTGTGAGATCCCGATCTTATGATAAAGAAACAGAACTTTGAGATTTCCCACAAAGCGGTCATCAATAATAGAGACTGCTGGAAGAAGGGAGTGCCTAAGTTTAATCTGGCCTACATAGTGAGTTGCATGGATGGATCAGTTATGCATGGAGGATCGAGAGTGGACATTATAAGACCCACTCTCTCTCTGGCAAAGTCCCTTAGGACAAATTCTACGATCTTCCTGACAGGGGTCCATAATATACAACCGTGTGCTGATGAAATGCTGAACGTGCATATAAGTGGAACGAGTGACAAAGTATATATTTTTTCCGGTAGCCAGGCTTCCCTTAAGGCATTGCTTCCTTTGTTATAAGCTCAAAGCTGGTTTGGGATTGTCTGATTCCCTCAAGAGGCTGGCCTAGATCAATCAGGTCACTATTCTCTGGATTCCTGGTCATGAGGATTATGAGGGTAATGAAGCTGCTGATTTTCTGGATATAAGATGAGCAGGGTCCTTGGCTGTAGGACCAGAGCCAAATCTTGAAGTTACCAAAAGTTGCTAAACAAAATGTGGTAAAAGACTAGATGGTGCAAAAGCGCGTGGAATACCGGCAGAATCTTTTAAGCCTAAGGCAGGCAAAACTATTTTTGAAATTCTCGACAAAGGAGACAACTGATCTGGCTGCCTTGTTCAAGGAAGATACCAGAGTTCTTGTAGGCCTACTAACGGGCCACAGCCCACTTCAATATCATTTGAAGGAAATTGGGAAACTAACAATGGATAACTGTCCCTTCTGTAGAGCAGAAACAGAGGAAGCCGAACACATCATGTGCTACTGTGATGTACTTGGTCGAATCAGATACATTATCCTTGGAAACGATATCTTAACTCAAGATGATATTTCCAAGATGGCTCATGCCAATGACTCCGGTTTACTAAAGCATGGTGGAAAAGGTTTGTGGAAAATCTTTTTCGTAAGGCTAATGAAGCCTAGGGGAAATTCACAATAGACCCTTTAGGTCAAAGTGAAGGTTTTACTAAAGTCAGTACTCAAAATCCCTCTACCACTTGAATAAAAGAAAAAAGAAAATAATGATAATAATACCCGTCTTACAGACACCTGCTAGATCCAGTAGCTCGTGGTGTTGTGTGTGGGAGATGTGGGAGTGATTTGTCTATCCGCCATTTTTTTTTTGGAGGACTGCCCAACCCTCATGAACCTCAGTGTCCAACATGCATCCTCTGTTGGTGTACCTGAAAGCCAATGAGTCTTACAACGAACTGTATATTCTGATCTGGGGTATATTTATTTATTTATTTGCATCTAGTCATAACTTTATTTAACTAAGATAAACAGATAAAGATAAGAGTAAGTATCTATTATTATGTTGTATCAATAGTATATATGTATTTGTAATGTAGTCGTAGTTTAGTTTTTATCACGGGGTATTTTTATCCACTCATGGGGTTACAAAGTGGTCATCGCTGTATCCCTTGAGGCATAGTGCGGCGATGCCTCGCTTTGCGGGTTATTATTATCAATAGCCACCCATACCCGAGCAGATATCTGCGACAGATATCGCGTTTTTAAACGATATCTGTGGGAAAGATCTGTGCGTTAGTGGGCGTTAGAAAATGATGAAAGATGTGAAAATCGACCAGAGATATCTGCGAGAGTTCAAATCTAGCAGATGGTAGTCGGGCGTCCCCCTTAACCTGCAGACTTCTCGAAAGCGATGTCTGTGGTACACAGAACTGTTCTATTGGATCGGGCAGCGTCCCTTAACGTTAAGATGTTCAGTTGTCCACGTGTGTTTTCCCCTGTGAGATCTCTCCTCTAAAGAAATCAGTTTCTATTGGTGTTTTTTTGTGCGGTATCAAAAAATGGGTAAAAAAGAGTGGCCAAACGAGTTAATTGAAATGATGATCGACATGTATAGAGACAGACCTTGTCTGTGGCAGTTGAAGCATGTTGACTACATGAACAAAAACGTCAAAAACATTGCTTACGACGAAACCCATGACTTCTCCCAAACTTGTATTTTTTTTGGCTTAGCCGTTTTATGGGCAATTAAAAAAAATACCCGCCGCAAAAGCCGCTAATTTACGCTTTTTACTACGGACAGTCACTAACCCCATGGCATCAACTTACGGAATCTGTGACCGATCTGGAAAAAATTTCGGATTCGACCGATAACTCGAGTCTGCCAGACGAACGTCGGTGACAGACCTGAATCTGTCAGATTTCATCCCACGAACGAACAGATGACATCGGGCACTGGTCAGGTGACAGATCTCGGGCATGAAAGATCGGCCGATAAGTTTTTCGTGTTAAGGGGCAACGACCGATCTCATCGGTCACTCCAGATCGTTAGCGATATCTGTCAGATGAGATCGGGCGACCAAATCTGTCGCAGATATCTGCTCGTGTATGGCGGGCTATTGTTATTTCTCCCCCTCTGATCTGCCAGTGGAGTTCGTGATGGCAATCCGTTTAGTGAGGGCTGTCAGCATAGCTCCCCTTAGAATCCTGCCCGTTGCAGTGTCGCTTTGGCACCCCTTTTTGATTGCGACTAATGACCCTTCCGGTTTACGTGGCTTAAATTCTTTAAAAATAAATAAATGGGAAATAAATACATAAAATAAAATAATAATGATAATCCTAATAAATAATAAATGCTCATGTTGTATCATGCTACTTCAATGAATCATGTTTCAGCGAATTTTCGTAAAAATAAAGCTATTGCCATGGCTCCACAAATTTTAAAATAGAAATTTTCGAAAATTGTCTTCATTTAAATCCGTTTTGTGGCATTCTGGAACAGTTCCTGGACATACTTTTTTTCGTGTATATACTCGTAGTGTATATATTGTGTGTGTGTGTGTCATTTCATACGATAACTCTCCCTAGGATTGAGGTAAAAAATTAGTTCTTGCGCCAAAAATCAAGCTTTCTAAATGAAAGGCTGATCTCGTTGAACAGAAATTTTCAAGAACATTAAATTTCTCAAATTCCAAAAAATGTCCCGGAAAAAAAAAACACCGAAAATGGCTAAAAACGGCTAGAAATTGTTAATATATATATTTTTTTAGTGGAACTTTTACTTTGCGCATATCAACAATGATCTAGATCATTAAAAAATTAATGCATAAAATTTTGCTGAAAAATGAACTTTAATTTCATCTATATTTGCTACAACATAGATAAAAACCTCAAAATTGAAATAAAAAATGCAAAATATTTTTAATCGTGGAATATTGTTTAGAATGTTTTTTGTTTTTTCTTTTGCCATAAAATTAGTTTTTCACACCGATTTCAAAACAGTGTAACATAATATCTAGTGCAGGGCTGAACCTTTTTGATTGATCGAATGAGTGTCTAATACAAATGATCACTATCCTCAGGCTCACAGAATTGGTAAAAAAATGTCAAAGTTATTTATGGCGCTATTCCTTTATACGAATATAAGATACTTTTCCCTAATTCTGCGCATACCCGAAATAAAATATACGAGTTTTCCTTCCACATACACAAACAATAACGTTTACGACGTATTTGGCGATATTAGGTAGGTATATAGTACGAATCTGAAAAGCCTAAAACGAGTGTGATTCCAACGGAAAACGTGCGTCCTATCAAAACAGAATCGTTTTATGTATGTACAAGTAACAATTCGCAATGGAACTCATGGAATATTAGGTTGAGAATCCTGGCCAGCATGATTCCAGATATACGACAGTACTTTTCGGGAGCGTGCACAGAGTTATCTACCGTCAATCCCAGAGTGTTGAGGCTGATATAGAGACAAGCCTCATGATCTGATGATTTCGTAAAAAACCAGATTGTTTCAGAAGAAATTGCCCATCAGATGAGACTTGCGCATCAGCAATCAGTAAGGGGGACACATCAGTTGTAGCACGACGAAATTCATAAGACACCGTTCAGGGTCCAAAGAGCTAATCCTACAACCTGCAGCAGTACCACCAAAACAGTCTGATGTCTGTAAAAATTATGAGTGATCAAGTAGTTGCGGAAGTTATAGACAGGCAGACACCAAACAGAAATGGAAACTTGAAAAGCAAAATGCAAATGGACATTTTAGTTTGAAGAAGGTTTTGTTCTTTGTTAAGGAATAATAAGGATTTCCCAACCCATTTGAGGTCACCTCAGAGTTCTTAATCCTCTGCACGTAATCCACGGATTACTGGTCCAGATGTTCTTTAGTTGGGAGTCTCACAGATCGTTGTGAATGCGAGTGGTTTTGAATCTGATCTTACGAAGAAAGGAATTCCATGTAAAGCAGAAGTTACATCTAATTAATTGGTCCTTCTCAATGGAAGAGGGACGAGAGCTCACGTTCAATGGTCGATTTGCATAACTTTTTCATGGATTAGAAAAGAGAGAGAGAGAGCGAGAGAGTGAGAGTGTTGGTGATGAGGGTGGGAGGGGGTGAGGGGGGAGTTAGTCCACAGATAAGGAATCTGGATGTTCGTCCCCCTCCGCGGAGCACGTGGCGGACACGGGCGCGAGTCACAGGAGGTCGTGACTGCTCGAGGACTTCGCAAGATCTCCGGAGCTCCAGTTGTTCTTGATCTTCCTGACCCCTTCTAGGGCTGGCCCCGGTCCCGCCGCCTCTTTGTCCTCCACCTCTTCATACCACCTCCTCGACCTGCAACACTTCACCGCCTCCTCATCTCAGACATTACATATACCACCTTTTCTAACACACTGTACCACCTCCTCGTCCTCATCCGACCAACTGCAATACCTCCTTCAACATACAGTAATACCCCCTCGTCATCCAACATATCACCTCCTATTTTTCTGGCGAACAATAACAACTCCTCCTCCTCCGTTAACATTCAGTACAACCTCATCGTCTTCATCTCACATCCATTACTTCTTTCAACATAAAGTCACACTTCCTCATCTTTTAAAACAGCAAATCATCTCCTATTTTTCTAGCGAACAATATCAGCTCCTCCTCCTTTAACATACAGTACTAACTCTTCGTCCTCATCTCACTTCCATTACTTCTTTCAACATAAAGTCACACTTTCTCATCCTCTAAATACAGGGGTGCTCAAACGGTCGATCGCGATCGACCAGTCGATCGCGACTGCTTTTTGAGTAGATCTCGAGAGGAAAACCAAAAATGTTGAAAAACGAAAAATGGCTGACTGATTTGGCATTTTTGACTGACATCACAATGCACTTAGACACCATTAACTTGGAGCTTCAAGGTAAAGGAGAAACTATTATTGAGATGATTAGCGCAGTAAACGCATTCAAAAGTAAATTGCAACTTATGATAGATCAACTGAAAAGAAAGGATCTGAAACATTTTCCGTCTTTGAAAGCAAAGATTCCTACGTTGAATTATGATACGTATGAGGCTGAATTATCAAATATTTTGGGACAATTCGAAATGCGTTTTTATGATTGCAGTAAATTGGCAAATATAGCATCATTTATGAGTTATCCTTTTTCAAGTAAAAACATTGAGGAATTAGCTATTGAAGTAGCAAGTCAGTTTAATATGAACTCATGTTCTGTTGAAAATGAGTTGGTGCAGATTATATCAGATATACATCTCAAAGCTACAGCATCTGATACAAATTTCTGGTGTTTATATCTGAAGATAAATATCCGAATCTAAGGCAAATCGCCCTTCAACTGACGGCAATGTTTGGGTCAACTTACTTGTGCGAGTCTGCATTTTCTGAAATGAAGATAATGAAGTCAAAATATCGCAATCGACTAACTGACGATCATATGTCATCATGCTTGCGATTGGCACTCAGTGGTTACGCACCATCTTATGGAAAGTATGCTGAGGACATGCAGTGCCACGCTTCAACATCCAAAGTCACTCCTTAGTTGAGTTTAACACCATATGTAACTCTTTTGTTTTGTAACAACGAATAAACTCGCAATTTTGAATAACTAGGAGTTTTTTCATTGATATTGTAGAGAAGAACTTAAGTAAACCTAACTCAAACCTTGACTAAAATAATGTAAATTGTGCGGAAAGCTAATATCTATATATGCTACGGTAAACCCTACCTAGGTACGTAGGGCGTATCGTGTATGTTCGACAACCCTGCATCACACATACTTGCAGCCTCTCAGAGTCGATCGTAAGTAGTCTAAAAATATTGAGGTAGGTCGTCAGCAGTTCAAGTTTGAGCACCCCTGCTCTAAAACAACATATCACCTCCTCGACCTGCAACACCTCACCGCCTCCTCATCTCAGACATTACGTATACCACCTTTTCTAACACACTGTACCACCTCCTCGTCCGACCAACTGCAATACCTCCTTCAACATACAGTAATACCCCCTCGTCATCCAACATATCACCTCCTCATTTTCTGCCGTACAACATCAGCTCCTCCTCCTTTAGCCTTCAGCATGTGGACGTTTCCAGGGGCCCATTTCATAAAAACAATAAGTTACAAGTGTACAAGTTAACAAGTACAGGTAAGTACTTGTAATGCACGGTAAACTAGAACAAGTGTTTCACCAAAACAAAGAGTACAACTGTAGAAAAGTTACACTACTTGTAGGAAATAAGTTTACAAGTGTAGAAGAAAAGAAAAATGGCATGTGGGGACAAACGAAAAGAACAACGTCAAGCGGGATGCCGAAATTGAAGTTTTGTCAGCGAATCATAATATAAAAACGGTGTTAAGTACACGATAGGATCTTTATCGTGCATGACTAAGTGTAATGTTTGGAAGACAGACAAACTATAAAGTGAAAAGTGGAAAAAGTGTGTATTTGATTTCAAGCTATTCTGATGGCAGGTATAATCAGATTTTTTCTCTTCATTCAGCGGAATCGATTAATAAATTCATCAGGTCTTAATGCTGCTGGGTTAGGAATTTCATGTGTAACTTCGAAATTATCTTCACTTTGTTCTTTAATGATGGGGAGATTCTCAATACCCGATTAGGAAAAATTGCTCAGGGTCACACAGCATTTGAATCATGGAAGGGTCTTGGAAGACAACCTAAAACGCTCGTTAAACTCGAAAATACCCACGAAAAAAGCGTTAATTCATGACCGAAAAAATCGTTGGCGTCTTCTACGCTGAATGCTTCTTGTCTGTGTTCTTCAGCAGAAGATGATTCCCACGTATTAAACACCGAAAAATGGTCAACTCACAATGCTGGAAAATAACAAGTTTACAGGTGAATGGATGTAGGTTAAAAATCGGCCATTTTTCACAACTGTAAAACAATGACTTTTACAAAATGATGGTGAAACACGTGCAACTTGTCTACATTCGCCTGTACATGCCTTTATGAACCTCTTGCACACTCATTTTTTACAACTTGTACATAAAATCGACTTGTAACTTGTCACTAGTTGCTTTATGAAATAGCCCCTGGTGAAATTCGGAGTGGACGGGGTCTCCTGGACCCCTCTTCCTAAAACCTTTCCTCACAATTTCCATTCCGCCATGAACACATATAAAACTCAAGGAGGATTTAAGGATTTAAAAGGTATACAATGAATAGTTGAATAAACTGTGTATTGTTAAAATATACAAACGATAAAATCACTCTTTATGGTAAACGTTGAGAAAAGTAAAACCGTATATTTTCCAGTCTGAGAATCTCAATAAGGATCACAAATTTATTATTTCTATGACAAGATAGGGACATTTTAGGTTGTTCTAAACATAGAAAACCGAATAGCTTACATACGAAAGCTTGACATTATTTGTGTGAGATTGAAAACTTTCACCACAATAAAGGTAAATAACGTAAATAAATTGCTACAATTAAAGTGAGTAAAAGATCTCAATAACCTTCCAAAACTAGTTCTCTTGAACGAAATTAAAACTAGTTTTTAAGGTAAACAGTTGAGCATACCACATAGGGAAATTACGAAAATCTCCGAGTGTTGCAATTGAAAATAATGACAAAAAACCATGCAGAGAAACTAGGATAAGTGTTTCAACTAAGGGAATAATACGTAAATATTGAATTATGCCGTAATGAGGGATAATACAACTGAATGCTAAAGAAACCAATTGATACGAGATGAATCAAGAAAATAACATGCATTGCTAAAGGTTAGAATCAGAAAAATTTATGATGGTGAGTGGAGGGGGTTTCACAGACCCCTCAAATTCTTGGCTGGCCAACTGGACAGGGTCTGTCAGAACCCTAGTGGACGGTGTCTGTCAAAACCCTTACAAAAAAAAAAAAAAAAAAAAAAAAAAAAAAAAAAAAAAAAAAAAAAAAAAAAACAACACGTATCGTGCATTCACATTGTGCTACAGTTTGTTTATATTCTTAGTGGAAATGGTAGACGTATTTCAGAGACTCAATGGTAATTTTAAAAACTTGATCCGTACAATCACTGAAAATTACATAAAAATTGGGTGAAAATTGATAGAAATGAATGCATAAAATAATTATTTCTGTTCTAGAACCAAAAATTTCAACCATGTATCATGTTTTCTCCTCGATATTGATTCGAAATTCTATGAAAACATCAGAAATTAACAAGCGGTTGCAATCATGTTCACAATATCAATTATTGAGAATGATCACCTGTGTGTAAACAATTATTTATATAACTATGCTCATAACTCAGTTTGTTAGACACGCACTTCGCCGTAGTTAACATAATATTGTTGGATAAATCGAGAGCTTTCGAACGAATGGTCAACGAATTTTGTGGGATGAAAAACGACGAAGTACCATTTCCCTAGCAACGACTCGGTTGTAGGCGGAAATCACTGTAACACTATATGTTTCGTGCGCGGAAAAAAATTGACTCGCAAAATTGACTCGCAAAAATTGCTAGGACCCCAGGGCTAAAACATGATACATGTTAAAAAAAAAAAAAAAAACAATACAAAAAAAGAGAAAAGACAGGTATACAACTCTACTCTATCTTCTTCCTAAAAGGCTGGGAAGCTACTGAGCTCCTGATGTTCTACCTGCACTATGGCCAGCCAGTACCTCCCCTACAAAATTCCTTGAGTTCCCCCAGATCCTCCAGTTTGCGCAAACTCGGTGTTTGTGCAAATAATTTGGCTGTCGATGGGACTGTTTGATGGTTGTGAAAACTGTTTTGAGTAAAATCGGTCTGGATCGAAATCTTTTGCGCAAACGACCCTTGTTTGACTACCTGTTAAACCGTGGATGGTAGTATTGTGCAAACTTAGTATTGTGCAAACTACGCCTTTTCCCCTTCGTGAACAGACACCTTTTCGCATTTTTTGAACTGAGATAGCTGTTTGAAATTTCAGCTCTTCAAAGGAGGCCCGCTTACAAGGTATCTCATAGTTGCCAATAATCTCAGTTCTGGAGATATTGCTTCTCTCATGTGCGTAGTGATTTTCTGTTTGGAGGGAGTACCCATTTCGAGTAACTCGCTGAACGAAGCTGCGTCCATGCAGTTAGTTTTTGTAGTCCGCAGCTGAGGTAAGCCAAGTGTGACCAAGCGGTCATGACCAAATTTGTTCCTCTTCAGAAGCGAACTTTTCAACCACATATTGGTTTTATTCTTTTTTAGCTCGTTTTTCTGTCCCCAGTGCAAGGATAATCGCGGCACAACCATCGTCTGTGTCTCACATGCTCACAGGATGTTGAAAACGAAACTTATGTTCGCACAACGGGTTGCAACGTGGATGGGCTCACGTTGGTGCAAACATAGGCATTTGCACAAAAACCGAATTTGCGTAAATTATTTGACCGTGGATGGGGGCCTTGACACTCAACACCTACTTTAACTCACATTACCAAACTTTTATTTAACGAAATATACCGGTTCTTCCACTACACCACCTTTGCTGACACATAACACCTCTCTAACACACTTTACCAACAACTTCAACATACAGTAAAACCTCCTCCTCTATCACACCATACCAGCTCCACTTTTTTTGACGTACAACAGCAGTTTCTCCTCCTTTAACATACTGTACCACCCCATAGTCCCCACGTGATCCACTACATTACATCTTTCAACATACATAAAATACTACACCACTTGTCCATCTAAACAATTCACCACCTCAAGATACAGTAACACCGCCTCCTCGTTCTCTAACATAACATGTCACTTCCTAATTTTCTGACATACAATATCAACTTCTACTCCACTAACACACTATACCGCCTTGTCTTTCCCTAACAAACTATAGGTGCCAACTTCTTATTTAACACAATATACCGGCTTCTCCTCCATATCTTACACACTATACAAACTGCTGATACATTACATTATCTCTATGTATAATACCTCTCCCTCTAACACACTAGCAGTATAAGCCAGTTAAGCACAAAAACACAAGTTCGTGGAAATTTGTATTTTGATTGGATCTGTACAATATGAGTGGAGTGTATACTTTGAAGGTCTGGATGCTTGCAATCTCGCATTTCAAAAATAAAAATATATCCTGGATCAATCCTCTTAGTAAAATTTGGATTACTTGAATAAATAGATTGAAATCAGCAGTTGGAATTAAAAAAAAGTAGGTAAACTAAATAAATATTCCCAGAACCGAAATTCAAACATAGAACAGTAAAACAAATACACAACATGAATCAAGCAGTGTATTTACAATAATAATAAATCTATAAAAATTTGTTTCGAACAATATGTACAAATTATCATTAATAAAATAACTATTTAGCTGAGTAATATTGTTCGAGGTCTATGTAAAATAATCAAGTTCTACGAAATAGAACTGCATTCAACTCGTTCAGTAAGATCATCCTTCTCTTTGCACTGAACTAGGAAATCCCTATACCAGTCCCATCTTCATCTATTACCCAACACGACTACCCCAAAAAGGCTACATGGCCTCTTCTAAACACTGTACCACCTCTTCCTAGTCCTCCTCATCACCCTGCAACAAAATAGTCCATGATATCGCCATTCATTTCCTAGTCTTCACTATAAGCTATTTATATATACAATCGTATCACAGCAATCTCCCACGAGATGAAGCTGGGCCTTAAGCAGGTTGCGCAAATTTGACATTCAGTATTAAACAGTACCCTCAACTAGTGATATTGGGCATAATCTACTAAGGTCTTGTCTGGTAGACTAAGTAGAGCGTTCGCCCAGGTTGGTTGCACACTTTTTCCAAGTATTTCTACTTACGAATCAAATTTTTATACGTAATTCTGATTTATTTGTCCAACTAATATATATTTTACTAAAAAGATTGATTTAGGGTTTTTTGTTGTTGTTGAACTGTGAGTTTACAAATATCCAGACCACTGAACTGTACACATAATTCTGACCTCTTGTATAGGTTTGTTATATTTTCTTCTTGTAACTACTCTATTTCATCATAATAAAGGTACATACTTGAAAATAAGTGTCGCCGAATATTGGCCTGCTGTCTAACGGAAGGTAGTAGGTAATTTTACGAATGTATTTTAATAAAAACACTAGCAATTACTGTCTTGTTGCCGTATAACTCAAAAGATACTGAATGTCTAAACGCATCGAAAAAGACTTGACACTATATACCTACTTACTATGAAAAAGTGATGCGTTAATTATAATAAACAACGATGGAGCAGGGAATCAAATAGGTAGGGCTAGTGGTGGTGCACAAACAGCTCAGGGTAGAGCTTCTTCTTGACTGGTAGGTACAGCGATAGGTAAAGGCGTAGTAAATTACTATTTGCAATAGTCACTAGTTCCCTATGTCCTTATTACAATAATTGAGGAAGCAATACTGCCATCCGGAATTGGTAGAAATTATTCGTACTGTTTACGTTCTGCATAGCTAACAATCGTAGGAATTTTTTAACAATGAGAGGAAAAAAATGCGGTTGCTTATATAACAAATCGAACGTTTCTTCATCGTGCTAGGTACAACGCTAAGAATACATATCCACATTTTTAAAAATTTATTTATTCAGACATTTGAACTGTGTGGTAAAGGTGGTGAGATGATGCTGAAGAACGGACTGAAGGAGAATAATAATTCGTATGTACCATTCATAAAGGACTGCTCACGAGATGCTTGCAGTTACTAATAATAATAAAATTTCGTTGTCATTTATTTACTGCAACTGTTAATCATTATTACATTGTACCTAATTGTGGTCAAAATTCCTCGTCGAGCCTCCCTTAGCTTTCGTATAGTTGGATGTAATCAACTGTAGATGACCGCCGACTCTAACGTATAATAAACGGTTCATCCCGAAGACCGCTCACTCCTTGAACGCATCTTCACATCCAGAGGATCACAATACGGATAATCAAAAGGATGAGGAGAGGCGATGATGTCAGCAGCCTCCAGTGTCATAGCAGTACCCTCATCATTGTGATTATCCAGGCCGTAACAATATTGTTAGAAAGTGTCTGCCAAGATGTCAGGGAAGCTCCTCCCACTGGATCGATGCTCTGCCCTTTCACGGGAACGTTGACGGACGTTTTAAAGGACTCTTTTACCTTGGAGAAAAAAAAATTTGATTGCGGTGAAGACCAGTCAATTATTGTCGTCACTCTCACAGCTGACCTACTTTCGATCACTGAGGCCCTAACAATATCAGCAGTTAACGGTCAATTATTGTAATCAACATGAAGTTGGTTGAGATGCTGAAGGATCTTGAATGAGGAATGGAATATTTCAGTGCGAGTAAATTTTGCCTTCACGAACTCTTCAAACGTTTCTTAGGTGTCACATAGGCGCTCCATCTTAAATTCGACAACCTTAGACGAATCTTTAAAAAAAAGTTAACTTAATGGGCTAAAATTGCATTGTAGATATTTCCAGCTCCGTTTCAAATCGCAGCTCTGTAAGAAAGAAGTAAGACCCACGGATCCCAGCTTCATAAACGATTTTAGTACCACCTATCCACGCTCCATTAGTCCATCTATAAGTGACAAGAGTTGAAAACTCGATTTTGCGAAGTCCAAATTCCAGTGGAATTATATCAGCCGATACGATCATCGTAGTTTATAAGGCGATGTTCGCTATGTATTCTCTCGCATGTTGTTGTTAGCGAATTTTCAAAGGAAAACTGAGCTATTTAGATGGCTTCAAAATTTTAAATGTGAAGGGGAAGGGGTGGGGACCCCCTTACAAATCCGTTTCATACATCAAAGAACACATTCCTAGATTTTAACGTCGTATGTATATTTATATTGTAAAATTACAATGTAAAAACACTGAACCTATATACATTTATTCTTGGAAAATATTTTCTCACGAAATCTCAAAACTAAACTGGACTAAGTTTTTACAATCGCTGTCACAACACGTCATCATGTCAACCAACTTACTAACACTTTTCCCCCTACTGTTCAAAGAGTATGGTGTCAGTCTGTCGACATGGACAATTTTGTAGCCACCTTGCCTCATCCCCTTTTCTTGCTTCGGATTCGTACCACAACATCGTTGAGCATCTTTGTCACCTCGTATGGCCCATACCAGGGACACATCACCTTCGGGTTTTGTCCCCTAACTCGTCCCTATTTATGGAGCCAGACTCTGTCACCGACGTGGTAAGTTCTGCTTCGGGATGTGCGATCGTGCTGCTATTTAATTTCATCTACCTTGAGATGGAGGGTCGTAGGAGCTCTATCACGCTCCGCCACCTGACGGTGTCTTAATTCAGTGGTATACTCGTGAACATCCTTTTCAATAGGCATCCGCCCAACTAGAAGCTGTCAAATCCAGTCCAAAGAGCAAATAAGCAGAAGAATATCTGGTTGATGCGTGCTCGCAAGCAATAACAACAGGTACTGGATGTCAAGGTCATATCGACTGAGGCGTTCCAACCACCTCGCCATTGTCCATCTTGATATCGAAGTCACATCAGCCAGATGAGTTACAGATGATCTATCCAAACCTTTAATCTGCCCAAGTCCAGCCCATAGGAATTAAAAACTTCAAAGGCTTCATCACCGCCAGAAAGTCTTTTCTAGTAACACAGTAGTTGAGTTGCCCTTCTGAGAGGCATTTGCTGAAAAATGCTATCACAACTTCAGATCTTTTATCATTTATCTGTGACAGTACTGCTCCAATTAAAACATTGCTTGCGTCGGCATCAAGGATAAATGGCTGCCCCGCTTGAACATGGCTGAGCACTGGTGCCTCCTGTAGTCTTTTTTTGAGAGCCTCAAACGCCAACTGACACTCTGAAGACCATTCAAATATCTTGAGATTCTCTGCTTGGTACAATGACTTCATAATTTCAACAAGGTGTAAGACAAACTGCCTATAGTAAGAGCAAAACTCGACAAATAACCTCAATTCAGTTATTGTATGTGATGTGGGCCGGACTACAATGGCTTCTACTTTCATTGGGTCAGTAGGAATGCCCTACGGGGTCACAAAGTGTCCAAAATATGTGGCTGAGAATGAACACTTCTTGCCATTGAGTTTGAGGTTTGCCTCCTTCAACTTATCGAAAGCAGCTTCCAGAAGTACCATATGTGTGTCAAAGGTTGATTTGTGGATAAGCACATCAAGGTAGACCACCACAACCAATCTGAGTCAATCACTTCTCGTAAACGCTGACGCATTGCGCGTTGAAAGGTTGCAGGTGCATAAGTCAGCCCAAATGGCACATACCACTGTGAATTCCCACAGACCATCATGGTCCCTCAGAAAACAAGTTAGTTCTGAATTAACAACTTTACGCCTCTCGAGAGTGACACTAATTGGCATATGATAAGACCGAATTCCGGAGAGATCTTTAAAGCTTTTAAAAGTGGCGTGTTTGCCTTAGTTTTTGATGTTATTGAGATGTTGAATCGAATAGATTTACTCTGTTTAAAGGGCCAAAGAATAAATTTTGGGTTTGCGAAATCTGTGAGTTTGCTAGTTAAGTATATCAGTCAGCGGACCCTCTAGTATACACCTCATTATTTATATTTAAAAGTTCGAGGTTATAGTTAGTTCTTCCCCCCGAGGTCTTCCAGCGTTAAAGTTCAGTTCCCGTAAATAATTTTCCCCAGCTCGTACTAATAGTATCTCCTTGTAGGGTTCGTGATGACCCCTTATCGCGGGAGCCCGAAAGAGGCCGCCACGGGCGGTTTCGGGGGTGAAAAGGCGGCCTCGTCAGTCCCAACAATAGCCTGTCTGCCCCACAGCTCGGGGGCCTCCGGGTCCGCCGAAAATGAAACTTTCAAGATCGGACGATTCATTGCTTTCCCACTTCATGAGCACCGCAACTTACCATCCTAGCAGTAGACAACATGGGGAACGAAAGTTTACATTGGGTTGAGCAATTTCTCAGCAAGAATGTTCTCGAACAATAACAAAGGGACAAATTTTATAAAACCTTTTAACATATAATACGTTTTTATGGAGATATCTAACTATGTCGCATAACAATGTAACAACAAAACATAAAAATAACACGTACCTAACGATGACACACAACAATGATTCGTAACAACGACATGCGCAAAAAGGTTGGTGTTACCGTTGCCTCGTGATCTCCAGAGCTAATTTCTTTGTTATTCAATTTATTAAGCTAACATTTGAAATGAAGACTGAAAACGTAGGTATCCATCAATTATACGCCCATCGCTCTTTAGCCTTCAGGCAGAAATTTATAACAAAGAATATCTTTTAGCCTTGGCACCTTCAACCAAAACGAAACGTTTATGTGTAACGAAAATGTGTTGCAACAATGTCTGATGATTTTCACTTAAAACCGAGTCGTTGCTAGGGAAATGGTACTTTGTCATTTTTCATCTCACAAAATTCGTTGGCCATTCGTTCGAAAGATCACGATTTATCCAACCATATTTCGTTAACTACTGCGAAATGCGTGGCCAACAAGCTAAGTTATGAGCATGGTTATTTGAATGATTGTTTACACACACGTGATCGTGCTTAATAATTGATATTGTGAACATGATTGCAACCGCTTGTTAATTTCTGATGATTTCATTAAGCTGGTGGTGAGTCGTTGCGCTGGTGATAAATAAATAAAACAATTCGACATAGTAGTGTTGAGATACACCGCTAAATCTGAGTCAATATGCGGATTTCACAGGTTTATGTGAAACGCGTGAGATAATACGCATTCTGTGTTTCAATAATTCCATTCGAAGTATTTAAATAGAGGGAACCAGGGGTTCAGGGGGCTTGCACCTTCGCGAGGCGCGGAGCGCCGAGTTTTTTTATTTTTTTTATTTTTCCCTTAAATCTGCAAAAGTGATTTGAAAGATTATTGGAGGAGATAAACAGGAACTGTCGGCTTTTCACTATCGCTCACTGATTTCAATGAACTTGGTATAGTTGACAATAGCTGCGGATGGATTTTATCACGGAAAGTGCTTTAGCAATGGCCTAAACCACGTTTTCCTCCCATTCTAATATTTCTTTCTCACCCAAAATGATATAGATGAATATTTGTGACCGTGCTTTGTTGTTCATCTTACAAATATAACTTACGACAGAAGTTTGATTATCTTTCCAGGAGATCCGAATGCTCTTATCATATGTATACGTATACTCAAAAACGCCACAATGCCACGCCTAGTCGCTCATATGTAAACTTCTTTCTTATTCTCAAAGATCTGTATCGGGTGTCCATAACACTCCATAATAATCCATAACTTTCTCTTACCGTTTCAGGGCATTGAGAAACGAAGCGACGAAATTGTGAAAACCCATTCCATAAAGGAAGTTTGTGAAAAAACGTTGTCTATTTCCACGAAAAATAAAGAGTTACAATGTTGAATCGATTTCGAAGGTTAGGTCATCATCAGTAACAAAAAATAAATAACTTTATAATGTTATTGTTTGTTACTTATGATGGCTTAACCGTCGAAGTCGATTTAACGTTGAAACTCTTCATTTTTCGTAGATATTGAAAACGTTTATTTACTAACATCCGTTTTGCATTGTGCAAGTAAATAGCATATCAGAATCGTCCTCGCCGGCATATAAACAATAGTGCAAAACTTGTCTTTAGATACCAACATGTATCAAATTTGTATGCAATAACGTCGGTATATTATAACAGAATCTGATTATAGCTGCACTCTAAAGAAACCGGATTCGAAATTTCTGTTAAACTGGTAATTGGGTATAATCAAATCACAGTTACCCAGGTTTTTATTTTACTGCTTTACCCAGGTTTTGATACCTTAAAAGGGATACGCTTTTGGTAGAACCTAAAAGGGTTTTCGTATTTACTTCTACTGGTTCTACATTACTAATCACACGCGTATATGTTAGTACACTAACGACCTTAGTCGCTGATATCAGAACGCAGGCAGACAATGTAGTTTCATTGTGAGGCTGTTAGGGCCCCTAACGTGGATGAGCTGCATTGCAAAGCCCGTAAGCAGACTCTGCATCCGTAAAAGTCCAAACGGCATTCTCCCAGCCAGACGGTTGATATCTGTAATAAGCGAAGGACGGGGCATAAAAACAAAACTACTTTATCGTTCTTCAGCTGGACTCTCGCCAACATAGCCTGCCTACGTCTGAAAGAAGGAAAATAGTAAGGTAATTTTCTTCGGCGTAAGGCGTCTTAGCATAGTCTCATGTACGAATGAATTTTCAATTCCGCCGACTCTTTTTTTTCTGCCCCCGATCGGTGACACTTTTGTGTATCGGAGGCCAAGTATGGGCGGTACTAATGAGATAATTCAGACTGAGGTAAACGATTCCTCGTCGTTAGAGGCTCGCGAGGTAGCCTCGTAGAGAGTTGTAAAGATGCCATTACGATCTGGGCATCAGGGATTCAGAGGAGACAGCAGATGGCGGTACTCCTGTCCGATTCTGCTACTCCCACATGCCTATCTGTCCTCGTCTCATCAACTCACGACCTGCCATTGGTCTTTTCTAATTGATGTTGTAGAAATATGTGAGCAACTTGCGCGGAATCATTCAGGCATGGGTACCTATTCCATAAAATCATTGAAGAACAAAAGGGAACTAGGAATATATCATACCTACAATTACCATCGATTGATGATACAACACAGATGGTTTCATTCAATTCTTCGGAATCACATTAACTTCTCAATATCTAACTGAACTCCCTTTCCTTTTCTATTTTTTTTATAGAACAGTTGGATTGCTGAATTGCTGACCTCTGCCTAATTTACGAGTGCCTGGTTTTCATTAGAAAATTCAGCCAGCCGATTGATTTGGATTTGAAGAAAACGGAAAAATGGCGTTTCGTCACTTTCATGGAGGATGGGAGAATCTTTTGGTTAGGGTGCAGTGGTCAGTGATGTGTTGGTTGAGAATATGAGTAGATGAGGGGTAACGGGGGATGGTGGGTAGACTGGATTTCGCAAAGACGGCTCGGTGTTAACTGAAGGTCCGTGGAGTCAATGAGTGTTTTTAGGCGGGTTTATACGAAAGGATAAATTGAACGACTTGTCGACAGCGACAAGTCGGTACAATTTGTCGGATATTGGACGTTCTATTTACATTACATTAGTTTTCTCAAGTACTTGTATAATAATGAAGTTGAGGGTTAGCGAGGGTTGGTCAATAATTCAAAAACTCTTCTACGCCGACATTTCGCTATATATGTATAGCATCTTCATGGCTACAGTACAACAGGATATAACAAGTGGTACAGTCTGGCATATAGACTATAATGACTATAATTCATGTGTCAGAATTTGCATAAAAATTTTAGTAATTAGGTTAACATCATTTACCTATGTTATATCAGTTTTGCTGTCTATTTGACAAACTGTACCACTTGTTATCCTCTGTTTTACTGTAGTACTGAAGATGCTAAGATGCTATTCAAATATAGCAAAACGTCAGCGCAGAAGAGTTTTTGAATTACTGACCAACCCTCGCTAACCCTCAAAATTGTTCTATTTACATGCAACGATATAACTGAACGATAAAACGACGCATGCAAGACTTTTCGTTCAACTCAGGCGGTATTCTTGAGGTATATGACTGAGCCACCGTTTACACTAACCAACATGCCGTTGCAAGCCACGTCTTGTCGATGCTAACCCAAGAGATTTGAGTAATTTTCCACAAACCTTCCAATCCGGCTCAAACTCAGGCAAGTAACGACTTGCGGTTTATACGTTCCGTATCGCATGCACCGTTTTATTGTCGAGACAAATCGTTCAGTTTTACCGCTGCGTGTATACCCGCTTTAATCTACTTGCGACGCCAAGTATATTTCACTTCAGTGAATTCAACAGAACTCACTCTAAGATCTTCAAAACATAGAGAGCTTCAGGATTTGAGCTACAAAAGACTATCGCCCATCTGCGATACGAGTACAAGTCTACTTTTTACTCGTTGCTACGTATGATACCGTCGAAAATGTATTTTAATCATTGAACATACGAAAACAAAGAAAAATTATTTTACTTCAACCTTTTACTTTTACATGACCTCATAGGTATTTCTACTATATATTTGAGTGGATATCCTTCATTTTTTTATTACGGTCAATATCAGTATGGGCCAAAGTGACCATGAAACGCGCTCGGAGGGTTAACATTCCAGTTGGCAACAGTCTCAAGGCCAGCACGAAACTGTCATTCCCTGAAACAAGTGTAGCTTCTGAGCTCATTCCCTGACTGAGATAACTTGATTGCGCGGCGCCTTCCACGGATCCCGAGATTCGGTGAAACGGGTGCATGTAAGCTGTGAGTTGTGACAGCTCCGAGGTTGATGACGGTGGCCGTGATGACAGCTACAACTCTACAACTTGTAAACCCCTCCCCTTATCTTCTTATTCCCCGATCACGAACTACCGACTTTTGAAGACCTGCTTTTTTTTCCCCTTGTAAGATGTTGAAGGAAAAAAAGAAGAAAAAAAAGATGCGTGTTGTATTTGGAAATCTAGACTCTCGCAAAATCTATTGCATCAACCTCGTAATTCCAACTGAGCCAGAATAACTGTCTGGAAGTGGTGTAGGAAATGAGAAGAAACGGGTGAGAAAAAAATCTATGTTACTAAAATCGTAAGTATGTATGTCTGTACACTGATTAGAATCAAGACGATTGGTAACCATTGTCTCAATTTTTCTCTGTCTGTCCGTATGTTTGTCCGCTTTTCACGGTTACAAGGGTCATTAGACAACTGATATGAGTGAAGGGAAATGTTTGTATCAGTCCAACTTAAATTATAGACTGTTTGAAGTTTTTAAAATTTGAGCCAGAGGAGGTGTTTTAGAGAAGGGGGAGGGAGTGAAAAAGAGGTATCTTGGACACCATTGAACGAACTGGGGATCTGATTGAGCGAATATGTTTGGATTATTCTAACTTGAATCACAGGCTACTTGAAATTTTTCAAATCTGCCCCATGGGGGTGTTTTAGGGGTGGAGAGGGGGATGGGGTATCTTTTTCATCACTGAACAAACTGGGGATTTGATTGTCGAATATTTTTAGATTACTCTAATTCAAGTCAAATACTACTTTTTTTAAAAGTTTCAAATCTTACCCACAATGAGAGGGGGGGGGGGAGGGAGTTAAAGCGTTTCGAACGTCACTAAACCAAATGGGGATCTGAGTTGTATATTATGTTTGGAGTATTCTAGCTTAAATCACAGGCTACTTGACATTTTTCAATTCTAACCATAGAATTAGGGTTAAGGGGGCGGGGGGGGGGGGGGTATCTTTGTCATCACTGAACAAGCTGGGAATTTGATTGTCGAATATGTTGGAATTACTCTACTTCAAGTCAAGAACTACTTTTTTCTAATTTTTCAAATTTGATCCAGATGGGAAGGGGGGAGGAGGATGGTGAAGCGTTTTGAACTTCGCTAAACCAACTGGGGATCTGAGTGGCCGAATATATCAGAATTACTTTAACTTGGGTCATAGGCTATTTGATAATGTTCAATTTTGACCCAGTGGGAAATTATGTGGGGGGGGGGGGGGGGATTGAGTATCAGATCCATAGGGGTGTCCCTAAATGTGATGGGTGAGGGAGGCTTGCGTATATTCAAGTCAACCTGTGCAACGCACGGGTGAACCAGCTAGTCTTTAATAAAAGCGGTCTATATAATACATAACTCATATATCTGTCACCCTAATAGTTTCATTCAGCTCGTAAGTAACAAATTCGTTCAAATATCTGCAATTCAATATTTTTATTGGAGGTACAGCCTTATGTATAAGGACTTCGAGACTGTAAAATTTTACTAAGAGACTACAACGAATTTATTATAAGCGGGTTGGGGTACTAGCCAGTTACACGTGCGTTACACTGGCCCACCTGTACGGGTTCAGCATAGACTGCTGAAATAACCATATCCAGACCGTGTTCGTAACTACCGAGGCTACATACCAAATTACAGCATAAAAGTAGCAAAATGAGGCTCGAACTTATCAGGAAAGAGCCCATAATTTCAATCGTCTCTCATTGTTCCAATGAGTCACCCGATCAAATTTCAATTTCCTAGGGTGCACAGTAGAGAATTCAGGTCACTCAGCTGATCAGAAAAGAGACCATAATTTCAATCGTCACTTAATGACCCAGAGATTCTCCCCATCGAATTTCAACTTCCTATGGTGAGCAGAAGATAATTTTTCTCCCTCAGTAGAATAGGAAAGAGCCCATCATTCCAGTCGTCTCTTAACGTCCCAAAGAGTCGCGCTATCAGATTTAAATTTGACACACTCAGTTAATCAGGAAAGAGACCATCATTTCAATCGTCTCTTATTGTCCCAAAGAGCCACTCGATCAAATTTGAACTTCCTAGGGTGAATAGGAGAGAATTTAGCTCACTCAGCTGATCATGAAAGAGCCCATCATTTCAATAGCCTCAGGAGACAATTTTACCCATGCTTCACTCAGAACACCCGTATAGCATCCCGTCAAGGCTTCTCCACTTGTCACAAATTTCCGCCGCTAACAAACTGCCTCTTAGGGGCCATAATAACAAAAGTTCGGACACTAAACAAATCGGTTGCAAAGGGTAGGTCCGTTCATGAAGTAGAAGGATGTTTTGGACGTTCAGAGCTAGTCTGTGCTGTGCGCCAGAACTTGCTGACCATTTTACGACCTCTCTCATCAGAATCGGTCGACCGTTTAGCCATCTATTGGGGACATACAAACATACGTAGATAGATAGATAGACAGATAGATAGGTAGATAGATAGAAACAAACTTTGAGTTTTATATACCTATAAGGATTTATTATGTATATTGTAATTTACAGACTGTATGGAACACGAAGAAAACATATCTGTCATGAATACTAGTTAAACATCATCTACGCTTGTTACTAATAAAATACATTCCTCTTTTAGCAAGGTATTTATTCCCAGACTCGTTGGGTACCGGCTCTACCACCTAATTGTCCCAAGGAACGCCCCCAAAGAACCTCGTCTTTCGAGATCGAAGTGTGGGTACACGTTCCTCTCACCTCACCTCAACCTCAAGTAAATTTTCGGTCACCGTCGGTAATTAGAGATGTCCTTGATTCGTCAATCAAAAAAGGAACGGCGAAAAAAAGACAAGCAGCGAGCATTATCTAGCTGAAAGGTTATCTTCAGCTAACCTTTAAGAAGGAACCTTAAGAAAACCTTTTGTGTGACAGAAGAAGAAGCCGCTAATGATCGTCCCTTCCCTTCCACCAACAGAAGTTCTCGCCTTTTATCTGGAGCACCAGCGCCTCCTTGCCAACTTGACATTTGTCAATCAACATCCCCTTTTCTGAGAGCCTGTAAGGATCTCATGCGACCTTGGAGCCGAGAAAACACCCAGGAGCGCACGGGGGTGGTTTCACAACCGACCCCGAAAATATTGTTAGGGAGGGTCCTCCCTTTTACCACCGTCATGACAGAGATGGATGGCGAAAAAAAAAGAATAAAAAAAGTTTGGACGAGTGAGAGGCGAATCGGGATTGTTGGGCGCCTTTCCTGCCCCATAACTGGATTGAGTGTTTGCAACGAAATCGCCTTGTAGGCAAGTAAGGACAGCAACGTGAAAATGATGGATTGGCCGGGTTTTTAATTGGTCATTCAGTGGTGATTCACCTTATCCTCCCTACTCAACCATTCTAGAACTAGAGCGCTTTTTGCTTAGGCGGCTACCTAAAGGTAGCGGAAGCATTGCTTGCACTATCGGGGGAAAAAAAATTTTGGGTCTCCAAAATCCAAATTTCCACTCGCAATTTACGTTTTAGACCATTCTGAACAACTTTTGCTCCTTGTCTGTGTGTGTCTGTGTGTGTGTGTGTGTGTGTTTGTGAGTGTGTGTGCATCTGTCGTGTGTCCGCAAATCCTTGTAACAAGCATATTTTCCACAGTTGTCATCAGATTTGGATGCAATTTCTAGGGGGAAACGGTCCCCTATCAGTTTCATCGTTCTTGACTCAATACCTCACTCTGCGCATGCGCAAAAGTTAATTCTACCAAGCATAATTTTCTTACGCCCTAGTCGTCCGATCTTGCTCAAATTTGGATGATAGTATGATCATCTTATATCAATTTCAACATAGTTGTATCATTAATAGCTGCTGCGCATGCGCCAATATGAAATCCTAGTATCAAGCTTATTTTACACAGTTTTCATCTGATCTGGATTCAATTTTCAGGGAATATGCGGTAGACGGGCCCCTTTCAGTTTCATTGTTGCCAAATCAATACTTCACTCGTAAATTCCATTATGCTCCATTTGTTCACTATGATCAGCTGAGCGGCTTCTGGGGTCCAATTTCTGTTCTTCTCGACCTATTTACAGTGATGAAATTTGAAATTGCGAGATTTTTAACATGCAGAATACAATTTCATGGTTATGGAGGTGAACTAATCAGCTGAATGACCTTAGTTGCTAATATCTTTTCTAAGAACTACGGTGCTGGAATTTGAAATTTGCTTATTGCCTTTGGGACACCTTTAGAACAATTTCACGACTTTGGAGGGCCACTTATCAGCCGTGAGTACTCTGAGACTAATTTCTTTTCTAATCTACCTGCTGAAATGCATTAGATTAAATTTAAGGATTTTATGTGCAAGTAACAAACATAGTTTCAAATCAAAGGACGGTGGATTGCGGTCCACGCAATCCTTCTGTTTTGCTTGAAGATGACGCTGTCATATCTCCAAAAATTGTGGAGTCTAGGCGCTGAACAGTGTTTTGACTAATGAGTTTTAGGTGGAAAAAAAATCAAAATAACAGTTTTTGAAAAAAAAATTCTTCAGCACCCAGGGTGTTAGATAAAGGTTTTATATCGATTGTATTTACTTGGAATAACCCTCTCTGGGTAACTCTGTGCCCACACCTGAACGCACTGAATAGAAAACTACTGTGCGGAACCCCTAAGGACATTATTCCTCTGGAATATAATATTTAATTTTTCCCCTTCTTTCCGATCACATTGGTTTTCAATGAAATGATTCTCCCAAAGGTTTTAACGAACATTTTCTCAACTTTTGAATATTAATTTTCAAATTCTATCTCTTCTTATCAGAAAATTGATATTGGTATGAAGTTGTTAACGTAAAACAATATGAGTACCGGTTTGTCAAGTCTCGAAACTAGAAGTATTCTTTACAATATTTCATGCAGAATTAAAATTTTCAACCAGTTTATCCCGCAAACATCTCCAAATATTGATTTTCTTTTTTAATTTTTGGTTGCACTTTGCATAATTTGAAACAGTGAGTTTTTATTTTAGAATTGTCGTGAAACGTGAAAGCCGAGTGAAATACGGCCATTTATAGCTTCCTAGTTTCTAAATATAACAAGAAATTGTATATTCCGTGGGTTTTAATGAAATTAATGCAAAAGTGCCATCCATTAGACCAAAATCACCTTATTATTATTTTTAGCTAACTTCATCAATGAAACGATCAGGCCTCAAAATGATTATTTTCATTTCTATTTATCTTATTCCTACTAGTTTCCGCTATTTTTTTTTTTTATTATTTTTTTTTTTTTTTTTTTTTAGAATTTAAGCCGCGTTTCAACCGGGAGGGTCATCCCTTCCGCTATTAGTTAGGGTAATAGAACTGCAATATTCATTACTATTGATTTTCGCGGTTTCGCAAATTTTTCCACCAAAATTACCAGCATCGAAACACTGCGCTGTGAAGGGATGAACCCATATACGGGGTTTAACGTAGTGGATCAGTGATCTCTGTACAAAGACAATATAATACAGATATCTGGATCCTTTGTGTACTAATTTGCAAGTTTTTTAAGAATAATTTACATTTTCATTTTTAGTTTTGGACAATACTGTACTAGTATTGGATGGGTTCTATTTCAAACATGGCATAGGATGAAACTTTTCCACTAATTCCTTGCAGTTCCGGGACGACGATAGGCTATCAGAATCTTCCCCAAACCTACTCCTCATCGTGAAACTGCCCGCCCTTCGCAACGGATAAATACGAAGGGAAAGCGAATAACTTTACTACATAAAAGTGGTACGCGTTGATTATGACATCTACCTGCAGAAACAATATAATTACGGCAACTACTTGGAGATGAAGTGAACCCGGACCGATCTCAACCAAAGTGAGGGCAAACTACAGTAGGTACTAGAGTGAAAAGAAGTTGAATGTTTTAATGCATTTTTGAAAATTATTGTTAATTGTAGCCATGACTGTACGAATATGAGGCGGGACAAAGTCCGCAGTTTCAGCTAGTTAATTAATAATGTAGAATTCTACAATACCTCTTGTGTATACAATCATAAATTACACTGTCGTCATCATTATACAGAATATTCCAAAGGATATTAAGGCTGGTATCAGGTCATGAATTATGAACTTTAGTATCTTGACAAGTGAATGTAGGTATGTCCTATTGCATCTGCTATGTTCACATCCAGGTATATCAAATCGTTCGGAATGTTTTTCAACAGTAGTTACATAAACTTCGATAGCGGACGCCCTGCACCTGATTATCATGTCCCATTCGGGCACGCGGTTTTACAGTCGTTTTATGAAGGGGTTTCCCTGCATTCCCGTTCAGAGTTGATCCTCAGGTTGTTGGTATCGTTATGGCATCCTGCCCGCCTTTTTATTGACGATCGACGGACGCTCGATCCGACAATTCGTAATTGCGCGACGCGTGGGACGGCGAGGGAACCGGTCCTGTTGTATTGCGCATGCGTCGAGGCTCGCGGGTGCTCGTACGGTCCGTACAGTGATGGATGCGATGATGAATGACGAGCGGTTTGATTCAAGGAATCGCGCCCGCACTACATCACACTCTAAATGCCATGTAGGTATCTACACAATAGTAGAGATCGTTCCTTGTTCGAACTAAGGGGTTTGAGGTTGCCTTACGCTTGGTCTTTACCTATTGAATGGATCATAGATGATTGAACGCCTGTTTACACATGCTTTCAACGACCACGCTCATGACCTTACACCATTCCATTATAGTAGTTTAAAAAAACGTTCCAGCCATGCAGCATGATTGTATCGTTTAGTGAATTTTCGAAAATTATCATATTGTACCTACTATGTTGCATTGATTTGAAATTTGAGCACTTTTGGATTACAAAAAAAATTATTATTTGCCAATTTTATGACAGAAAACCCCTTTTAAATTATATTCTGTGCCTCAAGGTTTTGGAATACTGTGCTAAATTAAAAATCAATACCGAATTCCGCAGTATATTTACCTATCAAAATGTAAGTTTTTCAAATTTTGAATAGACCGATGAATTCGGTAGGTAGAATAGCCATTACCTTAACATGGAGCTTCTTTCGGGCTATTCAAATCACCAACTCCACTACTTGTGTGATGCACGGACTCATAATTTTAACATGGAACATGTTTTTGCCTCATAACCTGGCCAAAAATGTGACAAAATTACCGTTACGTGGCATGTAGTGCATAACATGTTTTCATGAAGCATTTAAATAGACCAGCTCCTTTATTAAAAGCCTACCTATTACGACTCATTAAATTTTTATACTGATCGCATTGGGTATTATTTTTATCTTTTTAGATTACCTAGATGATTAGTCGATATGTCTAAGATATGTCATACACATTTTACTCCTCGGGGATAAGAATTATTGGATTACTCCCGGTTGTAATTTCCTCGATAATTTACCGTTTGATCGCATCATGTTCTTAAGAACTGACAAATAATAAAAATACATTTACAGCGTGGGAATGTGCATGTTCCCGATGATGGGAAGGTGTCCGAGGCTTCGAGTGAGCTTTTCGGTGGAGTAATCTCAGATTATGATAAATAGAGCTGCTTGTTCGAACAGGAGAGAGATGAGCCTTGACAGGCGCAGACGTGAAGTAGCCCACTCCAATGTACAAGTGCCTCCCTCCTCTATCCCTATCTCATCATAGCCCCCACTCTCATCCTATTTCCTTAATATACCCAACTCACACTCCTATTACACTACGCTACATCGTCCACCAATCACACGGCGACTCGGAAAAGAAAGGTGCCCATGTCAATCCACGTTATTACCGTCTTCAAATCGGAAGGTCTTCAGCCCGCGGAAGTCCGACAGCGACGAAAAGGTTTCTAAAAGGGCGCCGGAAAAGGTTCCCCGAAAAATATAAGGATCCCTTTTGACTCGGATCGAAGTAAAAGGGTTTTTCATGATAATGATGGATCCCTTTTGTACTAGAAGGAACGGGAGGGTCTTTGTGTGCTTTCGAACTTCAACTTTTTAGGGCTTCCAATCACGAACATACCCTTTTGGTATCACAATTATACAGGGGAGAAAAGAGCTTTCACCTTGTCAAGTCCCTTTTATATCGGGTTTAGGCCCTTCAAACGAAATTACAGGGATGCTGGCGTCGGCGTATCACGTGACTCGGGGTAGGAAATGTCTTCTTGTTGGAGAGATTGAGCCCTTCCGATAATTATAGGATAGGAAGGCGGGTACATGTGATCTCAAATACACTTCTGTTCCCGGTTAACACCTTTTTGTGGCGTTTGAAGTCTCAATTTGGGATTGAGAAGCTTCTACGTCAAACATCACCTCAGGCGATCCTTCACAAATTATTAGGATGATCAGGAAAAGTAAGACTAGGAAGATATTTTACCTAGTAGGCAATATGTACCTAGGTAAAGTATTTTTTACATAGCCAACTTCCCCAAAGGAGAATGTAAGAAGAATCAATGTGACAGAGATAGAAAAAAAATTAATTACGATTATAACTACTAACTACGATTACATCAATCAAAATGTGGTTACAACTACTAACACAGTTGTAGTTAGTAGTTAAAAATTGACAACTACTTTATACAAACTACTAGTTAGTAGTTACAACTATTTTTCACCAACTACTTGTAGTTGAAAAAAGTAGTTAATAGATGTAGTAGTTAACTGGATTTTCAGTCTGCAGTTACGACTATTCAACTACTAACTTCAAAAAAATTGCTGAAACTTGCAGGTTTTACGTTTTGAAAACCCCTGATCACGATTCTGCAATAAAACCGGCGGTATTTGAATTTGCAAGTGTATGTACGAGTATGTGTCATTGCACACGATGACTGCCGTAAAAAAGATGAAAATATCGTTCCAACGCCAAAAGATCTGAATTTGTAAACGATTGGATGACTTCGTTGGCCAGCCCAATCGGAACAGTGATGGTTGTCGAATTTTCCTAAATTCGTGTAGGTACATTAAATCGTTAAGAATCTACTTTATCAATATTTTGGCATGTGAGATATAATTTACCAAGCATTTTTTCTCGCTGAGAAAAAAAATTTTAATTAACCTTTTAATTACCAGAAAATGTAATTACAGAGAGTAGTTCATCGTTGAGTAGTTGAGTACTACTAAACTAGTAGTTAGTCAAAAAGCAGTTAACTACTAACTAGTAATTAGTCAAAAAGTAGTTAGCTACTAACTAGTAGTTAGTCAAAAAGTAGTTAACTACTAACTAGTAGTTAGTCAAAAAGTAGTAAACTACTTTTTTGGCAACCACTAGTTGGTAGTTGAAAAAAGTAACTCCCCATTCAACTACCAAATACTAGTTAGTAGTTGCTCTATGCTTCTACTCAACTAATACTCGTAGTTTTTTTGTTAAAAATGTAGTTGATAGCTGAAATTATCAACTACTGACCATCTATGCAATTTGAATGGTCTAGATTCAATTTTCTGTTAATCGAACAAGATTGTACAAGATCCAAGATGAAAACGTATTTTATCTCAAGTGTACTTAGGTATTGTGCATCTGTCTACGATTCTGTATGTCATTCCAGCCAGATCTGGCTGGATTGGGGTCTCAAAAAAGTTGGACGTAAGTACGTATAAATTAGTTGAAGAAAAACGAACCTACGAGTCAAAATGATTGAGTGCAAAATAGAACATCAATGTATGAGTACGCATACGAATATACGGATATTGGTATAAGAATGGATAATGATGTGTTACCGCATATTTACATACTTTTGGTAAAGGAAAACTGCTGAAAGAACGAAAAGAAATACGATTATTTGTAAACGTTGAAATTGAATTTAATTGAGACCAATGATAGAATCAATGTTTGTGAAATTCGCGTTTGGACATACGCACACACTATTATTCATCGGACGGTAATGGCATTCGCTAGGGACATTCCGCAAAATGCACGAAAATATTACATGATATGTACCTACTCGATATTATCGAAGGTTCACCTACATCAACCAATTTTAGTTATACTCGTAGTTATCAGTCAGCCAATTGTGATGACGTTCGTAGGGCACCATTCTAATCCCTCGAGTTCAATGAAATCGAACTGAAGGCTTGTATCCAACAGTCCAAGTAATAGATGTTTGAGTGAGAGCAAACGCATACCATACAATTTATCTGCAGAAAGCAGGGAAAAGTAAAGTAGACTGTCTAGGAGCCAGACCGCACAATCCTTGAGCTTTCCATCAAATCGGACTACTTAGTTAAGTTTTAGGCATCACAAGGAATCGGTACCGGGCAGGCAGACAGACCCAGAACCAAAGCAATTGATCAGCATGCTCTGAAATGAAAAACGCAAACTGAAATTTTGATTTTGAAGAACTATAATTTTACCGACATGTTCTATCATCATAAAGTTGAACTCTGTAGAGAGAAAACAAGAGAAAATGGTTTTACCTCGCAACCTATGATTTTTTTATTTATTTTTTAACTGAAAAACATATTAATTTCAATGAATTCAGTGTGACCTCCTGGATCGCTGTAAGATCATCCGTTTGCACGTCTCAAAGACTAAAAAAATACCTAATCAAGAAAAATAGCTTCGACATACATTGATTGTTGGGGTGAACGTAGTAAACATTTATCCAACAGCAGTAGCCCCAAAAAGTATCCACGATTGAATGTTTTTCAGTGGTAGTGGAGAAAATTGCTTGAATTTTTACTGAGCCATTTGTTTCCAGATGTTTTCTTCTTTTAATTTGAAACTTGCTGCAAACTGCGTTAATACTAATTGAACCTGATCCATTACAAACGGTCTCCTCTCACGTGGTACTATCTCGAGCTAAAGAATATAAAAGGCGACAAATGTAACATAAATAGTTCTTTGTAACATTCAGTAATCAGTAAACATCAGTAATAAAACTCTGTGTATTCATTTGCAGCCTTTTTGATTTATCAGTAGGTAACTGCTAGAGGGCTCGGAGTCTGTCAAACGGTTTCATACATCCACGCATTCAATCAACATGAGTAAACGCATTGAAAATGACGTGGCTCGATCCTCAAGGAGGATAATTGAAAATTATTGCAAAAACAGTACATGCTCATCCGAGGCGTGAGTTAAATGGTATTGATCTTTTTCCGTTCGTCATTCTATTTTCATAACTATGACTTTTAATGTGGCACCTTATGGAGTCAGTTAATGCTGAAATAAAAACAAGAAACGGAACGATGGAGTGTTATTACCAGTGGATTCCTTCGGATGGTTCTTAACCACCTGCTACCAACATGTTTCCTACTTAATTACTTACTTTTTTCCTCTTCAAGGAGAAACACTTTTAATGATAAACACTCAGTGCAAATCTTCAAACTAATTTTCCATCGTGAAATGCAGGAACAACTTATTTCTTAAAACAGCAGTTTTTAGGAGAACGAAACTCATTTTTGGTGCAACTCATAGTTGATCCCACGCATACGTACACAACAATCAGGGAAATTAAAACGGCGGCAAGCGAGAAGCTTTCGATCAACGCGAAGGAAGATATAGCTGCAAGAAAAACTCTCAGAGCCGGGTTATTTTGGGCTCCAAACGAAAGCCGGTTGGCTTGTGCATTTCTGAGAGTTTTGAGTTTGACCAAAGACGAATGTGAGGCCTTAGGTTAATTTTTCGTTTTGAATACACCTCATTGGGTTTGTAAACCAAAGAGTAAAAATCTGCGAGAGGTGAGTGCAATCCACTCGAAGATTATGTGGATGCTGTTTCGTGTGTTTCCTCACATAGTCTGCACATGGTTGAACTTTGTGTGACCATTTGAGTTGTAAGTGGAATCGTAGGGGTGCAAAGCCCGTTATGAGTCCTACCATTGCTTTTTGTTCCCTTCGGTTTTTCTCGAGTAGCCCCTCTAGTTAAGTTTGGTGTTGGGTTCGGCCACCATGAGTTTACTGCAGAGGTATCCTTCAATATTGGGCTATCTAATTGTGGTTTATTGTTCGGCTCACATGTTGATGGGCCTTCTGAAGACAATTTATTGGTAAAGTAATTGCTGGCTCGGGCCCTACGAAATGGGGTTTGGGAACCCCTTCTTGCGTGCTGATCCGTCTTTTCGTTACCATTAGCATATCTATGCCCCGGCGTCCACTCTAGGTGAACCTGGTTGTGTTTTGCTAGGGTGTTAACGGTATGCATAGAACACCAGACCACTCGTGATGAGAAAATTCACCGTAGCTGCATCCCCTCGATTATATATGAAGAAACTTCCCAACAGACTTCATGATAAGTTCTCGAGACGTTTTTCAAATTAAAGTGGCGTAATTAAAAGTATGCCGTGTCGCTTAATCATTAGTGAATGATAAAGAACGGGATGGAAACGATTAATCACATCAACCCACGTATTTATATAGTATTTCAACCTAGCCTATTTGGTATGATTTAATCAATAATAACCACGTTGCATTAAAATGTCGGTTGAGTAGTTGATTCTTGAGGCAATAACTTGCTTTCTGGGATCAAAAATGTGTAAGGATTAGTTTTTCATATCCCGTTGTATTCTTGAATTTCTACCACCTTTAGAGGAGTCAATCCGAGACTTCACACATTCTACGACGGGTAAAACTGATCCCAGGTGAACCTTGAAGCAGAAAAACTGAATTAAAACAGAAAAGAAACCAGCGATGGACAAGGTTTGATCGGATGAAATCCAAACGCGGATCTCTTTTTAACCGACTTCATCTCTGACCATATGCGGCAGGAGGATCATGTTCTCGCGCCAAGCCCTCAAGGAAACCCATCTTCGTCCGCCGAACCAAAAACGCCGGTGCATCTTCTCTGGAAAAGGATTTCCGTGCAGGGGAAAAAACCTCGGCGCAAACTCGGTAGTCACCGTTTAAACTATTACAAGGCACATGGCACCTCTTTTTTTTCTCCCCTATATAAGCTTTGCCTTTCTGCAATGGTAGCATTGACGCCTGGACGGTCAGAAAGGGCTATTTCTCTAGTTAGTTTCACGATGAATTCACAAATATTCTGAACGTTTGTCACTGGCCGAGAAAAAAAAACGCTGATAAATATTTCGAAGTGGTTTTATTATTTCTGTGATAGATGACTCTGAACGGAAAACGAATCACGAAACTCGTTTGAGAACTGTCACTTAAGCTGGGCTTACACCAAACGAGCATTGATGAACACTGGTTGCAAACAATCGCGTGCAAATAATCGGGTGGTATAGACACTCACCTGCGCCGAACAGAGTTTGTGAACCCTGTTCGCGAACGTTCGGGAGCGTTCCGCCACGTGTCGGTAAACCGACGAATCATCAAAGGATTCAGAGTTCGTTGCGCGACCGGTGTGAACAGCATATCTGCGAGATCACGAGCGGCTGGTGGATAACCACGAATATCTTCAAAACTTTTCGGAGTGCGTGTTCGTAATCACCGCTATTGTTTTTACTGTTATGTTTTTAGGTTCGTAATTGTGTGGGACAACGAAAAATGCCATGAACTAATTGGGATATACAAAGAGAAGGCAGAGCTTTGATAACCGGACCATGAATTTCACCATAATAAATTGAAGAACCATGATGCTTGGGAAGAAATTGCCACTAAAATGGGAATAAATACTGAATCGGAGAAGGGAAAAATAAATTCTTTGCTTGCCTCGCTCAGAAGAGAATTGGCGATGGGTGCCATGTCCATGCACTTTTGTTGGGAACTTGGAACAATAATCGTGAATACTGATCGTTCAGGCGTGCACAGGCAGTGTGAACAGGAGAGCCCTCCTCGTGTTTGCGAACATTCGAAAACGATTGCAAACGTTTGCAACCGTTCTCAAACAATGCTCGTCTGGTGTAAACCCGCATTTAGATAGCGCTTAAGGCGATCGATAATTCAAACCCCCTCACATCAAACTCCCTCACGACAGTAGATGCGACGGCAGTGCTTCCTCTATCTAAGGTAGACTCGGGAGCAATAACAGTAGAGGATAATAAGTAAAATGGGAAATTGTATGCCTTTTCCTCTTCATCTTGGCTATAATTAGGAAGTTTCTAAAGAAGAACAATCATCACATAGATTTCGTTGTTTCCTCGTCCTATATCCATGTGCATGACTCTGTACGGGTTTCGTTAGGTTGAATACGACCCCAGCCGTCAGATCTTTGACTCTCAGAGCAGAAGGGTGAGACCCTCTCTGACTCTCCTGATCCACAAAGGTAAAAAGTCAGAGCGGTTGCCACAGCAACGGAATCTCCATTGAGCAAGGGGCGGCCTCCGCTAGGTGATTTATTGTGAGGGAGAAAAGGGGAGCGGCTCATTAACGGCTCGTACACTCGAAATGGGACCCTCCGGGGGTCGGGATGTTGACCAACTCGTCTTCGGGAGCAGCGCGGGGGTGAGAGGTCGGAACGTGACCTCGTACCAAATCCTCCACCTTTGAACTCCCCCCAGCCCCCTCGCCCTTCACCACCACCACCCGCCATTCATCTCCTGACTAGCAGCCCCTAAGGGGTAATTGCTAGTGAACGCGTGCCTTCCCCGCCCTGCGGTCGGAGCTCCTTATTTTCAACCCCTTGCTGAAAATCAAAAATCCTCGACGAGTATCAAATCAACATCAGTGACATAACAGCTATCGATCAAAGTATCATACCAGCTCGATATGAGCACTATATGACATCTATCGATCTGAGCCATACCATCTCAGTATCATAAGTTCAATATAACCGAGTATCATACCAAGTGGGTATCATAACATCTATCTATTTACAGTGGATTCTAAACCATTGCCCGTAGACCACCAAGGTTCCCCGTGGTCCGCAAGGTTCCAAGAAGTGGTCCGCGGGATGTTTCAGAAAACGTGATACGCTACATGATATTTAGCATTAAAACGTCAAAGTGTCGGTTTTACGTATTACATTGAAGATTTTACACATTATTTTGGAAGTTCTACACATAATTTTGGAGGTTTTACACGTCAATATGGAGGTTTTTCATTTGAAATTAGAGGTTTTTGGTTTCAAATTCGAGAGTTTACACATTATTGGATGACGGGGATTCAGTAAATACCTACATTTGTAAACAAATTAGCTTGTGAAACTAAATGAACTTACTTACTGAGATAGGGATGAAAAAATAAGCCCAAAATGGAAAAAAATCCTTTAATTAATTAAATAGATAAATTTAATACATAATCGTAAAATTAAGCAAATATTCCTAAAAAGTGTATACTACAATTATTCAACCAGATTAAACTGTATCCTTCTCAAAAATTTTTGTCGCTAAGTAATTATATAAAGTAGCACTGCGGATTCAAATATTTTATAGTATTATAAAATAAATTTCAAGAGTTAGTTATTTTTATCACTTCATTTAATACTAACAAATTTATTATAACATTGTATAAAGAAGTTAAACGCCACTATCAATTTTTTTTTTTTTTTTTTTTTTTTTTTTTCATTGCGCCAAAGTTTTTAATAACGTATAGAAAAATTGAAAGCTAACTTCTTGAAAGCTAAGTGCTGAATACTGAAGGAGTTTACGTTTACTAATTGTCTAACTTCAAGGTTAACAAAGTCTTTAATAATATTGTCAAAATTTAACTTCTTTGCCTACTCGCGTTCATTAGGGTGGCTAAATCATTTAATCTCCCCTCATTATAGGTGATTTTAAATGATACTCAACTTACTAAAACAACTTTCGCCTTCAGCTACACTAACAGGTAGCGACAAATATATTCTTAGACATGTCTTGGTTCAGAAAACACTCTTTCTAGATGAAAATCGTAAATTTTGCTCAATAACTTAACTGATGTACATTTTGACTCATCAGACCTCTCTTGTTACATGCGATTTAGGGGCCGTTTATCAGTCGCAGATAAAGCCCAGGCAAACTCTAGGTAACTAGCGGCCTCGGATAACTTCTTGTTGGCTGTTTATCAACTCACATTTACCTGCGAGATACTGCTATCTGCTTGGTATCCTTACCTGAGACTCGTCTCCCTCAGTTAGCGATTTATCTGGTGGATAAAGTTTTCTAGAGAGGTTATAACGTGTGGTAGTAATAATGATGTAGTATATTATAATAATATAAAATCATAATGTACAAAGAAATTGACTTGATTGATACAGATTTTTCGGACGAGGAAATCAACCGATTTCTAGAATACGAAAGAAGACCTTATACGATTCGTCCACGTCCTGATTATTTTAATTTACTTGATGTGTCAATTTCACACCCGTTTTCGACTACCGAAAGAAACAACGATGTTTGTGCTGGAGTTGATTGAAGGGAAATTAGAATCCTTCAGTGACAGAAACAATTCCATATCGCCCATCACAAAACTTCTCCTCACGCTCAGGTTCAATGGTCTTGCTGAGTAGTTGCTACCTAATAATGTAGCATAAAATGGCAATCGAGATCCCTTGGCATCAGAGATGAAACCTAAAGGACAGGACTGTTGTTGTGTTGTGTTTTACCTATCTACTTTTTACCCCTGGACGTCACGAAGAACTAAAAATACCAGTGTTGTAAGGCTGTTTTCTGGGGAAATCATTGTTGTAGTAGTGGCACCCCTTTTTCCCCACAGACGAAGATCTGAGCAGTTAGCTACGTGAGGGCATAAAGTTGATTGATAAACGCCCTACCAAATTTGTTCGATAGGTTGCGGTAACCTCTAGGTATCTGCCTGAGGTTTGTCTAGAAGTTATTAGGCCCGGGATAAGCGTACCCACAGCCCTCCTCCTCCCCTGTCCACGGCCCTGCTTAATTATCTAGGTTATACTATAGAATAAGAATTTTCTATCGGTTAGTGAGTAGTATGGAAAGTTTTCCATCAACATCAGTATCATCAGTGCAATGAAATATTCTGCGTTGTTGCGCCTGGTTGAAGCAATCGAGGTGGTTTGTTTTGCTCAAGCGAGAAGGTCCTGCCGATTAATCACATTCCACGCGCTCGTCTCAAAAGCGGATCTTGCGATCTGACCGATACAATAAAAATAAGTCCATCTGGCGATCTTTTTTGCCTCGCCTCACCGTTCCTCAAATGCGGATGCGGACGTTGCACAAGACATCACGCTGCCCCTCCCATAGAGTGATAAATGAATGCCTAGACTTCCATTAGGTATACAAATATTCTTTAGATATATATACGTATGTATAAGAATAGCGGCGATTTTACGGTCAAGAAGTGAGAACTAGGGTGACCTTTTTCTCCAGACACCCATTGTGTTGCAATACCGTCCAAGAGTTGTAGTGTTTAACTGTCAAGGTTTATGATCGTAAGCAATCATTGATAATAATAAATTATAGTATGTTAAAAGGCTCCTCTTGCCTTATTAGATAATTGTTTCGATATTTACAACTCCAGAAAAGTTTGAAACAAATATATAAGAGCTTACTGCAAGGTCATTTTCTTGTTATTACACATTTATAAATAACTACCCACGAAGTTCGTTTCTATGTTTATAGTCAGATATTTATTATATTGAAAATTACGGGCATCACGATAAGCACTTACACAATTGTAACCAATTAGTTCAGCCCATAAATAATATATACGTAATCGAGCAATATGAACCAAAATATCCCATTGATTCATTTTATTAGGGATGAAGCAACAACACGTAACAACATATAACTGATAAGCACGCTTGTACAAATTAGTATCTAGCTGATTGTTTACCCGTGATTTGCCCCATTAGATTTATACCTAGTGATTATACAATAGCAGAAGGAAGTTCCTGTCATGCAGCATGATCGTATGAGCGAATTTTCTTAAATTACATATCGTATTAGGTATATTATGTTAAATTGTATTGAAATTTGAGTACGAAGAAATTGTTAAAAACTAATCATAAGGCCAAAAAACCAATACTAAATAAAATTCGGCTATTCAAAAAAGGTTTTGAATGTTTAGACGTTTTTTGTAGTTTTTATAGATTTAGATTTTTTATAAATTTAAGTATATTTTTGGCTAATTTTTCTGCAAAAATTTTAAAATGTCCTATTTAATCGTAAATAATATTGTTTTGACTAGAATTCTGCTGAAAATTATAAATTTATTTATGTTTGGCCGCTTTTAGCCATTTGTATTAATTTGTTGTGCACTTTGTTTTTAAATTTGACCAATTTAATGTGCTCAAAATTTTTTAAATAAAAAAAATTCCAAAATTTCTGAAAAATGTCTGTATTAAATCAGTTTTGAGGCATTAAGAAACGATTATTGAAGTTTGAGCTTTTTTATATAAATGAAAACCTTTTCGAATTTCGAATAGTTACAGAATACTCCAAAACGGATTTCAATGAAGAGTTTTTTCCAAAATTTTGATTTCAAAAATTGTTGAGCCACTGCAATAGCTTCATTTTCTACGAAAACTGTTACTCAGAAACCATTTAGTGGTAAGTAGAAAGAGAGTGAGAGAGAGAGAGAGAGAGAACATGCTTTATTTAACAGAAATATAAATTACACAAGAGTGTACACAATAAACAATAATAGAAAATTAATAATAGACATATTATACGATAGAAAATTCAAATAAGCATAATAAAACATGGGGCTTTCAGGCCGTCTGTCGGAAATGCAGACGAAACACCAGCCTTTGTAATCTTTCCATGAAATCCTTGGACCTAATATCAAAAACATTTTATGAATTTAATCAGTGCGGATTCACCAGTCAAATTCCCGAACCAGTTCTCGCTTATTTCGCCAAGCTACCCTACAGTAAGTAACCAGCTACCGACGACCGATGTTCTCTTTGGTTCAATAACACCACAACCTCCTCCCTAAATAGAGAAAGCCTGCCCAACCAACGAGCCCTGCATTCCCTCAATACGGGGCACACTCCAAGAAAATGGAAGACGTCCTCCAGGTTCCCCTAGTTGCACAGCGAACAGACCTCGCAGTTCGGGTTTTGTGGGAGAAAGGGCTTATGATTCAAACTAAGGAATGAACCTCTCAGCGTCATAATCCAGTAGCGACAACATACGTGTCTGCTGGTCCTGCGACGACCCCGCCAAGTCCACGCACAGAACACGGTATAAGCAGTTGCTCAAGGAAAGAGCCCTAACAAGCGGTTCATCCCGATGCGTCGTCTGAGTGACCGAAATTTGCTTCTCAAGCTTAGAATTCCACACCACCATGTTGTCCGGGTCACTGTCGAAACAGTCATGAACCCGCGCCAGATCCTTGAGGTCCTTGAACCAGTAAACGCCACGGGCAATAATTTCGTTGTTGTAAGTTGTCCATGACAACTGAGATGGGATTGGCCCAACATCTGAGATGGGATTGGCCCAACATCTGTATGCGGTGTTGAGGGGATGGAATGGTGGCGAAGCAGGGAAGGTGGAGTGGTATGGCGATGTCTCAGTCAAGTGCTGTTCTTTGAGCTTTATTCTCTGCCGTCGCAATCTGTGCACTGTTCTTATTTACTACTAACTTTGAAAATCTCCCTCAACATTATGACAGCATGTGGGGTAGGTAAATCATGGCAGGATGTAGACTTTCCTCCTGAAATTAGCATGTTTTTCAAAAAAAAAAAAAAAAAAAAACTGGAAAACTGTTAGTACAGAGATTGTACGATACGTATCGTATAATACTGATAGCAAAGAGATAAAATGTTCAGGTCATGAAAATCTAAAGAATTAAATACTTGATTAGGCGCTAAAGCAGTGGTTCCTAATTCAACTTCTACCAGGAGCAACTAGATGGCATTATAGAGGCTCGCGGCTAACGAGTTGTGTATTACTTCAAACTTCACCCATTCACTTCCTTTTTTTTCATCTCAGCCTCAATTAAACTGATAGTATTAGATTTAATGAAACAGACATGCAGCATAAACGCACTAGCAAATTTTCGCAAAATTTCGAACCAAATGATGTTACATTGTTTTAAAAATTGAGCAGTTGAGTGTAAAGAAATCGTTAACGACCAATTTCATGGCAAACAACTCTTTCTAAATAATATTCCGGAATTCAAAAAAAGATTAGATTCTTAGATTTTTTTTAGAGTTTTAATTGATTTTTCAGCATTTATTAATGACATTTAAGTACATTTTTCAATTCTGCTAAAATACAAATTTGTAAATATTAAGTCGTTTTTACCCATTTTTAATGATTTTTTAAGCTCTTTTTTGTAATTTGAAAAATTTGATCTTCTCAAAAAGTCCTGGCCAACGAACTCATCCTTTGTTTTGGAAACCTTGATTTTTTGGCGCAAGAAAGGAATTTTCATATCAATCCTAAGGATGGTTAGATATCCTTATCGAATTGAATATACAAACGCAGCTTTTCCCAATCTCATTAACATTTTTCCAATCAAATTCAACATTTTACTAACCAAATTCAACATTTTCCCAACCAAGGTCAACATTTTTCCAATCAAATTCGAGAGTTTACCAATCAAATTCAACATCTTACCAGTCAAATTCGACATTATTTCCTAGACCCTAAAAAAAAAAAAATATATAGGTATATAAATAGAATTAAAAAAACATGGAAAAGAATGAATAGTTGAGAAAAATGAAGTGAAAAACATCGAGATCATGTAACCGAATCTTAGTAATACACAAAATACATCCCATTGTCATTTTCGCCCAGTTAACTGAAATGAGAGGGCGCAGTGGTCCAGAACTCCCGAAAACATGATCGAAACGCCAAGTGACTTTAATTGTATCACTTTAGCTTCCAAAATGAGTAGGTCTTATGTTTTTGAGTGATTCGTAGATTCAATATTGCATCGAATTTAATGTTGCCTAACACACATATTTATGTGTTTTTTTCCCGCTAATGCCATTACATATCCCAAAAACACTGTGGAGGGGAAAAGTGTTAAATTGACTATTATGTGCCAAACACACATTTTTATATGTTTTCCAAGACCCCTGGATCGCATCTGTGTACATTATACTGACCCCATCATTTTTGTGTGGCCTGATAAAGAGCGGAGATTCTTTTTCCACTCGGACTGCATAGCTTCACAAATAAAGGAGGATGAAAATCTAATGACTCCACATCTTATAACCCTCAAGACCTTCCTGGCTTAGGGACCAAAGTACTTAGCTGGTAAACTACCTATATATGTCACAAATTATAACTTCCAACCAGCTTTAAAGCAATTCTATGATAAGTGAAAATTGGAGTGGGCTTTCAGGAAATGCTTTTTGAACAATCGTACAAAAGATATAAATTTGGGTGTGCAGAGGCGCGAATGGGCCCTGTGTTACAACTTTTCGATACACTTTCTTCAAGACTTGTGCGGGAGACTAAAGGCGTATTGCGAATAAAAACAAGAGGAATAAAAACAAATGGCGCCGACTAACAATACTTTACGGCCAATAAGAGCTCTAGGTCAGAAATAGAAGGTTGGAAAACTTGAAAGAAAAAAGTCGGGCCTTGGGAGTATCGGGAAGGCAAAGAAGAGCGCGGAAGAGCAGTAAGATAGGTACCTACCTACATTCTACCTACCTTCCTACCTATAGCGGTTATTGTAAATGGTCGGCACCGTAGAAACAAAGAAACGCCCATTTATGGGCGGTTATAGAAAGAAAATACCCGCAAAGGGAGAGCATCGGCGCATTCGCTCGTCTCAAGGAACTCTAAGTTCAGAGATATCGTGACTTTTTCAAATGGAAGGATCCAGATTCAACGAGCCAGATGGGTTGGATCACGGAGTCCACAATATCGGTAAGTTCGAGCATGGGTTGAGGAAGAAAATAATTTATTCACTTCCTTCTTCCTTAGTCTATGATTCTTATGAAAACAGTTTGAGCGATTCGGAGATCTGTCCACACCGAACTCGACCGCTCATCAATACGCCGTTTTGTTTTACGGGGCACAAGGAAAACAGGGATTTCTTCCTACAAATCTGTTTTTTACTAAGAGGATTGATTCGTGATATCTTCTGAAATGCGAGCTTGGGAGCATCCAGACCACCAATCTAATATTTGATTGCTCTTGTACGCTTACCGCTGGTCTACAATATTAAACCCCAAGCTATGTGCCTCGCAAATTCACTCTTTCACAACGCCAGAAACTTACAAATTTACGAGTTATAACAATGTCATCTTCCAGCCATATAGAAGGGTTGCGTAGACTGCTAATTGATACAAAACTATTTTTGTTTCTTGCACATAAAATCCTTGATTACAAATTAGATTGGAAAAGAAATCAGTCCCTGAGGACACACAGCTGATAACCTCCAAAGCTCGTGAAATTATTTTCAAGGTGTCCCAAAGGTGCTACGTGAATTTAAAATTTTTACCACCGTTGTTCGGTCAGAAAATAAATTGACCACTGAAGTCTCTCAACTGATCCGTTCACCTCCATATCTTGTAATTGCATTCTACGAGTTTCAAAAACTCTCCATTTCAAATGTCATCAGCGTAGATCGGTTAGGACCGAAATAAGCCTCAGAGGCCCCTCAGCTGATCAAAGCTCCTTCCGTACTTTATAATTGTATTCTAGATGTTACAAAGGATCTCTATTTCAGGTTTAAGGTCTTTCAGCTGATCAGTGCGCCTGCGTGCTGTGGAATAGTAATTCTAGATATCCCAAAGGAGCCTCATTTCCAATTTCAGCAACAAAGGTTAGAAAGATAGAAATCAACTTCATGTGTCCATCAGCGCAATGAACATTGATAATAAATTGGCGTACATAACTTAATTTCGTAGTGGTCGGGCGAAAGGCTGACTTTGTCATGAACTGAGATATAGGCACCTACAGAGTGAAAATTAATGCAAATAAATTAAACATCATCACTTCACTAGCCCTTCGGATTTAAATATACTGTCTTTAAAGTAGGCATTTACCTGCTGAAAATTGATGAGGTAAAATAAATCACCTGCCAACGCTTCAGAAGTCCATCTACAGGCAATTTTACTAGATTTAAGACAATGTAATGCAATAAATTTGTACGGAATACGTGTCCTGTTTCAAAATGTTCACAACCGATGGCCGTGTGAAACTTGAGCCGGCAATGCGATTAGATTTTAGTTAATTTAGTTAATACGCGAGGATGGTTACATCTCAGAACAGTAATTTTTTCAGGTTCGCACATTCGAAACATCGGTGTTTTCTGAGAGAGAAGGAGAAAGAAAAAAAATTAGTCCAACTAGTTTGTTGTGGCACCTAGTTCCCTCGTATCCGTATCATGAGTGTAAAAATCAGTGATATGTTTTAAAAATAATTTTGGAAAGTTCTATAGCAGAAAATGTTAAACAACTATGTGGGTAGCGTAAATCGTCAAAATCGGTCAATTAGGAAATGAGAAAATAATGCTTGAATAATTAACGTTTGTGCATCCGCAGAATGTTGTAATTATTTGAGAATATGCAATTGGTAGGGAACCATCTATAGCCCAACCCACAGATTCACTGAAAATATCAGCGAGATCAGACGTATATAGCATGAGGAAATAATGCTTAATGGAATTTACCTATCCATCAGCTGCGATTTACCTAGATGTAAGAGACAATGTGTAATCAAGGTAAAAGAGTTCCCGAAAAACTTTCTCATAACCCATGATACACATTTTCGGTACTTAGATGCACTTCTCGAAATATTAGATACCTCATTCCCAAAAATCACAGATTAAAAGACCTGCAGACCAGGATAGATACAGGAATATTTGTACATTCTTCTAACATTCCATCTGCTGCTATTTTACTAAACTTAATAAAAGCCCTTCAAACATTCGTACCGAGAGCGAATCCTGTTAAAAAATGTCCACAATCGGTGTACTTGCAAATGATAGACAAGTAGTGTAGGTACCAAATTCCGCATTTTTCTTTTCTTTTTTTTTTTTTTTTTTTTTTCTTTCAAATTGTAAACTTTATTGTTGTTTATTTTTTACATTGCAGTTTAGCAATATCATTTGGTAATAGAGGGGTTATCGTTGTGGGGTACTGTCCACTGACACCCCTCCACTTAGAAATGTAATTTATGAAAAATATATGAAAGTTTTTTAAGCAATAAAATAACAAATTGTTGACTAGAGTACACGGTACATAGAGATACATATTTTAAATAGTTGAGAGTTCCAAATGCGATAGGGAGATAGAGATGAGGCACCTTATCGTGAACGGAAAACACTACTACGCAAGTGCGGGGATATGAAGCGCCTCATATCCAATAAGACAGATTTATTCCACCTATACATAAGACGCTTTATCCCTATCTCATCTTTTCCTCCTTATCGCTAAGTAACCTGACACACCCATAACAATGATTTTCATTTCTTGTTGGCATTCATGATTCATGAAAATTATATTCATTTTCTTGTTCTTAAATTTTCAAAATCTGCCTTTGCGAAACCTTTCCGTGAATAAGAATAGAACTAGGAAACTTAGAAATGCTGGAAACTAGGGATTGGTGGTTCAGTGTTACTTAAAGATAAGCAGCGTCACTTTAAGATAAAACACTAATTCGACCCTCTTGACTATATCAGGTAAGCATCCGCTGTGGCTCGCCCCAGATGACAAAAAACCCCAAGCACCCTATCCCAACTGAGTGATCGTTTAAGAACTCTCTAGTAATTCAACAATTTACCTACAATTAACAATTTAACCTAAGCCTGCAGTGCGATTAGATTTGTGAAGGCTAAATCTACCATTTAGATTTTAGACGAGATGTTTACGCGTAACATCTCGTAACATTGATTCTTTTACGTTCTGTCACTCAGCATCGGTATTTTCTGGGAGAGAAAGAGAGAGAGAAAAATCAAAAATCCCAACTACTGAAAGGCTCATTTCGTATTGAGACAAGAGGAAAGAGTTCCGGGGGCCCGAAGCGGCTCCCTGGGCCTGGGATGGGGCAAGCGGGTTTCAGCGTTAACAGGCTTGTTCCCGTAATGAGCGGTGGAGTGGCCTACCAGGGGTCCGCGAGGTTGTTACCGTAAGAAGAGAAAACGGGAGCAGAGAGCAAGCCACCCTTCGAGAGAGTGGGTGGACCTCAAGCTTGAGATGGAGAGAGAGAGACGGAGAGAACGGAGATGTTGCCAGAGGCTGGGTGTGGCTCCGCGAGGTCATCTCTTCCTTATGCTTCCCCTATTAGCTGTATAGGAGAGGCCGCGAAACGGAATGGGAGCAAGTTTGCCTTTTCGACAGGGAATACGGCCGGTGAGAAACGAGCGGGTCATTAGAGCCGCTGGCTGGGGAGCTTCAGTATTAACTGGACGTATTGGACCCTCGTGATATTCGTCTATTGAATGGCTGGAGGGCGTGTGGGGGTCCCTGCCAGGAGTGTGTTGCCAAACATCTCCGCTCGACCGCATGGTCAATACATAGAAGGTGTTCCAGTCTTCTCCACACTCAGTGTTTCGACTTGTGTTTCAGGTGGGAAAAACCAAAATAAACACACCTTTTAATTGATTTCACAATCACGTGATCAGGGAAACATTTATTATTCATAAAGTAATCGTGGAGTGTATGTATTTGGATGTGAATTTAAAGTGAACAACAGTAACGAACAGTCAGTATAGTTTATTTATTAATAGTGTCATAAATAAACAGAAGAACACGAAAAAAGTGAGTTTTTCTTTCAGATTACTGTGTTTGAACAATTGGATTACCTACTGTCTAGGAATTTGAATTTCCTCTGCAAGGAAATTGTGTTAACCATCCTACACGCACAATGATCATTGTTGGTCGACCCTTTCAATGTTACGTCGTACGAGTAAATTGTGCCTGATACCAGAATTTCTCTCGCCGTTTCTCTCCTTGGAACTTGATTTCGTTCGTGAAAAAATGGAGGAAAAAACTTGGGAAGATTCCTTTGTACCGTCCGAGTAAACAAAGACGATTTGACAACCAGAGCCGATGAGAATCATAACACATTCCTGCTTGTAGATAATACATCCTACAAAGGATGCATTTAATTTTTTGGGTTACTATCTCGTTGAAGTTACAAAAAAAATGAAAGGAGCATTGCATTTTGTGTGGAGAATCAAATTTATCAGGTTTTTAATGGAATTTTACTTATAAATCAAGCATTTCAATTTCTCCTTTGATGGGAAAAACAAAAGATCATGGATATGTCTAGTACCTACTGCTTACCAGTTGGTACCTACTACTCAATTATATACCAACCATGTAGTGCCTTCTTTTCACAAGATTATTCCATTATGGTTACAAAACAATATTAGTTTTTAACTTAGAGTAATAAATCAGCATTCCTTGACACTACAGTGGCTTAGAGGTCATGAAATGTCGTGGTAAAATGAGAGCATTCCAAAAAGTGGCGAACGATTTTCCTACTATGAAAACTATGGGAGTTACTCTTCCCTAGTAACGCCTTGGTTGTACGTGAAAATCAATAGAAAATGTGCCGGTCGGGAAAAAAAGTGTCGGTCGGGAAAAAAAGTGTCGGTCGGGAAAAAAAAGTGTCGCGAAAAATTCCTTGACCCCCAGCCAAAAGACATATCCATGTCAATAATTTCGAAAAATAAATTTAGTCCTAAGCACAAAATTTTGACAGAACATGGAATATGTTCCTTGAAAGAACAGGAAAGAATTTAGGTCAGTCAGCTGATTAGGAATGAGCCCATCATTTCAATCGTCTCTTAATGTCCCATAGAGTATCCTCGTCAAATTTCAACTTCCAAGTTTCTTTCCAGTCTATAGTGGTTGCAATCATGTTTGCAAAAGTAACTGAGAAGGATCACCTGTATGTAAACAATAATTCATACAACCACGCCCATTCCTCAGATAGTTGGCCACGCACTGCGCAGTGATTAACGTAATACGGCGAGCTAAATCAAGAGCTTTCCAACGACTGGCGAACGATTTTTGTGCGATGGTAAATGCCTAAGATACAAATACATAGCAACGATGTGGTTGTACCGTTGTAAGCGATAATCATCAGAAAATAGGAGCATAACGCACTAAATGTCACGTAACAGTAATTTTGTCTCATTCTTGGCCGGGTTATGATGGCAAAAACATGTTCCATGTTTAAAAAAACCTCTTTTGCAGAGTGGAAGGTATGGTATAAGTAAATAAAATGTTCATGGGATTAACCTCTCTAGTGAATTCTATGGCCGAACTTGAACGCACCAAATCGAAAACGCTATTCTGAAACAGGCGAACAGGCTTCGGAGCTTGGGGCACGAAATTACCCCTCCCTGAGATTTTATTACATCTATGCGCAACCCCTAAAGACATCATTCCTCTGATATCAATATCTAACCCCCCCCCCCCCCCCCCCCCCCCCGCTTGTCTTCTTGGCTTGGTCTAGGATATTTCTCCCGAAGGTTTTACCGAATAAAATGGTACGTTTTAAATATTAATTTTTAGTTAATTTATCTCGTCTCGTCTGAACGAGGATTTTGAATACTAGTGGTATAAAACTGGCCTTTCAAAAAAGTATGAGTGCCTGTTTGGCCATTCTCGAAACCTCTGCTATGAGTAATATTGATTTTCTATAATTTTCGAACAATTTGCATAATTTAAAACCGTTCTTTTTTATTATTTAAAAATAATCGTAAAACAGCAAAGCCGCGTGAAATACGGTCATTAATACCTTCCTTTTCCCAAATATAACTAGAAATTGCAAATTTCGTGGGTTTTAATAACATTAAAGCAAAATTACTATTCAATAGGGCAAAAAGAAGTTATTATTACTCTTAGCTGACTTCATCAATGGGATCATTACGCCGCAAAATTATTTATTTTTCTATCTATTTTATTTTTATTAGTTACAACTATTAGATAGAGTAATGAAACCGCGATAAGCCTTGATATCGGTTTTCGTAAAATCTCTAGATTGAAACATTGTGCGACATGAGGAAAAGAAGTGCTGCTTTGAAAAACAACTCACTACAATACTTACAAGCCGTTCCATTTTCATGCCCAACATAAAGATCAGGACGGTCTAGCGAGACGCTAGTCTCGTATTGCTCAGCTATCAAAATACCGACTAGCCGCCGCTGGAATGTACAAGATGCGCCGAGATAAGTGAAAAAATGGAATTTTCGCCCAACATTGGTCCCTTTCCGACCTCACCCTGTCGGCTCAAACCTTATTTTCTTCATATATTCAGGGAGGGGCTTGCCGCCTGAGTCACCTGTAGGTAGATCCTTAATTTGTAGCGGTTAATCGAAGAAGCGATTCGCTAGTCTCGGATTGATAAGCTATCAAAATACGGACTTGCCGCCACTGGAATGTGCAAGACGAGCCCAGGTAAATTACAAAGTGGAACTTAGGCTCAGAATCGGTCCCAGCCCTATCTTACCCTGTCGGCTCAAACCTTATTTTCTTCATATATTCGGGGAGGGGCTTGCCGCCTGAGTCACCTGTAGGTAGATCCTGTAGATGTTAGTTTGTAGCGGTTGATCGATCTAGCGATTTTCTAGTCTCGGATTGCTTAGTTATCAAAATACCGACTAGCCGCCGCTGGAGTGACAAAATGGAGTTTGGTCCCCTCCCGACCTTGCCCATTCGGCTCAAACATCTAATCTTATCTTTTTTGCTTATTCGGGGAGGGGCTTGCTTTCTGAGTCACCTGTAGGTAGATCCTGTAGATGATAATTTGTAGCAAGGCTTTGCAAAAAGGCCTTTCTGTCCATAAATTGTTATTTTATTAATCTCCAACGTTTCTCCCCCGGAACTGTCCAAATAAAGAAACGTTGTAAATATGTAGAGGTTGATCGATCTAGCAAGATGCTATTTTAAGGGAAGCGACTCTCAAAAGAAATGAATTAAATTACTGATGCTATAATGAGCATCCTACAAATTTCGACTTTTTTCTTCTGTACCACCGAAAATGTATGATATCCCCCCAAAAAGACGCTCCATGTACGAAATATGGAAAACCACAAGACGCATGATATATCATCCAATTCGGACCAAGTCAATAATCGGATTGCCTTCTCTAGTACACTGAATTCATTCTTTCTCTATTGGACTGCGTTGGGGATTTTCACATATAACAGAATAAACATCATTGTTGTTATCCAAATTCGGCGGGAGAATATCCCCTTCGAACGGACTTTTCTATGTTAAATTATATTTTATTTACGTTGAATTTTGAACTTTTAAATTTGTTATTGCAAAGAGACCATTTACTATGCTGCCGTACAAGCATAGATCCCGTATTTGCATTTTTGGCCATACTGAGTTAATGGTACCCCCCCCCCCTCCCGTTCGGGGGAGGGAGGGTATTTTGATTTTGCTAGTCTCGAAGTGGGAACTCAACGGGATATGCCTCAATAACGGCATAGAATTATCGCATTAACTACTTTTTGGTTCGATTTACTAATGAAAATTCCGCAAATGTTATTTTCTAGAGCAAAAACCCGCATCTAGGCGTCAAATACGATTATTTTATTAGTATTCAGGTACATACAAATTGTGATACTCTTGAAATTCCAGATCAGAATTTATTTCTGATCATTTTAGGACTTGTAGCGTCTGATACGATTTCGGAATCAGTGGTAGATACGATTTTTCTTCCCAGTATTTTGATTAAAAGAATGTATTTCCTCTTAACAGATCCAGATACGGTTTTCAGAGGTTCGCAACCACGATTATTTCTCCTAGTACCCTGCATATACGAGAAAATATATATATATATATATATATTTCTTTCTTTTTTTTCGCCACGTAAAGGGGTACTAATTTTTTATAAGTCTTATTGCAAAACGAAAACTCGTATGTGCACCAGATACGAGGAAATTGCGTAGTACATATGTTCTACACTTTTTTTTTTTTGTAATTTTCTGTCCAAAATAATGTTTTTCCAGCCGCACTACGCAATTCAGCAAGAAATTTCCATTGGAATGAGTGCTTTTAGAGCTCGAAACAACCTGAAATATAGCTAATATCCGGAAATTTTGACTCAAAAGCTAGAGACGCATTTTCCCAAAAGTAGGGTTTGGTCAGGTACGGGATCTATTCTTAGTACGGCAGTATACATTTCAAAGCAAATAAAATTTTTCTGTATGATAGGTATTTAGCTTCAAACATAAAATTATGGATTTTGACAAGTTAAATTTGTCTAAAATCACTATTGTTACAAATCTTTGTAACAAGATTAATTTCCTTAGTTATCATCCACTTTTGATGGAGTTTTTAGGGACTGTGAAGGTCAGGCTGTGAATATTCCCCAATCAGTTTCATTGTTTCCAAATCAATACTTCACTCTGCGTAAGGGCAAACCTAATTTCCAACATGCACCGTTTTCTCTCGCCCTTGCCGTCTTATATCAGTTTAATTCGGAGTTGGGAAAAGATGATTGCATCATCCCATACCGATTTCAACACGATTTTTCTCATTAGCAGCTAACCCGAGTGCTTGGGATACTATAGAGATGCCTGGTAATTGTAGAATTTGAAATCCGAGATACAGTAATTATTGCTTAGCTGCTCCTTGAATAGTTTGATTAGGATGTAATGGAGAGTGATGGGATCGTAAGAGAACTATACCTAGATCTCAACAAAACGAATACAAATAGACACAAACTCAATTTTGTAAAATGCGTCGCTCACCTTTTTATTGCGTAGTTAACGCCGTCCTAATAGTCTCTTGCGTTTAGTTAAGATTTGACCGCCTGTATTCCGACTAGAACACACAATCATTTCCACTCTCCTTCATGCACAATCCTCGCAACAGGAGTTCGTGTGGACGAGAACCGTCTTCAAACTCAAGGCCCGACCACGAAATATGGCAAATGGAGTGAGGAGAACATGAAGGAGTTGGCGGCCTGCCGTTTGGGAGCCCCCCGACGGCGCAAGCGCTCAGCAGGGTGCCTGCGCCTTCAGAAGGCCCCGATCCGCAGGCAAGTATGTATGTGTATATATATGTATACATCCCCCAAATCAAATCTCCCACTTCCCCGGCTCTTGGCCTGTTCAACGTCTCGTAAAGTGAATCCTACAACACAATAAGTTGAAATAAGGATATACCGAACGCTATAATGAGGCGCCTCGTCCCGCAAATCTTGTGGTTTGGCTTCGTATCTCCTTTAAAAAAAGTGATGCAAGGGCACTGTACGGCTAAAGGACCCCACGAAATTCTGAGATAGTTTACAGTCCTTATTTCACAATCTGAAAATAAGGGCTTGGGTTATGGCGAGTTGATGGGAACCGGGGTGGAAGAAGGAGCAGCTTTTAGTTATTTGGAACTTCTACTACAACACATTCCGTCTGCCAAGTTGGATGGGCTGTATAGGTTGCTCACGAAGATGAAAAGTTAATTGTAAAAAATACAGAATCACCTTTTTTTTCAAAGATAAAATTCATAATGGATCTTGTAAAATAAATTCCAAAGTCCTTATTTTAAAATTTCAAAGCAAACAATTTATAACACTTGGTGACGAATATATATTGGTAAACATACCGGATAACAGGTTTACGACAATATTTAATTCAAAAAGTAAAAATGAACACGAGGAAACCAGTATTGCGGACAAATAACCACGACGGAGCATCTTCATGTATGGCGCAAGGGCACTGAAAGGAATCAATCTGAAGAACCTCAAGAAATTCAGAATGATTCAGAATCCATAAGTAACCTTTATTCAATTTCAGTTTCTATAGGGTAAACCCGTAATTCCATTCGTCTCTTGTTATCCTTGTGAGGCTCCGTATCAAATTCCAGCTTTCTAGGGTGAGCAGGAGAGATTTCGCTCAAAACAAGATAAATATTGACTCAAATTGATTTGGATATGCGAGATTTTCCGATGCTACTAAGTAAAGACAAACTTCTAAAAGTAATAAAAATCGGCTGAAAAAACGATAATGAAGGAAATGCTTGCTTACAAGCCCGTCAGTGTAAATACGCCTCCATGTGGAAAACACCTACATATCATGTGTTACTAGGATCAGCTAATCAGAATAAAGCCCGTGAAATCATTCGTTTCTTGTTGTCTCAGAAGGGCTCCCAATTAAATTTCAACTTCCGGGGGTGAACAGGAGAGAATTTAGCTCAATCAATTAATAAGTATGAAGCCCGGGATTCATTCGATCATCAGGATGAATACCGCAATTCCATTTGTCTCTTGATGTCTCAGTGAGGCTCCCTATCAAATGTAAACTTGCTAGAGAGAATTTATCCCGATCATCCTATCAAAACTTGATAGGACGATCAGGAAAGAATGTCAATCACCTGATTAGGATGAAACCCTTTAATTTCATTCGATTGTTGATGTCTCAGACATGCGTCTTATAAAATGTCAATTTTCTAGGCCGAACAGTAAGTAACCGTGTACAACGCAACACAGTAGCAATGAATGATATGATGGTGTAAGCTCATTTCTATAAGTAACCATGCACGCCTTGTATATTGATTGCGCTGAGGGTTTTCGTGATTCTCCATTACGTGACGATTTTCCAGTTTATGTGCCAAGGTAAACACATTAAATTGTCATTAACCTTTTTCGTGTTACCTATTACAACGGAATTTACGGTCGCTCAAACTTAGTACCCAAACGTTAGCAATCATAAAATGAGTTATCGTGAATCCGTCCTCTAGCCACCCTCTAATTTTCAGAGTCCGGAGAATTGAATCGTGAGATATATTTGTCTTACGGAATCCACCCTCACGCGTGCGCACAACCTCCTAAAGGTAAGATAACAAAAACGACCCTTGAAATGTCCACAATAATTGTGAGGATTGCTTCAGAATTTCTTCCCTGGTTTCCAATTTAATGTGTGCGCATTCGCAAAAGACTTTTGATTATTTAGTTATAGTTGGTTATTAGTTATAGTATTGACGGTTTTCTCGAGTCCGCTTTCTCCAGTCCCAAGGTGATTCTGTAAAGGGAGCTAATCTACAAAACTCGCTTTTCAGGAAATAGGACTTCAATATTAGTATGTAAAGCATTCTCAGAGAGAAGGGTTGACCACAGACAGGCGCGGAAACAATATTGCTCGGGAAACTACAAAACACATAAAGCAAGTGAAAACGGCTTATTGATGGGCGAATTTTTTTCTCACTATTCCATAAGAATGTATAGTTTTCTTAAAGTTGATAGTGAGAGCGCCAAACTGATTGAGAATGAGATCGAACCCACATTTTTTAGCAGGTCTTATATTGGGGGTCAAAATGCTATGCAAGGCGTCCAGTCCACTGCGGCACTAGTGTGCACTCACTTTTAGTGATGAACTCCCTTTCTGTAATTGTAGATGAAGATCTAAGATGGGACACCCAAATAGCATCACTAACTAAACGAGTTGAGAAATTTAACTATATATTTTATATTGAGGAATGTGGCACATTTCAAGCTTCAGCTCATTCTATATAAGTCTTTGGTCCAGAGCATAATGAGTTTTGGCATCTTGGCATGGGGAGGGATCTCCAAATATCACAAAGCCACTAAAAAAAAAAGCCCAAAAATCGGTTCTAAAAATAATTGCTCTCAAGTCTAAAAGATTTTCGACTGCTGAGCTTTTCTCAATGGTTCCTGTCTTTTTAATCAGCCAACTATACATCAAGTCTTCACTCATGTACTATCACAATCATTCACATGATTTTAGTTATGCCCAGGCAATAACACCGTACTTGATCCGCACGACTACACAGTGTGTTAACTCGATCCCGCCTAGCAGGTTAAAATGCACCACACGGAATTTATACTTTAGTTTGCCGATTCTTCTAGATATTTGCCTAACAACCTAACTGCGCTTTCGGACTTTAGCCGAGCTAAATATAAAAAATATGTTTTCAGTTTCATAATCACAAAGGGAAATGGAGAATGCGAAAACCTGTTTTCGAGCATTTACGTTGCGAATTAACTTAGAATTACATTTAGAAATTCACAATTATTTAGTAATTAAAACATTGATAAACAATAATATCGCATTACGTTCAATGAAGTGTATAGCAATAGGTATGTAAATGTCTAACATGACTCCCCCACTTAGAACGGAACTGAGTTCCAAAAAGTGCGGTAGTTCCGGTAAAATTTGTTCCATTTACAGTTTATACCAGTGGCGTAGCTAAGTCATTTTTCATGGAGGGGCAACAGTCAGGACTACATTTTATTTTATAGTTTTAGTATTCATTTCCATAAACTGTCAAACGTTCATATTTCAGTAGACATTCAATGGTTTTTCGTAATGATTTGAAATCACGTACGCTTCCATGCTCACAAACCTACCTATGGATTATTAAAGCATAACCTAATACTATTTAGAAAAAATATTATCCAATTAACTAATAATCAGAACGTTAAAAACTACGATAAATACGAATACGTACGGATGAACTGAGGACCACTAGTTTATATAATATTATACTATACTTAATGCCTGCAAAATCATATATTTATGTATGCGGTTGTTTCTCACTTACAGAATAAATTGTTATCTGTTCTGTAAATTTATTATTATCCACGATAAATTGTTACCTACTTGTTGATCTGGAAAATATCACACAATAAATTGTATCATACTAGAGGCCTGTTAGGGCTTGGAAAGCCCTAATCTAGTCTGTATAACAGTAGTACCTAACAGGAACTCAGCACATTATAGTAACGGCATAAGTTCTACCTATCCTACAGTGAACAGGAAAGGATTTAGCTCACTCAGCTGATCAGAAAAGACCCCATCACTTCACTCGTCTCCTAATGTCCCAGAGAGTCTCCCTATCAACTTTCAACTTTCTACAGTTAACAGGAAAGGATTTAGCTCACTCAGCTGATCAGAAAAGACCCCATTACTACGTTTCTTACTTACCGACACTTTTGCAACAAACTTGGGACCGTGCTGATTCGGAATTATAAATAAAGTCCGTTCGGAATTATATATAAAGTCCGCTAAGTTCTTCAGTTTCAATTTCTTCGTTCAGAAATAACTCTCCTAGATGTTAGTAACTACACTACGTTTCTTACTTACCGTGAATTGATGGCAACTGTTGTTACCGCGACAGCCTAATAAACAACTCTCGTTAATAAGGACCGCCTAGAACACGATCAAGGCGGGTATAGAGACGAACGGCGACACTTTTGCAACAAACTTGGGGCCGTGCTGATTCGAATGAGCGTTCTAACACTAAAATCGGACCGCGAAGTTCTTCAGAATTTCAAAGACCGTTCGGAATTATATATAAAGATAAGATATGTACGCGGAATAAAAAACGGGGTATGAAACCGAGAATGACAAAGAACAAAACAAACTCAAACCAGCAATATGCTAGGTTAGAATAGAAATACCTCCTACTGCTACAATAGATTGTTTTAATCTTTTCTATTGAACTGATTCAATAACCACAGAAAACTTCAATTTTTATCTTACGAGTATTTTAACTGTGATTTAATTCGTAAATGACCAACAATAAAAAATTAATAAAAGAAAACGGACAACAACCAAGCTAGATCAAGTAGGCAGTGAAAAGTAGGGGAAGTTCATAGGAGAATTTGATGGATACTGAACAATGGATATTTTTCTAGGGGAAAATCGCATAAGGGCTGGCCCTAGAAGGAAGTGGGGAACGACTAGATTTCAGTTTGATTTATCCACATTTCCGTTTCGTTGACTAGGTGATTTTACTACGCTCCGTGGGGCTGTACAATATCCATGCGATTTTGCCCCTACACAAACGAACCTAATAAAAATTTCTGTATTTCTAAGAGCGTCTCAAGTCGCTTGGCAACCAGAATCGTATAGTAATAATAGTAGTTGTGTTTTACTAATTACATTCTTTAATTGAAGGTGTTATGTACTGAAGTTGGAAGCGTAAAATTATTAATTTTGATTGTATCCGCATACCTCGAACTTCTGCGTCCTCTGTAATTAATGGAGGGGCTTTGCCCACCCTGCCCCTCCTCAAACTACGCCACTGGTTTATACTATTTATTATTTCCAATTGTAAGTTCATTTATTTATTGTTTCATGGAAGAAATAAACATAGTTTTTATTTCATTTCATTTCTACTGTATGAAGGAAAGCCCATGTGTTCCTGTGGGCTGAGGAATCTAAATGAAACGGCCACAAGTTGCATTTGCCGACCGTTCATTGTATCCGTTGTCACCGGGATCAGACCTTCTCTCCGTCAAAGCGTGTTCTTCATCTCGGGAGGAAGTTCTTCTTCGTGAGCCTTCAGGAAACCGCCGCGTCTTCATATATCTTGCGGGGCGGCCGCTACGACCTCCCCCAACTATATTAGCCGGTCGCAAAGGCAAAAGATGGGCTTAGGAAGAGGCCGCATCAACATAATGAACTCCTCATTAGGCCTCCAGGGAGAGATCCGCGTAACGACGAGAAGCCTATGACGTCTCATTCGCTGCGACTTGTGCGGCGGTTGACGGAGGTATGGGGTTGAAGATAGGGGACTTACGAGCTATGGACATAACAGAGGTAACTAGCGTAAGTACCTACCTATCTTCCTAGGGTGATGGAAGGCCCTTAAAGCCGGAAATAACTGCTCACGATCATAAATAATTGAAATGAACAGGGCCCACATTCACCAAGAAATTATTTAAAGGAGTGAGCCTCACTCCATTATAATTAATCCAGAGTATTGAAACTTAGATTATTTCCCCAACCAAAACCCGAGTTACGAGTACACTTGAGTGACGAAGTTTACCTAGCGGAGTTCAAGATTAACAGTCAATCGGAAGTTATCAGCTCTCAAAAGTGTTCCAACATAACTTCAAGAGGAGTAATTCCTTCGTTAACCAACTCTGAAAGAAACGGGGTGAACTCCTGAAATTCCTCAATAGAGACGAGCTTTGTCCCTTGCTCTCATGTAGGATTTGGAAGATAAATGTTACATACAATAAATATGCCCAGTGCGAAAAGATACCAAGATATACCGTAGGTTCTTTTTAATTTATTTTAAATTTAATCAAATAGGTGCATTCAAACTTTACTGTATAGGAAAAGGATTCAGTGGTAACAATGACTTTTCGGCTGTATCTGAAGACGTTGGCGCACGTTCTGCCTGTTTGCATACAAGAAGATCATTTCACCTAACGCCTACAAGAATCCCAACCACGCCTGATATTCTAGTTTTCCTTCGGATGAGGTTCAACTAAATGTCAGCAACAAGGTCAACAACGCCCTGCATTATATTGAGAGAAGGTACCTACTTTACCGGCCATGTATCCTAGGATTAGTCAAACACTTTCAATGGAAGGAGCTAAAAATTTATTTCAAAAAGGGTGAAAAGGGATCCCCGCATGTTTGTTTTATAATGGTTTATTATCTTATCTCCCATTATTGAACCTTTGTAATCGACCGAAGAAACGCTGCAAATAAATAAACAAAGGTTTATTATTTCTTTATTAGATAGCCCATCTACGCATGTTTATGGTCTACAATTATTATTAAACCTCGTTTATAGTACATCACCAAGACTTGGTGCTTCCCGCCTCCCAAACGCGTTCACATCTTTACAGCTCCAGGAACCCATGATTTACGCTTTTTAGTGAGTGTTGAAAAATGTAGAAAACAAATTCGAAATGGAAAACGGTTGGTCAAAAACAAAAGCAATTAAACTCAGAGGCATCTGTACCTTGTAATGAGCGTTACCCACTTTTTTTTTTTTTATGAACATAGATTTCATTCTAAGAAATTCGATATCACCCGCACTCTCCTACGTCGAGTAGTTATCTTTCTATGATTTATTAAAGTTTGCACTGGTAACGTCACACTGGTTGGCAGGGGTTTTTATATTTTTACTACGTGTTTTCGGGGGTAAAACTAGTTAGATAATATGAAACTGAAAAAATGAAAGTGAAATAAGTTTAAGACTGGTAAAATTGAAACCAGCCGTAGACTAAGCATGGAGTGGGGGGGGGGGGGGGTTCACGACACGCCTGGGTCAAGGAACAGATATACAGGTGCCTAAAAATGCCAACATACTCGTATATATGGAGGCAGCTACTGAGAGAATCAATGAAATGAAATAAATCACTTCGCCAGTCTCTGTGTAATAGAAATATGTACTTAGATTAAAATAGCAAAAATTATTGTTAGATGACACATTAAATTGGCAGTTTATGAGTTATTACATCAGCTAACAATACGTTTCAGTCCAAAAAACATGATTATTACACTTAGGTTTTGTGAGAATCCTCTCCAAGCAAGTTACTATATAAGGGGCCTTCAATAAATCATAACATCATCTGAACTGAAGGACTTCTCACTGACCAGATCCTCTCAATGGATTATTACTTCTCTCTTTAGATAGATCTTCTGCGCAAATCAATCAAGCATCACACGTGTGTAGATAGTTTTAACTTTCTAGAAAACCAAACAAGATACAGGGGAATTAGCTCCATGTAAATACGTTTTAAGACATCCAGAAACGATTCCTGGATTTTAACGTTTAATTACATATGATATGTCTATTCGGTTCTATCAAACTATATGGGTAAATTACTGCTTGAAATCATTGTTTTTGGAATTTTTTAAATTAATTTTGATTCACTCATCTGATCCAGACCCTGGGCATCGTCAAGTAAATGTCCTAAAGAGGCTACATACGAAATTACAGCTTCCTAGAGTGTAAAGTATAGAAATTACCTATTAAAATTATTTAACCACCGCTTCACAAATCAAACCGTTCTCGCAATATTCGGATCACCAGCTATGAATCAAATCATCGAAACTCCAGCCCAATGAAATCATCAGAAATTAACAAGCGGTTGCAATCATGTTCACAATATCAATTATTGAGAATGATCACCTGTGTGTAAACAATAATTATTTATATAACCATGCTCATAACTCAGCTTGTTGGCCACCCACATTGCATTAGTTAAAGTATTATGGTTGGATAAATCGAGAGCTTTCGAACGAATGGTCAACGAATTTTGTGGGATGAAAAACGACGAAGTACCATTTCCCTAGCAACGACTCGGTTGTAAGTGGAAATCATCAAAATTATTTGGTAACAAATTTGGTAACGGTTTTCGAGTTATGTGCCAGAGCAAAGACACAAAATTTCAACAACAAAAAATCACAAATATAAAGAACAAAGAGAAAATTCTGATATTTCGCTGATTAAGCTTGATCACAGAAAAATTACGAATGGGCATTGTTTGCTTCGTTTCTTGTTGCCTGCATTCATAGTGAAGTTAACATTACGATCTTTATCCTGATGCTTTCAGTCGTTGACGTTGAGGTTGGGTGGGCGGTTTGCTCTCTAGACCATCCTATGGGCTCGTTCTGACTATGGCAGAAGTATATCATTACTTTCTGGCATTGGGGTGAAGGTGCTGAAATCTTGGGGTGTAAAGCCAATCGGCATTTGACAGGTGCTTCTTAGGACCGTTTCAAACTGTCATCAGGAAACGTTTAGCATGAGCGGATACTTAAAAGTGAGTGTAGTTGTTAAAATGTTGACGATGCTTTTAAAAGCGCAATTTCAGAGGCGTTAAAAAATAAGATAGTCTAGAACGTCAGGTCCTTAAAAGCAGGTAGTTCAGTACTTAAATTATTATGAATACCTTATTACTACTTGTCTTGAATTATGGGTGTCTTTTTTTTAAAGATTTATCCTTATTTTCAGTTTACGAACATGAAAAACAATTACGTCGCTATTGTAAGGGTCGAGTTTGGGCATTGGTTAGTCTAGGGAGGGAAATTCTAGTTGCTATTCGGACCTTTTGGACGAGCCCGACGTTGCTTGGAGACCAGAGTCAGTTTCGCCGTAAAAGGGGAGTTTTATAGGCAACCTAATTGCTTCCATTCGCCTCACTCTTCTACTAAATCACGAGCGCTGCTTCGCCCGGAGTCCAACGGCACACTCCGATGCTAATAGCAGGTTCTCCTATTGAGGGTTTTTTTTTTACGTTTTTTACAATCGTAGACGACGGCACCTGGACGGCATCGCCGTTGGCGAAGGAGCTAACTCTCCTTCAAGGACCCTGACAAGCACCCCTTAAGGGGTTAAAAGGCGAGAGTACTCGTGATATATTTAGTACTTTCCCTGACGTGACTAGTTGAGTAATTGACGAATACATCTCCTGAAATACGACTGACCCCCCCCCCCTCCCCCCCCTCACTTTCCAACCTCCACCCTCTGGTGTGTCCAGGACGTACAATTAGCTTTCAGTCGGATTTAACTTCCCTGTAGGTTGATGGGCCAATCAGAGACCATAGTAGCATACTCGATGGTTTCTTGTACCCTACCATGTTACCTGGTGGGAGGGGGTACACTGAAGCTCACTCCGTAAATAAGATGGCTAGTTCAATTGGATGTTTTACTTGAGAATTCTGCTTCTGAGTTTTTGGTGTGTACTATCGCCTTACAAGTTGAAAAATTATCCTGAAAGATTCATTCAGTTAACATTTGTGAGAAACTAAGTGACTCGGTCGACGAAAATGAAAGACTAGAGTTATGGTTCAAGTCTTACATGATTCGAAACGCAGTGCAGTCTGCATATAGCAGAACAGTGGGTCCGCTGACCAGGCACCTCACGAAGTTTGGGGAATCCAATGTACAAATTTTCACTACCAACGGTGATTTTAAGGAAAGGATGATAAATCTAGCAGTGAACGTAATCCGACTCGATTCAGCGTCCTACAAATAACTATTACGAACACAAATATATCACAGTTTTTAGGTGTACGGTGCCACGTCATTGATGATATCATCGCTGTATTGCTTCGGTTAGATTTTAGATCATCTAAAAGGGTTTCAATCAATGATAAGTGACCACCGAAAACGATTAAAAAAACTCGATTTTTGATGATTTGATATTTCTGATATCAGAGACGATGACGACGATGACCCCGTATTGTTGTAAGGACATTTTTGGAAGAACAGCGTTATGCCTATCAAGGACTTAGATGCCCCCAAGAGGTGCAATGGGGCCTAAATCCTCGAGAGAGAAAGAGAGAGAGAGAGGGGGGGGGGGGTTAGAGAGAGTGACAGTATCCCGAGAGATACCACTTGTACTAATAGCATTTATGTGCTATGTTTGGAGTAGATTGGTTTTCCGGTTCTCGGATCCCCATCTATCGCCAAACGCAGCATTTCAAGAACTTGACAATGACGGCCGGCACGACAGCGACGGACGCGCATTCTCTTGGATTCTGACGGGAACTGTCACATGCCTGCCTTGCAGATATGAGGCAAATGTTTCATGAGATTTTCTCAAACGACTTGGATCAAATCCCACAAAATCAGGAGTTTGTCGTCAGCGAAACGGTTCTCAGTGGAGACAAACGAGTAACTCAGTTAAAGCCTGGGCAATATGAAGGCAACTCTAATTACCTGCAATTCGAAATTGAAGCCATGCATAATGGATGGAATGAACATTCCAAAGCGTTTGCTCTATCAGCTGCATTGTCTGAGTCAGCATTACATGTGTTAGCAGATACATCTCATGTATAAAGTATGTAAAAAGCTCTCTAGCTAACAGTCAGCATATCATATCCAACTGTGCAGCGACCAACTCTAGTTTATTTTTATGCAGTTTATTTTCTGTTAGCTGTTATTATATTTGTATGTACCGTTTTTCACTTATATACATTCTTCGTGTTATTGTTGAGTTATTTTATTAGTATTCAACGTTAATAATTCCTGTATTGCAAATATCGTTTAATTAACTATTATGTAATTGGGCATTAGCCTGTATGAGTTGAAACAATAAAAACAATAAAACAACTCTGTATCCACATTTATAATAAGTTTGTGCAATATAAGATTGTAAAAACGAAAACTGAACTGCATACTACTCCATGCCTTGAAAATGGTAATAAACTCTACCGCGATCGTTGGGAGGTTCATTTTTTCATAGTAATTAAATACGAATTAAATATTCATATTTCCTAAATTATTCCTAATTCCTATAAATAAGTCCATATTTAAATTAATTCCTATAAATAATTCCATATTTAAATTCCTAAATTATTACATATTTCTAAATAGCAGCTATGTAATCCGAGGTTCTCCCAAACAAATCAACCATTCCAATAAATACATTTTGGCCACAAAATTGAGCTCAAATTTTTCAAGTTTGGTTCAAAAGGGCTAAAATTGAATACATTTATATACCATTGTTTACTACAGTATACAAGTTTGGAGACGCGTTGGTGGAACGCACTTGGGTAGCTGGATCTGGAGAAAGGTCAAGTCCTCCGTCACTGCTCCCATTCACGGCTTTACAGTTCTGTGAAACCAAAGGCGTACGCATGACATCCGTATAATATCCGTATTTACTTGCGGCTTGCCGCACCCCGACAGACGCAAGCACCTGGTTGTCAGCGCACTTATCACAAACGTGGCATGCGGATGAAGAGATCATCCGTCTCATTAAAACTCACCGTCTCGGGCGTAGGCGGGAAATCCGCTTCGGGCGCGCCAACGCCTCAACGCGCGTGTTAGAAGTGATGAGCTGTTTTCTAAAGGACTCATTAATCTGACAAGCGGTCTACGTTCTTGGACAGAGTCTGAAAAGGCTTCAAATTAGGTAATGAGCTATACAATCTATTTGAATAAAATCGTTAGTATGTTTGCCTGTACATTGATTAGAATCATGAATTATTGCGTTTCTTTTCCGTTTAATGATATTTGTAGACGATTGGTACCACTTTTTCAATTTTTCTCTGTCTGTCTGTCTGCCTGACCGTATGTTTGTCCACTTTTCACGGTTACAGGAGACATTGGACAACTGATATGAGTGAGGAGAAATGTTTGTATCAGTCCAACTTAAATTATAGGCTATTTGAAGTTTTTAAAATTTGAGCCAGAGGGGGTGTCTTATGGGAAGGGGAGGGGTGAAATGGGGTATCTTGGACAGCATTGAACGAACTGGGGATCTGATTGGTCGAATATGTTTGGATTATTCTAACTTAAATCATAGGCTATTTGAAATTTTTCAAATCTGCCCCATAGGGGGTGTTTTAGGGGAGTCGGGGGAATGGGGTATCTTTGTCATCACTGAACGAACCGGGGATCTGAGTGGGAGAATGTGTTTGGATTGCTCTAACTTGAACCACAAGCTACTCAAAATTTTCCAAATCTGACCCATAGGGGGTGTTTTGGGAGAGAAGGGGGGTGAAATGGGGTATCGTAGACATCAGTAAATAAACTGGAGACGTGATTTTTGAAATATGTTAGGGTTACTTCAACTTGAATCGCAGACAAGGTACTTGATATTTTCAAACCCGATCATTAGGTTTTTCTGTTGGGAGAGAGGGGGGGGGGGGGGGTGAAATGGGGTTATCTTGGACATAAGCTGGAGCTGATTGGTAACAAATGTTTGAAACACTTACTTGAATCGCAGACTACTTCAAGTTTTCCAATCTAACCCATAAGGGGTGTTTCGGGTGAGGGGGGGGGGAGTACATCACTGAATAAACTGGGGACCTGATTGCTAAAATATGTTTGAATTACGCTAACTCAAATCACAGGCTACATCAAAATTAGGCTACATGGAAATAACGTTAGATCCGGTTTTTTTTTAAGGAATCCATAAAGAAAATGTAGCTCCATGTGTAAATCGACTTTAATTTTTTGCCCACGGACACCAACGTGGATACTAATGGCGCTATCCCAAAGACAATTATTTGATAGCTAATTTTATCCGCTAGGTGATTCGCGTTATACTGGATTTAGCTATCCTGAAGTTAATGTAGGTAGTTGATGAACCGGCCCTATATCTGGGATTCCATGTTACAATAATTGAGGAAGCTATATTGCCCACCTAACTTGGCAGATTTTTTCCAAGACGTCACCAGCCCATTGCGTGAACAATCCGTATCGTGCTCCCAATGTTGAATCAGTCTTCCTTTGTCACTGCCACTTCTTTTAAGTTCAATCACAAGACAGGTACCTAGGTCGGTATTGTATTATATCGCCTAATTAAGTATTATTGTATAATAACCCAAGAAGAAAGCTATTGTGACTCCACGTGGACCATTATTCGCTTTTCTTGCAGACAATCTCTCGTGGACCCGAGCTATGGGCCAACTTAAAGATCTAAACTATTCCAGTCGTCGTAACCCATTACAAGAACCTCTAGGCACACGATCCCACCCTGCCCTCGCATTGTATTGAAATACGAGTTAGAAGGACCAGGTAATTAGTAGGGATGCCTTCTCCGACGATGTGAGCATCCAAAAGATTAGTTCGTGTTTACACCGATCGTGTACCGAGCGATATACCGAAGGAAACCCGCTCTTTGTAAAGTCAAAGGGGACAGTGGCTGTTCCCCGGGCTATTCTAGAATTGCAAATGTCGATCCAGATACATACCTACATACACCCTGTCAAAGGATGTTTTTGTCTTTCCTTTCTCGGATGTAGTCCACATAAGTTGGGGTGTTCGCGTAAATGGGGCCCATGACGTGAGGCAACCGTTCCATTGGATCGTCCGATATTACGGAACCGATCAAACTTCGTGTTTCTAGGAGAGCGGTAACAGTGATTCCATACACCACGGATATCTTTAGTCGGGATATTGCCAGATCAATAATCGTAATCATGAGGGCTACTTTTTAGCGAATTTTCGTAGAAAATGAATCTATTGCAATGGCTCTAAAAATTTTAAAATCAAAATTTTCGTAAATTTTCTTTATTGAAATCCGTTTTGAGACATTCTGAGACGAACTCTAGAGTTTAGCGCTTTTTCATGGGTATATGTATATGTTTTTACTATATATATATATGTGTGTGTGTGTGTGTGTGTGTGTGTGTGTGTGTGTGTGTGTGTGTGTGTGTGTGTGTGTGTGTGTGTGTGTGTGTGTGTGTGTGTGTGTGTGTGTGTGTGTGTGTGTGTGTGTGTGTGTGTGTGTGTGTGTGTGTGTGTGTGTGTGTGTGTGTGTGTGTGTGTGTGTGTGTGTGTGTGTGTGTGTGTGTGTGTGTGTGTGTGTGTGTGTGTGTGTGTGTGTGTGTGTGTGTGTGTGTGTGTGTGTGTGTGTGTGTGTGTGTGTGTGTGTGTGTGTGTGTGTGTGTGTGTGTGTGTGTGTGTGTGTGTGTGTGTGTGTGTGTGTGTGTGTGTGTGTGTGTGTGTGTGTGTGTGTGTGTGTGTGTGTGTGTGTGTGTGTGTGTGTGTGTGTGTGTGTGTGTGTGTGTGTGTGTGTGTGTGTGTGTGTGTGTGTGTGTGTGTGTGTGTGTGTGTGTGTGTGTGTGTGTGTGTGACCTTTGACACTGTAAGGCATTTTGCCCTGACCGATTGCCTTCGAGGTGTCGGGGCACTTACTCGTTTAATTGAGTATGTTTCCTATCTGTACCACGGAGGCGTGACGGACCTCGAGGCAGGAGGTGAGATGTCAGGGAATGTACCATTGGGCGTGGTGTACGCCAGGGGAATCTTCTCAGTCCTCTTCAACCTGGTCGTGGACACAGCCTTGGGTGAGCTGCCGGCTGAAATAGGGTGTGATCTCGTCCCTGGGGAGCCCATGCATTGGCTTTTGCCGATAATGTCATCCTACTCGCCGTAACCCGTGTGTAATGCCTTTGTCGACCAGCTGGCCAGGTGTAGTTTAGTGGTCAACCCTTCTAAGTGTGGGTTAGTCTCCATGGTCCCGTCAGGCCGCCAACATAAGGTGAAGGTGGTTGATCAGGATGCTTTGTCATAGGACAGACACGGATCCCTGCCCGATCCGTTTTGGAGGTCTGGCGGAACCTTAGGGGTTGACTTCATGGGAGTGGCCACTATATCCGTGACCCGTGTGGACCTTGATGTAGCATTTAGCTCGTGTTACCAAGACTCCATTGAAGCCACAGCAGCAGCTGCGCCTCCTTCGCACGTACTTACTGCCTATGGGTTAGTCTTTGGCAGGCTTACTGTGGGGAGGTTGCTCGAGTTAGATAATGAAGTTTGCTCTGCTGTGCGCTCTTGGCTAGGCTCCCCACCTGGTGCCTCAAGTGCTTACTTCCACGCACTGGTCAATGCCGGTCGCATCGGTATTGTCTCTCTTTCTGTCAGCATCCCATCATTACGCCGCCAGTGCCTGCTTGCCCTTAGTGGCTCAAGCTGGGAGATCGCCCGCACTGCTGCTGACCTTGACTTCGTCAGGCAGCAGTTGCTGTGGTGGAGACCAAGCAACACCAACTGCTCCCAAACCCAGCTCATCTGTTGAGTTCGCTGCTGCTCTCCATAAATCAGTACATGGTAAAGAACTCCGACAGTGATCCGAATCCCCCATTTCCACCCAGTGGGTGGAATGGGCTTCAGAGGGCATTGGGGCTCGTGTCTATCGCCATTTTAATGCCGGCCAGGTGGCTACACTAGGTGAGAAGTAGTCATGGGACAGTAGACACCCCTTGCGGTGCAAGTCGTGGTAAAAATGAGAATCTATATCGTGTGGTGCAGCAGTGTCCTCGTACTCACGGTGGCCACATTCTATGTCACGATGCGGATAGCTGGCGCTTTGTCATCCAGAAGTTGGGATTTCGAAAGGGAGACATTATATCACATGCCAAGTGACCGGGGCAAGAAGCCAGATATTGCATCCGTCAAGCCTGATGGGCCTGCAATAGTCCTGGATGTCCAGGTTGTCAGTGGTAGCATGGACATAGAGAAGACCTGGTGGGCAAAAATAAATAAGTATGATGGAAATGATCTGAGGCAAGCGATTTCCGAGCTTAAAGAAGTGGCGGCCAATAACATCAAATCCATCAAGGAATGGGGCGGGGTGTGTACCTAAGCGTATCTAAGCGAATGAGCCATTGGGAATGGAACGTTGGGGAATGAGCCATTTGTCTAAATCAAAAGAAAAATGTACAAAATATTGCAACCTAATTGATTGACGGATTGAATATATTCCAAGATGGAAAATGAAAGAGTTAGAAAATAAAATTGGATGGTGGAGAATTCGGCAGAGCCAAAGGGAGCACGGGAGTTATGGGGATGCAGAAGTGGAGATTTTTAATGAGTATCATTATCTGGGAGTGACTCTCACACCAAGAGTATCATTCACAAAAGACCTCAGACTCAAGGCTGGTGCTGCCAAGACAGCATTGCATTGAGTTTGGGGGGACGTCTTTGGCTGCCTTCAGACCTCTCTGAGGTCCAACTGGAAGGTATTCAATGCTGTGGTGCGTGCCATACTGTGCTAAGCTTCTCAAATTTGGGGATACATGCGGAATGTGGGGTGGTCTGAAGAGGGCTGATGCTTTTTATCAGGCACGTGTTGTGTCAACCACGGTTTGCCCCAAACTACTTGGTGCTGTAAGAAACCAATCTGAAGACCATCTCGTTTTGTAAACTCTACAGTTGCATCTCTTATACCTCGTCAAGGTGCCTGGAATGTCGATCTCCCGATTACCAAGGGTTGTCGTGGTAGAGGAGGCAAAATTTGGAACCTTCTGGTCACGAGAGAGGTGTTCTCGGGCAGATGACTTGGGATTGCCTGAAGTCTAGTCCAATGAGGATCCTGCACAATTGAAGTCACAGGCTGATGCCATGGTGGAGGCGTTCAAGGACAGGAAAAAGACATACTTGTGGGGTAGAACTGATACTACTGAGACGTTCCCTCTTAATCGTTAACTGGACTGTACTGTTCGCTGTGTGGAATTTTCAAAGGATACTGGTTACTCAATCGAGGCTACTTGATGGATATTCAGGTTGAGGACGGAGCAAATTTCTTTGAATGTGAAGTCATACCCAGTCTCAGTCCGGAGGAGTGTGCACTGTGCAATTTGCGAGAGAGGGAGGATGAATTTCACTTCCTTTGTGTATGCGCCATACACTCGGAGTTCCGGCTTCAAGTCTTAACGTGTGAAGAGGCAATCTCTATCTTAAATGGCCTCAACTGGACTCCCTTGGTGCAATTTTGTCGTGCGAAGTGGAGTTACAGAGAACTCATGGTCGCAAAATTCAACTGGCACAAGAGGAAGCTTCTAGCCATATGGAGGAGGGCATCAAGTGGTCAGATAATTTCAACTAAATGGGACTGAGTGGGGCTAAATGGGGCTTCTTTGCTGGTGTTAATTTTTAATTGAGAATTTATTACTCTCTATGTATTTATCTATTACTCTTTATGTATTTTTTTCTTCTTCTTTCAATGGTCCTAATCATATAGTATCAGTATAGTATCTATATTTAGATACTATATGTTAACTTAGGTATCTATTACACTCGAACCTCCGGTAGACGGTAATTAACCATGCCGTATTGTTAATGGGATTTAAGGTACTGCATGTCGTTCTTTGTGAATTGTAAAATAAATCATTTATCTATCTAGTGGAGAATTTGGAGGAGGGAAACCATAAGATGAAAAATTAGCAAGTCATGAGTGGTAATTTTTGGCCTAAAATGTCGGGGGTAGGCATCTCCGAGCCCACCTGGTGCGACGACCCTGATTTCAAACTCCCATAACCTTGGTGATTCCTGGCAGCTGCTTATATTGGACTATTATAAGCATGAACGGAGCTGTCACACTCTTCTACCGTTATTGATGTCAATAAGGACGATGGACTTCATCGTCTTAAATTTGTAAAACGACAGGATACGTCAAATAAAGGTGATAGGTGCTACCATTAGTTAGCAAGGCGAATGATGAAGCAGGTGTGCAACTGATCTGTTGCAAGCTGACTACTCTTTCTTATGTTGTCCTTTACAGCGGGCTGCCCTGAGCAACTCCATACCCTCCGCTTCGAAAGGTGATTGACGCTCTCAGATGCATTTTTCTTGTAAAGTCGAAAGGCCGATCGCAAAAATTGCTGTAACTTGAAGAATTAAAAAAAGAAAAATCTGGGAAATCGTTGCATATTTCGAGGAGTTATGATGTTGGGAAAGTAATGATGATTCCTTATAAGAGGCTCCTTACATGGGCTACCGGGCAGCCCGCTCTGTTCTGTGTTGGACTTATAGAAGGTTTTACATATTTCAGTTTTTTACATGCTGTCTTATAATGCCTAACTCTTGCTTTCTCCTACTACCTAATAACCATAAATTATTTTCTGAAAATAGATTGTAGATTACTCCATTTTTGGTTTTATAAGTATCATTCATCGCACTTTTAGCCTAAATGAATCTATAAAACAAAAATAAAGATTAACCATTCAGAACTATTTCCGGGCAGCGTGGAGAGCGAGAGAGAATTTTATTGGAAATCAAACGTGAGTCATCTGACTCCACAAATGTATACCTACCTATCTGTTGATTATGATTTTCATCCATATGGTTAGATATTGGAAATTATATACAGTAACTTTGATGTAAACTAAAAAAGTTGAAGTCATGCAGCATGAGCGTATGATGGGACTTTTCGTAAATTATCATACTATATTATGTTAATTGGTTAAAACCAGTTTTATGGCAAAAAACTTTTCTAATTTAATATTCAGTAATTCAAATGAAATTTTGGATTTTTAGCTATTTTTCAAAGTTATATTTTTTTGGCAAATATTAATAAAACCTAAGTACGGTTTTCAGCATAAATTTCTGTATGAATTGTTTAATGTGGTTACTGATGAGTGGTTACTCTGACTATTTCTCATCAAAGTTTATTAATAGGTTTGCATCTGTGTACTTTAGTATTGCCTCACCAGTGATTAGTTTAATAGTTTTGTGGTATTGAGTACTTCATTTCATTGAAGTATGTTCAAAATGCATCTGTCCATTATTTGGGGGTTGTATGCTTTAGATTTTATCTGTGATTGAAGCTGTTCAGTTTGAAGTGTGATATGCAGTTAGAATTGATATAATCTTTATATAATAATTATGTAGTGAGAAATATTATAATTATTAGAGTAAAAAGAAAGTACCTACCACAAGATTTAAAATTATCGAATTATATTTAAGTTATGTTGTTTTGGAATTTACCTCTTCCATTGCATTAAAATCGCTAGGAATCTATCAATTTTCGGCAAAAAATAATACAATAGAAAGACAAAAATATATATAAGTACCTAGATATTCAAAATATATTCTGCTATTCAAGAGATTTTTGGATTTGAGATTATTATTATTATCATTTTATTTTATTTTTTGTTTGATTTTTTTTTTTAGTTTATTCGTAGTTTCAATAGATTTTTTTTAGCACTCTATAATAAAACTGAAGTAAATACATTTTTCAACACAATTTTGTTCATACATTTTTTAATGTTCTAGTTGATAGTTGATGAACTTTATTTTGAATAATATTCCGCATTCAACAATTTCAGCTTTCCAGCACAGTTTTAGAAATTCTACAATATAATATGCTCAAAAAATCCTCTCCAACGAATTCATCCTTTCTTATGTAATGCAATATTCTGTCGAGAGAAAGGATACGTGTATACTCGTACTTGAGCACATTCATCAAGGAACTAATGAAACGAAATACAAAATCCTCCTAACGCGTCCATTAGCCCGTTATCGCACTCCCTGGGTTTCTGTAGTGAGCTCGGGATCCTATTGACCAATCAGCGCCACCGCCGGCCACCCCTAGTCACTTTCTACCGGGGGTGTGTCCTCCGTCCTTGGTCCTGCAAGCCAACCCCTCCTCGACACGCTCGCTCCGTTTTAGCCTTCGAAAGGTATCCGAATAGTGACTTTCATTCTCGGGGTCTTTTATTGCCCGGAGTTGACTTCCAGCAGGCCTCATGAATCCGGAGGAGACCGACCCGGTCGAACAATAGAAGTCAAACCGCGTTACCGCTTCATTATCTCCGATTGTTGTTCTTCAACTTCGTGTTGTTGTTGGGTTCACTCAATAAATGGCTGAGCTTAAACTTCATTAGATACCTACCGGAGTTCGAGTCATCGTGAGTCGGGGGAACGTTAAAGGACCCCTCACTGTTTTCCTTTTGAGAAAGAATGGAGTACCCATAGTCTCCTTTTGGTAATGTCTTAGACAACCGGAATGGGAAGTTCGTCAATGTTTGATCAAAAGAACCAATAAACCAAATACGTTCTTACTACTTTCTTGATCTGTTAATCAAAAGTTGATATACACTTAATGTCAAGGTTGAAACTTCAATTTATTATACTTTCTGGGAGCCAAAGTACCATCATACATCATGAAATAAAATGAACTAGAATGGAATGTAACAGAAAGACACAGCGGAATCTTTCGCTGTTGAGTTCGATTAAATCTAAATACCTACGTAAAAATTAATTCCTACTTCCATTGGTTGCTCCATGAGTCGAGAACGGCTGGGACAATATCAGAATGGGTTTTCAACAAATGATCAGCAAGACGGCTCTTAGGTAGGTAGATGGATTTAGGCTACTTTTAGCGAATTTTTGTAGAAAATGAAACTATTGCAATGGCTTCAAAATTTTTAAAAATGTTCTACATTAAAATCCGTTTTGAGACGTTCTGAAACGAATCGTAGAGTTTAAAATGTTTTCATATATTAATTGCTATGCAATTTTTAGCCCGACCTCCAACAACTTTTTTGTAACGTCCGTGACAAAATTATTTGTAACGTCCGTGACGAAATTAACGATAAGAATTGCATAGCAAATTATCCTCGTTTTCTACGCAGTACAAAAGAGAAAAGATCCGGGGGGTCCAGGGGGACGAAGCCCCCCGGCGAGGCGCGAAGCGCCGAGTATATATATATATATATATATATATATATATATATATATATATATATATATATATAGAGGAAACTACCAACCCTAAACTGGACCCTCCCCCTAAAGTGGACCACTGGTCTTCTGACACTGCATTCTCCTGAACTCTATCCTATTCAACTGTAAACAGTAGTTTAGGCATCTACCACTATGTATAGGAGCGCGCACACCGCCCACTTCACTTGTTGCTTATCAGTTCACCATTACATGTTTTGATAGTGAAAAAAGTTTTTGAGCAGTGCTACAGTTTTCGTTATTTTTCCCAGATATTTTCAGGTAAGCCTTTATATCTATATATATTCTTAAATGGCAAGGTTTAAGTTTATCCTCAAAACTTTTCATTTAAATATTTGGTTCAAAATTAATCGGGTTAACAAACTGATGGCTTCAGTCGCTTAAACCGGACCCCCTCTTGTTGCCTAACCCGGACCCTGTTTAAAATACATTCTGTATCATTTTCTGAGATTGAAATTTTCATCTTATTGTATTATATTGTATTGTAATTGTTAAATTATAATTATATTTGAAACTAGAATGAGTACTCTTTGAGTTACTACCATTTATAATTTTAACACAGAATGTGTTTTAGCCATGGACTAACTAGCCGAAAATGGAACGCGGGATGGTAACGAAATGTGTGACGGATGATTTTCACGTACAACCGAGTCGTTGCTAGGGATATGGTACTTCGTCGTTTTTCATCCCACAAAATTCGTTGACCATTCGTTCGAAAGCTCTCGATTTATCCAACAATATTATGTTAACTACTGCGAAGTGCGTGTCCAACAAACTGAGTTATGAGCATGGTTATATAAATAATTGTTTACACACAGGTGATCATTCTCAATAATTGATATTGTGAACATGATTGCAATAGCTTGTTAATTTCTGATGATTTCATTGAGCTTGTGTTTCGATGATTTGATTCATAGCAGGTGATCTGAGTATTACGAAAACGGTTTGATTTGTGAAGCGGAGGTTAAATAATTTGAATAGATAATTTCTATACTTTACACTCTAGGAAGCTGTAATTTCGTTTGTAGCCTCTTTAGGACATTTACTTGACGATGCTTAGGGTCCGGATCAGATGTGTGGCTCTTAAAGCTAATTTCTATGCTTTACACTCTAGGAAGCTGTAATTTCGTATGTAGCCTCTTTAGGACATTTACTTGACGATGTCCAGGGTCCGGATCAGATGAGTGGCTTTTAAAGCTAATTTCTATACTTTACACTCTAGGAAGCTGTAATTTCGTATGTAGCCTCTTTAGGACATTTACTTGATAAATCGCTCTTGATTTATCACGAATTTATTTCGTATTTTTTTCGTAGTTTCATACAATAACTATATAAATTGATGTTATAAATGAATAGTAAACAATGACGCTTGTTTGGTTGTCACTTGGTTGCGCGACAACGCAAACACATTCTGTGTTTCAATAATTTCGTCCGAAGTATGTAAATAGAGGTAACCGGGGGTCCAGGGGGCTTGCCCCCTGGCGAGGCGCGGAGCGCCGAGTTTTTTATTGTTATTTTGACAAGGGGTCCGCTTTCGGCAACTATATCATAAATTGAGAAAGTGTAAGTTTAATTTTTTTGTACTAATTTCGGATCAGATTTTTTTTAAGTAAAATTTGAATGATCCTCAACATTACAAAGATGATTTTAAAACATAATTTTTCACTTTTTTTTCATTCAAAAACAAAACAGGGGTGCGGTTTTGGGCACTCTCCTATATATATATATCGATGTGTGTGTGTGTGTGTGTGTGTGTGTGTGTGTGTCCCTAGACGATAACTCTCCTTAGGATTGAGATAAAAATTCCGTTCCTGCTCCAAAAAATCAAGCTTTCCAAACGAAAGGACGAGTTTGTTGGCCAGCATTTTTTGAGCACATTAAATAGGTCAAATTTTAAAAAAGTGGAGGAAAAAATCACTAAAAATAGCAAAAATTGGCTAATAATCGTTAAATTTATATTTTTCAGCAGAATATTGCTCAAGTAAAGTTTATCAGCTATAAAGTAGACCGTTAAAAAATTTATGTGAAAAATTATGCAGAAAAAGGTATTTAAATTTCAATAAAATGTGCTAAAAATCGAAAAAAACTGAAAAATAGTAGAAACCAAAATTTCTTTTTGTATCGCAGAATGTTATTTGGAACGAGTTTTTTTTGGCAAAAAATTGGTTGTTAACAATTTATTTTCCCTCAAAGTCCTTAATTTTCTAAACAATGTAACATAATATAGTACGATAATTTATGAAAATTCGCTCATACGATCATGTTCCATGACTGGAACTTTTTGCATTTTCCACCACTCCATCTCGCGTAAAAAGCCAGTTTCCCCCTCTGCAACATTGCAATCGAGTTGAAACGGTACCGATCTTTTTCTAACGTCTGACTGAAATCAAAGGAAAGCACAGTGTAACGACATAACGTAGTGACTGCCAAGTAAACTAATGAAGCAATTTTTGAAGATTAATTGAAATTGAAACATAATAATATTGTAAGTAGGTAAGTTGGTATTATTCTGCAACTTTTTCGGTATTAACGTAAACATAACAGCAAATATTTGAAACATGACATCAGATTACCACGGGTAACAGGACAAACCACTGGGAACGAGACAAATCACGGAAGCGGGACAAACCACGGAAATGGGCAAACTTTGCATTTGTATTGACGCGGAACCGACAACAGCGTCAGCAACCACCAGTATTTACATTTAAACGGCTCCTAATTTATAAACTACTGGTATGAGGACAAACCACGGGTAACGGGGCAATTCACGGGTTACCACTAAAGCCGGTGAACCACTATAAACAGTGGTGGGACCTTTGTAGCTAATTTTGTCCCCATTCAACTCAAGACTGAACGGGGTCTCTCAATGGGTGTGGTACCTATATAGAATTACAAATGGTGAACCACTATAATCAAATGATTGAGCATGTTAAATAATTGGTCTGCCGCTGCAACCACAATGTGCCACAGCGAAGTGTGGCAGGGTACAGGTACAGGATACAGGGTGACAGGGAACAGTCATCCCTGAGACCTTCGGGTTGACTGTAATGAAGAAGGTTTTCCAAAAACCTTTTCCCCCATGCTTTAGCAAATCGGAGGAAATCGGCATGAGCCATCTTGGAAATATCATCTGGGGATAAGTTATCGTTTCCAAGGATATTGTATTTAATTCGACCAAGTGTATCACAGTAACACATGATGTGTTCGGCATCCTCCGTTTCTGTTCCACAGAAGCGACAGGTATCCGTTGTTAGTTTTTACGATTGTTACAACAATAACAACACAACAAACGTTTATTCCCATTCATTATAATTGTGTGGCATCTATAACAAACTGCTGCAAAGATGCCATTTAAGAACCTTAGAAAATCGCCGAACCTCAGCAGATTTTACACTACTAATGAAGATTGTAATAATCTCATCGATTCTACAACATTCCATCAAAAATAAGTTTCCTGGTACCCCGTACTACCACTAGTTCATCTCTTTTTTTCAACATTCCGTTTTCATCTACCTACCAGTATAGCCTCTTCGTGGTCTTCCGCGTAGTGTCAACCTGTGTATGACTTCAAGCCCATAGTTCGATTTCTTCAATTCCACACTTCCAAAGTTAAAGACTTCTGCTCTTCAGTAACCTTCTGTATTCTACATCATTAATCTCCAACTAATAGTACTCTTTTAGTTTTAATTCATTTGAAATACAACTGATTTTGTTATATTCAATAACTATACATAATACATAATGTAAATTGGGCTTCCCGTTAAATAAATAATTTAAGTCTATATGCGAATAAAATGTTGCGTTCTTATTTGTGTACTAATTTAGTAATGTGTTTATTTCGTATTCATTTATTAATACGTATTTTGTTCTTTTTTTGTTGTATTTTCAATAACTTAGTAAATTAATATCCATCGACTTCTAAGAAGATGCAAATAACACAAAGGTTTTTTTATTTCCGAATAAGTTGCTCTTTTGATTAGGTATATCGCTGATCTATATATTACAAAAGTATTGTCAGGCATCGAAAGGGCATGGGTGTACAATAACTACATAACCAAATAAGATCGAATCGTATCACTAGAAGTTCAACCTACTTATGCCTGCCATTATCATTTTCCAGTTCACAGCGTTTTTAGAATTTCTGTATCAATACGTCATTTATTATAAGCGAAAAATAACAATTATATTTATATTGCATAAAAATATATCATATAAAATTAAACATTGTTGTAGTTGTTGTTAACGAACTGTGCCTTGTTATAACTCCAATAAATGATTTTTAGTAGGTACCTTCGGAGTGAAAATGATGTGACCTGCCATAACTTTTAGCGTCCTAGCGCTATTTTCGGATTACACTTTCATTCCACATACCACTCAACTTTAAATCCAGTAATTAGAGTCATACAGATAATTAGAGGTAATTAGAGGTATACATCGGCACAGTCCTAATTTCATCGACATCTACAGTCCATGCATTTTCGGGTGAGAAATTACCTTTTAAGGGAATTAATATTATTTTACAAGTATGGGCCACTTCCCGGGTTCGTGGTAACGTTAGGAATTCAGAAATTTGATTTCAACATTAATTTAAGCGTGAAGACCTATAATTAAAAATTAATCAAACTATTCAACAACTACAAAAATAAAATAAAGTACCAAAATGATGATAATACTTATATTAGTAATTACTTTAAAACTGAAGATATTATTTTCAAAGTTTGTAACAAAAAAGAGAAAAACGTTTGCCAAGGTTTCAAGCTTTCTCCTATCCTTCACATGAATGGAATGTTTCTCGTACTTTTTCAGACTGTGGGCCATGTCTGATTGGTCGATCACGCAATGAGAAATAGATGTTAGTTATAGGTCAATTTAGCGCATGCGCACAGGCTGACAAAGTGTTGGAAGCGAAGACGTTTATGGGGGATCATCTACCGTTCAATCTCCAACATTTCAACGAAATCAGATGGAAGTGTTAAATCTATATAGTTGTTAGAAAACGTATTGGTAAGCAATGCATGCATTACGGGGGCATCCCTATGAATGGATTTTATATAATTTTGGTGAGAATTAAAATAAGAGAAAAAACTAAAATATCATGACTTTCTGGATCCCCCCCCCCCCCCCCCAACCTCCTGACATAATTTCCAAAACTAGACAAAATTGATAGCTAATTGAATTTTAAAAAATTATCACGAAAATCCAACAATAATGGTTAAAACATCTTGATTTTTTACTATTATCCTCTCCATGCACTCTCATCCATAATAATGAAATTTTAAACTCTTGATATACCTTCCAAAACTAGACCGAATTCCTTTGATCAAAAAAAGAATCATGAAAATCTGAAGATTAGTTAAATCATCATGATTTATTACTATTACCTCCACCTTTCACCCCCTTTCATAATTAAATTTGAAATTCCTGATATGCGACCCAAAGCTATATCGAATTCTTAATGGAACAAGATAAGACTCAGGAAAATCGGTCGAGATTTGTAGCTTGGGCAGCGCCTGAAAGAATCGGTCCTCCACCGACGACGACAGTGAATCCGGAATCCCCAAGGTCTGTTGCACGACTAGGCTAAAACTGGAATCGAACCAAATAGGAATCTCGAAAATTGGTTGAGAATTTTGGCCTGGACAGCGTCGTCAAAATTTGTCACACACACACACGCACGCACACACTCACACTGTTTTTTTTCCCCCCCGTGGATTCGGTCTTGGAATAGTCTGCAACGGATTTTTATTTGGTTATTTTTTATTTATTTTTTTTTTTCTCAGGCTTGATTTGTCCCCTCTCTGGATCAATTCCAATAAGTCGACCCTCTTAAATAAGAAGCTTTGCCTGTATGACCTAGCTTCTGAGGTACGTCCTAAAAATGGAGGCACGCGACTGCGCAGTAGCTACTAATGATTATAGCTCATGATGAAACTCATTTGGGGTAATCAAATCGTCATTTCCCAACAACTCTCCGAATTCCTGGGACATCAAACGAATAGGCCATCTGAAAATTATGCTTGCTGGATTTTACGTTTACGTATGAGGAGAGCGAAGATATTGATTCGTGTGCGAAAAAAGTTATAAGGAACCATGTATTATAGCCTAATATTATGCAGGGAAACTTCCCTGAATATTTCATCAAAATGTAATGAAAACTATAGAAAGTAAGCTTGTTACAATTATACAGCTATTTGCAGGGATGAATGACACAGATTAGAACATTATAGCAATTATTAATGAAATCGGTTGCATGATTAGATGATAAAGAGTCATCAATTGTGTAATAAGTCAATTTCTCAGTGGTCATGTTTTGAAGTAGGGACTATGAAAAATAACCGAAGAGGAGAACTCCTGATAGTATGTGCCACATTTGGCACTATTATGGTTATTATGGAGTTTCCTCTCGCCTCTACCTTTGAATAATGTGAGATTCGGTGATGTACCCCTTCGTGTATTCTTTTCAAGTACTTGATACGAGACCTTTTTTTAAAATTACAGTAAGCATTTGTTTAATTCAACATTATATTTCTTCTTCAGCAAACTCCGTCCATTGACGCTTCGTGTGACGGAAATTACAATGTTCATAAGCTCTAAGTGAAAAAGAAGGTAAAAACCATGTCAACCGCACTATGCAGTAACGATAAATCCATCAGGCCATCGCATGCTGCAATGCAAAACGACCACACATAAAATTGGATTGAATTAACGACCAAAGTGGAAACGCAAGATGACATGCAATCTTAGTTTCCACTCACTGCTCCACCAGGAAGGGACGCCGGGGTAGGTAATAACTACGCCGTGAACAAGGTCGACACTTTTACAAAATCACCATTCAAAACCCTTTGTTGGTATTTTTAAGGGTTTCTGGGCACTCGGGCCTCGCTACACTTTCACGACGATGGTCGTCCTTGATTTTGAAATTACTGTGCGAGAAGGTGGCCGTGATTATCCGTTTTTGTTGCCGCTGAATTTCTTTCTCGCTCTTCGAAAAATAGGAGGAAGGGAAGAAAAAATCGTTCGAGAAGCCGAGCCGGGGTCTGTAAGTGTTCAGTCGGCCGTAAAAATGACAATGGCAGAGCAGAAATTTCCATCTGGAGCTGGTGCCGTTGGGCGAGCCGGAGTCATCCTTGAATAGTCCGGGCGGAATGATTTCGCACCGGAATGATGTTGTTATGGACTGAATGATTAGGAGATAGGCAGGATGATTGATGATCGGTAATCACTCCTGGTCTTGAAGGACTCTTGCGAGGTACATTTATATCCATTGTGCTTTTAAAAATGAGGTAAAAAGAAATTGATTCAGGTAGGCTTTCTCTTAATCAGTTAAGAAATTATAGAACGTGCACCAACGATAATACTCTATAACGCAAACAAAGTTATCCACACCCTAACGGCCAAACACTTACGGAATCTCAAGCAATGACAGCAGGCGATGAAGACATAGCTTATCAAAAGATTGTCACCTTCCACGGCACATTAAACCCACAATTCCAATCAATTTGTCTCAGTGGATTTCTCTTGTTGAAACTTTGCTATTCTGTTGCAATAAATGACGTGAGTACTCGACTATACGTGTACTTGACTCTATCATAACCAACGACAGTGAATGATAGCTCGTCAAAAGATTTGGCTTAGTCTGTAGCCATTACAACCGCCTATGAACAACATATAGTATCAAACTTCCCACGATATTTTAATAAAATAATGGTGCCGTTACAGTAAGCGGTCTACCCGAAATCCGTAGTGTACGCCCCGACACACTGTGTTATAGTATGCGGGCATCCCCCATCCCATCCGGCATTAGCTGTGTTCCAAGCACCGCGAGTTCATAAACTTTTCGGAACTGGTTAGGCTGGAACTGGAACTGGTGAATTAGGAACTGGTGAATCGTGTTCCAAGCGTTTTGAGTTCAGGAACTCAACACTCGCTAAGGTGTTCCCACCGCTGACTGAGTTCAGTGAGTTCGTGAACTTTTCAGACCCGCTCGGGGATAGGGTTGAAAACTCGAACTGAAGGAAACCTTTCTGAACCTTCCGAACATTTATTTCACTGCAAAACTCCACGCTAAATGCTTTGTCATTAGTCATTAGCCTGTTTGATGCTTGTTTCGTTTTTAACATCTTTCAATTTGCTTCATTTAATAATTATTACAACCTTCAGTTTTCTTTTATCAGCTGTCTAAACATAGATAGAAAACATTTGTTTAAGGGTAGTGGGTAATTGGCAGGCAAAGTCAAACTAATGTTTTTCTCGCACTTGGCCCACCCTACCTTACTTGAAAAAACGTCGTGTTGTTTTTTTTTTTTTTCCTTTTCTCAATAATAGCTCGAGGGATTTTGATGAAATTTTCAACAGCTACTCTTCTTCTGGGTAAGAATGATATCCCATACCCTTCATACCTGGGAAAATAGTCTGAGGGTGGCAATTAGCAAATAACCTTCAAAAACGTTGAAAATGCCGTTTTTTGCCCCTTTTTGGCCTTTTTTTCAAAACGCTCGAAGGATTTCGATGACGAGGTTTTTACGTTACTAAAGACGACGCTAGCGCTGGTTGGTGCATTGAGTGCCAGATGAACTATAGAGTTCCCACCGACGGGTTCTTGAACCTAAAAGTTTCGTGAACTCGTGGAACCCATCTGAGTACATGAACTCAGACGGGTCCTTGGAACACACTATATTATGCGGTCTACATACAATACATGAAATGTACTGCGTACCTGTGGATTTCTCTTCATTCAAAGGTCGTCCATAATTCATGGCAGAGTGTGAGTCACGATGTCATCAATGATGTTGATTTCATGTCGTCAAAAAAGGCCATGAAGGGATTCGTGGTCCGCGTAGAGCGCCACTATTCTTCCATTAATTTTCTGTCCAAAAGCAACCAGCCCGGCTTCTTCTCTTCTTCCACGTTTGTCCACAAAGTAGACCACAAATTCGGAGTAGACCGCATACTACAACGCCGGAGGGGCGGTAGACAGCATACTATAACGGTACCAAATAATTCCGACGATTCTAACCAATTCGTTTCAGTGGATCTCTCTTTTAGAAACTCTGCTATTCCATTGCATTAAATGTCGTGCGTACTTGACTACACGTGCACTCGACTCTATCATCGACGAATGATAATGACTCTCTTATGAGATAGCTTGTAAATAGATTTGTCGTGATCTGTAGCAATTACAACCGTCTATGAGCAACAGATTATCAAACTTCCCATGACATATTAATCCTACGGTTCCAACCAATTCGTCTCAGTGGATTTTCCTTACAGAAACGTTGCTGGTCTATTGCATTAAATGACGTGAGTACTCGACTACACGTGCGCATGAGCTAACGTAAATTACTTCAATCATCATTTTCCCTTTTTTTTTCTGTGAAGCGTAAAATTGCGGGTCTTGGAACTGTAAAAGTCTCAACCCTTCTCAGATGCATGATGCTCCATGTTCTGATCATATATTACATACGGGGCATAATAACTATAGACCAATGATAAGGGCTATCTAATAAATAAATAATAAACCATTGTGTGATAATTCGCAGCGGTTTTTTTTTTTAATTTTATTTTGTTTTATTTTTTTATTTATTTATTTTTAAGAAAATGCTGTAAAGATGTCTAGAGAATAAAGTGAATTCATTATTATTTTGACTGAAAAATCTTCTTGATTATTGGAAAACTGTCATCATACCACCTGTCACCATTCCTACTTTTTTCACTGCAATTTAGTGCGAGTCTTTACCTGTATTGAGTGGCAGAGACTCTCAAAATTAGGGTTTTGGAAATTTCAATTTAGCACTTTGACTCTTCTGGTATCCACTACTGAGATCCCAGGCTAGTGGGCTTTACTGCGTCAATATTCCTTCACTGCGACCTGTTTTTACCCTCACTCTCTCTATACATATGGATCCTTTGAAATTCAATCAGCACATAGCAGTAGTAGCCTAAGCTAATTTACAAACTTGAAATCTTTGTAACTATAAATATCTACAGTTTGAATTCGAAATGCACAACACCCTACGTCGGACAGTCTGCCTCTAATCGGAGAATGGAATTCCGAAGCCATTTATGTTTAACTAATCGTATATTGTATACGATTCTGCAGCGGAATCTGTATTCTAGGACGAATGGAGCCAGCCGTTTCTGCTTTTACTGTGATCTGTTCGTGGAGAGTAGAGAGGCTTCTGTCAAGGCAGAACTGAAGATAAAAATCGGGAACGTTTTATGAAGCCAAACAAAAACTCGTTCCTTGGAGAATCGAGTCGCACATGAGGCGAGGAATACATATAAATATATTTTATGTGGATCTTCACCAAATGGGCCCTTTCACCTCGGAGATAAAAATCTCGAGACCCCGAACATGTCTCACGTCTAACCCCTAAAGGTGTGGACTCTTAGTGATAACGACTCCGACTTTTTGCTCCTGAAGACGATTCGAGAAGCGAAACAATGTGGTTTAATGGCGTGACTCGGTAGCGGTTTTGAGGGGAGAGAAAAAATTGGAAAGAAGTTTTCTAATTAACCAGGAAGATTCCAGAGATTCTGTCTGATTATCGTTTGACGGCCGAAGTTCGGCTAAACAGTCTCCCGAAAAACCCGTCCTTTATGGGGCTCAAATGGGCGATGTGGGCTCTGTTTCTTTCTATCGTATTTTCGCGCTCCGATGCAGCACTTTTAAATGCCCTCTTCAGGATTTAGAAAGCCTCCTTTGTGAGGCCCGAACTTTATTGTGACAATTATTGAAGTGGCAATTGCTCCAAGGTTTTTTAATTTTATTTCGGACGAAAACGGAATCTTTTACGGGGCAAAAGGGAAATCGGCATTCCCTCGGGGCCAGCGGCTTTTGAGAGGGTCTGCCGAGGTCTTCTCCCTTCGCGAAGTCAATTCGATTACTTCATGGTAGGTATTCCAGTGAGCTTAAAGAATTGATATCCGATATCTGTTGAACATTACACATATCCCACAAATATTTCGATTCCTTGGATTGGATTTATATTTTTCTTAACTAAAGCAAAATATTTTTTCTGAATGATATTCTGATTTTAAGCCAACACAAAAAAAGTCTGCCAAGTTGGGTATGGCACATAGCTTCCTCGTTAACCTATCATGAATGTATAGATCACTGATAATTTTTAAATGATCTTGAAAAATTCCATAGCGGAAAAGAGTAAATCAAGAATTTGCGTGAAATGTCATATTTGGTCAATTAAGAAACGAAAAAATGATACTCAACATAATTAATGTTTGTGCAAGCGCAGAATGAACTGATTAGTTGAAAACAATTAAATAGGTACGGGATCATCCTCAACCTAAACCACGCATTCACTGACAATTTCATCAAAATTGGATGAAAATTGTAGAAATCAAGGTCATTACAAGTATTTCACATTGGTGCATGTGCAGTAGCTTCAATGATAAAATCTTGTTAAAATTTATATGAGGTAATTAAGTAATTTTCTTCTAACTATCATCCAAATTTAAGCGAAATCGAACGATTAGAGTGTGAAAAAATTGAGCATAATGTAATTTACGTTTACGCATGCGCACAGTGAAGTATTGATTTGGCAACAATGAAACTGACAGGGAACCGTCTACCCCCTAGCCCGCACATTCCCTGAAAATTTCTTAAAATCCACCCATCGTATTTTGATTATTCTTTCCATTTCGACGAAATGGTCAGGGATCCAATGACCTTGATCAGTCCCCATCTACTAGCTAGTGGTAGCTTTTGCGCTTGTACTCGTACATAACTTTATATTTTCGCCTTGCCTAGTAGACCGATTTCGCTTAAACTTGGAGGATAGTTGGATTAGAGTATTTACGATGTGTTGGTTGGAAGAAGCTATGTGCCACACCCAAATTCCATACTTTTAACGTGGAACATGTTTTTGCAGTCCTAACCCGGCCAAAAATGAGACAAAATTACCGTTACGTGACATTTAGTGCGTTACGCTCCTAATTTAATGATGATTATCGCTTAAAACCAAATCAGTGCGACAGAACTGTATCTCAGGCGTTTATCATCGTAAAAATATCGTTCGCCAGTCGTTGGAAAGCTTTCGATTTAATTAACCGTAGAAATTATGTTAACCACTGCACAGTGCGTGGCCAACAATCTGAGGTGGTTGTCTGAATAATTGTTAGATGCAGGTTATCCTTCTCAGTTAATCTTGTAAACATGATTTCAACCACTATTAGACTTTTGATAGGGAGACTCTCTGGGGCATTAAGAGACGATTAAAATGATGGGTTCTTTCCTAATCAGCTGAGTGATCTAAATTATCTCCTGTTCTCTCAAGGAACATGTTCCATAGTAAATATGTTTTTTTATTATCGACTAGCTGACCCGGCGGACTCGGTCCCTCCTAAAATATTATTCGTACAGTCATGATTACACATATCAATAATATTTATCAATGCGTTAAAACATTCAAATATACTTTTACTCTAGTTTCTACTATAGTTCGGCCTAATTTTGGTTGGATTTAGTACGGGTTTACTTCATCTCCAAGTTGTTACCATACATGTTGTTGCTCCATGTAGTTGTCATATCATCCAAAGTACCACTTTTTTGTAGTAGTTATTTGATTTCCCTCGTATTTACCCGTTGCGAAGGGCGGCCAGTTTGAGGTAGAGTAGGTTTGGGGAAGATTCCGATAGCCTACCTCCGTCCCGGTTGTGCAAGGAATTAGTTGGAAAAGTATCATCCCCATCGGACGAACGGGTACGCCCGCGCATAAAGGCCAAACAAACATAATTTCGTTTTCATAGATTTAGATTACAATGGCTAATTACGGAGAATAATATAACTACCACAATTTTCAAATATTTTCGGAAAAAAAAGAAAATGTGTTTCTATGGTTGTTTTAATTACACAGATTTTTTAGATTGTGGGCGATTTAAATTTAATTTCTTGGAATTTATTGTTTCAAAGACTTCATCCTACATGGAATCTCAAAGAATACAATGTCTTATACCTACGCATTTATGACGAATGGGACTAATAAACAAGATCGAAGTCTCCTTTAGCTCGCGTTTCCAAGAGCGCAAGATGAACGGAGGAAACGATAAGTTTTCCGCTCGCGGTACGACCGACCGATACGTCCAGACTTTTTTTTTCTCTTTTTGCTGCCGGCGTCGAACAAATAAAATCGATGAGGGCATTAGGTCCGGAGGCATAAGTCCCGCTCGGCCCACGCTCGGTCTCCGCTCGGCACCGCTCGGATCGCGTGCCCCAGTTGAAGATTATTGCGAGCACTTCTACCCAGTGAAAGGGAACTCATTAATCTCGAGGGCTATTCACGAGGGTGTGGTCCACCGCCCGCCGCTTCTTCCTACATCGAAGAAAAAGTGAGGTATTTTTCGGCGGTGAGTTGCATCATTCGGTTTCCCGCATTTTTCTTACAAAACCCCACTTTTTGAACTTCATCTTCGCAGCAGGGTACCTAATATTCTTCTCGATTCTTCAAAAGAGTTATCCACCAAGATAAAAACCACTTGTTAAATAAACTTCCCATAAAAGGTTGGTTTTCAATTTAATGTATATAGCTTTCAAAACCAACTGCAAATTATTACAAAAATGTTCATCATTTCTACATTAGATACATATCCCTTCTACATTGATCGGTGGAATGCGAACCCCCCCCCCCCCTCCCCTCCCCCGGATCCTCGAAAAGTCATCAAAATATGATGATGATCGAGTGATTGAGGCTTATTGCTAAAATTCCTAATTATCTTTGTAAGAAAGGATAAACAAGTAGATCAGTGCTCACGAAGTTGGTCACATGATAGCGCATGTTCTTGTAAGGAGATCCGTGTGAAATATAGACGCTTCCTGCAACGAACTAAATCACTGACTTCCGTTTTGACGCTTCCCGCGTTGAATAGAAGACGAAATGGCTTTGGAGCTCATTTGGCTAATCGATGACCTCTCATACGTCTTCAGCATTCTACCTTGAGCCTCCCTCTCAAATTTCAGCTTCTTGCATCGAATAGGAGCTTAATCAGCTGATCAATGACCTCTCAGCCGTCTTGAGCATTCTCCCTTCAGCCTCCATCTCAAATTTCAGCTTCCTGCTCGAATAGGAGACAAAATGGCTTTGGAGTTCACTCCGCTGGTCAACGTCCTCTCAGCGGCCCCTGATACATCTTTATCCTCGCCATGTTACACATTACATCCATACCAAGTTTCATCAAAATCGGACGTCGGTAAGTGACATTTAAAACCATTTTAAGAAGACATAGATATTATACATCAACAGACAAAGTGAACACAATTTTCAAGAAAATGGGCTAAACAGTTCAAAATTGGTTCTGCATAATAGTTGTAATATGCGTAGGGTTCCAAGTTGTAATATCCACCCGCCGTATTAACTTTCCAAGTAATCCCTCCATAAATCGGTTTGTTGGAAAGCTCTCCCGAGCTGATCAGTGGACATCCCTTTTTCTAGAGATTAGTGATCGGAATATTGTGAAGGCTGAAGGATTAAGGCGAGTTGGAAGTATTCCCCTCTTACCTTTAAAAAGAAAACGTGGTACGGTAGAAAGGGTTGTGAATACTAACTTTACCAATATAGTGAAAATATATGGGAAACTCTACAAATTATTACACAAAGATGTATTTCAATAAACCTGTATAAGTATTTAGTAATAAGTATATTTAGTATAAGATTTAAGCCGCATCTCAATCAGAAGGTTCATAAGTAGCACCAGAAAATATTATTTCTGTATTAGGTAGCCATTCGACGCTGAACATTTGTCTATACAATTTCTTACAAAATGTGTAACCGCTGTAGTCAGCAGTGTTTGTAATGCATCTTACTTTGATCTTAATCTGGTTAAGACAATAAACTTTGGAATGGGACCTCTCTGTGTGAGGAAGTTCGTAGAGTATCACTACAACCTAAGGAACCATTCATTCTAATCAGCAGAGTGAGATCTATAGTTAATTTTGTTCCATTCCAACTTGAGACGTTATCATTTGGAACGGAGGTTCACACGGTGTGGCAGTGCCTAATATTACAACTCGCGAAGCCACTTTAATCATCTGAGTGGGCTCGGTAATTTTGCTCCTTTTCCACTAAAAATGAAGAACTTAGAAACGGGGCTGCACTGGTTGTGATAAGTGTAAGTCATTTTTTTAATTCTAATTTAAATGCTGAAATTTGGAACAGGTCCTTTCTGGGTGTCGTAGATATATTCCCCTGGCAGTACTGGCACAATTAATTAGAAATTTATGCAGTAGTATACTGTGATGTATGTTCAAGTCAAAGACAAGCGAGCGAAGCTAGAAGGCAAAGCTAGTTGATGAAAGCTGGCAAAGCTAAAATGATATTATAAACTATGGGATAGAAAACGTCTGATAGTCAAATTTGATCTTCGGGAAAATTTTAATTACTATTCCTGGCAGATATGCGACCAAATCCATACAAATTTCAGTCAGTCAAATAAATATTATCATGAAATTGAAATGCAAAATGAAAAAGGCCATACGTTCAAAAAAACCCAATCATTATGTGACTCAATTACGTTACAACCAAAATTTAAATTGTCGTCAGTTATGAAATCTGCCTAGCCGACACCGTCAGTCGTCTCGTAATCTTGTTTAAGCTCAAGCATGCAGGTCATATTGACAAAAATTTCCGTCATTTGTCTCTCTGTTAAATCAGACCTGAATTTAACCAAATTTGATCGTGTCAGTTACTAGACAGGCACGGGATCGGCCATCAGTCGCCCAGAATCCGGGACAAGTGATGTAAAACCTACATCCAGAAAAAAATTCCAAACATTCATCTTTCGGTTAAGTTTTTTACATACAATATTTAAATCCTTGTCAGTTATGAAATCTGCCCAGCTGACTCCGTCACTCGCTTTGTAATGTTCTTCAGGGATGCATTCTGGTTATTTTGAATATAATTCCAGCCATTTATCTCTCGGTTAAATCAGAGGCCCAATTTATCCACATTTGAAAGCGTCAGTTCCCTATTTGGCCCGGAAGTCGTCAGTCGCTCTAAGGCCTGGACCAGTGATACAAATCCTACATTTTGAAAAAAAATTGCAGGCGCTTCAGATGTCTGACACTAGGTTTTCTATTAGACCATAGCTCTTCAAGAACATTCTCGGAGGACGACAAACATCTGTTCTTAATTTAACATGCTGTGTTTACAGGCTCTGCCTATAAACAATCTGGGGCATTAGCTGAGACTAGCATTGATCTAGCAAGGTCAAGAACCGTTCGATTATACCGTTTTGCGACCCTGTTCTGCTGTGGACTATACGTACACGACAATTGAAGACATATTATATGATTAATATCCGCTTTCTCGGATTCGATGACATCAAGGAGACCCTGTTCCTCATGTTACAAATTGATTTTGAAAGACCATGTTTTATAATTCTCTCGGTTTCAATCAACGTCTTACCTACTTCCAACTTGAGTAACGCCTCCCATTTCACCTCCTCCATTTTTATCCATTTTCTTTGGAATTCAAGGCCTGGAACCTTAGCCTTTTTTACTCAGCTATTATATCGTTTATTTACAAACAATAAGTGACAACAAACTTTTCAGAACGTAAACAAAAACACCTTAATGTGGCAACCAGGGATTCCATGTGACATGCACTTTTATGCAATAATTTGCAGTGTTTTATAAAGATTTCCTCCTGCTCGTGGATAATTAATTTGTTCGCCCAGTCGCGCGGACGTGAAGCGCAGAAGGTTCATGTCTTCTTCAAGAAAGCAGGAGCGCGTACTCTTCGGGCGTCCCTCTTTTCCATCGCCAGCAAATTTTTTCTGCCCGCACGGTTTAACTCACGTCCCGTAGCTTCTCTCTCGTATCTATTTGGTTCTAACTGCAATAGGTTGCAAACTTAACGGTCGGGGCGGGACCAAGGTCAGCAGGAAGCGGCCCACGAACTAGCCCACAATTAAAAGTTGGACGGTTGCGGGCAATTACGCGGCGATGGGCAGCAAAATGAGTAGTGGAGTCATAGCTAGTCCATCCTCAAGAAAAACTGGCGATCATAAATAGGATTAACTTGGCTATGTCTATACATAGGAGTAAGAGTACATGCAGTTTTCAAAAAAAAAAAAAAAAAATTATTACGTAGTAAACGAGTCATACAAGGATATCATTGGGACCGAATTTTGAAAATAAGATAACAGGGAGTTTTTGCAGATTTCCATCTGAGTCGATTAGCTGTGCCGTTGAACGAATAGAGGTTTTTCTAGCTCAAGCAAACTAGAAGCTAACCACCGAGTCGTACTGTACGAATAGGGAATCGTTGTAAGATTGAATGAAACGATTCAAAAGTCACACTAACGTGACTACACTACTCCAAATCTTCATGATTAAGCCACTAACGAGACTGCACTACTCCGAATCTTCATGATTAAGCCCGAGTCATTGGTTACCTAACACGTAATGTATTCTTTTTCTTTCATAATGGAAGAAGTACCTATTAAATTAGCTACAATTTTATCAACCTTTGTCGTTTCGAAAAATGAAATTAAATACGCATTGCGAGACGCAGAGAGATTCAGTAGACGAATTGGGACGGAAACTGAATGATTAGAAGGGGGATGGGAAGCTCCGACCACTTCGACAGAAATGAGAGTGTACGTGTTTATGAAGAGCGTACTACACTCGTGCGTGTGTGTGTGCGTGTGTGTGGGTAACCCCTGAGTAACTCCTGATTCCTGGTCAATCAAGAAAAGTAATAAAAGCGGCTGGGGTCGAATCCATCCCTCGATAACACTCCACGACCCACAGAAAAAATGTAACGGTGATAACGTTGGCTCCTGTGAATTTAGGGTTGCCATAAAGGTTTACGAGAACCAGGGACACTTTTTTACCTGAATACCACACGACAAATTTATTAAGGGAGCCACAGCTTTCTTGATAGACGGCAGCGGTCTGCCACCGACGGCTCTCTCTTTGTGAATCGAGAACTTAGTGATCGGATATCCAATGAGTGCTCAATTTTGTGAATTGCTCAACTTTCCGTTTTTTCACTGTTTATTGTACTTGAAATTGGCTTACACGTAATAGTTTATGAAAAGAAATGCCGACTCCCGAGCCATCTAAACAAATTAATTTATGAAAACGATGGAAATGTTCAATTCCGATATTTACGTTTCATCTCAAGCTACTAAAAACTCTCTACCAGTCTGAATATTGAACTAAAATCCGCTTCTAGTCGCACCTTCACCTTAGTGTCTTTGGAAATAGGTAACTGACAAGCGTCTATAGGACTGACTCCCACTCGCCTGGTCAGCGTTGGACCGGTCAGGGCGTGGTCCGGTAGTGCTAGCGAAGCGACCTCGCACTATTTCACTTTCATCTCCCTCAGCGAATCTTCTGTGTGGTCCCCGAGGCCACTCCGAAGTCTCATGAGAAGGTAACTGCATTTTTCTCTTCTTAACACGTGCTTGGCCAATTCCCGACCCACGCGTTTTACTTTCCCAACGTCCCAATGGGCTTGAAAGAAGTTATGTAAATGCGCAGGGGCATCAGGTTGGAAAATTCAGTGGGAAAACATCTCGCACTGACTAATGAATTAGAAAGTAATATCCAATCAATCAAACAGATTATTTGATTTCAAGGTGTTACATCATAAAAGGGAATTACCGAAACGTAGCAATATTATTCATCAAAGACGGGTATAGGTCCAGAGGATTGTCAACTTTTTTTTTTTTTTTTTTTCTGGCAATGCTATACGACATCATTAAAGATCCAGAATTAGTTTATATTGTACATATTACTTAGATGGGTAAGTACCTAGCAAATAATTGGGAGTTGTTAGTTCACATCACTCCCGCAGGGTACTTTGGTGACTACACGGGAGGACGCAGCCTGGAGAGGCATAAGAGGAGTTAAGTTTCTCTGATTACTACGAAGTGAAACATTAGGTACCCTAAATAGTTGATTAGTTGTTCAAGAAGCAACACAGCACTTTAAAAATCTTAATCTATAGTATTTTATTATTACAAGAGAGGAACGTATCTACCGCCTACGTAGTTAGATTCCAGCGTGCTCAACGAACCCCGAAGTTATTCGAGCGGTAATGAACTTAGGTGTGGTATTATGTTAGGTGCTGTACAATAAGTAAGAACCTACTGACCGACATGTCCTACATTTGAAAGCTTCATTTATGGAAGTCAGCTGCAAACCATAACCAAATAAAGTATTTTCCCTACCATCGATCATACTCATTTCTTCGTGATAAAACACACGACCAGTGTCCAATAACTTTTTTCCATTTACCTTTTCTTTCTCCAATCAATATTCGCATCAAAACGCATCATTAATTATCACAAACATTTTAACCACAACCAACAGTCAATGAATCATAAAAATCATCTTCACAGATGTAGTAGACTAACCTTTTTGCCAAAACCAACTTAGATGTAACCACAACTTAGATTGACCTTTTTGCCAACCAACTTAGACAACCACAACTTAAATTAACCTTTTTGTTACCATTCTTCTTTTCAACATAGTTTGGGTCCGAAAAACTGAAAGAAAACAACGTAAAGAGCAGAGGAAGGTGGTTCACAGTCACCAAGGGAGACTGTGCTGAGGGAGGGCGGTGGTCTGATTGCGTAGAGAGGTACTGCAAGAGGCAAATTCAGTAACCAAGTATATGACCTTAGGAGCCTATCTCAGTAATAGTCTAGGTGTTTATTTTTATAGTCTGCAGAACACATGCCACGTTAGATGTTGGTAGGTCTTGTGAATATCAAAACGCTTTCATGTTGGAAAGTAGATTTCTCCCGTCGGGAGAGTGTTCCTGGTTTCGTCTAACCCATTAAAAGTACTGATTGATTGCAGGGTTTTGGCAGTTCACCAAACTCTAAGCAGTTTATGCAGTTTACACATGCAGTTTATGTCAACAACAACTTCGAAAACTCCCTCCCCAGGGCGGATGTCACCTTCGAAAAACCCTCGGCCGAAAGAAAACGTGAATGACTGCCGTCGGAAGGCACCTGGACTAGAAACTGGACAGTGGCGTTCGGTACCCATCACCGCTTCTCTCGACAGACGGAACACATGTCCCGACGTGTCCCGCTAAAGGTCTCTGCCGGTCCCTTCTTCTTTTCCTAATCCGGATTCGGTGGCTGCGTCTTTCAAAAAAACATTCCCTCTCAGGAATGGAAGGAAAAAAAAGAAAAGAATAACCAGTTCGGAGTTAGATTGACACGTCACGATCGCTTCCAGCCTTTCAGTCGTCGTTGGAGTGCGGATCGTCATTTTGGCATTCCGTAACTGATCGAAGGAATTAATTTGAATTTCGAAAACTGCCAACCTCGAAAAACGCGGTTGCAAGAACTACCGGAGGATGACAGAAGATATGCAGCTGTGATATTTGGAAATTCCGAACGGGACCAATTTAACATTAACATACCACATCACTCAAAAAAAAAAGAAGCGTGTAGAATGTTATCCCTTCTCATCCTAACTCCCGTTTTCTCAGTCCATGTGTAGGTATCTCCCTTTTGCGAGCCTGATGCATTCTTTACTCCTTCAAGGACCTACTTGATAATAGTTATACCTCGAATCTTTCGAAGCGGATTAGTTAGTGGACGATACTTAGTTAGGTTTTTTAAGTACTTACTTTATAAACCAAAACGCTGCAAGTTTTAGGATTCACAAGAGCTGACCTAGCGTCTGGAAATCAATCTTCAGGGTACAGAAGTTAAAATAAACTCGATTTTGTGATGTTGTTATTCTATTGGAATTATATCAGCTGATACAATCGTCGTAGTTTTCAGGGTGATTTTTGCTGTTCTACCGTTTGCGATTCACTCCCGCTTTGATGTAGGTATTTTTATTGTCAATGTTTCAGCCTATAGGGACAGCAAACGGATGAACGTACAGCGACCGAGGGTCTGGTATCATTCGATTCTTTGGGCAGATATCATTAAATTAAACCCTAGAAAAGATTCCTGTTACCTTGAAAGGTTTTGAGTCCTCGATTTCTGAATATTTAATTCCTTAGAATTGAACCCTTTACTTGGGATACCCTTTAGGATTTATTGAAGATGATACCAATGTTACTGACACATCCCCGGACAAAGTATGATTTTTGAACGAATTTCATAAAGATTGATACAGTTGTTTCTGAAAAAAACTTAGTACGGCGTACGGAAGGATTTTTTTTTTTTTTTTTGGATTTTGAGCATCTTGAAACGTAAACCATCAAATTTTGAGGAGGAGGGTAGAAAATATTATTTTCTTGGTCGATTATAAACGTTCATTACTGAAAATAGTGATTTTAAAAAAAGTGAATTTGAGTTACAATTACCGTTGGATTTGTGTTTTCGCGTCCAACCTGTTTGTAGCAATAATTCGTCGATCAACGTTCGACAGCGCCACAATCGAGGTTCTCGTCCAATTCGCAAATCCAAAATCTGCAGTCAACACCAAATTAATTTTATCATATTTCATCACGTGCTATGGCTTTTTGGATGGACGTGCATTCAGGCCAACATTTTCTCTTATTTCGCTTATATTATTTAAGTTGTTCTCGGTCCATTGCGTTCATTAGGAATCATTTGACCTGAATAACAATTTACATACAGATGTATCCCGATTTCTTCCCTGTAGTCTTGGTTTGAATCATGTTGTGTTACAGAAGTGAATTAGTTTTTTGTCTCTCCTGTAAGGTTGAGAAAAATTATATATACGCGATATTAGAACTTCCACGACGATATAACACTATCGTCATATATATATATATATATATATATATATATATATATATATATATATATACATACTACAATATATATATATATATATATATATATATATATATACTGAGTGCTGGTTATGTCTAGGTAGAGTATATAATTGGAGGTTGAGTTTGACCAAACTAGACTTGAGTGGTTTTTTTAAATTATGTTTTAATCATAATTATCCACAACGTTTCTACCCAGGGGCTGGGTCCTAATCATGTGGTACCTAAAACGTACAAGAAATAGGTATAATCTAAATGGAACAAGAAGTACATAGGTATAAAGTGAATGGTAGAAAAGTGTGATCTGAATGGGACGATCTTAGTAGTTTTTTTCTTATCATCTATGGTTTAGATTCTACATATAAACTAGATTACTTACAATTGGCTTGAATTTGGTGGAGGGTCTTTCACCAAGTGAAAGAATATATATTAGTTTTAAATGTGAAACATTCATCAACTTTAACAAACTTCGAGTTACATAGGTATGGCTTGGGCCAGAACTAAAACCGTTAAAACCGTTAAAACAGTGATGGCTGGAAGGGGGAAGTGGTTGGGGGAGTTTGATTATAATGGCTGTGGCTATGTAGTAATACGCGCCATACGCGGGCAAGAAGCCAGATATCATTGCGATCAAGCCTGATGGGTCTGCCATAATCCTGGATGTCCAGGTTGTCAGCGGCAGCGTGGACATGGAACAGACCTGGCGGGCTAAGATAAGTAAATATGATAGGAATGCTCTGCGACAAGCGATATCTGAGCTAAAAGGAGTGGCGACCAATAACATCAAGGTCATGGCCGCGACCGTGTGGTAAGGGAAAAGCGCCACGGAGTTACTCGAGTCGGGCATCTCGGCGGGAATGCTCCTTGGTATCACCACCCGCGTCCTGAGGGGTTCGTACCTGAACTGGTAGTCATTCTATAGGGGCACTTCCTTTCATCCCATTCTTCCTCCTCATCCTTCTGCAACTCCCCTCGTCCCTTGAGCCGGCGTCGGGGGAACCTGGGCGTCCTCCCCACTTTTTTATTTATTAATTTATTTATTTTATTTTATTTTTTTTTTTTTTTCAAATCATGGTGTATTCGCCTTATTTTAAACGGTTGTTGAATTGTGCCTTTGAATTTTATTAAAAAATCTTTGTTTTGCCAAAAGAAGCGTTTCAATAGAAAGGATAAATTCACTGGAGAAAAACTTTTTGAGCATAGTAAAATGCTCAAAGTTCAAATAAACAAATTATCTATTAGAACTGTGGAAAAAAGAGAAAATCCAAGTTTGTTTGAAGGCCAAAACATAATTATTTCTTTTTCTTTTTTTCCTCATTAAATTCATAGTTAACGATTCCTTTGCTCTCGAAGTGCTCAAATTTCAAATAAATTAACACACCATGAAAATGAAAAATTGCGAAAAGTAACTCATACAATCATGTTACATGACTGGAACGTTTTTCCAGCTTTCAATCGCTCAATTCTTCTTGTCGAAAATTCGCTAAAATGTGTCAGGACCTCCTTCCTGGAGATGTCAAGGACGCCGAGGCAGAGGCTGGACAAAGTTTGGCCCACTCGAGCGATAAACGTGCCGAAAAGTGACCGTCAAGTGCCATCCAACGAGACAGACCTGCTTCCCGTGTTACGCCGATGAATATTTATCAAGGAATTCATTCCTCCGATAGATTTAGTGGGCTGTAAAAAGCTCATTTTTACCCTCCTCACCGCCTCCTGCCATCCAAGAATCTCCAAATCTCGTATCTGTTTGTGAATAACTTAAGATTTTATGCTCCCCAGGATTTCCAGGGAACAAACTTATCAGAGTTTCCATAAAGGAGTGTATGTTGTGTGTGCATTATGATAATATAGTCATTAGGCTCCGTCTGGGGCCTCCGACTTCGAAATTTGACGGGTCTCCTTTTTTTTCTGAGATAGTTAGGGGAATTCCGGTAGCGCCGGACAGGGCGTAAAAAGACCCGATCATCATTTAGAGCGTTTTTATTCGGTTATTTCGGCGTTCGATGCGCCGTGAATCGCGGTAAATTCCGCCCACCTAAGTCTCCTTTTGGGAGATTTCTCGAGATGATCGTCGGATAACAGAAAAAATGGTTTGTTGACGCCGTGTGCGGTGGCCCCGGGAATAATTTTCGTCGGGTTCTACGACGGATCCGAAATATGTACGATCTTTATTGACGGAGGCGTCACAGAGTGGGACGAAGACCCATCTAGAAGGAAAACATTTATATTGTATTTTCTCATAGGAAAATTTAACCTGGTTCCAAATACACCCCATGTTTTTATAATTACATCCACTCTTTAGTGTCTTTATCATTAATGATTAACAGGACGTTTCCATTTGTTTTCGTCCGTCTCGAGCGTCAAGTCACGGTGGGGTTTTCTATTGATTTTCACGTACAACCAATGCGTTACTAGGGAAGTGTAACTCCCTTAGTTTTCATAGCAGGAAAATCGTTAGCCACTTTTTGGAAGGCTCTCATTTTATCACAGCATCTCATAATCCCTAAGCTTCTGTAGTGTCAAGGAAAGCTGATCTAGTACGCTCAGTTATAAACTAATATTGCTAAGTAACCATAATGAACTAATAATGTGTAAAATTAATCATTATTAAAATTTAATAATGTCAGATCATTTAACAGACAATCTAATAAAGTCAGATCATTTAATGATCTGACTGTAGAACCGTAGGTCTACCGTCCGTCTTTTTTCACTGAAAACCCTTCACAAAATACGTTTTATAAATAATTTTGCTCCGATATGAACTTAAAATTTGACTCAACAATTTATCGTTCCATAGAAAAGTAGCAGAAAATTTAATTCTGTGTTGATTGGCTACCAATATCTCTCTGAAACTGTGTACGTGCAATTGCGACCGTGAGCGGGCATCATTTGAAACGGATTTGCAAAAAAAAAAAAAAAAAAAAAGATCAGATCATGTTTCATATTCCTGAACGGATGCAATAGCTGAATTTTGTTTGAAAATTTGAACCACCTATGCGTTATTGTATTGTTCGAGTATAAGAAGAAAGTACTCACTTCAAAACAATTAAGGGATCACTATTCCTTGTAGACGTCAAAGACCCCAGATCAATATATATCTCATGATTAGGTACCTAATGGAGATGGGATGCACCCTGTTCTTTTTGTTTTTTCTCAAACACTGAGAAAGACCAGCGATATCAAGCTCCGACTTGAGCCAAAACATTTCCAAAACATTAATTTTTCTCAAAAGAAGTAACCCTTTCCCCCCGTAGTTTTTTTCCACAATTTTTGAGATATCGAAGTGAAACTTGGAGAGCGTTTGTGGAGTGCCTAATACTAAGTTTTAAGCAAATAAAAAATCAGAAAAAAATCAAATTTTTTTTAGACCACCCGACGGGGGGGATTGGAGAGAACATTCCGCAACTATGTTAGTTTCAGTGACCATCAGAGGGGTTTCACTCATGTACCCCGAACTCCCATCAATACGACGATCGTAAACGCCATCCTTCAACACACTAAAGCGGGGAAAAACAGTCCTTCAATGGTTTTCCTCGATATTACTAAAGCGTATGATAATGTGGTCATAAGCACTTGAACCAAGCAGTTCGTGCAGTTCTTGGGCTTCAGGGTGAGAATACCACCCACATAGAAACATTATCAGGAAAGACTAAACCAATTAGTATTGAAAGAGGGTTTCTTCAAGGATCTTGTTTATCACTATCACTGTTCAACCTTTGCATTGACCACATCATTCGTGAAGTTAATGAGGTGGAATTTGCCTCAGCATACGGATACGAATTGGTTTCTGGTCTTCAACCGCTCACATCAATGGCATATGCTGATGACATAATAGTCATTGGAAGAGACAAGGAAGCTGCAATTGAACTTAACAGGATGATTATTGGCCGGTTTGGAGAAATTGGACTGAAATTAACCCTTCAAAATGTCATGCAATTAGTCCGAAGGTAGGGAAGTTGGACGAGGGTAGTGTTTTACAATTGTGGCCTGGAGTGGACATCAAGTTCGTCTCTTCATCTGAGTCTGTTAAATCCTTGGGAGTAAACTTCCAGGATGAAATCATCGTTGATGGATCAAGAGTCCTCAAGGAGCTTAAAGCACGTCTTGACACTTTAGCTGCAAGCCCGCTCTTGAATGGAGACCCGAAATTTCAGGTGCTTAATGTATCCAACTGCAAGTTCAAAGGCTTGGGTCAGTTCAGGGCAACGTGGGAAGCATTCTTGCAGAAGTTGAACAGCAACTGTTCTCTGACAAATTCTGGGAATGAATACGTAGTGGCTTCCTGTGACCTTGTGCGAGAGCGATTTGACTGCTTTCATACGTTGGAGCAAGCAGGGAATCAAGAACTAAACACTGCCGCACAATCCAGTGCCATTGATGGTTGGAAAGTTAGGTCTGCTCTCAGGACAGGATCATCCGATCAATAGTGCACCCTTCCTCTTAAAGGGGGAGGTGCTGTATTGTTTAAGCAATGCCCACAAACAAATCAGTGGGTTCGCCATAAAGAAGGCTTGTCAGACAGTGAATGGAAGGAATCAATCAAAACAGTGGGTAATGTTGCACCTGTTCGAGCTATCCCAGGAAGGAGTCAGGATGGTAGCTACTGTTGCAGATGTAATGGTGAGTTTGAAACCTTGGGGCACGTTCTAGGCTCCTGTCAGCATGGCGAACAACTGCGGATCCTCCGGGACCATTCAGTACGCTCCATCCTAGCAAATTCCCTAAGAGCTAAAGGCTTCGAAGTCCAACACGAAGTGCATGGAATAGCGGACGGTGGAAACCACAGACGTATCAACATGATCGCTTTCAAACCGAATTCGAAGTGTGGCCTGATCCTAGACCCAACGATCAAAATAGAGTCATTAGAAGCACAACCCTAAGAGGTGATCGAGGAGAAAAAAGCGGTTTACTGTCCGACCATCCCGTTCTACAAAAATTAGTTTAATCTAGAAAAAATGAACGTAGTAGGAGTGAAGATCTGTTATATTTTTTCATTATGGCAGCTCAATATTCATCGATTTAGCAAAATAATATCTAGCAAAATTTGTTGGTAGGTGAGTAGTTACACTTTGCCAAACTTTGAGCGAGAGCAGCAGTCGAACTCAACTCGAATGAGCACAAAATCCAGAACTTCCTGCCTAAAATTCATTTAAAATAGTTTAAAATACAATTAAATAAGTTGCTGTGAAAATTCTTGAGTTGGCGGCGTCTACAACGGACAACCGAGAGCGCTGCAACCCACATTACACTACCTCATTCGGAATAGTATCATGTCTTTTTGCAGGCGCATTATGTTTGGTTCGCGATCGAGACTCCTACATAGGATTTGTCAAATGCCACAAGATCATTTAGTAGGTGATCAACAATTGAAAATAATCATAAATGCTAATAAAAATGTATTCAAATTTTCACACATGATAGGTAATTGTATATTTTAATAAAACTTCTCTTATGTAAAACATTGATATACATAATTAATATATATGATGTTCAATGTGGCTACTTTGAAAAAGGAGCCACCGAATAATTATTCAATCATTAGAAACAAACCACTTGGAAATTGAGAAAGTCGCCTAGATAGGAAAGTATCGCATGGAAATTGCTTGGAATTCATGGCATTATAACGCTCCATTATATTAACATCTTCGCACCCCTCTCTCACTCTCTCTCTCTCTCACTCTCTCCCTGTCTCTCTCTCTCTTTGTCTCTCTCACGCACCCCAACACCTTGGGCAACCAATAAAGACAACATCCGATTGTTTTACCACTTACCCAACTTAATAAAGAAGTCTTAGTCCCGGTCCAACCCTAGTCTCAGTATCTGAATTTTCGAAAAATGTTCTTCATTGAAATCCGTTTTGAGGCATTCTGAAACGATTATTGAAGTTTACGCTTTTTCATATGAATATATATTTAATATATTTATGTATAGGTATATGTGTCATTCCAGACGATCACTCTCCTTAGGATTGAGATAAAAATTTCGTTCTTGCGCCAAAAAAATCAAGCTATCCAAACGAAAGGATGAGTTCGTTGGTCAAAGAATTTTGAGCACATTAAATTGGCCAAATAAAAACAAAATTACTCAAAAAATCTATTTAAAAAATGCCTAAAATTGGCCAAAAATCGTTCAATTTAGCATTTTTAGCAGAGTTTTGTCAAAACAAGAGATGGTAATTATCATTGACGATTTTAGCAATGACTTCATTTGGAATGACACTGAAAATTTTGCAACTCTTCCCGTCTAATTCGGAATCGAAAATTCGGTCCAGCCGTTCTCGAGCTAAAGAGCTTTTACGAGGATACGCATACATACATACAGAAATACATAAATGGAAAAACTAGAAATAGGACTTTTTAACATGTATCATGTTTTAGCCCTGGCGTCCTAGCAAATTTTGCGAGTCAATTTTTTTCAGCGCACGACAAAAATTACAGTGATTTCCGCCTACAACCGAGTCGTTGCTAGGGAAATGGTACTTCGTCGTTTTTCATCCCACAAAATTCGTTGACCATTCGTTCGAAAGCTCTCGATTTATCCAACAATATTATGTTAACTACTGCGAAGTGCGTGTCCAACAAACTGAGTTATGAGCATGGTTATATAAATAATTGTTTACACACAGGTGATCATTCTCAATATTGATATTGTGAACATGATTGCAACCGCTTGGAATCGAGGAGAAAACATGATACATGGTTGAAATTTTTGGTTCTAGAACAGAAATTTATGTAGGATTTAACCATATTATAAATAAGTTGATTTACAAGTCCGAGTTTAGCAAACGAATGAATTTTTCTTTGAGGAAATGCGCTAAAAATGGAACCATCAATGGTGAATTATATTAAGGGATATCCCCATTTGAACACTTTCCAGACCTATCACACTTCGAATTTTTCAAGTATATTCAACATAGTCATACCATCCAATAGGTAGGGCCAACCTCTTTTTGGGCAAAAGAAATATCTTACAACTCAAAATTGTGGCTATGATTGGATTCCTTAAGTCTCTTTGTAAATGTACTTTTGTCCTTATTGCCTCTTATCGAGTCAGTGCTGTGTAAGTAGTTAGTTCCTCCCATAAACAAGATTAGAGTCCTGACCCAGGACACTACCACGTTTACTTTCATAATTTTGTGCTGCGTTATCTTTGATCCAAAAATCTTCGTTTGTTCAGTTTATTATTTTAGTTTTACATTTATATTTGTAAGCTGGTTCTTAGCGGGAAAAGGGGATGACTCTAGTAGGGGGGGATATTACCAAATAGTCACTATACCTTGGTAAGACCTGACCACTGAAGGTGGGCACAGTCTGGCCACGATATAGCTGCTTGTGGGGCAGACTATTGAAGGTCTTTGCTAAGTTGCTTACGTGGGACGTATATGTGGTACCGGGTGTGTATGAGCTGAATGGCCAATTGAAGAGAACACTCTTCAGCTCACCGTTCCCACTTTGCCGAAAGAGAAGAACACTAGGACATATGGGTGTTACTATCCCTAATCGAGCTAGAAGTGTTAGATATTGTTGGGGAGGCTGTTTATTTGAGGAGAAACAATCCGAAAATCACAGTGCACTAAACTATGGCAATGAACTTACCGTATCAGCTTGGCAGCCCTCTCGCAATGGCCTGGTGATCGTCAGAAGTAATGCTGAAAAGTTGAATTGTACTGTGCGTTACTCCAAATGAGCCGCGAGTTGAGGACTCTTACGATTTTCGTTGTTACCCAGGGTAGTCACGGAAGGTGGCTACGCAAAAATGACTCTAAATGTATGTCTCACACCTACACGCCTGCTGATAACCAGTTGTTTACTTTTGAATGCAAGAGGAAGTCAGGGTAGCTTTGAAAGGAAGATTCTTTACTTTTAAGTGGTTCTATAATTACCAATCTCTTTTAACGTGACAAGGCATAAACAATACGAATCGTTACTGTATGAATATCACAACAATAGCTTGGTTTTCATAAATGATCTTGATGGTAAGATTTTCAAAGTATGAAATATTCAATGTGACGTTACTATCGGACAGACTGCCGTGACTGAACGTGTGGTTTAACATATACTGTGTTTAACATTATAGGCTTCGTGCCTATACCAAAAGGAAGTAGTTTCAAGCTCAGAGGATGTATTAGGGTACTTGAACAAAGATTCAAAAATAGCAACGTGGGTAACTAAATAGTCAGTGTCTAAACAACAATGTAAAATATAAATTACTCTCTTTCAGATTGATTGTTACCTCTTAACAGGCGTTACTGTATCCTAAAGACTTTCAACTTTAACAATGGCGTGACTAATGCCGCAAAAATACAACTATTACTTTCTATGAATTGTTGACTGTTACCGATCCTATTTGCCCGTGGGCATCAGTAACAAAGAGTGTCTAAACGTGACTGTTTACCAAAAAGTACACATCTTGCTATCGAAAAGGAACCGACATTCGAAGGGTATCGATCGACCCTAGTTGCTCGTGGGCGTCAATAACCAAAGGTGTCAGAAACTAACAGTAAAAAAAAGGACACAAAAAAGTAATGAACACAACGTAGTAGGTTGCGTGTCTGACTTAGTTACTTCTGAACTTAGAATACAACAAGCATGTCTACCTATATGCATTGGCCAGTGGAAAAACTTATGCTACTCACTGAGTCGCAGGGCCATCGTCCAGGAGGCAGGAAGTGCAGCAGTACCGTGCCCACAGATGAGTGACTGGTCATGGGAGAAATACCGAGCAACGGTTTTCAGTCCAAGCTCTTTACATTGGTCAGCACTAGGAGGATTTTGAATAAACTTTAAATAAAGCTCCCGGTTAGGCGTCTCAAGAAAGAGGGAAAAGACCTTCTCCCGCTTGGGGCTCTGTAGGTGGGAGCCTACATATTATTTGGTACAAACTGCGGTACTTCCGAATCTGGCACCTAGGTAATTGAGCTGTGGGGATAAAGACCAATTATTAGATAGGGCTACGAACTCAAGCATACTTGAAATCCTTTTCATGCTCGTTCATTCTTTCCTTGAATTCACCTCAACACTCGTACGAGTTTCGAAACTCTTCTTTTTAGAACGTACCTTTAAAGCTAGGCTTCATCTATAGAGGGATAACCTACTGGAAATGATCCAGAGGGTGTGACAACCCAAGCACACTAATCTTTTTCTGACCAATATAAGACCAAATCTGAAAAAAAAACCATTGGTTGTGTGTACGCGCGTTTGTGTGTATGTGCGGGCGCACGTGTGTGTGTGTGTGTAGCAAATTTTGTTGGAACTACCCAGGCCACAATTCTCAATTAGTTTTCAAGATTCTTTCTTTGTTCTCCTTATTTTAGTCTAGCTGTGCAACAAACCCCGGAAGTTTTGAATTTCATGATGGAAAAGCCAAAAAGAACGGGTTTTTTTTTCGACGCATTCTGTTGACACTATCCACGCTACAGTTCTCGACCGGTTTTTGTGATTTTTATTTATTTATTTTTCCCGATTCCAATTTCAGTTCAGTTCGGCATCAAACTTTGGGAATTTAGGATTCGCTGTCGTAGTAGGGAACGGTGGGGATAATTAAACTTATTTCTTTAGATTCTCTTTAAATTCTCACGTATAGGGGTCCGATTTCTTTTTCTTGAAGTTCTAGCACTGAGAGGGAGCGAACAGATTAACTTACAGCGTCTTGGCTGGTCTTGGCGATTCTTTGAGATAATAACTATCAATGACATCTAAAAAAAAATCATTACTGGTACCTCAAAAGTTTTCAATATCTCGATTTTAGAATATTTCAGCCCTTAAATGCTATCCTTTAGAGTTGATAAAAGTTGATCCCTTCTTGAGCTTCTAGGACTACTACTTTTCTCGATTTTTGGATTTTACGCTTGTTGAAACGTGAACCAACAAATTTTGCTCTGCTCGATTACAAAGGCTCATTAGCGAAAATAATAAACCGAAATCATTCCTTTCTCAAGGTTACTCGCCTGGGTTTTAACAATCACGAGAGTATCCTTATCTATTTAGGGTTGAAAGTATTGAAACAATGATCGTCCTGCTTTCGCAAATAGCCCTATTTGGTGGCACATCATTCCGGCGAACTCTGCAGTTTAGTGGGTAAAGTAGACACCCATCATAACTATTATGTACCCGGCGAATTCAACTTTCTGCGTATCTCCACCTTTTCTCTGAACTGTCACACATTTTGAAAAGTGGCTAGCCGTGTCAAGTCCGAAAAGACACTTTGATAAAACTGAGGCTGTTAAAACTAAAAGAAAATACGGCATTTGCCGCCAAAGGGGACCTCGACGACCCGATCGCTTGTCGAACATCAGAAGCGCTGTCTGACTGGCGGCATAACAGCTCATGACCCTCGCGAATGGGAAAGGTCGCTAATGAGATCTACCTAGTAACAACCCGAGTTATTGCTCCTATGAAGAACCCAAAGTGCAGGGAGGTTAATTATGAAGGTGGCACAGTCAACCTGACCCTTTTCTCCTACGGCAGGCTCTCTACTCCCTCTGACCTTTCCAATGTTCTCAACAGTATTCTTCTCCCTAAATGCGATTAACCCTCAAATGCACTGTGCTTGGAATATACGATCGGAGTGTACAAAATTCTGTGATCGTAAAACTCTTTCCGGAAGAATTTTACTTGTCTTTTTTTTTAACAACAACAATATTCATTTTCAACATGCTAGGATGTCCAACTTTGGGACAACTAGGTCTAGGACTTTAAACTCTTCTATTTGCTTCGCTTTTTTTTTTTTTTTTTTTTTTTTTTTTTAATTCTTTTTTTTCTGTGGCGGTGAGTGAATACCGATTTGTTGATTGGTTGGTTATTTTTTCATCTTGCTGCTACTCCCAACCAACGAACTATACTACTAGAGTGATAACGCGCCCAGTTGGAAGCCACCCTCCCACGGTCCGGCAGAGATTTGCCCACCCCCACTCCACGGGGGCTCACTACCCCACGCTGCCTTCCTTGTTTTCTCGCAAATTTCTAGTCATTGTTTATAATTTTCCGTTCAGAGTCCATATTGAGCTTCCGGTCGAAAGCACAGTGTCGAAAATGTTTAGTACAGCTAGAACCATGGTTCAGTTCTGTTGTGCTTACGGATGTACGAGTGGACAGACGAAGGGAAGTGGATCTCTTCCCATACCAACGTAATTAAATCGAAGGAGCTCCAGCTCAAATTTCAACACTGTACGTCTAGTTGGGAAGAAATTAGCCTCAGAGGTTCCTCAGCTGATGAGTACTTTTCCATTTCTTGTAACAGTATTCTAGATATCTCGAAGGAGCTCCAGCTGAAATTACAACACTGAAGGTCTAGTAGGAAAGAAATTAGCCTCAGAAGTTGCTCAGCTGATGAG